>CM077083.1:44871376-46071376 GCA_039513925.1 Platanthera zijinensis
TTAGTGCCTGTCAAGATGACCTCTTTGTCACTTGACCTCCTAATTAGCACCCATCCTTGTGGAAGACAAATACATAGCCAAGATTAGAAAGCTGGCTTTTGTTTAAGGTTGTGCTGCAACCCTCAACATAAGCCACCTTTGATGGTGACTATGCCATTGGTGATATTACCATACCCTCTGGTTACACCTCTATCTAAACCTCTAAAGATGACTTTGAGTCCATCTTTTACTGGAGTAAACTCTTCAAGTTACTCCTTGTTCCAGTCATGTGCCTGGAACAGCCCACTATCCAAGTACCATATAGGGGTATGGTGGCTTGAACTATCCTGCAATATACAAATTACTTAATCTAGGACCCCAATATCTATTGGTCCTAGGTGCATGTTAGCACGAAACTGAACATGTCCACCAACAGAATTTCTAACTGGTGGACTGACCCTAGCTCTGGCCACATTGGGATTGTGCCAGTAGTCAATGGCAAAGTGACATATCTTACCACAAAACCAACACCCATGTATGTTATATCTTCTTTTCTATGAAGGCCCTACAGCTTGATGAGCTGCAACCTTGAAAGGAGGAAGATGTGCTGCAACCTTTTTCTGATTTCTTTCAGCCAGAATTTGACTGAAGGTAAGTCTTATAGCCAGATAAATTGTCTACCCTGAGTGCAAGCAGTAGCCAGCTTCTTTTCAGAAAGCATGCTTCTAATGGCTTCAGATATGCCCAGATCCGCCTGATTCTTAAACTTGCCCTTAGTCTGAACCATTGCTGTCAGATTCTGAGCCTTGGCTGTAGCAATATTCTTGAGAGCTGGTGCAGAAGCACAAAGACAAACGGTCCAGATTGGGGCTTGGAGCATTTGAAATTTCTCATTGGCATTCTTAACTGCACACACCCTACCAAAACATTCATCATGACAGTGAACATCTTTGGTCACTCCAATGAACAACCTCTCTCCCAGTGACCATAAGAGCTTTCTTGGTCATACCTGTTAGAAGGTATCAAAACTTTTCTGAAAATAATGGGAGTCTTAAGAAGCAATAGGTTGAGGTGGAACTGGAGCTTTGCCCTTCCTTTTGAAGGAGCAACTCTTGTGCTTCCCTTGAATCCCAACCCCTTCTTACCCTTTTAAGAGGAGAAGGAGTCTATCAAGGTGAGGACAGTACTTGTCTTAGAATAGCTAACCACTATTCTTTTCTCCTTCTCAAGCTTATCTTCAAGCCCCTGATGAGACAGTTCTTGTGCTTGAATGGAGGCAACCTGAATGTCCAAGAGGGACTTCAGTTGGCTAATTTCCCTAGCTTTCTGGTCAGCAGATTTGTTGTTACAGTCTGGTGGGCAACTGCAAGCTTAAGAGATGAGATCTCTTTAGCTTGCTTCTTAGATAACTTCTTGACCTTCTTGAAGGCATTCAGAAGTTCTCTATACTTGTTAATCAGTTGATTGACATCTCCTTCAGATCCAGAATCTTCTTCACCACAGGGTGAAGAGGCTTTTGAGCAAGGAATAGTCTCAAACTCAGACAGATAAAAAGAGTTAGGTGATAGATGTATGTTACCTTGCTCTAACCAGGCTGATCCTGGTTACTTCCCCCATTAGTCATTGCCATCATCCCTCTATAGCTGTGGACATCTTCATCCACCTCTGACTCACTGTCTGACAGTGTCAGAGGGGCCCTAATTCTAATCCTCCCTGGAGGATTGACTTTTATTGCTGCAATATCTTCATCTATGACAGCAGCAGCAACTAGCCCAATATAGGCCACCTCTTCTCTAGACTCAAAAGATGATGAGTCTGTCCAGCTCTTTTCCTTCTTGGCCATGAAGGACTTTTCCTTCTTTCCTTTGTGTTGGTGTTGTTTCTTCTCCTCAGTCTCTTTTTCTCTTTTCTGGGCAATCAGCTATCACATGCCCAGGCTTGCTGCAGTCAGTAGCAAATTACTTTAGAGGAGTTATATTTATTATTTGTAGAACCATACATGTCAGCCTTGACTGGTTCTTTCTGTGATGGGTGGAATTGGAAGGCTTTTTCTTCCAATCTTCTTCTTCATCAACCTCTGGAGTTGTCTGAAAAAGGCTGTAAAATCTTCATCAGACATGCTGTTGTCTGATGCCTCTGAGTCAGAGCTATCTGACTCAACTGGTCTCCTTAGTGGAGAAGGAATCCTTTCATGCCTTACCTAGAGCTTTCAGCTTTGAAGGCCAAGGACTTTTCTTTGGCCAGTGATTTGTTTGGAGGCATCCTCCTTCCTGGCAGCCAGCTGCATCTCATAGGAGAGCAGCTTCCCAAACAATATTTGGGGAGGAGTGTCAGCAAGCTTGGCCATCTCTCTTATGACACAGATCTTAGTGTTCTAGTCTCTAGTGAGAGATCTGAGAAACTTATCATTAATTTCATAATTATTGAAGACCCTTCCATAGGTCTTCAACTCATTTATGATCCTAAAGAATCTTTCATAATAGGTAGTTATGTTCTCCTTCAGGATTTGCCTGAAAGCCTCATACTCTTGGTTAAGAAGAGACTTCCTATCATCTCTTACCACATCAGTACCTCCATATAGACCACAAGGTATCCCACATCTCCTTGGTGGTCTTTCAGTGAATCAAGTTTAGGTAGTTAGAGTCATCTACAGCACTGGCTATGATGTTTTGTGCTCTCTTGTCCAGGCCAGCTAGTATGACCTCATCTTTGGTCATTTCAGAGAGTGACTTTGGTTCTGGATATTGGCATCCAGAATTGAGACCTTCATTGACTGACAGGTCCCCTCCCTGACAGTTGCAAAAATTCTTGATCATAGGCTTCTATGAATAACCTCACCCTTTCCTTCCATATTCCAAACTATTCCTTTCTATAGATGGGGAGTTTCATTGAGCTCTGCTCTCTCTGGCTCTCTCCTGAGTCCATGACCACTTAGAAGCAGCTACCTTGGAGGATCACTCAGATTGTTAAATCCTTCTTGAGGAACCTCCCTCTGATACTACTTGAAAGTCTTTAATTTAAAGGTAGCTAGCAACCTAGAGGGGGATGTGAATAGGTCTGCTTAGGTCTTTTGAGAGACTTTTTGTATTACTTGATTATTTCTTTAAGCTTTCAGCTTTTAGTGATCTAGAGCTTGTTCTAAGCACCTGTAATTAAGAAAACAAAAGCAAACAAAGAAAAGCACACAAGTATTTTGTAGTGTTCCCAAAATTATGGGCACATCCAATCTCCTCCCACCATGCTAACCTTCCTGTTAGTCAAGGCACTTCTCCAAACCAATGCTCCAAGGAGCTTACACCACACATCCCTCAAGATCTCTCAGTCTCCCCCAAGACTTACACCTAGCCACAAAGGCCTGTAGTCAGTGATACAAGTATCACCTACCTCAGGCACTTAAGCCCTACCACTCAGGCTATGAGGATAGCCCTACCACTCAGGCTATGGAGGATAGCCCTACCTCAGAGTAAGCTTGCTCCTATAGCTCAGAGAGATACACTCTCCTACAATTCAGGAAATACTGCCCTACTACTCAGTGAGTAATACTCACCTACCTCAGAGAGATTCACTCTCCTATAGCTCAGGCAAATTTGCCCTATCTCAGACCCAAAGGTCATACAGCTCAGATCCAGAAGGATCCTACAAAGAGAAAATGTTTAATTAACTTTGATACAGAGAAAATTCTCTGTGTCAACCACTTGAACATAAAAACTTTTCTGCTCCTACTCTCCTCACATCAGGGAAAGGATTTGTTGGAAGAATTCAAAGAAAACTTCTGAACTAGCTGCATAAGGCTAAAGATCTTTTGATCTTGAGTCTTCAAACACCCATTGAACCTACCAAAAGATGAAGGTTCTACTTCTTCAGAACAGATTCTGAATCTAATGTGGCAGTTAGAGACTTGCACAACTATTGAACTTTTCTTGTTGGAGAGCTTCAAGCTTTTTCACTAGCAGCAATGGCGAACACGATGAAGACGCCACTCTCCTTTTTGAATAATGTATGCCCTAAAAGTTATTTTTATCATGGCCCTTTCTCTTCCTTTTGTAGTTTCCCAATCAACGGCTCTTCGATATTGGTGGGCCCCACCTGCAACTTTCTAGCTGCACCTTGCTTTACAGAAGAAGACGTACAGTAGGTTTTACGACAAGTTTTGTCTTGTAATGTAGCTTCCCTGTGGCTGATTTGATCTTAGTTGACTTTGTCGATTTTACTGACATCAGCACTTGTGGACTTAGCAAAAATCGAGCATCAGAGAATAGGCGTTGAGTGAGTGAGCATCACTCAATGCCAAAACACTTAGAACGAATTCACTGTCTCTTGGCGTTGAGTGAGTAACCTTCACTCAACGCAAAACTACTTAGAATATAAATCTGATTTTAGGCGTTGGGTGATTCATATCCACTCAACACCAATCTTGTTTTATCATCTTTTAGTTGATTGACGTTGAGTGAGTAAGCATCACACAATGTCAAACTCCTTAGATAAAAATCTATCTACACTAGGTGTTGACAGCGTTGAGTCAGTAACCTCCACTCAACGCTTTTTGTCTTAACCGTTTAACATACACGAACTCAAGAATGTCCACTTAGGAATGAAAATACACATGTTTGAGAAACCTGTGCGTTCCTATATTTGTTGTTTTCCTTTTTCGTTGTCACTAAATGTGTATTTTACACGTAATGGTGACTAGAAGTTTGCGGGGCAGTCTGAACCCCAGCATCTATTGAGAGTGCAACAACACCTGATGTTCCCTACATCTCCTTCTTCTGCGGAAACTATATGCTTAGTTGCTGAAGTAGTGTTTGCAATGATGAAAGCATAGTCGACTGGGCAGGTGCACCCTACAATAGTGCCAGTATAGGTTGGTGTAGCCGATACTGTAGCTTCTAGGCAAGTGCGTACTGAGGCTTTGGTTGAGAAGCGAGCGACTGAATGGCAGCTGAAGCACTTTATGAGCTTTAGTCCTCCTATGTTTACGGGTGCAGGATCCCTAACGCAGGCAGAGGAATGGCTTCCACGCGTCAAGAGGATATTAACGGTGATTGAGGCAGAGGAGGGACAAAGGTCACCATAGTGGTGGGCCAAAACCCGAACAAGCAAGCGTACCTGTCGAATTGTAGTACCAAGGTCGTATTTAAACACGGGGCTGTCAAGTACTTCTACTCACGCTTTAACTATTATCCTACCGGAAAACTACTAGGATTTGAGAATTTTTTTAAAGTAAAACAAAAGACAACTTGCGAGACGAAAAACTTATAATAAAAAGCTAGCATTCGATGAATGATTCACCATGAAACTAGATGAGAGAGATAAAAATAAAGATAGTTTTAATTTTGCAAATCAAACTCGACCGTGACGATCCGATATTAAGAACAAAATCTCGCTAGAGCATTAGGTCTCCTAACTTATAGACTCTTTGATCGAAATCTCTTTACAAACCAAAGAACCTAAAGTTGCATTATCGAGGTGTCCGCACTATTGGATTTGACTCCAATCCGGAGGATTTACGTCGTCCTATCTCTAGATTGCGTTCAACTCCTTCCTTCTTTGAGTGATCTTTCAAATCATGAGTCCTCGACTACTATGAAATGAGAATAAGGCCTACTACCGTATATCGAAAATACGAGAGTCGACACAAATTAATCAAAGAAGGATCGAGCATGAAATAACAAAAATAAAACTAAGAAATAAAGTAAACTCTCATCTCACTTCATGGATCCTCACGATCGAATGCTATAGGGAATTAGCTACGCATAATTGAAAAAGAAGACAAAATAAAAGAAGAGAGAAACATTTTCATTGATTAATAAAAAGGAAGTACACAATAATATTAAAAACGATGATAATATTATGCTAAGAAGAAAATTACAACCATAAAAAGAAAACAGCAATGAAGAAAACTTGTAGTAGAACTCTCTTGCTCACTTGCTCTCTTGCTCCAATCCAACCTCTTCAAAGCATGGGATATTGGTTCCTTTTATAGGAGTGGAGGGAAGCATCTAGAAGAGGGGGAGCCCAAGGGTGGCCGGCCATGGGGGGATGAAATGTTCATGCATGGTATTAAATGGAGGGAGAGAAATGCATGCATGTGTTTAATGACAAAATATGTAATGGAAGGGGGAGTGAATGGGAAATAAAGGGAGAGAGAGATGGTAGAGTGCATGCATGTATTAAATAAAAAAATGTAAAAAGAGAAATAAAATAAATAAAGGGAATGCATGGGATTAAATGAACATGAGAGAGAGGAAGAAGGGGGATGAAAGTAGGGGGCCGGCCATGTGTAATGGGTAGGTGCATGCATAGAGAATTTAATTTGGAAGGAGAGAGAATTTTATGATGCATGCATGGATTGAAAGGTGGCAAAAAAAATAATAAATGAGAGGAAAAGGGGTTGGTCGGCCATGTGCTTGGAGAGATGCATGAATACAATATTTCATGATAGAAAAAAATTAATGAGGAGGGGCTGTTTGGGCTTGGAGAGGGCCGGCCAAGGCACATGGTGCTCAGGTAGCATGATTAGGGGGCTTGGGCTGCACCAAAAGGTGGCTGCATGTAGGGCTCGGCTTAAGGGCTGCTCCAAGCTTTTGAAGGGGCTCGGGTAGCATGGGCTTGGACAAGGGCTGCTCCTTGAGCTGCACCTACAATTGAAACAACATAAAAATATTAGTTTAATATATATAAAAGAAAACATCAATAACATACAATACTATTATAACAAACACAAATCTTTAAACATAAAACTAATCATACAAACATATAATATAAACAAATACATAATATAAATAAAACATAAAACATATAGATAACATAATACATAATATAATGAAACATAACATAACATAACATGATACATAATATTTATATTCAAAATAAAACAAGTTATAATAAAAATGCATAAAACAAATAATTAAGCTAGGAATTTATATTTTATAAAAAGACATTAAAACATGAAATAACACGCATAAATTATAATTAAACTTAGGCATTTAGGCTACTAAATTACCCCAAAAACGATGACTAAAGCTAGTCATCACATAGCCACTCTCTTGTTGGAAGGAGGGGCTTGGCTTTGGTGGATGAGTTGGAGTTACACACACTTCGCGGACAGGCGACTACCAGAGGTCTCGATAGAGGAGTTTTCGAGACTATTCCTGTCAAAGAATCTGTCGTAGTCACAGCGGATTGATATGGAGAATAAGTTCCAGCATTTGACTCAGGGCAAGGTAGTTTGGATGACTTACTCCATGAGTTTATTAGGTTGGATGTTATGCGGTCTACTTTCGCGGACGAGAGCATAAGACCAACAGGTTCTACGAGGGACTGTGAGATGAGCTAAGGTTATTGCTCTCGAGTTTGGGAGAAAAGGTTTCTAAGTGTTGGGAATACGGCTCATTCGTTATAGAAATACATGAAGAGGGTGTTATGGCAAGAGGGACTTGGCTGTGATAAAGCTCGAGTTCAAAATGTCGTGTCCTAGAATGTCTGACTACCACAATAGATGGGGTAAGAATTCCAAGTCTTCTGGCCAGGATCCTTCTACCGGTACTTCTGGTGCAACATCAGGGCGAGGTTTCGCTCATATGTTACACTTGTGGCAAGGTAGGACACATAGGCCGAAACTTTTGGAGTGGCCCTCCAAATACGGAGAAAAAGGTAGAAGCAACATATACTGAGAAGGAAAGGTGGTGGAGTCCACTGTGTCCCATATGCTCCAGCTTAGCAAAGGGTGCACAATCTTGGCCAAAAAGAGGCCATCAAACAGGCTGATGTCATCACAGGTACGAGTAGTATATATTTTTCATGCTTATATACTTTAGGCCTTGTGAATTGCTTTTTATAACTTGATAAGTATATGCTTTATTCTTATTCGGGACCATCCGGCGAGGGCACTATTCGTACAGGTGCTTCGCATTCGTTTCTATCTGAGGACTTCGTATCATTTATCGGAGTGCCTATCTTATGTTGACAAATAAAGTAAAGGTGTTGTTACCTAACATGCGTGATGCGTACAGATAAGTCTTGTTGTCTTGAGGTACAGATTGGAAGTCGGCATTTCGAATTGGAGGCATCTGTGTTGCCGATATCTGAGTTTGATGTAATATTTGGTATGGAATGGTTCGCGGAGCAGCGTGCATGTATAGATTGCAACTCTAAGGAAGTCACACTTGGAAAGAACACCGAACTATAGACTAAGTTTGCTGGTATGCGAGGATCGAGCAAGATATTGATGTCTTCTCTCCAGGTAGTCAAAGCTGTTCAGAAGGGCGTAGAGTTGTTCTTCACGCTTTAGAGGCTGTTGAGCCAAAGTTCAGATTGAGTGATGTTCCTATTATATCAGAGTATGCAGATGTGTTTCCTAAGGATCTCCCTGTTTTACCGCCCCAGCGGAGATTGACTTCACTATAGAGTTGCTGTCAGGTGCAAAACTTATGGCATGCTCGTCGTACCGTGTTGTGCTAAAGTAGATGCGGAGTTGAAAGTTCAATTACAAGAATTTCTAGAACAAGCTATATATGTCCAAGTATGTCTTCTTAGAGTGTCCAGTTCTTTTTTATGAAAAAGAAAGACGGAGGCTTAGGTTTATGCATTGATTATCGAGAGCTGATAGCTGATGGAGAAAAACAAGTATCGATACCACAGATTGATGACTTGTTCGATCAGCTGGTGGGATTAACTGTCTACTCATAGTTGGATCTAAAGTCTGGCTACTATCAGTTGAGAATTCGGGAAGATGACATTTCGAAGACTGCATTTGTACATGTTATGGCCATTACGAGTTTACTGTAATGTCATTTGGGCTAACAAATGGGTCATCGGTATTCAAGGACTTAATGCATCAAACGTTCAGAGAGTACTTTGACCTACTTATGATCGTCTTTATAGATGATATATTATTGTACGCTCAGTCCGAAGAAGATCATGCAAATCATTTGCGAATGATTTTTCACACCCTGAGGAGAAACAAGCTCTATGTCAAGTTCTCAAAGTGTGAGTTTTGTCTGTCTTCAATGGCTTTTCTTGCCCATAGGGTTAGTGGAGAAGGTATTGCAGTGGATCTAGAGAAGAGTTGCGATACAAGAGTGGCCTGTGTTGTCTTCTGTAGCAGAAGTTAGGATTTTCCTTGGACTTGCTGGCTACTACAGGAGCTTCATAAAGAACTTTTCGCGGATTGTCTTACCTCTCACTATGCTGACGAGGAAAGATCAGAAGTTTGTTTGGACGCCTGAATACGCACGAGCTTTTGAGGAGTTAAAGATTTATTTGACCACGGCGCCTATTTTGAGTTCGCCATATGGTACAGACGGCAATGAGATCTATAAGATGCATCAGGAGCGGCTTAGGCTGCGTTCTTCTTTAGTTCCGGAAAGGTTATTGCTTATGGCTCACCTTCTTCTTTATATGATCGAGTTTGCCTATAATAATATTTATCAAGCTAGTATTCAGATGACAGCCTTTGAAGCTTTATACAGTAGGAAGTGTCGTACTCTTTTAGCTTTAGCAGAAATAGGGGAATCGAAGTTATGTAAGCGTAAGGAAGTCAAAGATGCAAATTCGACTCTATGCACTATAAGAGAGCGGCTACTGATAACTCAAGATAGGCAAGCAAAGTACTATAATGCCAAGCACCGAAATGTGGAGTTATACTGGGCGATTGGGTATATTTAAAGATCAAGCCACTCGAAGACGTGTCTAGGATTCGATGCTTGAAAAAGTTGAGTCTGAGGTATCTTGGTCCCGTTTGGAAGTGGTTGAGCGAGTTAGAGAAGTTGTCTATTCGTTAGCTCTTTCGGCAGAGCTAAGTGGCTTGCATGATGTGTTTTCATATATCAGTGCTGCGAAAAGCTATAAAAGAGCCTACTCAAGTAAATTTGCGGATGATCTAGTACCAGTCGACAGTTGGCTGACAATAAAGGTTAGGCCCATTCAGATCGAGGATACGAAAATCAAGCAGCTACAGAATAAGACAATCGGGATGCTCAAAGTCTGTCGGGACAATTATGCCCGAGAAGAACTGACATGGGAGCCTGAGTAAACCATGCGCGATGAGTTTCCCGAGTTGTTTGTAAATAATGTTGTAACATTGTTTTTTGAACGAAAAATACGTTGTAACATATTAGTTTTGTCTTTATACCTATAGATGAGTAAATTTCGGGATGAAATTTTTGTAATAAGGGGAGGTTTGTAACACCCCAAATGGAAACAAAACATTTATTAGCTATCTCCAGACGATAGTGGGTATCGCTAGCAATAGCAATAGCACTCGACACACTCGACGCTTTCGAGCGTTGAGTGAGTCAACTCGAAGAATCGTTGAGTAAGAGCTATTATGTGGAAATAGTGGATATCATTGGGCGATACTGCCAGGTATGTTAGCCACGTGTCAGATGGCTGGTCGGCGGCCGATGAGCAGTGGTTTACTAGGGTCAAAGCGGCTACTATCGTTATCTCCAAGTGATAGCCGATATTGTGTGGCAATATCGTTTTATTTGACTATTCAGCTGAAATCGTGGCCTTTGCTTCCTTTTTATAAAATGATCATGTGGATGGGATTAATCCTGAGACCACTTATCTAGAAGAGGTGGATAGAAGTCTCATTTTACTTCTAACACACTCTCTCTCTCACTCTCCTGCTCTCTTGAAGAAGGAGCTAAGTAAGAAATACAGGCTGAGGCTAAGCTTAGCAAAGCTTGGTGAAAAAGATCCTGTGGTTGGAAGCAAGAACCACCAGGATAGATCCTCAAATAGGAAAGAGAGGTGCTCCTTTCCAACTAGATCGAAAGCTCGTTCATGGCTCCGAAAAAAACTATGAGGGTAACGATCTTCCTTCTTGGACAAGTGAAGTCCTACTTTTGCATATGCATGGAATCCCCCACCAAAAGGTGGAAATCGAGGGAATTCTGAAGGGTTGATACGTGATATCCTCGAGTAGTTTTGCATATAGAATCCTGAAATCGCAGTGCGGAATAGCATGCTGTGTAAAACCCATCTGGACGGGTTGGTCCTGAATTGGTGATGTTTTTATTTTACAAGTCGGAAAGACTCCGAGTATAAACGAGTAGTTTACGGGGTTTTGTGGGTTTTACCTATGAAATGAGAGAGCAGAAAGTACTGGGGTGAGCTCCAGGAAAATACCAAAAAAAATACCATAGCTTGCATAACTGTTGGTTATCGCTAGGAGACAGCGAGTATCATTGGCGATAGCTCTTGGTGAGCTATGATTGCTGTGAAAGACCAGTTTTCTGCACTATAGGATGCTGTAGGGTTTTGCCTGGAAAGATGTTCTAGTTGTGGCTGAGTCTGGAGACAGAAGAGAGTTCTATCGCTAACGCCAAGCGATAGACTATCGCTGGCGATAGCTTCCAGATAGCACTTTATGTACGAAGACAGTCTCTGGAGACCGTGTTGCTAGTGTGAGTTGTGATCTCTTAAAAGGCTAGTGAGCCGAATGGGAAAGGGGAAGCTGACCCATGTCTTGTCGTTCTCCATGATTGTTATGACCGTCGGTATTGGACCTGAAGATTTGAGCAATGGGAAATAGCTGAACTGTAGCCGCGTTATGCTCGTCCGACTAGAGTGCCTAAAGTAATTGGCGTCATTGGAGCGCATAATAAAGTCTTAGACCTGGAGTCGGAAAGACTAGAAATGCTTAAAGTTGACTGTCAAGTCTCGGACCTCTGAACGGTGATGGGCCCTGGTAATCTGGTACAACGAGAATGTGCCCTGAGTGCACGGAATGTTTGGTCGTTGAGGCATTCGTTTGTGATATATTATTGATGGGTGCTTGAGTGCACCTCCTTCTTATATATATGTTGTATAATGCTATGCTTACAGGGAAGGAATACCGTTTCCCCGTGTATAGGTGGGGTCGTTATAAATTGGTTGGCTAAAAGCTGACCGTTGCCTTATTTTTCGTCCTTTATAGTGGATTATATCCCCGTGCAAGTTTCTGGAGAGTTGAGCGGGAAATAGCGGATTGCTTTCCTGGTTGCTATGCCGGCCCCTCGAAGTCCAAGCGATGGATTTTTAGTAATTTCATGTGTGGTCGGCATGCATGTCGATGTATGAAAATACTTGTGTAAAAATGAAACCATTGTAAGGCCTTAAGGCCCTATTAACTTTTGTGTATTTCTGTAAAACATTCCTGATTTTATATATAGTGGACATTCGTGTGTACTTGAGTTCAAAAGTTAACCCTTAAAGCTTCCGCTAGAATGCTCTAAGTTAGAATGCATGTACTTTTTGATATTAACAAGTAACTCTGCGACTGTCTATGGGATATGGCAAATGGCCCCGGCCGGACCCTCTATTATATTTCATGTGATGGAAGGAGGTGTTACACTACCGCGGGGCAGTAGTGGGCTAGCACGTGGCGCTATCACTCAATGCTTTCGATGCAACGTTGAGTGACTACCGCGCAGTAGTAGGAGCAAATGCGCAGCAATAGCTCAAATTAAAGTACCCGCGGTCATAGTAGCTTTACGCGCGGCGGTAGCTGCCACATGACAGTAAGGTCGAGGCTTTTTTGGAGAGACAACGCAGTGTCGATTGGCCTAAGCGGCAACCGCCGATGATACCGCGCTGTGGTAGTAGATATCGTGCGATGGTAGTAGATATCGCGCGGCGGTAGCCTCTAAATAAAAAGCTGGGCATGCGATTGAACTTTAACTTTTCTTTCTATCTTGGTACTTCAAGTTCTTAAGGGAAAGAGGTTGTTAGGATTAGTGTTGCAAGCTTGGTTAAGGAGATCTCATGATTGGAATCAAGAGCCGAAGTAAGATTCGTGACGAGGAAAGTGAGGCGCTCCTTTCCATCTGGATAGAAGAACTTATTCTTTACTCCGAAAAGATCTATAAGGGTAACGACTTTCTCTTTGGACAAGTGAAGTCCTAAATTTACATACGTGCATGGAATCCCTCACCAAAAGGTGAAGAAAAGGGTGGTTTCCAGTGGTAGATCGTTGTGATCCCCGATAAAACTTGTATATAGATCCGGAATCAAAGTACGGAATAGGCATACTGTGAGAAGCCCATCTGGATAGGTTGGTTTGGATTGGTGATGAATTGATTTGCGTACCAGAGAAGACTCCGTGGATAAAAATATATGGTTCAACGTGTAGAATCTAGGGTTTGGGGGGTGTGTAGGATGCTGTACTGATAGTACTTCAGGTGAATGTTGGGTCCATTGATTCCAATGTCCCAGATTTTCAAGAAGTCAAATAATTCATTGACATACACAAAGTTGTATTTGATGTTTGTATAAGTTCATGCATGCAGGTTAGTCCTTCTCTTATTGATTGGACAGGTGAACACAAAGTTATGGGCACTAGTTCCCAAACTTTATTCCTCTCAAATTGATGTAGTTTTCTCTTGCATAGCAATGATCCAGTGTGGATCTTGTTCTACATCTTGAATGGATTGAGGCTCAACTTGAGATAGAAAGCAAGTGTGCATCAGGTTCTGGTTGACCTGATTTCTGGTTTGCACACACAGCTGAGATGTTTCCAATCACTTGGGAGATTGGATGATCTATTGATGTTACTAAATCAACAGGGGTGTGTTTGATTGTTCACCAACCTGTGTTGTTGTTTCCTCTTGTGGGAACAACAATTGGCTCTTCTAGATGATGAGCATCCTCTTCATCATCACTGCTCTCATCCTTTTGCTGGATAGGTGGAGGAGCTGTGTCTTTTTCTTTAATATGCAATCTGTCCATACTTTCTGAAAGAGAGTGTACCTGCAATGGTTCTATGGTAGAAGTAGACTTCTCCTTATAAAACATGTTAGTCTCATCAAAAGATACATGAACAGATTCTTCAATTTTAAGAGAAGTTTTATTATAAACTCTATAAGCTTTACTGATCATGGAGTATCCCAGAAACACTCCTTCATCAGCTTTAGCTGGATGGCTAATTTTGCTAAGTTTTTCTTGTCATTATTGTGAATATGGCAAATGCAACAAAAAATATTGAAATAGTCTACTTTAGGTTTCTTCCCTTTGAGCAATTCATAGGGAGTCTTGCCCTTCAGTTTATGTATCAAACTTTCTGCTCAACACATAGTTGGAGGTGTTTACTACCTCTGCCCAAAAGGATAGAGGAAGGTGAGCATCTGTCAACAATGTGGTGGCAGATTCAATAAGGGTTCTATTTTTCCTTTCAGCTACCCCATTTTGTTGAGGAGTTCGAGGAGCTGAGAAAGTGTGTTTGATCCCTTCACTCTGACAGAACTCTTGCATAAGAAGAGAATCAAACTCTTTCCCATGATCACTTCTGATCAGGGCAATGTGAGTATTGAACTCAATCTGTATGCATTTGAGAAACTCTGTCAAACACTTAAAGTTATCAGACTTCTTCCCTCAGAAAGAATACCCAAGTGAATCTAGAGAAGTCATCTACAATCACCAAAGTATAAGATTTCCCTCCTAAGCTTTGTACTGTAATGGGTCCAAAAAGATCCATGTGTAACAGATACAAGATCCTAGGTGAATCACTCTTATTAAGTGACTTAAAACTATTTTTAGTTTTCTTGCCTAATTGACAAGCCCTGCAGAGTCCTTTCCTTCTTGTAGGGGCCAGAAGGTAGTCCTCTAACAAGGTTGTCCTTGGATAGCCTAGCAATGGTTCTAATTTTTAGATGTCCTAGTCTCTTATGCAAAAGATCATTTGGTTTGCAAACTGAATTAAATAAACAGATATCTATATTGGTTGAAAGGAAATCTACAAGATAAATGTTACCTTTCCTTTTTACCTGTTAACACTATTGTGTTATCCTCTGACTTGATCTTGCATAAGGATTTGTTTGAATATCACTTGATAGTCTTCATCATAGAGTTTACTAATGCTGATTAGGTTATGCTTCAGTCCTTCCACATAAGCCACCTTCTTGAAAAGTGACTGAGTCAATCTGAAGGATGTTAGCACCATATCCTTTTTTTTTTACCAAAGTTTGAATCACCAAATATCACTTTGGGTCCAAGTTTGGTTTTGAAGGATGTTAGATTCTCCTTACTTCCAGTCATGTGCTTTGAGCACCCACTATCCAGATACTATTGTTGGTTCATTGCTGGATAGGTCTTCACCTGCACATAAATAATTTATATGTTTTGACCTAGTTCACCTTGGGTCTAGGTTGATAACCTTTAAACTCAGAAATAAAATGACATCCCTGGCAGACTCTTATATCCTTCAGGATTGTTATCTCCAGGAGGTACTATCCATTCAGTATAAAGGTTGAAGCCTTGTAATGTAGGACTTCTAGGATTGATTTTAAGATTACCTCTGAAAGACTGTTCAAAGCTCTGAGCTCCGTTCGACGATCGTCGAGCTGAGTTCGACGATCTTGGGTCAGATCGTCGAGCTCCGTTCAAAGATCGACTATGCTAGAGTTCAGAATTCGTCGACCTGAGTTCGACGATTCAGCCTGAGATCGCTGAGCTCTGTTCGACGATCGTCGAGTTCTGTTTGACGTTTTCTGTTGAACTTTGTTTTCCTTTAGGTAAATCAGGATTCTTCCTAGCTACCTCTACAATACCCTTTCCTTCATCAGAGATAAATTTAATTGGGGTTGTTAATACTATAGGTTAGCTAGATGAAGCACCCAAGCCCAATGTACTGTTGATTCTTGATTTCACTGTGCTTGTGATGTCCATCAGTCTGATGCTTCTCCCATTAAGGGATTCTTCAAACTTCTTTGCCTGGGATAGTTCACTTTCAGTGAAGCTATCTCCTCCCTACAACATTCTAACTCCTCAGATAGTTTGAGGTTGTCTGATTTTAAAGTGCTATGTTCAGATAGTTGATTTCTGAGAGATATAATTTCTTTCTCAGACTTTAACAGGTCCAAACAAAGTACCTTAAATTAAGATCTAAAGTCCTCTGAATCAAAATCAAAGGAATCTATTACCTGATCTTATTCAGTTTGAGTTTCAGATTCAGACTCTGACTCTTGTTTTGCATCAGAATTATGTTGAGTGGCATTGATAGCCATCATGCAGAACTCCTTCTCTTCAACATCATCTTCATCATCACTTGAGCTTGATGAAGCCTCTGATTCTTCTTCAGTTTCACTCTAGGTTTCAGCTACAAATCCCTTCCTGGTGTGTTTGTTTTTGCTGGAGGAGGATTTGTCATTGTTGTTTCTCCTGGAGTCCTTGTCTTTTCTCCTATCTTTCCTGTCCTTCTTGTCCTTATTTTGATTTTCTGGACAATATGGCACAATGTGGCCTGGGTTTCCTGCATCCAAAACAAATAATTTCTTTATTATTGGATTTGTCATACCTTGGCTTCTCATGCCCTCTGGATGACCTCTTTCTGAAATCTTTCCTGGCCATCTTATAGAATATTTTTTGGCCAGTAAGCTCATCAATTCTTCATTGCCTGTGACCTTGTCTTCAGGCTGATCTTCTATAGCTTTGAATGTTATTGTCTTTTCCTTCCTGATTGCTGGAGCAAAGCAACCTTTTGTTCTTCCTCTCTATTCTTGATGAGCAGCTCATAAGACTTGAGCTTGCCCAACAAAGCTTCAGTAGTAATCTCAGTTAGGCTTCTGGCATCCTTGATTGGCCAGATCCTTGAGTCCCAAGTGCTAGGGAAGCACATTAGGATCTTGTCATTTAGTTCAGTTAGGGAGATCTCCTTGTCCAATGTCTTTAGCTCACTGACTATCAGGCTGAGCCTGTTGTACATGTCATCCACTTATTTAGTTTATCCCTTTTTGAAGTTCTCATATTGGCTTATGAGATGGGATCTCCTATCCTTCCTTTCATCAGCAGATCCTGAGACAATTTAAGATAACTTGTCCCATATCTCTTTTGCTGAACTGCATTCAGCCACCTTTTGGAATATCTCATCAGACATAGTCTGAGCAAGGATATTCATAGCCTTTGCATCTGCAACTTTCCATTTTTTATTTCTGCATCTGTTCCTGAGGGAGGTGGAACAGCACTTGTACTTGTGATCTCTGGAGGTCTTAGACAAACTGTCAAAACAGAATTAAAGATGTCCTCATCAATAGAATTCATGTAAAGCCTAATCCTTGCCTTCCAAAGTGCAAACTTAGAAAGGTTGCACATTAGAGGTCTGGTGTTAGCATAATCTTTGTTCTGTTCCATGGTTTTGAAGAAAATAAATATAATAAAAAGTAAATAATAACCCTCTATAGAAGATTTATCTTATCAAGGATCTTTTGGTTCAGGTGTGTTGCCAGTTCAACAAATCTGTTGAAGATTCAATTGTTGAGTAACCAACCTGGCTCTGATACCAATTGAAAGTGAGTGTAAGATCTACCTTTACTCTAGAGGGGGGGGGGTGAAAAGAGTATTTTAAAATAATTTAAGATTTAAAACTGTAAAGTAGTGGAAGTCTTGATTTATGTATATATGTAAGGTGCTTGAAAATGAGAAACTAAGTAAGCAAGAAATAAGAAATCACAGTACACAACAAAAAACAAAACACAGCAAGCCAGATGACACGAGGAGCTATAGTGGTTCCCCAACAACCTGGGTACATCCACTCTTCTACCACCCTAGGTTGGAATCCACTGTAGGAATAGTTGATCAGTGTCCTGGGCACCAATGAACTTTGATAAGGTGCTCAAAAACCAAACCTAGATTTATTTTTTGATAAGGTGTCTTGCCACCACTGAGTTTTGACAAGGTCTCAGAAACAAGCCACAAAACTTTTGAAGGGAGTTTTGAGAAACCCTTTTTACAGAAGGAATAAAAAAACAAAAAGTTTTGATTTGTTCTTCTCTGTCAATAATCTGAGAGAAGACAAGTGGAAGATGTTGTCAAAGCTCCCCCTGAGATCTGTAAGGGTTCAGGAAGATGAGCTTTGCTTAGGGTTATAGGCCTTCAGTTGCTTCAGATCTCCAGCAATAGATGATTTCAGTAGATGCTGAAATGTGTGATGTCCGGAGTCCTTAACGAAGAAGCTTTTGAACACTTGATGCTTGAAGGAGTAGAATAGCAGATGATCTCCTTCACAGTAATGTTCTTTGTGTACTTGAAGAATTTTGACTCAGTGTTTCTTTAAACTTTTGTCTACTGAGTCTATTTCCAGAAGATGAATTCTTGATGAATAATTTCTTGTTCTCTCTTCTATATTCTCTTTCAAATCTTGTCTGTTTTTTTTCAGAATGATTCTCTAGGGAGTATATCAGATTCTGACTTCTTGATAGTCGTTAATCAGTCATAAATGACTACCTTAACTGATATCTGCCTCTGGAGGAAAGTCTTTAAGAAACATTCCAATTATTCTTCCTTGAAACTTGCTCCAGATTGATTGAAATGGCTACAAAATCCCTTGCCATAAATGCTAAAAATAAGTCTGAATGAATTTCCATAACTGTCCTGAATTTGAATCCTGAAATCGTCGATCTCTCAGAAAAATCATCGATCTGAGCTCACGATCGTCGAACTGAGCTCAGAGATTGGATTTAAAATGGAAACAGAAATCATCGAACTGAGCTCTACGATCGTTGAACTGAGCTCAGTGACTTGGAAAACAACTAGAGATAGAGCGTTGATCTGAGCTCGAAGATCGTCGAACGGAGTTTGACGACTCGTCGAACTGAGCTCAGAGATCGTCGAATGGAGTTCGACGATTCGTCGACCTGAGCTCGATGAAAATTGTCTTGGTCCTCCGCACTGAATCCTTATCTTTAGAAGGTCTTGAGGGTAGCTTTCAAACCTAAGTACTAACCCTAAGACTCATTCAAATTGACCTATCAGACTATACAGCAAGGTCAAAAAAAATTCCTAAGCACATAGTGATCCTTACCCCAAATTAGTAATAGGGTGTTCCAACATTCCAATAATTGCTTTTGGAAATATCGTGCATTGCTTAATTGTGTGTTTTCACGATTATAGGCAACTCGAAGTGGTGCGGGGCAGCAGGAACTCCAGTGCTCGGTGGAGAGTTATGCATCCACTGAGGTTCCGACACCTCCTCCTTCTGTAGATACGGTTCAGAGGATAGTTGATGTGGTCTTCGCAATGATAAATACCCAACATGAAAGGCATGTGCCTCCCTATTCCCCTAGTGGCATCAATGCCGATTGGTTTATTTAAGCAAATTGCAAGGGAAAGAGCATCGTCTCAATAATTGAATATGTGTTTGATGCAAGGACCGCATGCAGTCGAGGAGGAGTACTTGCATGCAATTGTTGTGCTGATACAACATGCAGAGTTTGGTGTTTGAAACTAAGGAAACTAAGATCAATCGCTTTTATGATGGATTTCACAACGAACTACGTTTTCTGTTAATGGGTCCTAAGTTATTGGGATTCCAAACTCTAGTGGAGTTAGCTTGATTGTTGGAGATGGACTCGGCAAAAGTCCACCAGACGCTAGAGTTCAAAGTACCTAGTTTTTCAAAGTCTAGGTATCGACGGTGGAATAAGAAGTCTAAAACTTTTGCACCAGCTCCTTCTCTTAAGCCCGGAACAACGTCTAGGCGAACCACTCTTGCATGTTATACTTGTGGCAAGGTGGGTCATGTAGCTCGAGAGTGTTGGCAGGGTCTCCCAAGGTTGATAAGAAGGCTAGAGCGTCGAAGAGTCAAGCTTCACTTTGTTATACTTGTGGAAAGAAAATACATCTCGCCCGATACTATCATGGCGGTGCCCCGAAGGCAAAGAAGGCTAAGTCTTGAGCAGCGGCAGGGCGAGCTCCACTTACTTGCTACACATGTGGAAAAGAGGTACATTTTGCCCGTAATTATACCAGGGCCTTCAACGAATGGGAAATAAGACGGGAACATCTTATTCTCGAGAATGCTTAAATGGCCTATAATGATATTACAAATATGAATATGGAAGTAGTTGTAATAGACTGATGTGTCCCTCTACTTTATGTAACAATGTATGGTGTGCATGTACAAACCTGTTATTCCATAAACTAATCAAGAAGTCTTGTTATTGGGTGAAATGTATTCCTTTCTGTGATGGTATTTGTATAATAATTATGAGATTGGAACAATAGTGCCTTAATAATAAAAGGTGAACGTGGATAGAAAGGTGTATATGCACATATGATTGTCATAACTTTGGTTTGGAAGTATTTGTGCTGACAATATCTAATTTTGAGGGATCTTTGGTATGGACTAGCTCTTGGAGCAGGCATACTTGCATGGATTGTAATTTAAGGAAGTCACACTGGGACTGAACACCGAACGAGAAAATAAGTCCGCTTGTATGCGAGGATAGAGCAATATGTTGATATCTATGCTCCAGGTAGTCATGGCAGTTCGGAAAGGAGAAGAGTTGTTCTTCACGCTATTAGAAGTCGTGAGCCAAAGTCCCATTTGAGTGGCGTTCCTATCGTATCGAATTTACTGATGTATTTCCTAAAGATATTTCGGGGTTACTTCCCCAGCAAGAGATTGACTTTGCTATTAAGTTGGTGCTAGGTACGAAACTCGTGGCCCGCTCACCATACCGAGTAGTGACAAAAGAGATGGCGGAATTGGAAGTTCAACTACAAGAATTGCTAGAGCAAGGCTATATATGTCCAAGTATGTCACCTTTGAGTGCACCGGTCCTCTTCGTGAAGAAGAAGGACCGAAGCTTGCGGCTATGCATTGACTATCGAGAGTTAAACAAGCTAACAGAAAAGAATAAGTATCTGATTCCACGGATTGATGACTTTTTTTCGATCAGCTTGTGGGATCAACTGTCTACTCGAAGCTGGATTTAAAGTCTAGTTATTACCAGTTGAGGATTTGGGAAGATGACATTCCCAAGACCGCGTTTGGTACACGCTACGGTCATTATGAGTTCACGGTAATGTCGTCTGGGCTAACAAATGTGTCATCAATATTCATGGACTTAATGCACTGAATGTTTAGAGAGTACTTCGACCTATTTGTGATCATCTTTACTGATGACATATTGGTGTAATCTCAGTCCAAAGAAGATCATGCAATTCATTTGCGGATGGTTTTGCACACCCTGAGGAGAAACAAGCTCTATGCCCAAGTTCTCAAAATGCAAGTTTTGGTTGTCTTCAGTAGATTTTCTTGGCCATGCTGTTAGTGGAGAATGTATTGCAGTGGATCCGGCAAAGATAGTTGCAATACGGAGTGGCTTGTGTTGTCTTCTATAGCAGAAGTCGGGAGCTTCCTTTGACTTACTGGCTACTACAGGCGCTTCGTAGAGAACTTTTCAAGGATAGCCTTACCTCTCACTACACTGACGAAGAGAGATCATAAGTTTGTTTGGACGCCTGAGTGCGCGCGAGCTTTTGAGGAGTTAAAAGCGTCGTTTGACCACGACGCCTATCTTGAGTTCGCCATGTGGTACGGACAGCTATGAAATTTATAGTGATGCTTTAGGGCGCAGCTTAGGCTGCGTTCTTCCTTAGTTAGAAAAGGTTATAGCATATGGCAAACGCCAATTGAAAGTGCATGAGCGGAACTATCCAGTCCATGACTTGGAGTTGGGCGGATGTGATCTTTGCACTGAAGCTGTGGCGTCATTACTTATATGGCACGAAAGTGGATATATTCACGGACCATAAGAGCCTGAAATACTTAATAGATCAGAAGGATCTAAATATGCAACAAAGGAGGGTGGATGGAGTCTTCGGGGACTACACCTTCAAGATATATTATACTCCCGGGAAGGGAAATGTGGTCGCATATGCATTGAGTAGGCGGACTCTAGTACGGGCAAGTTGGTTGCAGATGCATGATGAGCGTCTGATCTAGGAGTTGGAGGCCTTAGATATTTCTTGTGTTGACAAGAATTCTACTACAAATGCGTGCCTGAACGGGGTAGAGTTATAGTATGACCTCGCAGACAGAGTTCATCGAGCAACAGAACTCGATGAGAGTATGAAGCGCTATGTAGTGGAAGGGTCAAATTCCCAATTCTCCTTGGAAGACTGTCTTTTGAGAAAAAGACAGTCGTTTGTGCATCCCGAATGCGGGAAAATTATGGGAGGAGTTGATGTATGAATTACACTTCACGAAGGACTCAATTCACCCAGGAAGAACAAAGATGTTTAAGGACATCAAAAATATGTTCTAGTGTCCGGGTTTGAAGAAAGACATAGCCTTTTACGTGGCAAAGTGCCAAACTTGTGCCTTGGTAAAAGTTTGACTGTCAGAAAGCCTGGCAGTTTCCTGAAGTCGTTACAATTCTAGTATGGAAGTTCGATGATATCTCTATGGATTTCGTGAATGGGTTGCCAAGATCGGAGATTGGGAACGATGTCATGTGGGTGATCATTGACCGATTAACAAAGATATCACACTTCATACCAAACAAGAAGGACGATTCAGTGGAAAAGTTGGCTAAGTTGTTCGTGGACAACATAGTACGATTGCACGGTGGACCCCGTAGCATTGTCAGTAACTGAGGTGGGCGCTTTACTTCGAATGATTGGAGGCTAATACACCAGTTGTTGGGTACGAAACTGCAGTTCAGTACTGCCTTTCATCCACAAACGGATGGTTAGACCGAGAGGACCAACAGAATAATGGAGGATATGCTCTAGATGTGTTCCTTGGATTTCGGAAGAGGTGGAGGACTATCTCTATATGATCGAGTTCGCCTATAATAATTGCTATCAATCTAACATTCAGATGAAGGATATGCTCTTTGAAGCATTATACGGTAGGAAGTGTGGTACTCCCTTAGCATGGGCAGAAACAGGCGAATCGAAAT
This sequence comes from Platanthera zijinensis, assembly GCA_039513925.1. Lineage (NCBI taxonomy): Eukaryota > Viridiplantae > Streptophyta > Magnoliopsida > Asparagales > Orchidaceae > Platanthera > Platanthera zijinensis. Next base: position 44,894,023 of record CM077083.1, read on the forward strand.
TGTATAAGCGTAAGGAGGTTGAAGATGCAAATTCAACTATACGCTTAATACAATAGAGGCTATTGGTATCCCAGGATAGGCAGACAAAATACTATAATGCCAAGCACCGAAACATGGAGTTTGTGGTGGGCGATTGGGTATATCTGAAGATAAAGCCATTCAAAGGCGTGTCCAGGATTCGGCGCTTGAAAAATTTGAGTCTGAGGTATCTTATTCTATTCAAAGTAATTGAGCGGATTGGAGAAGCTGTCTATCGATTAGCTCTTTCGATAAAGCTAAGTAGTTTGCACGATATGTTTCACATATCGGTGCTACGGAAATCTTTAAAAGAGGCGATGCAATTAGTTGCTGATGATCAAGTACCGGTCGATGGTGGGCTGATGACAAAGGTCAGGCCCATTCAGATCGAGGATATGGAGTTCAAGCAGCTACGAAACAAGACAATCGGGATGGTCAAAGTCTATTTGGACAATTATGGCCGTGAAGAATTGACATGGGAGCATGAGCAAACCATGCGAGAGGAATTTCCCGAGTTTTTTTTGTAAAATTATGTGTAAACTTGTTTACTATTTTCTTGTACAGATATATCAAATTTTGGGACGAAATATTTCTGTAAGAAGGGGAGGTTTGTAACGCCCCAAAAATCCTAAAAAGGAAGAATTGGAAGTTAATGCGCGGCGATAGTGTTAATACCGGCATTAGCCTTTGAATTAAATCAAATATCGGCTTGGGTATCTACCGCGTGACGGGAGTAAAGTTAGCGCATGGTGTTATCTATCAATGCACTAAATGCTTTCGACGAAGGATTGAGAGAAATACCGTGAGGCGGTAGTGGGCTAGCGCGTGGCACTATCACTCAATGCTTTCGACGCAGCGTTGAGTGACTACTGCGCGGCGGTAGGAGAAAATGTGCAGCGATAGCTCGAATTAGAGTACTATACGGCGATAGTAGCATGACGCGCGATGGTAGCTGCCACGTGGCAGTAAGGTGGAGGATGTTTTGTAGCAACATCGCGTTGTCGATTGGCCTAAGTGGCAACCGCCTATGATACTGCATGGAGGTAGTAGATACCGTGCGGCGGTAGCCTCTAAATAAAAGTCGGGCATGAGATTGAACTCTCACTTTTATCCCTATCTTTGTACTTCAAGTTCTTGAGGGAAAGAGGTCGAGGCTTAGTGTTGCAAGCTTGGTGAAGGAGATCCCATGATTGGAATCAAGAGACGAAGTAAGATTCGTGACGAGGAAAGTGAGGCGTTCCTTTTCCATCCGATAGAAGACTTATTCATGGCTCTGAAAAGATCTATAAGGGTAATGACTTCTCCTTGGACAAGTGAAGTCCTAAATTTGCATACATGTGTGGAACCCCTCACCAAAAGGTGAAGAAAAGGGTGGTTTCTAGTGGGTAAATCGATGTGATCCCTGATAAAACTTGCATATATATATATCTGGAATCGAAGTACGGAATAGGCAATGTTGTGTGAAGTCCATATGGACAGGTTGGTCTGAATTGGTGATGAATTGATTTGCGTACCAGAGAATACTCTGTGGATAAAACGTGTGGTTCAACGTGTTAAATCTGGGTTTAAGGGTGTGCAGAATGCTGTAATGATAGTACTGGAGGTGATCTCTAGGAAAACACACAAAAAGGGGAAGAAGTGACTTCTGTCCCTACTGCGCAGTGGTTGTGCTACCGTCGGCGCTAGCTCAAAGGAACTCACCCTGTAATGCCTTCCATCATGGTTGTGAACATTTTTGTTCACACTAGTGGATTTGCCATTCATCTAGTGACCAAAGATACTTTCTTGATCATACCCTTTTTTGAAGGCAACTGAACTTTCCTAAAAGTAATGGGGGGCAATGATGCAAGGGGAACAACTGGAGCTTTGCCGTTCCCTTTGGAATAGGAAACTCTTGTGCTTCCCTTGAATCCCAACCCCTTCTTACCCTTTTTAGAGGAGGAGTCTATCAAGGGCAACACAGTACTTGGCTTAGAAAAACTAGCCACTATTCTTTTCTCTCTTAACGAGCTCCTCTTCAAGATCCAAGATTATCTTATTCTTCTGGCTTATGGTCTCAATTTGGATGATTGAGATGGCCTTCAGTTGGCTGACTTCCCTCACTTTCTGATCCAGCAGGGATGTTGTCTCAAACTGTTGGGCAGCAGCTAGCTATAGAAGAGATAATCTCCACAGCCTGCATCTTGGCTAACTTCTTGCTTTTTCTCAAAGCATCCAACATTTTACCATACTTGTCCATCAATTTATTGACATCTACCTCAGATTTAGAGTCACTTTCATCAATAGATGAAGAAACTTCTGAATCTAGGCTGGTCTCATGACCTGAGCCATAAGAAGAACTAGACAGAGATTGTACCTTATCTAGACCAGGCAGATCCTAGCAGGATTCTCCTTCTATAATGACAGCTAGCCCATAATAACTGTAGTCATCTTCCTCATCAACATCAACCTCTAAATCACTTTCTGATTGTGACAGAGGGCCCTGATCTCTATCTTTGCATATGTATTGTCCTCTGCGTCATCTGTAATGGTAGCAAGTATCCCAATGAAGGCTTCTTCTTCTTCAGACTTTGAATGACTATCAGAAATACTGACTTTCTCTGTCCCTTCCATATAGCTAGTGAGAGAATCCCTCATCTCATTGGTTGTCTTACAGGGGACCAACATCTGGAAGGTGGAGTCATCCATGGCACTTACCATGATATGTTGTGCCCTCTTATCCATTGATGTCAAGATGATTTCATATTCAGACATCTCTGCATAACTCTTTGGGTCTGGACTTCTGCATCTAAGATGGAGACTTTCATGGAGATGAAAGGTCCTTCTTTTATTGTTGCAAAGACCCTAGGATCAAAGGCTTCCATGGTCTGTCTGATCCTTTCTTTCTAATTCCCAAAATTCTCCTTGTTGCAGCCTTGGATCTCCATTGTGCTCCACTCCTTCTGGTTCTTTATTGAATCCGCAAGTGCAAACCTTTTAGCAATCCTTTGAGGTCTACTCAGACTGTTAAGTCTTTTTTGAGTAACCTCCCTCTGATACCACTTGAAAGTCTCTTTGTTTCAAGAATAGCTAAATCACCTAGAGGGGGGGGGGGTAAATAGGTTTCTTCTTCGTTACTTGTGTCTATCTTAAGTTATATTTCTTTAAGTGCTATGGTTGTTAGTTGTTTTCTGCTTTTAAGAAATACACAACCTGCGAATAAGAAAACACACTGAAAAGCACACACAAGATATATAGTGGTTCCCCAAATTATGGGTACGTCCACTTTCCTCCCACCTTTCTAACTTATAGTTTAGACTAGGCACTTCTCCAATATCCGCTCCTTAGAGCTTACAACACGATCTCGCAAGATCAGTCAGTCTCCTCCAAGACCTACACCTCAGGCACAATGCCTTATAACTTAGTGATCCAAAGATCACCTATCTCAAACCCAATGACCCTACAACTCAGGCTGGGAGGACAGCCCTATCTCAGATCCATAAAGGATCCTACACTCAATAATCAACTGATCACCGACCTTAGTCCCAAAGTCCCTACAACTCAGGCTGGGAGGAAAGCCCTACCTCAGATCCATAAAGGATCCTACACTCAGTGATCAACTGATCACCTACCTCAAATCCAAACTAGATCCTACAGCTCAGATTCAAACTTGAATCCTACTTCTCAGGCCAAAGTCGTACCCTCAGATCTACATAGGATCCTACTCTCAGATCTGCACCCAGATCCTACACTTAGGCTAAATAGCCCTACAACTCAGATCCACACTTGGATCCTACACCTCAAAGCCAATTAGCTCCTACCACTCAGATCCAAAAGGATCCTATAAGATATAAGTGGGTTGGTGGTTTGACTAAGGCAATAAAGAAATTTCTCTGAGCCTATCTACCTCTGTCCTGAGTTATCTTAGTCCAGACAACTTCTCCACAATCCAAAAAATGTCTTCAGGAAAGCTTGGCCTGAACTGTGTAGTGACTGTAACTAGGGTTGGCCCTTTGCTGCTTCTTCTTCCTTAGAGGTTTCCTCTGAACTTGCCGGTGCAGGGGTAGAAGGCACCAACTATCTTTCTTCAGCTTTTAGCTGCTGCAACAATTGACCTTACTTCTTCCTTGCAGATCTGTTGTTCTGCACCTTGCTGAACTAGACCAGAAGCTCAACTCTCTCTTCTTCACAGATCCAAAAATAAATCTTCAGTAAATGTTCTGATGGATCTGTGATGTATTCTATAGTAGGGGAATCTTTCTTTGCCGCAACCTTGTTGGAGAAGATCACAAACTATTTTGTCTGAAGCTCCCAGAAACTGCAACTAGGTTATTCTTGGCTTCTACCTTATTTTCTCAGAGAACATGTCTCTGACCTTGCTGGTGCTGATGAAGATGGCACCAGCTATCTTGGATTGGCTTCAGATCTGCTACAACTAGGTTAGACCTACTGCATCTTCTTCCTCAGATAAAATGACTCAGAACCTCTGCAACAATGGCAAGGAGAACGAATATGTTCTAACCCGCTTTGCGAAAAGACAAACCCTAGAAGAATGCTTTCCTAATCTGATCCTGCACCTTTTATCTTCTGCTGCGATCAACGACTCTTTGAGAAGTGTGCCCCACCAAAATTGGTGGCTGTGATTTCGCCATTCAGCAACCTTCTTTCCATTGACGGTTGATTCAAAGGCTCTTTGCTTTGTGTGGGGCCCCAGTGATAAAGAATGAAAAATTCTCTTTCCTAGTGCAGAAAATCATGATAGCTGGCTGCCAGTGCCACTAGCAGCATTCCCATAACATTTGAACCTGCGTTAACTTTGTTGACTTTGCTGACGTCACCATTTATGGACTTTGACAAATCAAACATCAGTAGCGAAGGTGTTGAGTGAATGACCATCACTCAGCATCAAAAGACTTGGACAAAAATTCTGTCACTAGGCATTGAGTGAGTATGCACCACTCAATGCCAAAAACACTTAGAAAGTTATCACAACCAGTATGCGGGAGTGAGCAAGCCACTTAGGAACGAGACTAGGCTCATATTTTACTTTCAGAAGGTGTATTCCAGAAATCCTCAGTTCGACGAACTCAGAGCTCAGCTCGACGAAAAGTGAAAGCTCAATTCGACAAACTCAGAGCTCAGTTCGACAAACTCAGAGCTCAGCTCGACTAAAAGTGAAAGCATAGTTCGACGAACTCAGAGCTCAGTTCGACAAACTCAGAGCTCAGCTCGACGAAAAGTGAAAGCTCAGTTCGACGAACTCAAAGCTTTGTTCGACGAACTCAGAGCTCAGCTCGACGAAAGTAAAATCAATCAAAGCCATTTGTAATTAGCCAAATTTTCCGTGTCTGAAAACACAGTGGCTCTAATTGACTAGGATTCAGTCAATGTTATAGCCCCATGGCGTTGAGTGAGTAAGCATCACTCAATGCCTAAAACATTTTCTATCTCATGGCGTTGAGTGAGTGAGCTACACTCAACGCCTAAACACTAAGACAGATTTTCTTTCTCATTGCGTTGAGTGAGTGAGCTACGCTCAATACCTAAACACTTAAACAGATTTTCTATCTCATAGCATTGAGTGAGTGAGCTATACTCAACGCCTAACCACTTAGACAGAATTTCTGTCTCATGCGTTGAGTGAGTAAGCTTCACTCAACGCATGTGGACTTAGTCAAAATTCTACACATAATTTTTATTGCTTTGACTGATTGGGCCAGTACTCAACGATTTTGATGTTATGGCGTTGAGTGAGTGAACTTCACTCAATGCTTGTGGACTTAGCCACATTTTCATCTTGTCAATTGTTTGGCTGACTATACTAAAAGATTTTACTTACCTGGCGTTGAGTGAATAGACTTCACTCAACGCATGTGGACTTAGATAAATCGTCTGCCCTTCCAGCCACTTCTTTGAGTCCACATGCCTAATCTTTGTCACAAGGACTATCCTGCACACATAAACCTACACACACATTAAATACAGCTATGTGTATTTCATTGACTTGTTTTACATCATCAAATCAGGGCCATTGGGATCAATGGACCCAACACTACATGTAACACCCCCAAAATGGAAACAGAACTTTGTTATCTATCGTCGGGCGGCAGTTGGGTATCGCTGGCGATAGCAATAGCACTCGATGCACTCAATGCTTCCGAGCGTTGAGTAAACTCAAAGAATCATTGAGTAAGAGCTATCGCATGATGACAGTGGATTATCGCTGGGCGATATGGCCTCGTATGCTAGCCACGTGTCAAATGGTTTGTTGGCGGCCGAAGAAGCGGTGGCTGACTAGGGTCCCAATTGGTTTACTATCGCTATCCGCTAGAACGATAGCCGATATCGTGCGGCGATATCATTTTGTTTCACTATTCAGCTGAAATTATGGCCTTTTGCTTCTTTTTTTATGAAATGATCATGTGTCTGGGATTAATCCCGAGACCACATTTCCAGAGAAGAGGTGGAGAGAAGTCTCATTTTACTTCTCCCTCTCTCTTTCTCTCTCTTCTTGCTCTCTTGGAAGAAGGAGCTAAGGAAGAAATATAGGTTGAGGTTGAGCTTAGTAAAGCTTGGTGAAGGAGATCCTGTGGTCAGAAGCAAGAACCAAGGCTAGATCTGCTAAAAGGAAAGAGAGGTGCTCCTTTCTGAACAGGATAGAAAGCTCGTCATGGCTTTGAAACTAACTACGAGGGGTAATGATCTTCCTTCTTGGATAAGTGAAGTCCTCACTTTGTATATGCATGGATCCTCCAACAAAAGGTGGAGAATCGAGGGAATTCTGATGGTTTAATACGTGATATCCCGGTGAAAGTCTTTAATTTCAAAGTAGCTAGCAACCTAGAGGGGGTGAATAGGTTTGCTTAGGTCTTATGAGTCTTTTTGTATTACTGGATTGTTTTTTTTAAGCTTTCAGCTTTTAGTGATCTAGAGCTTGTTCTAAACACCTGTAATTAAGAAAACAAAGCAAACACAGAAAAGCATGCAAGTTTTTATAGTGTTCCCCAAAATTATGGGTACATCCACTCTCCTCCCACCTTGCTAACTTCCTGTTAGTCAAGGCACTTCTCCAAACAAAAGCTCCAAGGAGGTTACACCACAGATCCCTCAGGATCTCTAAGTCTCCTCCAAGACTTACACGTCAGCCACAAAGGCCTACACTCAGTGATACAAGTATCACCTACCATCAGCACTTAAGCCATACAACTCAGGCTATGGAGGATAGACCTAGCTCAGAGCAAGCTTTCTCCTACAGCTCAGAGAGATACACTCTCCTACTGTTCAGGCAATACTTCCCTATTACTCATTGAGTAACACTCACCTACCTCAGAGAGATTCACTCTCCTGTAGCTCATGCAAATTTTTCCCTACCTCAAAACCAAAGGTCCTACAGCTCAGATCAAAAGGATCCTACAAAGAGAAAAAGTTAAATTAACTTTGCACAAAGAAATTTCTCTGTGTCAACCACTTGAATAGAAAACTTTCTGCTCCTACTGTCCTCATGGCAGGGAAAGGATTTGCTGGAGGAACTCAGAAGAAAACTTCTGAACTAGCTGATGAAGGCTAAAGATTTTTGATCTTGAGTCTTCAAACAGCCCACTGAACCACCAAAAGATGAAGACTCTACTTCTTTAGAATAGATTCTGAATTGCTGTGGCAGTTGGAGACTTGCACAGCTAACTGAACATTTCTTGCTGGAGAGCTTCAAGCTTTTTCACTAGCAGCAATGGCGAATACGATGAAGATGGCTGCTCTCCCTTTTTCAATAATGTATGCCCTAAAAAGTAATTTTTGTCCTGGACCTTTCTCTTCCTTTTGTAGTTCGCCAATCAACGGCTCTTCGAGATCGGTGGGCCCACCTGCAGCTTCCAGCTGCGCCTTACTTTAACGGAAGAAGACGTATAGTAGGTACACAACAAGTTTTGTCGCGTAGTGTAGCTTCCCCGTGCCTGATTTGACCTTAGTTGACTTTGTCTTTTTGCTGAGTTAGAACCTGTGTACTTAGCCAAAATCGAGCATCAGAGAATAGATGTTGAAGAGTGAGCATCATCTCAATGCCAAAACACTTAAACAGATTCACTATCTCTTGGTGTTGAGTGAGTAACCTTCACTCAACGCCAAACTACTTAAATATAAAATCTGATTTAGGCATTGAGTGATTCAGCTCCACTCAACGTCAATCTTGCTTTTTTCAGCTTTAGCTGCTTGGTGGTGAGTGAGTAACATCACTCAACTAACCAAAACTCACTTAGACAAAAATCTGCTCTTCATTAGGCGTGACAGTATGAGTCAGGTACCTCCACTCAAGCGCTTTTGCCTTAACCAAACATATTCACACTCCCTAGGGTGTTTAGCTATCCTTGAAACTAATGACTTTCAGTGCCGCGATAGCATTTTTTAAATAAAAGGTCAGATTTCAGCCTGGACTTCATTCTTCTCCCCTTTTCCTGTACCCTAAAACGCGAGAAACGAATAGTTATGCATGCGAAAGCTTTGGATCTAAGGTATTCTTCATGTTTTTGTCAAAAAATTTTGTAGATCTTCATATTAGTTGCTAGTGTAAGTAATTTTGGGGATTATAAACTTTTTTTATAAAGAAAATTTTGGGATTTAAAGTGATTTGAAATGGTTTGAATAATACTTAAGAATTGGTTAGATTTGCATAGATCTAGTAGATCTCTAGCTTATTCAGCAACATAAGCGATGAGAGCGTTGAGTGAATATGCTTCACTCAACGCTTTCTGCCTGCCTTAGCCAATTTTATTCTTATTCAGTAGCATGGCGTTGAGTGATTTGACTTCACTCAATGCCTGTGGTCTTAGCCATATTTTAGCTCATTCCAACTTCAGGCTTTTACTATTGTAGCCTATCTCACAGCCTTTTCTGTATGGCGTTGAGTGAGTTGAATTCACTCAACGCCTATGGACTTAGCCATTTTCTCGGCTTGCCACTGCTCTTAGCTTTGACTATATAGGCTTCACTCAACGCTATAAGTCATCTGGCGTTTAGTGGCTGGTCTTCACATCAACTCCTGTGGACTTTGATAGTTTTCTGTCATCCCACACCATAGGTAAGTGTTTACCTAACATAGTCACTTAGGCTACCTGACCTATCAAAGTCATCTACAAACATGTGTATGTCATTGATAATATTTTCTTCACTCAAATCCAAGACATTGTGGGCAATGGACCCAACAATCTCCCCCTATTTGAAGAATTCAAAAACTCTTAAAGCAAAGACAATGACATACACAAAACCATGTAGCACAAGGCATAATAAAATAAAATAAAACTAATAATAGAGAAGTGACTTATAGTTACCACACTTCCCTGTTTGTAGAATACATTACTGCAATAGAGAAGTGATCTATAGTTACCACACTTCCTTGCTTGCAAAATACATAACTGCATCTGCCATCAACTTCCTATGAATTGTTGTTGCCATACTGCTGTCTTGCTTATTTGATCATCTGATCATCTTATCCTCTCCCCATTTTTGACTGCAGCAAATAGCAGGAAAGATGCATCTGATAACTGATAATGTTATCACCTGCTCCCCCTCAATTAGGCAGCATTGCTTGATTTACTCCCCCTCAATATGAGAATCTTCATTTCTTTAAAGGATCATCTTATCTGCATAAAGCCAAATAGTTTGCAACTAGAGGTGAGGAGCAACTGAAGCTATACTAAGTTTAACATACCCAACTTAAATTTGAAGGTATTAAACTTGGCTTCATCTAGTGGCTTAATGAAGATATCAGCCACTTGCTTGTCTGTTAGGACAAACTCAAGGGTGATGTCTTCACATTCCACATACTCCCTAATGAATGATATCTAATATCTATGTGTTTAGTCCTGCTATGGGAGACATGATTCCTAGTAATAGAGATTGCACTAGTAGAATCATAGAATAAAGGAGTTCTACTTATCTGGAGGTTGTAGTCTTGAAGCTGGTGTTGGAACCCCAGCAACTGAGCACAACAGCTTCTTACTGAGATGTACTCTGACTCTACAGTTGATATTTCCACACAGGTTTATTTCTTGCTACTCTAAGATACCAGCCTCCCTCCCAAGAATTTACAGGTATTAGATGTGCTCTTCATATCCTCTTTGCAGCCTGCAAAATCTGCATCTGAATAGCCAGTTAGTTCAAACTCCCTATTCATAGGGTACGAAAGGCCAAGATCTGGAGTGCCCTTAAGATACCTCAAGATTATCTTAGCTGCAGAGTAGTGAGATTCTTTAGGGCAAGCCCTGATACCTAGCACAAACACATGTATCATACATGATGTCTGGCCTACTTACAGTCAGATATAGAAGGGAGCCAATTATCCCTCTGTACAAAGTTTCATCAACAACTTTCCCTAATTCATCTTTGCCTACAAGTATACTTGAACCCATAGGAGTTCTCATGGTGGAGGAATTATCGATGCCAAATTTCTTGATTAACTCCCTAGTGAACTTAGACTGGGATATGGACAGGCCATCATCAATCTGTCTTACTTGGAGGCCTAAGAATAACTTAGGTTCACCCACTGCTCAACTCAAACTTCCCTCTGCATGAGTTTAGCAAACTTTTTGCAGAGGTTGTCATCACTAGATCCAAAGATGATGTCATCTACATAGATGTGGACTAGGATGATCTTACACCCTTAGATTCGCTTAAGAATAAGGTCTTGTCTATTTTCCCCCTTGAGAATTTGTTCTCAATGAGGAAACTAGACAATGTCTCATACCATGCTGTAGGGGCTTGCTTCAGCCCAAATAGAGCTTTCCTAAGTCTATAAACAAAATTAGGTGAGTTAGGAACTACAAAACCTAGAGGCTGCTCAACATAGACTTCTTCTTTTAAGTCACCATTCAAGAAGGTTGACTTCACATCCATTTGGTAGACCTTGAATCCCTTGTGTGCTGCATATGCAAGGAATAACCTGATGGCCTCCAATCTTGCTACAGGAAAAGGTTTGATCAAAATCAATCCCTTCTTCTTTCTCGTACCCCTTAGCTACTAGTCTGACCTGTTCTTAATTATAATGCCATTTTCATCAAGCTTGTTTCTGTAGATCCACTTGACTCCAATGATATTATGACCATGAGTTCTAGGAACCAGCTTCCAGACCCTGCACCTCTTGAACTAGTTCAATTCCTCCTGCATAGCACCAATCTAATGCTGGTCTATGTCGGCCTCTTCAAACTTCTTGGGCTCCACTTGGAAAGAAAGCTTGAATACATGGTTGTATTCTGACTTCTTCTCCTTGTCATTATTCCATGACTTGCCTCACTAATGATCTGGTGTGCTGGATGATCTCTCATATGTCTGACTGCGGGTGGCAGTCTTCTTTCAGCAGCAAGGGCATCTTCTTGTTGATCTTCATCCTCTCTCCAGTATACCAGGTAGATCTTCTGGAGAATCCATATCATCTTGGATAACTTGTGATGCTTACTTGATGGTCATCTTATCCATCATTTATTCTATACCTACAATACTATAAGAGGAACTAGGCAGTGCATTGTTAATCATGGTAGACTTATTAAAGACTACACATGAACTGATTCTTCTACAACTTGGCTTTTTAAGTTGTAGATCCTATAGGCTTTGATATGATTGTTGTACCCAACAAATATTCCATCATAGGATTTGGCAACAAACTTAGTCACATAGGAATTGCCATTGTGAAGCATAAATCATTTACTACCAAAGATTCTGAGATAGCCCAGATTTGGTTTCCTGCCCTTCAAGATCTCATAGGGAGTCTCTTGTGGCATTTGGTGATAGAGGCTCTATTGAGGACATGACATGCAGTATTTACTGCCTTAGCCTAGAAATATTTTAGGAGAGATGTATCACTCAACAGAGTTCTACCAACCTCTATGAGAGTCCTATTTTTCTTCTCAACAATCCCATTTTGCTGGGTGTTCTAGGAGAGGAGAATTTTTGATGAATCCCATGCTCTTCACAAGACTTTGCCATGCTATTAGACTAAAATTCTGTCCCATGGTCACTTCTGATTTTAACCACAGAACAGCCAAGCTCATTCTGAATTTGCTTGACAAACCTCATGAGGACATCAAGGGTTTCATCCTTCTTCTTAAGAAAGAACACCCAAGTAAACTTGGAATAGTCATCAACTACCACAAAGGTGTAGACTTTCCTACCATGACTGTGAATTGACATTGGACCAAATAGGTCCAAGTGCAAGAGGTATAACCCTTCACAAATTCTTTGGTCCCAATACCCTTGAAGGAGACATTTATCTGCTTACCCTTTTGGCAAGAAGAACAAATGCCCTCCTTAGAGCACTTTACATTGGGGCCATTCCTAACTAGCCCTTGACTGAAGAGCTTGCCAATAGTCTTGTAATTCAAATGGGCTAGTCTCTTGTGCCACTAGACACAGTATGAGAATTTCTCATTTGCCACCAAACATATAGGAGAATTTATGTCTAGACAAAGAAAGTTCAAGCAATAAACATTTCCACTCCTAGTGCCTGTCAAGATGACCTCTTTGTCACTTGACCTCCTAATTAGGGCACTCATCCTTATGTATGACAATTACATAGCCAAGATTAGAAAGCTGGCTTATGGTTATAAGGTGTGCTGCAACCCTTCAACATAAGCCACCTTTGATGGTGACTATGCCATTGGTGATATTACCATACCCTCTAGTTACACCTCTATCTAAACCTGTAAAGATGATTTTGAGTCCATCTTTTACTGGAGTAAACTCCTTCAAGTTACTCCTTATTTCAGTCATGTTGCCTGGAAAACCACTATTCAAGTACCATATAGGGGTATGGTGGCTTGAACTATCCTGCAATATACAAATTACTTAATCTTAGGACCCCAATATCTATTAGGTCCTAGGTGCATGTTAGCACGAAAACTGAACATGTCCACCAGCAGAATTTCTAACTGGGACTGACCCTAGCTCTGGCACATTGGGATTGTGCCATAGTCAATGGCAAAGTGCCCTATCTTACCACAACACCAACACCATGTATGTTATATCTTTTTTTCTATGAAGGCCCTGCAGCTTGATGAGCTCAACCTTGACAGGAGGAAGATATACTGCACCATATTTTTTTTTCTTTCAGCCAGAATTTGACTAAAGGTAAGTCTTATATCTTATAATTTGGTCTGCCCTGAGTGCAAGCAGTAGCCAGCTTCTTTTCAGAAAGCAACTTCTAATGCTTCAGATATGCCCAGATCAGCCTGATTCTTAGACTTGCCCTTAGTCGAACCTTTACTGTCAGATTCTGAGCCTTGGCTGTAGCAATATTCTTGAGAGCTGGTGCAGAAGCACCAATAACACAATGGTCCAGATTGGGCCATTTTGAAATTTCTCATTACCAGTCTTGACTGCACACACCCTATCCAAAACTTTCATCATGACAGTGAACATCTTTGGTCACTCCAAATGAACAACCCCTCTCCCAGTGACCATAAGAGCTTTCTTGTTCATACCTTTTAGAAGGTATCAAACTTTTCTGAAAAGATGGGAGGCTTAGAAGAAATAGGTTGAGGTGGAACTGGAGCTTTGCCCTTCTTTTTGGAAGAGAGCAACTCTTGTGCCTTCCCTTGAAATCCCAACCCCTTCTTACCCTTTTGAGAGGAGAAGGAGTCTATCAAGGTGGAGGACAGTACTTAGGCTTAGAATAGCTAGCCACTATTCTTTTCTCCTTCTCAAGCTTATCTTCAAGCTCCCTGATGAGACAGTTCTTGTGCTTGATGGAAGGCAACCTGAATGTCCAAGAGGGACTTCAGATTGGCTAATTTCCCTAGCTTTTCTGGTCCAGCAGAGTTGTTGTTACAGTCTGGTGGGCAACTGCAAGCTTAAGAGATCAGATCTCTTTAGCTTGCTTCTTAGATAACTTCTTGACCTTTCTTGAAGGCATTCAGAAGTTCTCTATACTTGTCAATCAGTTGATTGACATCTTCTTCAGATCCAGAATCTTCTTCACCACGGGGTGAAAGAGGATTTTGAGCATGGAATAGTCTAAAACTCAGACAGATAAATAGAGTTAGGTGATAGATGTACCTTGCTCTGACCAGGCTGATCCTGGTTACTTTCCCCATTAGTCATTGCCATCAGCCCTCTATAGCTGTGGACATCTTCATCCACCTCTGACTCACTATCTGACAGTGTTAGAGGGGGGCCTAATTCTAATCCTCCCCTGAGGATTGACTTTTATTGCTGCAATAGCTTCATCTATGACAGCAGCAGCAACTAGCCCCAATATAGCCTCATCTTCTCTAGACTCAAAAGATGATGAGTCTGTCCAGCTCTTTTCCTTCTTGGCCATGAAGGAATTTTCCTTCTTTCCTTTGTGTTGGTGCTGCTTCTTCTCCTCAGTCTCTTTTCCCTTCTCCTGGGCAGTCAGCTATCACATGCCAAGGCTTGCTGCAGCAGTAGCAAATTACTTTAGAGGAGTTATATTCATTATGTTTAGAACCATACATGTCAGCCTTGGACTTGGTTCTTTCTATGATGGGGTGGAATTGGAAGGCTTTTTCTTCCAATCTTCTTCTTCATCAACCTCTGGAGTTGTCTGAAAAAGACTGTAAAATCTTCATCAGACATGTTGCCTTGTCTGATGCCTCTGAGTCAGAGCTATCTGACTCAACTGGTCTCCTTGTGGAGAAGGAATCCTTCCTTGCCTTACCTAGAGCTTTCAGCTTTGAAGGCCAAGGACTTTTTTTGGCCAGTGATTTGTTGGAGGCATCCTCCTTCCTGGAAGCCAGCGCATCTCATAGGAGAGCAGCTTCCCAAACAATATTTGGGGAGGAGTGTCAGCAAGCTTGGCCATCTCTCTTATGACACAGATCTTAGTGTCCTAGTCTCTAGTGAGAGATCTGAGAAACTTATCATTAATTTCATAATTATTGAATACCCTTCCATAGGTCTTCAACTCATTTATGATCCTAAAGAATCTTTCATAATAGGTAGTTATGTTCTCCTTCAGATTTGCCTGAAGCGCTCTCTGTTGGTTTTAAGAAGAGACTTCTTATCATCTCTTACCTCATCAGTACCCTCCATATAGACCATAAGGGTGTCCCCCACATCTCCTTGGAGGTCTTGTAGTGAATTAAGTTCAGGAAGTTAGAGTCACTCTACTGCACTGGCTATGAGTTCTGTGCTCTCTTGTCAAGGCCAGCTAGTATGACCTCATCTTTGGTCATTTCAGAGAGTGACTTTAGTGTCTGGATATTGGCATCAAGAATCGAGACCTTCATCGAATGACAGGCCCCTCCCTTACAGTTGCAAAAATTCTTGGATCATAGGCTTCTATGAATAGCCTCACCCTTTCCTTCCATATTCCAAACTGTTCCTTTCTATAGATGGGGAGTTTCATTGAGCTCTGCTCTCTCTGGCTCTCTCCTGAGCCCATGACCACTTAGAAGCAGCTACCTTGGAGATCATCTCAGATTGTAAAATCCTTCTTAAGGACCTCCCTCTGATACCACTTGAAAGTCTTTAATTTAAAGGTAGCTAGCAACCTAGAGGGGGATGTGAATAAGTCTGCTTAGGTCTTTTGAGAGACTTTTTGTATTACTTGATTATTTCTTTAAGCTTTCAGCTTTTAGTGATCTAGAGCTTGTTCTAAGCACCTGTAATTAGAAAACAAAAGCAAACACAGAAAAGCACACAAGTATTTTGTAGTGGTTCCCCAAAAATTATGGGCACATCCAATCTCCTCCCACCTTGCTAACCCTGTTAGTCAAGGCACTTCTCCAAACCAATGCTCCAAGGAGCTTACACCACACATCCCTCAAGATCTCTCAGTCTCCTCCAAGACTTACACCTCAGCCACAAAGGCCTACAGTCAGTGATACAAGTATCACCTACCTCAGGCACTTAAGCCCTATACCACTCAGGCTATGAGGATAGTCGTACCACTCAGGCTATGGAGGATAGCCCTACCTTAGAGCAAGCTTGCTCCTATAGATCAGAGAGATACACTCTCCTACAGTTCAGGAATACTGCCCTAACTACTAAGTGAGTAATACTCACCTACCTCAGAGAGATTCACTCTCCTACAGCTCAGGCAAATTTGCCCTATCTCAGACCCAAACGTCATACAGCTCAGATCAGGAAGGATCCTACAAAGAGAAAAAGTTTTAATTAACTTTGACACAGAGAAATTCTCGTGTCAACACACTTGAACATAAAACTTTCTGCTCCTACTCTCCTCACATCAGGGAAAGGATTTGCTGGAAGAATTCAAAAGAAAACTTTCTGAACTAGCTGCATAAGGCTAAAGATCTTTTGATCTTGAGTCTTCAAACAACCCATTGAACCTACCAAAAGATGAAGGTTCTACTTCTTCAGAACAGATTCTGAATCTGATGTGGCAGTTGGAGACTTGCACAGCTAATTGAACTTTTCTTGTTGGAGAGCTTCAAGCTTTTTCACTAGCAGCAATGGCGAACACGATGAAGACGGCCACTCTCCCTTTTTGAATAATGTATGCCCTAAAAGTTATTTTATCATGGCCCTTTCTCTTCCTTTTGTACTTTGCCAATCAACGGCTCTTCGAGATTGGTGGGCCCCACCTGCAACTTCTAGCTGCACCTTGCTTTAACGGAAGAAGACGTATAGTAGGTTTACGACAAGTTTTTGTCTTGTAATGTAGCTTCCGTGCCTGATTTGATCTTAGTTGACTTTTGTCGATTTTGCTGACGTCAGCACTTGTGGACTTAGCCAAAATCGAGCATCAGAGAATAGGCGTTGAGTGAGTGAGCATCACTCAATGCCAAAACACTTAGACGAATTCACTGTCTCTTGGCGTTGAGTGAGTAACCTTCACTCAACGCCAAACTACTTAGAATATAAATCTGATTTTAGGCGTTGAGTGATTCATATCCACTCAACACCAATCTTGTTTATTAGCTTTCAGTTGATTGACGTTGAGTGAGTAAGCATCACTCAATGTCAAACTCCTTAGATAAAAATCTGTCTTACACTAGGTATTGATAGCGTTGAGTCAATAACCTCCACTCAACGCTTTTTGTCTTAACCAAATTTTTTCTTATTCAGCAACATAAGCGATAAGAGCGATGAGTGAACATGCTTCACTCAACGCTTTCTGCCTTAGCTATTTTTTGCTTATTCAGTAGCATTGCGCTGAGTGAGCTGACTTCACTCAACGCCTGTGGACTTAGCAATATTTTAGCATCATTCCAACTTCAGGATTTTACTGATGTAGCCTATCTCACATCCTTTTGTTGTATGGCATTGAGTGAGTTGACTTCACTCAATGCCTGTTGGACTTAGCCATTTTCTCGGCTTGCCACTGCCTTGGCTTTGATTATGTATGCTTCACTCAGCATTATAAGTCATCTGGCATTAGTGACTGATCTTCACTCAACGCTTGTGGACTTAGACAGTTTTCTGTCATCCCACACCATAGGTAAGTTGTTTACCTGACATAGTCACTTTGCTACCAGACCTATCATAATCATCCTGTGTACATCAATATTGTCCACTCAAATCAGGACAAATGGACCCAACACCCGGTAGTTTTGCATATAAAATCACGAAATCGCAACACGGAATAGGCGTGCTATGTGAAGCTCATACAGACGGGTGTTGGATTGGTGATGTTTTATTTGCATGCGGAGAAGACTCCGAGTATAAACGAGTAGTTTACGGGTCTGTGTGGTTATACCTGTGAAATGAGAGTAGCAGAAGTACTGGGGGTGAACTCGAAAGCCAAGAGAAGGCTTTTTAATATTTTCATGTGTGGTCGGCCTGTGTGTCGATGTAAGAAAGTACTTGTGTAAAAAGAAAACTGTTATAAGGCCTTAAGGCCATATTAACTTTTGTGTATTTCTGTAAAACATTCCTGATTTTATATATAGTTGACATTCGTGTGTACTAAAGTTAAATGTTAACCCTAAAGTTTTTTAGACTGCTCTGAGTTAGGATGCGTGTAGTTTTGATATTAACATGTAACTCCGCCGACTGTCTGTGGGATATGGCGTGGGGCCCCGAACGGACCCTCTGGTATAATTCATATGATGGATGAGGTGTTACAATTTTGGTATCAGCTTGTCTTGGTTTTCCTTCTCCGAATTCGTGGTCAAATTATTTATAGGGGTGGCGAGCACGTGTTTGTTTTTACCGTTATAACATACACGAACTCAAGAATGTCAACTTAGAGAAAATACACATGTTGAGGAACCTGTGCATTCCTATTGTTTGTTGTTTGCCTTTTTCGTTGTCACTAAATTGTGTATTTTACACGGTAATTGTGACTAGAAGTTTGCGGGGCAGTCTGAACCCCAACATTCTATTGAGAGTGAAACAAACACCTGATGTTCCTACATCTCCTCCTTCTACGGAAACTGTACTTAGTTGCTGAAGTAGTGTTTGCAATGATGAATGCATAGTCGACTGGGCATGTGCACCCTACAATGGTGCCAGTATAGGTGGTGTAGCGATCCTTGTAGCTTCTAGGCAAGTGCTACTGAGCTTTTGGTTGAGAAGCGAAGCGACTTTGAATGGTAGCTGAAGCACTTTATGAGCTTTAGTCCTCCTATGTTTACGGGTGCAGGATCCCTAACGCAGGCAGAGGAATGGCTTCCACGCGTCAAGAGGATATTGACAGTGATTGAGGCAGAGGAGGGAAGAAGGTCACCATAGCCACTCTCTATATTGGAAGGAGAGACTTGCTTTGGTGGGATGAGTGGGAGTTACACCACTTCGCGGACAGGCGACTACCAGAGGTCTCGATAGAGGAGTTTTCGAGACTATTCTGGCAAAGAATCTGTCGTCGTCACAGCGGATTGATATGGAGAATAGTTCCAGCATTTGACTCAGGGCAAGGGTAGTTTGGATGACTTACTTCCATTAGTTTATTAGGTTGGGATGTTATGTGGGGTCTACTTTCGCGGACGAAGAGCATAAGACCAACGGGGTTCTACGAGGGACTGTGAGATGAGCTAAGGTTATTGCTCTCGAGTTTGATGAACACAAGGTTTATAAGTGTTGGTGAATACGGCTCATTCATTATAGAAATACATGAAGAGGGTGTATGGCAAGAGGGACTTGGCTGTGATAAAGATCGAGTTCAAAATGTCATGTCCTAGAATGTCTGACTGCCGCAATAGATGGGGTAAGAAGTCCAAGTCTTCTGTCCAGGCTCCTTCTACGGTACTTCTAGTGCAACATCAGGGCGAGGCTCGCTCATATGTTACACTTGTGGCAAGGTAGGACACATAGCCGAAACTTTTGGAGTGGCCCTCCAAAGATGGAGAAAAAGGTAGGAGCAACATATACTGAGAAGGAAAGGTGGTGGAGTTCCACTGTGTCCCAATATGCTCCAGCTTAGCAAAGGGTGCACAATCTTGGCCAATAAGAGAGCCATCAAACAGGCTGATGTCATCACAGGTATGAGTAGTATATATTTTGTCAGCTTTATATACTTTATGCCTTGTGATTTCTTTTGTATAACTTGATAAGTATAGGCTTTATTCTTATTCGGGACCATCCGGCGAGGGCACTGTTCGATACAGGTGCTTCGCATTCGTTTTATCTGAGGACTTCGTATCATGTATCGAGAGTGCCTATCTTATGTTGACAGATAAAGTAAAGGTGTTGTTACCTAACGGATGCGTGATGCGTACAGATAAGTCTTGTTGTCTTGAGGTACAGATTTAAAGTTCGGCATTTCGAATTGGAGGCATCTGTGTTGCCGATATTGAGTTTGATGTAATATTTGGTATGGAATGGTTCGGGAGCAGCGTTCATGTATAGATTACAACTCTAAGGAAGTCACACTGGGAAAGAACACCGAACTAGAGACTAAGTTTGCTAGTATGCGAGGATCGAGCAAGATATTGATGTCTTCTCTCCAGGTAGTCAAATGTGTTTAGAAGGCGTGAGTTGTTCTTCAAGCTTTAGAGGCTGATGAGTAAAAGTTCAGATTGAGTGATGTTCCTATTATATCAGAGTATGCAGATGTGTTTCCTAAGGATTCTCCCTGTTTTACCGCGCCCAGCGGGAGATTGACTTCACTATAGAGTTGGTGTCAGGTGCAAAACTTATGGCATGCTCGTCGTACCATGTTGTGCTAAAGTAGATGCGGAGGAGTGAAAGTTCAATTACAAGAATTTCTAGAACAAGGCTATATACGTCCAAGTATGTCCCCTTAGAGTGCCCCAATTGTTTTTTATGAAAAAGAAAGACGAAGGCTTAGGTTTATGCATTGATTATCGAGAGCTGATAAGCTGATCGAGAAAAACAAGTATTGGATACCACGGAATTGATGACTTGTTCGATCAGCTGGTGGATCAACTGTCTACTCGTAGCTGGATCTAAAGTCTGGCTATTATAAGTTGAGAATTCGGGAAGATGACATTCCGAAGACTGCATTTGGTACATGTTATGACCATTACAGTTTACTGTAATGATGTTTGGGCTAATAAATGGGTCATCGGTATTCAAGGACTTAATGCCTCAAACATCAGAGAGTACTTAGACCTACTTATGATGTCTTTATAGATGATATATTATTGTACGCTCAGTCCGAAGAAGATCATGCAAATCATTTGCGAATGATTTTACACACCTGAGGAGAAACAAGCTCTATGTCAAGTTCTCAAAGTGTGAGTTTTTTCTGTCTTCAGTGGCTTTTCTTGCCCATATGGTTAGTGGAGAAGGTATTGTAGTGGATCTAGAGAAGATAGTTGTGATACAAGAGTGGCCTGTGTTACTTCTATAGCAGAAGTCAGGTTTTTCCTTGACTTGCTGGCTACTACAGGCGCTTCATAAAGAACTTTTCGCGGATTGTCTTACCTCTCACTACGCTGACGAGGAAAGATCAGAAGTTTGTTTGGACGCTGAATACGCACGAAGCTTTTGAAGGAGTTAAAGAGTCGTTTGACCACGACGCCTATTTTGAGTTCTCCATATGGTACAGACGGCTATGAGATCTATAATGATGCATCAGGGAGCGGCTTAGGCTGCATTCTTCTTTAGTTCGGAAAGGTTATTACTTATGGCTCACGTTCTTCTTTATATGATCGAGTTTGCCTATAATAATAGTTATCAGCTAGTATTCAGATGACAAGCCTTTGAAGCTTTATACAGTAGGAAGTGTTCGAGTTGTTTGTAAATTAATGTTGTAACATTATTTTTTGAACGAAAAATATGTTTAACATATTAGTTGCTGTCTTTATTACCTATAGATGAGTAAATTTCGGGACGAAATTTTTGTAAGAAGGGGAGGTTTGTAACACCCCAAAATGGAAACAAAACATTTATTATCTATCGTAGACGATAGTGGGTATCGCTAGCAATAGCAATAGCACTCGACACACTCGACGCTTTCGAGCGTTGAGTCAACTCGAAGAATCATTGAGTAAGAGCTATTATGTGGTAAATAGTGGATATCATTGGGAGATACTGCCAAGTATGTTAGCCACGTGTCAATGGCAGGTCGGCAGCTGATGAGCGGTGGTTGACTAGGGTCAAAGCGGCTACTATCGTTATCTCCAAGCGATAGCCGATATTGCGTGGCAATATCATTTTATTTGACTATTCAGCTGAAATTGTGGCCTTTGCTTCCTTTTTATAAAATGATCATGTGGATGGGATTAATCTGAGACCACTTATCTAGAGGAGAGGTGGAGAGAAGTCTCATTTTACTTCTCACTCTCTCTCTCTCTCTCTCACTCTCCTGCTCTCTTGGAAGAAGGAGCTAAGGAAGAAATACTGGGCTGAGGCTGAGCTTAGCAAAGCTTGGTGAAGGAGATCCTATGGTCGGAAGTAAGAACCAAGGATAGATTGCGAAGAGGAAAGAAATATGCTCCTTTCCAACTAGATCGAAAGCTCGTTCATGGCTTAGAAACAAACTATGAGGGTAATAATTCTTCCTTCTTGGACAAGTGAAGTCCTCTTTTGCATATGCATGGAATCCCCCACCAAAAGGTGGAGAATCGAGGGAATTCTGATGGGTTGATACGTGATATCCTCGAGTAGTTTTGCATATAGAATCCTGAAATCGCAGTACGAATAGAATGCTATGTAAAACCCATTTGGACGGGTTGGTCTGAATTGTGATGTTTTATTTTAAAAGCGGAGAAGACTCCGAGTATAAATGAGTTGTTTCGGGGTTTGTGGGTTGTCCTATGAAATGAGAGTAGCAGAAAGTACTGGGGGTGAGCTCCAGAAAATACCAAAAAAATACCATAGCTTGCATAACTGTTGGTTATCGCTACGAGACAGCGAGTATCATTGGCGATAGCTCTTTGGTGAGCTATGATTGCTGTGAAAGACCAGTTTTCTGGCACTATAGGATGCTGCAGGGTTTTGCCTGGAAAGATGTTCTAGTTGTGGCTGAGTCTGGAGACAGGAAGAGAGTTCTATCACTAACGCCAGGCGATAGTGACTAATCGCTTGGCGATAGCTTCCGATAGCACTTTATGTACGAAGACAGTCTCTTGTAGACCGTGTTGCTAGTTTGAGTTGTGAGCTCTTAAAAGCTAGTGAGACGAACGAGAAAGGGGAAGTTGACCCATGTCTTGTCGTTCTCCATGATGGTTGTGACCGTCGGTATCGACCTGACGATTTGAGCAATGAGAAATAGCTGAACTGTAGCCGCGTTATGCTCGTCCGATGCTTAGAGTGCCTAAAGTAATTTGGCGTCGTTGGAACGCATAATAAGAGTCTTAGACCTGGGTAGACCAGAAAGACTAGAAATGTTAAAGTTGACTGTCAATTCTCTGACCTCTGAACGGTGATGGACCGTAGTAATCCGGTACACCGAGAATGTGCCCTGAGTGCACGGAATGTTTGGTCATTGAGGCATTCGTTTGTGATATATATTGAGGGTGCTTGAGTGCACCTCCTTCTGATATATATGTTGTATTAATGCTATGCTTGCAGGGAAGGAATACCAGAGTTCCCCGTGTATAGGTGGGGTCGTTATAAATTGGTTGGCTAAAAGCTGACCGTTGCCTTGTTTTTCATCCTTGTGGTGGATTATTCCTGTGCAAGTTTTGAGTTGAGCGGGAAATAGCGGATTGCTTTCCTGGTTGCTATGCCGGACCTCGAAGTCCAAGCGAAGGACTTTAGTAATTTCATGTGTGGCCGGCATACGTGTCGATGTATGAAAATACTTGTGTAAAAAGAAACCATTGTAAGGCCTTAAGGCGTATTAACTTTTGTGTATTTCTGTAAAACATTCCTGATTTTATATTAGTGGACATTCATGTGTACTTGAGTTCAAAAGTTAACCCTTAAAGCTTCCGCTAGAATGCTCTAAGTTAGGATGCATGTAGTTTTGATATTAACAACTACTCTGCGACTGTCTATGGGATATGGCATAGGGCCCCGGTTGGACCCTCTGTTATATTTCATGTGATGGAATGAGGTGTTTACACTACCGCGGGGCGGTAGTGGGCTAGCACGTGGCGCTATCACTCAATGCTTTCGATGTAGCGTTTGAGTGACTACCGCGCAGTAGTAGGAGCAAATGCGCAGCAATAGCTCGAATTAAAGTACCGCGCGGTAATAGTAGCTTTACGTGCGGCGGTAGCTGCCACATGACAGTAAGGTCGAGGCTTTTTTAGGAGAGACAGCGCGGTGTCGATTGGCCTAAGCGGCAACCGCCTATGATACCGCGCGTGGTAGTAATATCGTGCGATGGTAGTAGATACCACGCGGCGGTAGCCTCGAAATAAAAGCTTGGCATGCGATTGAACTCTAACTTTTCTTTCTATCTTGGTACTTCAAGTTCTTAAGGGAAATAGGTTGAGGATTAGTGTTGCAAGCTTGGTGAAGGAGATCTCATGATTGGAATCAAGAGCCAAAGTAAGATTCGTGATGAGGAAAGTGAGGCGCTCCTTTCCATCTGGATAGAAGACTTATTCTTTGGCTACGAAAAGATCTATAAGGGTAACGACTTTCTCTTGGACAAGTGAAGTCCTAAATTTACATACGTGCATGGAATTCCTCACTAAAAGGTGAAGAAAAGGGTGGTTTCCAGTGGGTAGATCGTTGTGATCCCGATAAAACTTGTATATATAGATCCAGAATCAAAGTACGGAATAGGCATACTGTGAGAAGCCATCTGGATAGGTTGGTTTGGATTGGTGATTAATTGATTTGCGTACCAGAGAAGACTCCGTGGATAAAATATGTGGTTCAACGTGTAGAATCCAGGGTCTGGGGGTGTGTAGGATGTTGTAGTGATAGTACTTCAGGTGAATGTTGGGTCCATTGATTCCAATGTCCCAGATTTTGCAAGAAGTAAAATAATTCATTGACATACACAAAGTTGTATTTGATGTGTGTGTAAGTTCATGCATGCAGGTTAGTCCTTCTCACATTGATTGGACAGGTGGACGACAAAGTTATGGGCTGGATAGGCAGAAAAGTGCCAAAGTTCACATGCGTTGAGTGAAGAGAGTTCACTCAACACCATAACACAAAAGGAGCTGAATACAGCAGGACCTGTAAAAGCCTCAACAATGGAAAGACAAAAAAGTGCCAAGTCCACAAGCGTTGAGTGATGTCAACTCACTCAATACCCAGGTGAAAAATTTGTTGAGTAAAGCAGCATCAGTAAAAGCCAGAGAGATTCTGTCAAAGGAAAGTTTCGAAGTCCAAACGAGTTGAGTGAAGCCAGTTCACTCAATGCCATATTGATTCTATCAAAGTCTTGGTAGAATGATAGGAAAAATCAATCAAAGTACAAAAGCATTGAGTGAAGTCAGTTCACTCAACGTAAAATGACAGAAAGCGTTGAGACAACCTGGACAGTCAAAGCCTAAGAAGAAACCGGAATTTGACTAAGTTCAGAAGAGTTGAGTGAAGCTAATTCACTCAACGCCTACTAAATAGATGAGGCTGAGGCAATAAGCATTAAGTGAAGTCAACACACTCAATGCAAGAGAAGTTTTCTAATTATAGAAGCATTGAGTGAAGCCAGTTCACTCAACGCCTCAGCAGTTGGTAGAGTTCAGGAGCTAAGGCAAATGGTGTTGAGTGAAGGACAAACCACTCATGCTCTCATTGCGCCATAGATACAGAAAAAGCTGAAGAATAAGCTAAGTCCAGAATCTTTGAGTGAAACCATTTCACTCAACGCACTCAACACCTGGAGTAATTTTGTGAATTTGGCTAAGTCCAAAATGGCTGACGTCAGCAAAAGTTAACAAAGTCAACACAGTTCAAATTCTTTGCGGGAAAGCTACAGTATGCCTTTAATGGCGCCGGCGGACAGCTGTTGTCGTTTTCTACAAATGGAATGTGGTAACTCATCCTTTTTAGGCTGGGTCTACAGTACAAAGAGTCGTTGATCAGCTGACTATAAAAGGTAATATTTGCTGAAAGGAAAGAAGCAATTAGGGGTTTTCTGATTACACATACCGGCGGAACTTCGTCTTCTTCCTCTCCATTTACATCAATCATGAAGCACAAGTTCTGTTCAGTTGTCCTGAAAGCAAAAAAAATAGATAGTTGTGTGATTCCCATCAACAACAGCAAGTTCAGAATTGATTTCTGATTAGAAGCAGAGCCTTTAGAGTCTGCTAGTCTGGTAGCTTGTTTGACGAAGATACAAAATGTTCAGATCCAGTGTCTTCAATAGAGATAGAATCTTGATTCTGAGTTACTTCCAGCACAAGCAACCCAGTACTGAAGATATTTTCACTTGTTGATGTGTAGAAGATAGGGCTGAAATCTGTTCATCCCAGAAAGAGATACATAGAGAAAACTCTCTGGTGTCTAACTGTTTCATAACATTCTATTTTCTATAGGATCCAGTCTGAGTGTAGGATTCTGTGTAGAATCTGAGTTATAAGTCTATGTTATAAAGGTGAGGTAGGACCATTTGTTGATCTGAGTGTAGGGTGTCCTCCCAGCATGAGTTGTAGGGTCGTTGGCCTAAGGTAGGTGGTTGTTTAATCACTGAGTTATAGTGCCTTGTGCCTGAGCTGTAGGTCTTGGAGAGACTGAGTGGTCCTGTGGATCGAGTTGTAAGCTCTTAAGGAGGAGTATTGGGAAGAACCTTGTCTAACAAACTGTTAGAAAGGCGAGAGGGACAGTGGACGTATCCATAATCTGGGGAACCACTGTAAAATATCTGTGCTTCAATGTGCGTATCTTGAAAGCCAAACAAACTAATCACAAAGCATAGGTTAATCAGTTAAGGTCTAGATAATTTTAAAAGAGACCAAAAACCTATTCAACCTCCCCCCCCCCTCTAGGTGTTTAGATGACCTTTAAAACAAAGACTTTCAAGTAGATCAGAGAGGAGGTTACTCAAAAGAAAATTAACAATCTGAGTAGATCTCCATGGTTAGTAATAAGATTGTCCTTATGGGGTTGAGTAGTGAACTATAAGGAGCTGGGTGCCATGAAGCTTCCAATCTATAGGAAGGAAGGGTTTTGCATCTGGAAGGAGAGGGTTAGGCTGTTCATGGAAGCAGCTGACCCTAGGATCTTTATTACTGTCATAGAGGGACCTTTCATCTGTGTGAAAGTCTCAGCTCTGGATGCAAATGTCCAGACACCCAAAACCTATTCTAAAATGACAAAGGATGAAGTCATCCTTGCCACCATGGATAAGAGGGCACAAAAATTATAGTTAGTGTCATAGATGACTCAACCTTCTAAAAATCTGGTGCACTAAAGACCTCCAAGGAGATGTGGGACACTTTAGTGGTCTACATGGAGGGCACAGTGGAAGGCAGAGATGACAAAAGGACCATGCTCAACCAAGAGTATGAGGCCTTCAGGCAGAGCAAGAATGATAGCATAGTAGAATGATATGGAGATTCTTTAGGATAGTCAATGAGCTGAGGACCTATGGCAGGTTTTTTCAGCACTTATGAACTTAATGACAAGTTTCTCAGGTCTCTAACTAGAGACTGGGATACTAAGATCTATGACATCAGAGAGTTGGCAAAGCTTGCTAACACTCCACCAGCAACACTATTTGGGAAACTACTTTCTTATGAAATGCAGCTGATTGCCAGGAAGGAGGAGGAGAAAAATAGCAAGTCTCAGGCCAAAGAAAAGTTTGTGGCCTTTAAAGCTGAGCCTCAAGGAGGAGTAGAAGGAAGACTCCTTCTCCACCAAGGAGGGATGTTGAGTCTAACTCAGAAAGGTTAGAGACAAGCACATCAGATTGCCACATGTCTGATGAGGACTTTGCTGCCTTCTTCAGGCAGTTCTAGAAGTTGATGAGGAAGAAGTATTGGAATAGCAGACCTTCCTCCTCCTAACATCACATGAAGAAATCCTCCAAGGAGGACAGGTATGGTATAAACCTAGTAAACAGATTTCTACTAATATTATTTGTTATTGTTGCAGTAAGCCAGGACATGTAATAGCTGACTTCTTTATTTAAAGAAAAGAAGTTGGGGAGAAAAGGCTCACCAGCACAAAGGCAAGAAGGAGAATCCTTCATTGCTTAGAAAAAGAAGAGTTGGTCCGACTCTTCCTCATCAGAATCAGAAGAAGAGGAAGAAGAAGAATCATACATTGGGCTAATTACGCTATGCTGGAAGAAGAGGAAGAGTATATTGCTATCAGAATTGGATCAGGGCCCCTCTATCATAGTTAGATAGTGATTCAGAGGTGGGTGAACAAGAAGAAGAAGAAGACGGCTACTGTATGGGATGATTGCTGTGACTGATGAAGAATCCAGCTAAGGATCAGCGTGGTCAACAAAAGGTACATTCTGTGTCTAAGTCTTCTTCTTAGTTAGGCTATGAGACCAGCCCAGATTCTGAAGCTCATTCATTAAGATTGATGAAGAAGACTCTGAATCTAGAAAGATTTCAATTCTTTAATTGACAAATATGGTGTCCTTATGAGTGCTTTCAAGAAAGAGCAAGTTATTGGCTAAGAAGCAGGCTAAGGAGATTTCTTCTCTTCAGCTTGCTACTTCCCAGCATGCAGACTCGGCTTCCCTGCTGGATCTGAAAATGAGGGAAATTAGTGAATTAGAAACTATTTCCTTCATCCAGTTAGGCACCATAGAGTACCAGCAAAACTGAATAAGGGACCTAGAAGTATTGCTCGAGAGAAGAAAAGGATAAGTGGCTCGTTACTCCAAGCCCATTCTTTACTGCCCTTGATAGATACCTTCCTCCAAAAGGGCAAGGAGGGGTTGCGATTCAAGGTACATACAAGTGGAACCAATCACAAAGTAAAGGGCAAAGCACCAGTACAGCCACTAGCCTCCAATCCTCCCGTTCCATTAAGAGTGTGTTACTACCTTCAAAAGGTATGATCAAGAAAGCATCTATGGACACTGGATGAATGGTAGATCCACCAATGGGGAACAAAGATGTTCACCACTATAGTCAAAGAGATAGCATGGGTATTAGTGCCTTTAAGGCTCCCATGAGGAAATCAAAATGGACCATCATGGACCATTTGTGTTTGTGGACCAGCCCCCCTACACTCAAAACAAGGCAGCTGCCTGTTCTCAGGATCTCCCTACCCAAAATCAGAAAAGGGGCAAGTCTATCAGCAAGCCAGACTTGGCATATTTAAGGCTATCAAGAGTATGTTTTTCTAAAAAGAAGTTACTGCTGGTAGGGATCAAGATATTCAAGTACTTCTACTATTTGACACACCCCAAGTCAGATAATGGCTGGAAGATTCAAGAATAAGACTGCTATTATACCTTTTGGATTAAGAGTTATTGTCAGCACAACTACTAGAATCAGCTCTAAAAAGAATGTACAATATCCATGAGTGTTGGTACTGTGGCAAGGTGGGCCACTATGCTATTGATTGTTGGCATAATCCTAGTGTGCCAAGAGCAAGAGAGAGCTTATCTATCAGAAGAATTGCAGGTAGGCAGGTTTATTATCAGACTTACTTGCACCTAGGACCCAATAAAAATTGGGTTCCTAAGGTTAACTAATTTATGCCTTGCAGGTTAGTCCAAGTGGCCATACCCCTATATGATACTTGGAAAGTGGATGTTCCAGGAACATGACTGGAACAAGGAGCTTGCTGAAGGATTACTCTCCAGTAAAGAATGGACTAAAATCATCTTTGGTGGATCAGATAGGGGAGTGATAAGAGGTTATAGTAAAGGTCTCTAATGGCATAGTTGCTATCACAAAAATAGCATATGTGGAAGGGTTGGAACACAACCTGATAAGCATTAGCCAACTCTATGATCGTGGCTATGACATAGTTTTCCACAAGGATGAGTGCCATATTAAGAGGTTAAGTGACAAAGAGGTCATCTTAATAGGCACTAGGAGTGGAAATGTTTATTGCTTAAATTTCCTATGCTTAGATAAGGACTCTTCCTATATGCCTAGTGGCAAATGAGAAAATCTCATATTGTGTACAATGGCACATGAGATTAGCTCATTTAAACTACATGACCATTAGAAAGCTCTTTAGTGAAGAGCTAGTTAGAAATGGTCCCAAGTTGAAATGCACTAAGGAGGGTATCTGCTCTGCATGCCAAAAGGGCAAACAGACCAAGACCTCTTTCAAGAGCATTGGGACCAAAGACTCATTGAGGTGCTTGTACCTCCTACATATGGACTTGTTTAGTCCTTTGCCAGTTCATAGTCTTGGTAGAAAAGTATACAGCCTTGTGGTGGTTGATGACTATTCTAGGTTTGCTTGGGTGTTCTTTCTTAAGAGAAAGGATGAAACCCCTAAAGTCTTCAAGACCTTTGTCAAGCAGATACAGAATGAACTAGACAGTACTGTGGTCAAAATCAGAAGTGACCATGGGACTGAATTTCAGTCTGCAAGCATGACAAGGTTCTGTGAAGAGCAAGGGATTCACCAAGAATTCTCCTCACTTAGAACACCCCAGCAAAATGGAATTATTGAGAGGAAAAACAGAACTCTCATAGAAGTTGGAAGGACCTTACTGAATGACACAACTCTCCAAGAATATTTCTGGGTTGAGGTAGTAAACACTGCATGTCATGTTCTTAACAGGGCTTCTATCACCAAAATCCATAAGAAGACTCCATATGAGATCTTGAAAGGCAGAAAACCAAACTTGTCCTACTTCAGGATTTTTGGTAGCAAGTGTTTGTGAGTTGAACAATGGAAAGTCCTATATGACTAAATTTGCTGCCAAATCCTATGAAGGGATCTTTGTTGGGTACAGCAACCACAGTAGGGCATATAGAATCTACAACTTGACAAGTCAAGTTGTAGAAAAGTCAGTTCATGTTGTCTTTGATGAATCAATCATGATTAACAGTGAGCTACCTAGCTCTTCTTCAAGTTCTACAGGCATAGAGAAGTTAATGGACAAGCTCATCATCAAGGAAGTTGATACGACAATCCAAGATAAGGATGCGAATATGTGCTATCCAGAGGGTTCATAAGACACAGAAGTTGTGGATGAATTTTAGCCAGATGGAGCCACTGATGCTCAAGAAGGTGAAGCAAGGTTGTTTCCAACTGTCAGGTATATAAGGGACCATCCACCACACCAGATCATTGGTGAGGCAAGCCAAGGAGTCCAAACTAGAAGCAAGAGTTTTAATATAGCACTCTACACAAGTTTTCTATCACAAGTACAGCCCAAGAAATTTGAAGAGGCCAACATAGACCAATTTTGGATTGGAGCAATACAAGAGGAACTGAACCAGTTCAAGAGATGTAAGGTCTGGAAGCTGGTTTACAGACCAAAAGGAAATAATGTCATTAGAGTCAAGTGGATCTACATGAATAAACTTGATGAAATTAGCATTATAGTGAAGAAGAAGGCTAGACTGGTGGCTAAAGGATACAAACAAGAAGAAGGGATCGATTTTTATCAGACATTTGCCTCAGTAGCCAGATTGGAAG
This sequence comes from Platanthera zijinensis, assembly GCA_039513925.1. Classification (NCBI taxonomy): domain Eukaryota; kingdom Viridiplantae; phylum Streptophyta; class Magnoliopsida; order Asparagales; family Orchidaceae; genus Platanthera; species Platanthera zijinensis. Next base: position 44,924,824 of record CM077083.1, read on the forward strand.
CTATAAGACTCTTCCTTGCATTTTCTATCTATCAAGGATTCAAAGTCTACCAGATGGATGCAAAGTCAGCCTTCCTAAATAGGGATTTAAAAGAACAGGTCTATATTAAACAGCCTCCAGGTTTTGTTGACTCTAACTCTCCTGATTTTGTTTATAGACTTAGGAAAGCTCTATATGGGTTGAAGCAATCCCCTAGAGCATGGTATGAGATCTTATCTAGTTTCCTCATTGAGAACAAATTCTCAAGGGGTAAGATAGACAAGACCATATTCCTAAGGGAATTTAAGGGCAAGATCATCCTAGTCCAGATATATGTTGATAATATTATCTTTGGATCTACTGATGATAACCTTTGCATGAAGTTTGCTAAACTTATGCAAGGCAAGTTTGAGATAAGCAGTATGGGTGAGCTCAAGTTCTTCTTGGGACTCCAAGTTAAACATATTGATGATGGCTTGTCCATATCCCAGTCCAAGTTCACCAGGGAGTTGATTAAAAAATATGATTTTGAGAATGCCTCCACCATGAAAACTCTCATGAGGTCAAGTATGCCTTTAGGCAAAGATGAAGCAGGGAAACCTGTTAATGAGACTTTATATTGATGGATAATTGGCTCCCTTCTATATATTACTACTAGTAGGCCTGACATCATGTATGTTACATGTGTCTGTGCTAGGTATCAGACCTACCCTAAAGAATCTCATTACTCTACTATAAAGAGAATCTTGAGGTATCTTAAGGGCACACCAGATCTTGGCCTATGATACTCTAGAAATAGAGATTTTAAACTAATAGGCTATTCAAATGTAGATTTTGCAGGCTGCAAATAGGACAGGAAAAGAACTTCAGGCAGCTATCAGTTCTTGGGAGGTAGACTAGTGTCTTGGAGTAGTAAGAAGCAAACAAGTATTGTAATATAAACTATAGAGTCAGAGTACATTTCAGCAGGTAGCTGCTACGTTCAGTTGCTGTGGATTCAGCATCATCTCTAGGATTATAATCTCTAGATAAGTAGAACTCCTATTTATTGTGATTCTACTAGTGCTATTTTTATTGCTAGGAATCCTGTCTAACACAGCAAGACAAAGCACATAGAAATTAGGTATCATTTTATTGGGGAGCATGTGGAAAAGGAAGACATCAGTCTAGAGTTTGTCCCACAGACAAGCAAGTGGCTGATGAAGCAAAGTTCAGCACCTTCAAGTTTTAGTGGGATATGTTGAACTTAGCTTAACTTTAGTTACTCCCTAGGATATGTTTGGTGTAGGATTTGTTCTTCTTGTAGGTGATAAAGACCTTAAGTGGCAATGGTGACAAAAGTGTCTATCAGGAACATGATGATAAAAGATGCTCCTATTGAGGTAAGCAAGTCCACCAGCTGTAGGAGCAAATTTGGCCTCATGTAGAGAGGAAGTTGGTAGCTGCACCAGTGGTATCATCTGAAATCAGCTAGGGGGAGAAGATAATCAAGGTAGACCAGCTCCTCCATGACTATTCAGAAGTCAAAAAGGGGGAGAGAAGAGATTGATCAAGTAGCATCAGAGATTGATCAAATAATCAAGTTCATCAAAGGGAAAAGAAGATGATCAATGTCATGTAGCAAATGTAGGGGAGAAAAAGATGTCCCCATACAGGGTAATGGGATGAAGGTAATCAAGGCCTTCAAGTGGTATCACATAACTTGTAACAATTCAGGAGGAGTAGGTGATGTTCACCATATAGGCAGGGAATGTGGTAATCTTCCTAGATCTGTTCTATCATTATAGTATATTTTATTGCTGCATATGTTGTGTATGTCTCTGACTTAGAAATTTGATCAAGGGTTTTGAATTCTTCAAATAGGGAGAGATTGTAGGGTCCAATGATTTCAATGTCCCAGATTTGTAAGAAGTTAATCAAGTCAATGACATACGCATAGTTGTATTTGATGTGTGTGTAAGTTCATGCATGCAGGTAAGTCGTTCTCACATTGATTGAACAGGTGGACACAAAGTTGTGGGCTGGATAGGCAGAAAAGTGTGTAAATCAACATGCATTAAGTGAAGACAGTTCACTTAATGTCATAGAACAAAAGAAGCTGAATACAGCAGGACCTGTCAAAGCCTCAGCAATGGAAGACAGAAAAGTGGCTAAGCCCACAGGCATTGAGTGATGTCAACCCACTCAACGCCATACAACAAATTAATTGAGTAAAGCTGCCTCAGTCAAAGCCAGAGAGTTTATCTCAAAGGAAAAGTTTCTAAGTCCAAAAGCGTTGAGTGAATCCAGTTCACTCAACGCCATGTTGATTCTGTCAAAGCCTTGGTAGAATGACAGGAAAAATCTATCTAAATACAAAAGCGTTGAGTGAAGCCAGTTCACTCAACGCCAAATGACAAAAAGCGTTGAGACAAGCTCAGATAGTCAATGCCTAAGAAGAAACCGGAATTTGACTAAGTCAAGAAGCATTGAGTGAAGCCAGTTCACTCAATGCCTAGTCAAAAGATGAGGCTGAGGCAAGAGCATTGAGTGAAGTCAACACACTCAACGCCTCCATTAAAAAAAAGTTTCTAAGTATAGAAGCATTGAGTGAAGCCAGTTTACTCAACACCTCAGCAGTTGGCAGAGTTCAGGAGCTATGGCAAATGGCATTGAGTGAAGGCCAACCACTCAACGCTCTCAATGCCATAGATGCGGAAAGAGCTAAAGAATAAGCTAAGTCCAGAATTGTTGAGTAAAACCAGTTCACTCAATGCACTCAATGCTTGGAGTGATTCTGTGAATTTGGCTAAGTCCAGAATGGCTGACATCAGCAAAAGTCAACAAAGTCAACGCAGTTCAAATTCTTTGCGGGAAAGCTGCAGTATGCCTTTAATAGCACCGGCGGACAGCTGTTGTCGTTTTCTATAAATGGAAGGTGGTAACTTGTCCATTTTAGGCTGGGCCCATAATACAAAGAGCTGTTGATCAGCTGACTATAAAAGGATAAGATTTGCTGAAAGGAAAGAAGCAATTAGGGTTTTCAGATTACGCATAGCGGCGGAACTTCGTCTTCTTCCTCGCTATTAACATTGAGCCTGAAGTACAAGTTCTGATCATTTGACCTAAAAGTAAAAAAAAATAGGTAGTTGTTGCGATTCACAACAGCGACAACAAGTTCAAAATCGATTTATGATTGAGAAGAGAAGCAGAGCCTTTAGAGTTTGCTACTCCGGTAGCTGTTTGAAGAAGATACAAAACGTTCAGATCCATTGTCTTCAACAGTAGATTTGAATCTTGATTCTGAGTTACTTCCACCACAAGCAGCTCAGTACTGAAGATCTTTTCAACTTGTTGCTGTGAAGAAGATAGGGCTGAAATCTTCTCAACCCAGGAAGACACACACAGAGAAAACTCTCTGGTGTCTAATTGTTTCACAACATTTCTATTTTCTGTAGGATCTAGTCTTGTATTTGAGTATAGGATTTTGTATAGAATCTGAGTTGTAAGCCTGTGTTATAAAGGCTGAGGTAGGATCATTTGTTAATCTGAGTGTAGGGCTGTCCTCCCAGCCTGAGTTGTAGGGTCATAGGCCTGAGGTAGGTGGTTGTTTAATCATTGAGTTGTAGGGCATTGTGCCTAAGCTGTAGGTCTTGGAGTAGACTGAGTGGTCCTACGGGATCGAGTTGTAAGCTCTTAAGGAGCCGAGTATTGGGGAAGAGCCTTGTCTTACACACTGTTAGAAAGGCGGAGAGGGACAGTGGGCGTACCCATAATTTGGGGAACCATTATAAAATATCTGTGTCTTCTGTGTGTGTATCTTGAAAGCCAAACAAACTAATTACAAAGCACAGGTTAATCAGTTAAAGGTCTAGATAATTTTAAAAGAGACCAAAAACCTATTCATACCCCTCTAGGTGTTTAGCTGACCTTGAAAATAAAGACTTTAAGTGATCTCCAGGAAAACACCCAAAAATGGGGAAAAAGTGAGTTATGTCCCAACCGCGCAGCGGTAGTGCTGCCGCCAGCGCTAGCTCCCAGTAAGCTATCTTTGTGAGGCCTATTTCGTGGAGACCTGTGTGTCATTGGTTGTGTAGCCGGTATCTGGGAGATTTGCGGGCTATATTAGCGTGAACTTAAATAGTTTTGCTTGGGCACAAAAGGGACGCTGAACCCGCGCCATGTCACAACCATGAATGTTTCAGATTTCAGCGCATGACGGTTTGAGAAATGAGCTTTGGCTTACTTGCACCCACCTTATGAAGATCGACTTGGAGTGAGTCATGGGATTGAATCTGTGAGAGCTCCTTTGACTTTGTCGACTCATAGGAAGAAAAGAGAGAAATGCTTAAGTTTATACCATCAAGTCTTGGACAGTGGACGGTGGTGGTACCTGGGAGATCCAGTACACCAAGAATACACCCTGAGTGCACAGGACGTACGGCCGATCGAGCCTGCGTCTGTGGTGAATGGTGCTTGATTTGCACGTCCCTATTGCAATATATATATATATATATATATATATATATGTTGTTGCTTGCAGGGAAGGAGAACCGCCACCCCGAGTGAGTGGTGGGGTCATTATAAATTGGTCAGCTAATACTGACTGTTGCTTTGTTTGCCACATTTTGGTGGGTTGTGTTATATATGTGCTGGAGAGCCAAGTGGAAAGTAGAGGGACGAAGTCCCTTATGCTGCAATTGGCTGGCCCTTGAAGGCCAAAAGGCAAACTGTTACTGTTTCATGTGTGGCCGGTGTGCATGCCGATATATAAAAATAGGTTTGTAAAAGGAAACAGCTGTAAGGCCTTAAGGCCGTAACATTTTGTGTGTTTTGTAAACATTCCTGAGATATATTTACATATATAGTGGGCATTCACATGTATTGAGTTCAGCTTAACCCTTGAAGCTTCCGCTAGAATGCTCTGAGTTTGGATTTGTGTAGTAGTTCTGATAATCACATGTAACTCCGTTGACTGTGTGTGCAATATGGTGTGAGACCCCGGCCGGACCCTATATTATATTTCATATGACGAATGGAGGTGTTATAATTTGGTATTGGATTGCCTCAGTCTTTCTTCACCAAATTCGTTGTCGAATTCTTTTGAGGGGTGGTGAGCACATGTATGTGCTTACCGTTATAACAAAATTAATTCAAGAATGTCCACTTAGGAATGAAAATACACGTGTTGAAGGAACTTGCATATTCCATGAAAGTGAGTGTAAGATCTACCTTTACTCTAGAGAGGGGTGAATAGAGTATTTTAAAATTGTTTACAATTTAAAACTGTAAAGCAGTGGAAGTCTTGATTTATGTATATGTGTAAGGTGCTTGCAAAATGAGAAACTAAGTAAGCAAGAAATAAGAAATCACAGCACACAACAAAAACAAAACACAGCAAGCCAGATGACACAAGGAGCTATAGTGGTTCCCCAACAACCTGGGTACATCCACTCTTATACCACCCTAGGTAGGAATCCACTGCAGGAATAGTTGATCAGGTGTCCTGGGCACCAATGAGCTTTTGATAAGGTGTTAAAAACCAAACCTATATTTTTGATAAGGTGTCTTACCACCACTGAGTTTTGATAAGGTCTCAGAAACCAACCACAAAAATTTTGAAGGGAGTTTTGAGAAAACCTTTTACAGAAGGAATAGAAAAATAAAAAGTTTGAGTTGTTCTTCTCTGTCAATAATCTGAGAGAAGACAAGTGGAAGATGTTGTCAAAGCTCCCCCCTGAGATCTGTAAGGGTTCAGTAAGATGAGCTTTGCTTAGGGTGATAGACCTTCAGTTGCTTCAGATCTCCAGCAATAGATGATTTAAGCAGATGCTGAAATGTGTGATGTCTGGAGTCCTTGATGAATAAGCTTTTGAACACTTGATGCTTGAAGGAGTAGAATAGCAGATGATCTCCTTCACAGTAATGTTCCTTGTGTACTTGAAGAATTTTGACTCAGTATTTCTGTAAACTTTTGTCTACTTAGTCTATTTCCAGAAGATGAATTCTTGATGAATAATTTTCTTGTTCTATCTTCTGTATTCTCTTTCAAATCTTGTCTATTTTTTTCAGAATGATTCTCTAGGGAGTATATCAGATTCTGAATTCTTGATAGCCGTTAATCAGTCATAAATGACTACCTTAACTGATATCTACCTCTAGAGGAAAGTCTTTAAGAAACATTCCAATTAGTCTTCCTTGAAACTTGCTCCAGATTGATTGAAACGGCTACAAAATCCCTTGCCATAAATACTAAAAATAAGTCTGAATGAATTCCATAACTGTCCTGAATTTGAATCCTGAAATCGTCGATCTCTCAGAAAAATCGTCAATCTGAGCTCAACGATCGTCGAACCGAGCTCAGAGATTGGATTTAAACTGGAAACAGAAATCGTCAAACTGAGCTCTATGATCGTTGAACTGAGCTCAGATACTTGGAAAACAACTAGAGACAGAGTGTCGATCTGAGCTCGAAGATCATCGAACGGAGTTCGACGACTCGTCGAACTGAGCTCAGAGATCGTCGAATGGAGTTCGACGATTCGTCAACCTGAGCTCGACGAAAATTGTCTTGGTCCTCAGCACTGAATCTTGATCTTTAGAAGGTCTTGAGGGCAGCTTTCAAACCTAAGTACTAACCCTAAGACTCATTCTAATTGACCTATCAGACTATACAGCAAGGTCAAAACAAATTCCTAAGCACATAGTGATCCTTACCCAAATTAGTAATAGGGTGTTCCAACAATCTCCCCATATTTGGGTTAGGATTACTATTTACATAACAGAATATGAAATAACAAGCATACATAAAAAAAACAGAAACAACAATGCAGATAACAAATGTTGAGCATTGCAGAATCACAGCAAGAGTCACAGATTCAGTCAGAAATAGATATAAGTATCAGCTTACTCAAATTACTCATTGCCCTTTTCGAACAGAATTTCTCTATTAGGATTGAGGGCTTCCTTTTTGGATCTTCTATCATCACTTGCACCTAAGGAGGTTTGAGATTTTGGCCTTGGAATAACAGCCTCAGGATGCAGCTTCATGTAGCTCTCTGGATCAAAAAAAAATCTGTAAGCATATCTTTCTAATTCTTTCTTTCTCTGCTCTGACAGGGTTGTGATATTGGAGGTATCTCTGCCTTACTCTCTTCCTTTCTTTATCTGATCTAATGCTGCAAGTTATTTCATTCTGGCTGTCCATGATAGTGGATTGTTCTCAGGGTCTTCAAATGGAACTGGAGGTTCATATCTGTTTAATTCCACTGAGTCAGTAGGAGGAGCTCTAGTGACAACTGTATCTTTCAGCTTGTAAGGGAAAGGACAAGATGAAGAATCAGTAGGGACTTGTCCTTCCCTTTGATATGGGTTTTTTCTAGCTTGATTTCTGGAGTGAGTCCTGTAATCTCTTTGTCTGCCTCTTAACTGACCTCTCCTTGACTGATATCCTCTTTGTTGTTGGACTCTTGGTTGATATCTATCTTGAGACTGGTAAGAGCTTGGCCTAGCAGCAGAAGAAGATTGAAAAGCTGAACCTCCACCATATCCTGAATCTGGAGGAGGAGGAGGAGGATGGAATTGGGAGGATCCCTTTTCATACTTATCAAGTTTTCTCCTTGTCTTCATGGCCTTAAGTTGATTTCTGGAATATTGAATCCAAGGCTCAGAAACTGGATAGTCATGAAGAATGTAATAAGGTATATCATTGTCATCTTTTACTTTTCTGGAGGAACTCTTTTCAGTGCCTTGCTTCTTGCTTTCCTCTTCCTTGCAATAGTTGTAGAGGAGTCATCAGAATCAGTATGGAGTTGGTCACTGTCTGAACTTGGAGGATTATTATAAAGCTCATCAATCCTTTGAATATATTTCTCCTGTTGTTTGGTTTGTTCAGCAACAGTGGTGGAAGCAGCACTCTTAGATATAACAGTAGAAGCAGCAGGCTTAGCAGGAGCAGAAACACTATCAGCAGCAACAGACTCAATAGGAGCATCAAAAACTATCTCATCAGAAACTTTATCAGCAATTGCATCAGCAGAAGCAGGAACATCACTAACAATAGGCAACACATCAATTTCAGCAGACTCAACACTTTCATCAGCAACTATATCAGCAGCAGCAGCAGCACAATCAGAAACAATAATTTCCTCAGCCTTAAGAGAATTGATATAAGAAGCAATCAGGCTGGGATCACAGCAAGCAACATGCACAATAGCCTTAGTTAGATTTTCAACTTCCTGAGCTGGTGGATAGCTGAAGTGTAGAGTATCAAAAACTGATATCAGTGACTTGAAGCCAACTGTTAGAGTTGGAACTAGAGCTGGAACTGGAACTGTCTCTGGAAAGAGTTCTTCTGAAGCAGCAGGCGCTGTCTCTTCTTCATATGGCATCTCCTCCTGCCTTGATTCAGTTGGAACTGGATCAAGGCACCCCATAGAAGGGATTTCCTGAGGAGGAGAAGTGGAGGAAAGCCTGACAGATAACTCATGTATAGACTTTAAGAGTGGAGCCATGGAGGTCTCCAGCAGGGCTACTAGCTTGGGAGCCAGCATCCTATAAAGCTTGTCTGCTAGGGCAGGAATATCTACTTGCTCAAGTGAGACTTGAGTAGAGGTAGAGGTTAGAGAGATAGAGATAGATGGTGAAGGAGCTGTAGAAGTAGTGATAGAAGTGGTGGATGGTAGGATGGATGGTTGAGAGATTGGAATTGTGGAAATGGAAGATATTGGTGTGGAGATAGAGGTAATGGTAGTAGAAGTGGATGGAAGGAATGATGGTTGGGAAAGAATATAATGAAGGAGTTGTTGATAGGATGTGGTGGATGATGGAAGCTTAGTTGGTGAGGAGGAAGAATCATCCATAAAGGAATCTTCCATGAGATTGAAGGATGGTATGGTGTTGTCTAGGTCAAGAGGTGGATAGAAGTGTAGGGGATGGAATTGGTCCTCTGTGGTTGGAGGTGGAGATGAAATGGTTATGGGGGAAGAGATAGAGATGGTGATGGTGGATGAGGGGATGGTTGGAGGAATAATTGGAGAAGGTGGAGAAGAGGAGGAGGCAGGCAAATCTTCCATGAGGGTAGTTGCCTGAGGGGAAGAGACTGCAATAGTCCTTGTGCCTGAAGAAGAAGCAGTCCTGTTTGGCTTAATAATCTGCCTGTCCCATTTGCCAAAAAGCGCACAGGTAAGCCTCTTGGAGGCATTAATATGCATCCCACTGGACACAAGTAGCTGAGGGCACCTGGAGTGCAGGAATAGCCTTAAGATCCTCCCAAAATTAACAAGGTTTTTGTTTACCTTCTTCTTAATCAGCTCAAAGAAAATTTCTCCCCAGTTTAAGTGCTTCTTATCAACTAGTGCACCCATCAAGCAGATTTGATACCTGGAAATGGTATCATGGGCAGAATGTTTGGCTAGCAGGACCTTGCCCACAACATCTGCAAGGAATCTGTACTCAATAGACAGATTCTTTTTCAGCAGCTTGTTAGGGTTTGCTGCAGAATGCCCCATTCTATCTAACATCATCTCAAATTCCTCTCCAGACAAATCAACAGAATCTTGTCTTGAACTTAACTAAAAAACCTCTGTAAGCAGGGCAGGTGTTAGAGGTACCTGTATTCCTGCTATTGTACCGACCACTGTGGTTGAATCCATGTTCTGTGCAGTATATATCCACTCTTTTATCTCATCGGCTGCCAGCTTTATTCTTGTAGACATAATCAGGGCCAACTGCTGTTCCTTGAAAAGTTCCAGTATATCCTTGAAAATTTGATCGTTGCCGTCAAAGGAATCCTTGTCTATATCAAAACCTGTGTCGAATTTCATTTTTGCGAGGGCGGCAACAGACACTGCCATTGTATACCTTCGAAAATGAACAAACACGACCAAGTGGAGGGAGGTTTGAAGGGAAAGAAAAAGTTTCTGCAGAGAGTATGAAAGCGCAAAAGGAGAACGACGGCCGAAAAATGAATTTTATATTAAGGTTCGACGCCGGAAAGGAAAGATCGTTGAACTCCGTTCGACGATCTGGTCTTCTAAAGGAATCTGAATAGTCACAACATCGTTGAGCTCCGTTCGATGATATTGGAGAGCGTCGATCTCCGATCGACGATCGATGACCAGAAATAAGATAGCTTAGCGCTATCTGACGGTGATGAACTCCGATCGATGATTTTGGAAATTGTCGATCTCCGTTCGACGATCTTTGGGAAAATCGTCGAGCGCAGTCCAGAGACTAAAAAAAGCCTACAGACACTAGAAAAATCAAGTTTTTAGCCTAGTCTTGGTCTGTTTTTGAGTTTTAAAATCTTGGGTTTTATTTTAAACTTCCTCCATCTAACATTCCTAACTGATTTAGGAAGAAGGTATGTTTCTTTTCATCCAATGGTTTGGTGAAAATGTCTCCCCTTTGCAAATTAGTTGGGATATAATGAAGTTCAATTTTATTCTTTTCAACATTATCCCTTAAAAAGTGATGCCTAATCTCTATATATTTTGTCCTACTATGGAGGACTGGATTTTGTGCTATAGAAATAGCACTGGTGTTATCACAAAGAATTTTAGACCTTTCTAAGTTGTAGCCATAGTCTAGGAGCTGGTTTTGAATCCACAAAATCTGTGAGCAACAACTACCTGCTGTCATATATTCAGCTTCAGCAGTTGAGGTGGACACAGATGTTTGTTTCTTACAGAACCAGGAGACAAGTCTGTCACCAAGAAACTGGCAAGTTCCACTGGTGCTTTTCCTGTCTACTCTACATCCAGCATAATCAGCATCTGAAAATCCAGTTAATTCAAATCCTGAATCTTTTGGATACCAGAGACCTAGATTTGGACAATTTTTTACATACCTAAGAATCCTTTTAACTAATGTTAGGTGTGACTCTCTAGGGCTTACTTGGAATCTAGCACATATACATGTAGCAAACATTATATCAAGTCTACTAGCTGTAAGGTACATAGAGAGCCAATCATTGCTCTATATGTTATCTGATCAACATGTTTTCCATGTTCATCAGCATTTAATACAGCATTAGTAGGCATAGGTGTTTTCATACAAGATGCTTCAGACATACAAAATTTCTTAACCAGTTCTTTTGCATACTTGGTTTGAGAAATAAATATGCCTTTAGCATATTGTTTTACTTGCAATCCTAGAAAGAAGGAAAGCTCACCAATGTTACTCATTTCAAATTTTGATTGCATTAGTTTAGAGAAATTTTTGCACAAATTTGAATCAGTAGATCCAAATATAATATCATATACATATATTTGTACTAGTAGGGTATGAGACTTATGGGTTCTAATAAAAAGAGTTTGGTCTACTCTACCCCTTATAAAATCATTTTCCAACAGAAAGCATGCTAAGGTCTCATACCATGCTCTAGGAGCTTGCTTGAGACCATATAATGCTTTATGCAATTTGAAAACATGGTCAGGATAAGTTGAAGAGATAAAACATGGGGGTTGTCTAACATAGACTTCTTCTTTGATGTCTCCATTGAAAAATGCACTCTTCACATCTATTTGGTAGACCTTGAATCCTTTGTGAGCAACATAAGCTAGGAATATTCTTATGGCCTCTAACCTTGCAACTGGTGCAAACGTCTGGTCATATTCTATTCCTTCTTCTTGAGAATATCCTTGAGCAACTAGCCTTGCCTTGTTCCTTATAATGATCCCTTGATCATCCAACTTGTTTCTGAACACCCACTTTGTTCCAACAATGGAGTGATCCTTAGGCCTTGGCACTAGTTCCCAAACTTTATTCCTCTCAAATTGATGTAGTTCCTCTTGCATAGCAATGATCCAGTGTGGATCTTGTTCTGCATCTTGAATGGATTGAGGCTCAACTTGAGATAGAAAGCAAGTGTGCATCAGGTTCTGGTTGACCTGATTTCTGGTTTGCACACCAGCTGAGATGTTTCCAATCACTTGGGAGATTGGATGATCTCTTGATGTTACTAAATCAACAGGGGGTGTTGATTGTTCACCAACCTGTGTTGTTGTTTCCTCTTGTGGAACAACAACTGGCTCTTCTAGATGATGAGCATCCTCTTCATCATCACTGCTCTCATCCTTTTACTGGATAGGTGGAGGAGCTGTGTCTTTTTCTTTAATATGCAATCTGTCCAAACTTTTTGAAAGAGAGTGTACCTGCAATGGTTCTATGGTAGAAGTAGACTTCTCCTTATAAAACATGTTAGTCTCATCAAAAGATACATGAACAGATTCTTCAATTTTAAGAGAAGTTTTATTATAAACTCTATAAGCTTTACTGATCATGGAGTATCCCAGAAACACTCCTTCATCAGCTTTAGCTTGGAATTTTGCTAAGTATTTCTTGTCATTATTTTGAATATAGCAAATGCAACCAAAAATCTTGAAATAGTCTACTTTAGGTTTCTTCCCTTTGAGCAATTCATAGGGAGTCTTGCCCTTCAGTTTATGTATCAAACTTCTGTTCAACACATAGTTGGAGGTGTTCACTGCCTCTGCCCAAAAGGATAGAGGAAGGTGAGTATCTGTCAATAATGTAGTGGCAGATTCAATAAGGGTTCTATTTTTCCTTTCAGCTACCCCATTTTGTTGAGGAGTTCTAGGAGCTGAGAAAGTGTGCCTGATCCCTTCACTCTGACAGAACTCTTGCATAAGAAGAGATCAAACTCTATCCAATGATCACTTCTGATCAGGGCAATGTGAGTATTAAACTCAATCTGTATGCATTTGAGAAACTCTGTCAAACACTTAAAGTTATCAGACTTCTTCCTCAAAAAGAATACCCAAGTGAATCTAGAGAAGTCATCTACAATCACCAAAATATAAGATTTTCCTCCTAAGCTTTGTACTGTAATGGGTCCAAAAAAATCCATGTGTAACAGATATAAGATCCTAGGTGAATCACTCTTATTAAGTGACTTAAAACTATTTTAAGTTTGCTTGCCTAATTGACAAGCCCTGCAGAGTCCTTCCTTCTTGTAGGGGCAAGAAGGTAGTCCTCTAACAAGGTTGTCCTTGGATTGCCTAGCAATGGTTCTAAGGTTTAGATGTCCTAGTCTCTTATGCCAAAGATCATTTGGTTTGCAAACTGAATTAAATAAACAGATATCTATATTGGTTGAAAAGAAATCTACAAGATAAATGTTACCTTTCCTTTTACCTATTAACACTGTTGTGTTATCCTCTGACTTGATCTTGCATAAGGATTTGTTGAATATCACTTGATAGCCTTAAACATAGAGTTGGCTAATGCTGATTAGGTTGTGCTTCAGTCCTTCCACATAAGCCACCTTCTTGAAAGTGACTGAGTCAATCTGAACAGCACCATATCCTTTTGTTTGACCAAAGTTTGAATCACCAAATATCACTTTGGGTCCAAGTTTGGTTTTGAAGGATGTTAGATTCTCCTTACTTCCTTTCATGTGCTTTGAGCACCCACAATCCAGATACCATTGTTGGTTCATTGTTGGATAGGTCTTCACCTGCACATAAACAATTTATATGTTTTTAACCTAGTTCACCATGGGTATAGGTTGATAACCTTTAAACTAGAAATAAAAGACATCTCTGGCTGACTCTTATATCCTTCAGGATGGTATCTCCTAGGAAGTACTATCCATTCAGTATAAGGGTTGAAGCTTTGGGATGTAGGACTTCAAGGATTGATTTTAGATTTACCTCTGAAAGACTGTTTGTAACACCCCTACCCGTTACGTGCAACATAGTAGAAGGTCTGGCCGGGGCCCCACACCATGTCTTACAAACAGGCAGAGACGTTACGAAGTAATACCAAAAACGCATCCTATCACAGAGCATTCTAGCGGAAGTTTAAAGGGTTGCAAGAATGAACTCAAACATCAACACAGAAGTCCACAGCTAAACCAAACATGCCATAATATAAAACCACAAGTACGGCCTTCTGGCCTATTATAAGTGTTACTCTTTATACAAGAAGGTATCTTCCATACATCGACACACAGGTCGGCCACACATGAGTTCTTACACAAGGTACAAAAATAGCCTTCGAGGGCTAGCACTCAGCAGCAGCAGCTTAAGGTCTTCCACCCTCATCCCTGCTTGGCCCTTCTTGACCTGCACGCAAAAGATCCACCAAGCAGTGGCAAACAAAGCAACGGTCAGCATTTGGCTGACCATTTATAATGACCCTGTCCCTAGCACGGGACAGCGGAATTCCTTTCCAGCATAGCACTTATATACAATCAAAAGGGTATGCTTTAGCACATCACACTTGTACGCCCGTAAAAGTCATCATCCATCACAAACGTCGGCACGACGACCCGACGTTTCGTGCTCTCAGGGCACATTATCGGTGTACCGGAAAACCAGGGTCCCACCACCGTTCAGAGGTCCCAGACATGACGACAATTTGTGAGCATTCCAATCTTCCATGGCTCAAATAGCCGGAGCGATTCTCATTCTGTGATCCTAACATGGCCTTAAGCACCCCACGGTTAGACAACAGGAATGCGGGTACAGATCAGCCTTGCCCGTAGCTCACATACGTCCGACATCGATCAGGACGGACACGGGTACAGCGTCACCTTGCCCATTCGCCACACAGGCTTTTCCACAGTTGCAGCCCCACCGGCTCAACAAGTAGCATTCACAACTATAAGGGTTGAGATCACACAGCATCAACCCCCCAAAAGTAGCACTCACAACTACATGGGCTGAGATCACACAGCATCAACCCATCCACATAATATCCTGCTGCACCAAGCTGTAGGTGTCCACCAAGAACATCACACGCATCACAATAATACAGAATCTTGCTCTGATATGCATACAATCATCACCAATCCAGACCAACCTATCCAGATGGGCTTCACACAGCATGCTTACCCGTACTTCTCGCTTCTGGGACTACTCCAACAAGAATCAAGGGATGGAGTTCAACATCCCAAGAGAATTCAACTCTACCTTTGTAGAAGATTCATGCATATGCAAAAAGGAAGGATTTCACAAATCCAAGGAGGAAGTCGTTACCCTTGGAGGACGTTTTGGAGCCATGGCAAGCACTGCTTGGAGCTCTGCCTTCCCGAATATGGCCTCCGATCACGAATCCGAGCTTGGACTAGCTGGATCTCTCTCTCCTTCCTCCTTCTTCTTCTTCCTTCCTTCTTCCTCTTTCCTTCTCTCACTTAAGAAGATAAAGTGAGGAAAAGTTTGTTGGTTCGGGGTCTTATAGGGGCTGGAAAAACTGAAGACCACCAGATCTGGAAAGAGGGAAACAAACGGCCGAGATCTGCAGAAAATAACATTTTCGGCCCTAACACGCCATGTGACACGCCCGTGTCACAGGCCGTATCCCTTAAGCGGCAAAGAACCGCCTCACCACACGGGTTGAACACGCCCGTGACCATCGCCTAACCTGACACGGCCTGAGACACGCCCGTGTCTCTGGCCGTGTCGCCTCTCTCGATGAAACTCGTCGATCGCCGAGATTATACTCGCCGATCGTCGACACGATCTCGCCGATCGTCGAGAATGACACGCCCTGTGACACGCCCGTGTCATAGGCCGTGTCGCCTCTTCTTGTCGATCGTCGATCACAATGCTCAACGATCGTCGAACGCACGACCTGCAGCAACCCGAGGATGACACGCCCTGGGACACGCCCGTGTCTCAGGCCGTGTCACTCCAAAAACACCTGAAACCCAACTTTGAAACTTACTCGAGACCAGCTCGAGTATTTGCTTGACACGCCCTGGGACACGCCCGTGTCCCAGGCCGTGTCACTTGGCCTGAAAACCAAAACTAGGTTTTGGGGTATTACAATCCTCCCCTCCTTGCAGAAAATTTCGTCCCGAAATTTGAATGACTGAAAAACTCAATAAAGTCCATATTTATTAATTATCACACGGTCTAAAACACAACCACTTACAAAAATAACTCGGGAAATTCTGTCCGCATGGTTTGCTCACGCTCCCAAGTAAGCTCTTCTCGGCCACAATTATCCCACCGGACTTTGACCATTCTGATTGTTTTGTTCCTCAATTTCTTCTCAGCGGCATCTTCAATCCGAAAGGGCCTAACCTTTGTCTTTAGCCCACTATTGACTGATACCCGATCTGCAACTATCACTTGCGACGGCTCTTTTATTGCTCTCCGTAGCAGTAACCGATAGGCTGTCTCACTGATGCATTCAATCACCTCAAAAGGTCCTAGATACCGCGGGCTCAACTTTTTCAGACGCCGTATCCTGGACACACCTTTAACAGGCTTGATTTTTAAATATGCCCAATCACCCGCCGCAAACTTTACGTCCCGGTGCTTGGCATTATAATATTTGGCCTGCCTATCTTGAGCAATTAACAACCTTTCACGAATTGTACGTACCATTTCATGCATATCAGTCACATCTTGTCGCTTGTAAAGCTTCGTTTCACCCGTCTCCGCCCAAGATAACGGTGTGCGACACTTCCTGCCGTACAAAACTTCGAAAGGGGCCATCTGAATGTTGGCCTGGTAACTGTTGTTATAGGCAAATTCAATCATGAACAAATGATCTTCCCAGCGACTTCCAAAATCTAGCGTACACATCCGAAGCATATCTTCCAACGTCCTGTTGGTTCTTTCAGTTTGACCGTCCGTCTGGGGATGAAAGGCCGTACTGAAATGCAACTTTGTGCCTAATAGCTGATGAATTAGCCTCCAATCTCCTGATGTGAAGCGTCCATCTCGATCGCTAACAATGCTACGGGGAATCCCATGCAATCGTACGATCGAATCTACGTACATTTTAGCCAATTTGTCGACTGGATCATCTCTTCGATTTGGAATAAAATGAGCAACTTTTGTTAACCGATCCACAATCACCCAAACCGCATCATTACCCCGCTGAGATCTCGGCAATCCATGCACCAAGTCCATGGAAATATCATCAAATTTCCACACTGGGACCGGTAATGACTTCAGGAATCCTCCTGGCCTTTGGCATTCCGCTTTCACTAGAGCATATGTATGGCACTTAGCAACATAACGTGCTATATCTTTCTTCATACCCGGCCACCAGAAGTTCTTTTTCAGATCCTTATACATTTTTGAACTTCCAGGATGAATCGAATACCTTGAAAAATCGGCTTCGTACATGATTTCTTCACGAAGATTTCTCTGACAAGGAACACATACTCGATCGTCTTTTCTCCAAAGTCCATTTTCAAAAGAAAACCAAGAGCTCTTATCTTCCGCTGGATAACGCTACAAACTATCATCCAATTCCGTCGCTTGGCGGACCCTATCCATTAGGTCATACTGTACCTCTGTCCAATTCAAACACATGATCGCGGCAGTGTTTTTCTCCACACAAGTATTGTCCATCCGTTCTAGCTCGTGGATCAACCGTTCATCATGGTATGACAACCAATTCGCCCTTGCCGGAGTCCTACGACTCAGGGCATCTGCGACTACATTCCCTTTACAAGGGGTGTAAGGAATTTGGAAGGTATAATCACCAAGAAATTCCATCCACCTTCTCTGTCGCATATTTAAGTCTTTTTGATCTAAAAGATATTTCAGACTCTTGTGGTCTGTATAGATATCCACCTTTACACCATATAAATAATGACGCCACAACTTAAGTGCAAAGATGACTGCGGCCAATTCCAAATCATGGACTGGATAGTTCCGCTCATGGGCTTTCAATTGCCACGAACCATATGCTATCACCTTACCACGCTGAAGGAGAACGCAGCCTAAGCCGCTACCCGATGCATCACTGTACACCTCAAAACCATCTATGCCACAAGGTGTTGTCAAAATTGGGGCCGTAGTCAACCGACTCTTTAACGCAAAAGCTCGTGCACACTCGGGCGACCAAACGAACCTTTGTTCTTTCCGCATTAGGGTAGTGAGAGGCAATGCTATTCTTGATAAATTTTCCACAAAACGCCTGTAGTAGCCCGCAAGTCCAAGGAAACTCCTGACTTCGGCTACCGACAAAGGAACAGGCCACTCCTGCACAGCAACAATTTTGGAAGGATCCACTGCAATGCCTTCTCCACTAACTACATGGCTCAGAAAAGCCACGGATGACAACCAGAAATCACACTTAGTAAACTTGGCATAGAGTTTCTTTTCCCTCAGGGTTTGCAATACCATTTTCAAATGATTTGCATGCTCTTCTCTGGATCGGGAATACACCAGGATATCGTCAATAAAGACGATCACAAAGAGATCCAAATATTGCTTAAACGCTCGGTGCATCAAATCCATAAACACCGAAGGTGCATTAGACAATCCAAAGGGCATCACCGTGAACTCATAATGCCCGTAGCGTGTGCCAAACGCCATTTTGGGTATGTCACTTTCCCGAACCCTCAGCTGATAATAACCTGATTTCAAATCCATCTTAGAATACATCGAAGATCCCACTAGCTGATCAAACAAATCATCGATCTGTGGGATCGGATACTTATTCTTCTCTGTCAGCTTGTTCAGTTCTCGATAATCTATGCATAGACGCAAGCTGCCGTCCTTCTTTTTCACAAAGAGAACCGGCGCACACCAAGGTGACTGACTTGGCCTTATAAAACCTTGATCTAGCAATTCTTGCAACTAAACCTTCAGCTCCGCCATTTCCTTTGGCGCTACACGATAGGGGGAACGGGCCACAGGTTTTGCACCCGGTACCAGTTCTATCGTGAAGTCAATTTCTCTTTGGGGTGGTAACCCCGGAAGGTCTTTTGGAAACACATCCAGGAATTCCGACACAACAGGTACCTCATTCACACTAGCCTTTTGCTCTACCACTGCTACTAGCGTGAAGAACAACTCGGCACCCTTTCTCACGGCCTTCCGAACTTGCAGAGCGGATATCAACATCTCATTTATCCCCTGCATGCCGCTAAACTGTATTTCTTGGTCGGTGTTCTGTCCCAACACAACTTCCTTAGAATTACAATCAATGCGAGCATGTTGCTCTGACAACCAATCCATACCGAAGATTATGTTGAATTCCAAAATCGGCAACACAAGTGCTTCCAATCTGAAGTCCCAACTTCCTATTTTCCCTTCTACACACCCAGACTGATCCGCGCACAAAACACATCCGTTATACAAGAGTACTTTCAAACTTTTTGTCATGCCTCGTATCGGCGCGCCAATGCGCAATACGAAATCCTTTGACAGAAACAAATGTGACACACCAGTATCAAACAGTGCTCGTGTCGGATGCTCCAAAATTAGGACGAAGCCTAACATAGCAACAACACAATAAACACCAAAAACATAGCAGCACTACACAAAGGGAAAAGAACTCAGAGATCACGCGCACCTGTGACGACGTCGGCCTGCTTAATGGCCTCCTGTTATCGCAGATTGAAAACTCGAGGCTGCACTTGCGAAGCAGAAGACTCCGCCACCGCCTTCCCTTTTTCCGCATAGGACGCGCCCGGCTTCTTGTCACCTTTCGGAGGACCAACCCGACAGTCCCGAGCAAGATGTCTCGGCTTGCCACACGTATAGCAAGTGCGGGATTCACAGCCCGACGACGCTTCCGAAGTAACTGATGAAGGAGCTTGCCCAGAATGTTTTGACTTCTTACCCCATTTCTTTCAAAATCCACTTCTCTCCGGACGCGGCGGTTTTAACTCCGGTTTCGCAACAGCTAAAGGTCCTTTAGATTGTCCTCGCTTCAAATCTGCTTTCAATGCCCTCGCGGTGCAGACCAGAGCTTAAAATCCCTGATTCACGGAACTCGAGAGTAAATGCCGCAACTCATCCCGCAGTCCCGCATAAAACTGACTGGTCTTGCACTCTTCCTCAGCAAAGATAGCGCCCGCATATAGCCCCAAACACGTGAACTCATGCAGATACTCATCCACGCTGCTCTCCTTTTGAGTCAACCGCTGAAACTCCAATTCCAAAGCAATCCGTTGTTGCAACGGCAAATGCTTGCCCAAAAACAACCGAGAGAACTCGTCCATAGAGACTCCCGTCGACTGTCTGCCTGCCAAGTGGTGCAGTTCTACCTCATCCCACCACAGCCGAGCTTCTCCTTCAAGAAGAAAAGTGGCTAACGTGACTTTCTGTTCCTCCTCAACCCGAAGGGCGGTCAAGATGCGCTTGATCCGAGCAAGCCAATCCTCTATTTGAGCTGGGGAACCCGCCCCGGTAAACGTCGGAGGATGAAAGCTCATAAACCGCTTCATCTGCTGATCTGCGGCACGCTGATCAACCTCTATGCCAACTGGTTCTTGACGCACTGCCACAGGCACGGGAGCCTCGGGCCGAGCTTGCCCTGCCTGCTGAGCATTCATCACCGCAAGTACCATTTCTGTAATCAAACGTACAGTTTCAGCTGATGGAGGAGGGGTGGGAACCTCTGCCGGTGCCGCACTCTCAACAGAATGCTGAGGTTCTGACTGACCCGCAACACTTCGCATCACCTATATGTGTCAAACCACACAATTCAGCGACAAGCCACACAACAAACAGTCAAAATAAACACACAAGTGTAGCACACCAGTGCATTTCAATCCAATGTGGACATGTTTGAGTTCAATTTTATACACTCACACACGAGCTCGCCACCCCACAAAAGAATTCGTCCACGAATTCAGAGGAGGGAACCAAGGAAGCTGATACCAAATTGTAATACCCCTACCCGTTACGTGCAACATAGTAGAAGGTCCGGCCGGGGCCCCACACCATGTCTTACAAACAGGCAGAGACGTTACGAAGTAATACCAAAAACGCATCCTATCACAGAGCATTCTAGCGGAAGTTTAAAGGGTTGCAAAAATGAACTCAAACATCAACACAGAAGTCTACAGCTAAACCAAACATGCCATAATATAAAACCACAAGTACGGCCTTCTGGCCTATTACAAGTGTTACTCTTTATACAAGAAGTTATCTTCCATACATCGGCACGCAGGCCGGCCACACATGAGTTCTTACACAAGGTACAAAAATAGCCTTCGAGGGCTAGCACTCAGCAGCAGCAGCTTAGGGTCTTCCACCCTCATCCCTGCTTGGCCCTTCTTGACCTGCACGCAAAAGATCCACCAAGCAGTGGCAAACAAAGCAATGGTCAGCATTTGGCTGACCATTTATAACGACCCTGTCCCTGGTACGGGACAGCGGAATTCCTTTCCTGCATAGCACTTATATACAATCAAAAGGGTATGCTTTAGCACATCACACTTGTACTCCCATACAAGTCATCATCCATCACAAATGTCGGCACGACGGCCCGACGTTCCGTGCTCTCAGGGCACATTATCGGTGTACCGAAAAACCAGGGTCCCACCACTGTTCAGAGGTCCCAGACATGACGGCAATTTGTGAGCATTCTAATCCTCCATGGCTCAAATAGCCGGAGCGATTCTCATTCTGTGATCCTAACAGGGCCTTAAGCACCCCACGGTTAGACAACCAGAACGCGGGTACAGATCAGCCTTGCCCGTAGCTCACATACGTCCGACGTCGATCAGGACGGACACGGGTACAGCGTCACCTTGCCCGTTTGCCACACAGGCTTTTCCACAGTTGCAGCCCCACCGGAACAACAAGTAGCATTCACAACTACAAGGGTTGAGATCACATAGCATCAACCCCCCAAAAGTAGCACTCACAGCTATATGGGCTGAGATCACACAGCATCAACCCATCCACATAATATCCTGCTGCACCAAGCTGCAGGTGTCCACCAAGAACATCACACGCATCACAATAATACAGAGTCTTGCTCTGATATGCATACAATCATCACCAATCCGGACCAACCTATCCAGATGGGCTTCATACAGCATGCCTACCATACTTATCGCTTCCGGGACTACTCCAACAAAAATCAAGGGATGGAGTTCAACATCCTAAGAGAATTCAACTCTACCTTTGTAGAGGATTCATGCATATGCAAAAAGGAAGGATTTCACAAATCCAAGGAGGAAGTCGTTACCCTTGGAGGACGTTTTGGAGCCATAGCAAGCACTGCTTGGAGCTCTGTCTTTCCGAATATGGCCTCCGATCGCGAATCTGAGCTTAGACTAGCTGGATCTCCCTCTCCTTCCTCCTTCTTCTTCTTCCTTCCTTCTTCCTCTTTCCTTCTCTCACTTAAGAAGATAAAGTGAGGAAAAGTTTGCTGGTTTGGGGTCTTATAGGGGCTGGAAAAACTGAAGACCACCAGATCTGGAAAGAGGGAAACAAACGGCCGAGATCTGCAGAAAATAACATTTTCGGCCCTGACATGCCCTGTGACACGCCCGTGTCACAGGCCGTGTCCCTTAAGCGGCAAAGAACTGCCTCACCACACGGGTTGAACACGCCCGTGACCACCGCCTAACCTGACACGGCCTGAGACACGCCCGTGTCTCTGGCCGTGTCGCCTCTCTCGACGAAACTCGTCGATCGCCGAGATTATACTCGCCGATCGTCGACACGATCTCGCTGATCGTCGAGAAGGACACGCCCTGTGACATGCCCGTGTCACAGGACGTGTCGCCTCTTCTCGTCGATCGTCAATCACAATGCTCAACGATCGTCGAACGCGCGACCTGCAGCAACCCGAGGATGACACGCCCTGGGACACGCCCGTGTCTCAGGCCGTGTCACTCCAAAAACACCTGAAACCCAACTTTGAAACTTACTCGAGACCAGCTCGAGTATTTTCTTGACACGCCCTGGGACACGCCCGTGTCCCAGGCCGTGTCACTTGGCCTGAAAACCAAAACTGGTTTTTGGGGTATTACACTGTTCAAAGCTCTGAGCTCCGTTCGACGATCGTCGAGCTGAGTTCGACGATCTTGGGTCAGATCGTCGAGCTCCGTTCGAAGATCGACTATGCCAGAGTTCAGAGTTCAGAAGTCGTCGACCTGAGTTCGACGATTCAGCCTGAGATCGCCGAGCTCTGTTCGACGATCGGCGAGCTCTGTTCGACGTTTTTTGTTGAACTTTGTTTTCCTTAGGTAAATCAGGATTCTTCCTCGCTACCTCTATAATACCCTTTCCTTTATCAGAGATAAATTTAATTGGGGTTGTTAATACTATAGGTTGGTTAGATGAAGCACCCAAGCCCAGTGTACTATTGAGTCTTGAGTTCACTGTGCTTGTGATGTCCATCAGTCTGATGCTTCTCCCATTAAGGGATTCTTCAAACTTCTTTGCCTGGGATAGTTCACTTTTCAGTGAAGCTATCTCCTCCCTACAGCATTCTAACTCCTCAGATAGTTTGAGGTTGTCTGATTTTAAAGTGCTATGTTAAGACAGTTGATTTCTGAGAGATATAATCTCTTTCTTAGACTTTAACAGGTCCAAACAAAGTGCCTTAAATTCAGATCTAAAGTCCTCTGAATCAAAATCAAAGGAATCTATTACCTGATCTTCTTCAGTTTGAGTTTCAGATTCAGACTCTGACTCTTGTTCTGCATCAGAATTATGTTGAGAGGCATTGATAGCCATCATGCAGAACTCCTTCTCTTCAGCATCATCTTCATCATCACTTGAGCTTGTTGAAGCCTCTGATTCTTCTTCAGTTTCACTCCAGGTTTCAGCTGCAAATCCCTTCCTGGTGTGTTTGTTTTTGATGGAGGAGGATTTGTCATTGTTGTTTCTCCTGGAGTCCTTTTCTTTTCTCCTATCTTTCCTGTCCTTCTTGTCCTTATTCTGATTTTCTGGACAATCAGGCACAATGTGGCCTGGTTTCCTGCATCCAAAACAAATAATTTCTTTATTATTGGATTTGTCATACCTTGGCTTCTCATGCCCTCTGGATGACCTCTTTCTGAAATCTTTCCTGGTCATCTTATAGAATCTTTTGGCCAGTAAGCTCATCAATTCTTCATTGCCTGTGACCTTGTCTTTAGGCTGATCTTTTGTAGCTTTAAATGCTATTGTCTTTTCCTTCCTGATTGCTGGAGAAGCAACCTTTTGTTCTTCTTCTCTATTCTTGATGAGCAGCTCATAAGACTTGAGCTTGCCCAACAAAGCTTCAGTAGAAATCTCAGTTAGGCTTTTTGCATCCTTGATTGGACAGATCCTTGAGTCCCAAGTGGTAGGGAAGCACATTAGGATCTTGTCATTTAGTTCAGTTAGGGAGATCTCCTTGTCCAATGTCTTTAGCTCACTAACTATCAGGCTGAGCCTGTTGTACATGTCATCCACTGATTTAGTTTCTCCCTTTTTGAAGTTCTCATATTGGCTTATGAGATGGGATCTCCTGTCCTTCCTTTCATCAGCAGATCCTGAGACAATTTCAGATAACTTGTCTCATATCTCTTTTGCTGAACTGCATTCAGCCACATTTTAGAATATCTCATCAGACATAGTCTGAGCAAGGATATTCATAGCCTTTGCATCTGCAACTTTCCATTTTTTATTTCTACATCTGTTCCTGAGGGAGGTGGAACAGCACTTGTACTTGTGATCTCTGGAGGTCTTGGACAAACTGTCAAAATAGAATTAAAGATGTCCTCATCAATAGAATTCATGTAAAGCCTAATTCTTGCCTTCCAAAGTGCAAACTTAGAAAGGTTGCACATTGGAGGTCTGGTGCTAGCATAATCTTTGTTCTGTGCCATGGTTTTGAAGAAAATAAATATAATACAAAGTAATAATAACCCTCTATAGAAGATTTATCTTATCAAGGATCTTTTGGTTCATGTGTTAGCCTGTTCAACCAATCTGTTGAAGATTCAGTTATTGAGTAACCAACCTGGCTCTGATACCAATTGAAAGTGAGTGTAAGATCTACCTTTACCCTAGAGGGTGGGTGAATAGAGTATTTTAAAATAATTTACAATTTAAAACTGTAAAGCAGTGGAAGTCTTGATTTATGTATATGTGTAAGGTGCTTGCAAAATGAGAAACTAAGTAAGCAAGAAATAAGAAATCACAGCACACAACAAAAACAAAACACAGCAAGCCAGATGACACAAGGAGCTATAGTGGTTCCCCAACAACTTGGGTACATCCACTCTTCTACCACCCTTGGTTGGAATCCATTGTAGGAATAGTTGATCAGGTGTCCTGGGCACCAATGAGCTTTTGATAAGATGCTCAAAAACCAAACCTAGATTTTTTTATAAGGTTTCTTGCCACCACTGAGTTTTGACAAGGTCTCAGAAACCAGGCACAAAACTTTTGAAGGGAGTTTTGAGAAACCCTTTTACAGAAGGAATAAAAAAACAAAAAGTTTGAGTTGTTCTTCTCTGCCAATAATCTGAGAGAATACAAGTGGAAGATGTTGTCAAAGCTCCCCCTGAGATCTGTAAGGGTTTAGGAAGATGAGCTTTGCTTAGGGTGATAGGCCTTCAGTTGCTTCAGATCTCTAGCAATAGATTATTTAAGCAGATGCTGAAATGTGTGATGTCTGGAGTCCTTGATGAAGAAGCTTTTGAACACTTGATGCTTGAAGGAGTAGAATAGCATATGATCTCCTTCACAGTAATGTTCCTTGTGTACTTGAAGAATTCTGACTCAGTACTTCTGTAAACTTTTGTCTACTGAGTCTATTTCCAGAAGATGAATTCTTGATGAATAATTTTCTTATTCTCTCTTCTATATTCTCTTTCAAATCTTGTCTGTTTTTTTTTCAGAATGATTCTCTATGGAGTACATCAGATTCTGACTTCTTGATAGTCGTTAATCAGTCATAAATGACTACCTTAACTGATATCTGCCTCTGGAAGAAAGTCTTTAAGAAACATTCCAATTAGTCTTCCTTTAAACTTGCTCCAGATTGATTGAAACGGCTCCAAATTCTCTTGCCATAAATGCTGAAAATAAGTCTGAATGAATTTCATAACTGTCCTGAATTTAAATCCTGAAATCGTCGATCTCTCAGAAAAAACGTCGATCTGAGCTCAACGATCGTCGAACTTGTTGCGCGCTAGGGTTCGAAGAAATAAACGCAACCGAACTAGCAACCCGATGAGGCAAGTATACCTATCGAATTGTAGCAAGGGGACACAAGTGTCGTATTAAGATCCGGGAACTGTTGGCTAAGCTTACTCACACGAACGCTATTATCTTATCGACGGAAAAACTAGGGTTTTAGAAAATCTAAGTGCAATGGAGAAATTAAAGCAAACTAAAAAGAGAACTACCGCAATTAAGTTACGCTATTAAGCAAACAACTAAGCTAGAAAGGAAATTACCGCAGTTAATAAAAGAGCACAATATATGAGATTACTACAAAAGGTAGAACAATGTGAAATGGAAATGCACCCGATCGAGATTCACCTCGGCTAAAGACGATTAAGAAAATGCGATAAAAATCTAAACTTAATAGGATAAGGGTCCTTGACCGTGGAGGTTCCTAAAGCTTGAACACGCTTCTCTCGAAGTCGTGCCCAACTGAGTTTAGGAAGGTCCGACCGACTCTCGTCTAAATCGGAGGCCTAAAACTCGCTTTACGCGGTGAACCCCACTATTGGATTTTACTCCAATCCGGGAGATTTGGACGTCTGCCTCTCTCGAGGGGTGCGTACAACTCCCTTTACTCTTGAATGCTCACTTCATTCTTTCGGCCTCTCGGCTAGCCCAGAATGAAAGCAAAGGCGGAGAGTATATATCGAAAATATACCTCCGATCCGTGATAAATCAAGAGTAATTCAAGGCCCTAACCTAAAAAGAAAAGATTAATTAAAACATCATAACATAATCGCTCTAACCTCGGATCATCAAGATCGAGTACAAGGAGGATTAGTTAATCATAATGGAGTGGAGGGAGGGGGGAGATGAGTAGAAAAACATAAGAAGAACACAAGCTAAAGGAAGAACAATTTTATTAATGAAAAGGGCAAGTTACACTAATGAAAATGAAATTACAAGTGCATGAAAATTAAACCCTATTCTAGCCCTACATTAAGCACTAAGCAAGAAGAAAATTACATTAAAAGCTAGCACAAACTATGATTAAACTAGGGTTAACCAAAAAGTACAAAGAGAGGGGGAGAGAGAGAGAGAGAAAGCATGAAAAAGGATCAAGAAACAAAGGGGCAGCACCTCCCCCACTCAACCAAAGCTTGCTGAAATGGGGAGGAGGGGGGCTCAATTTATAGATTTTTTCTCGGGTCGGTCACGCCCTCCGACACGCCCTAGGGGGGGCGTGTCAGGGGGGCGTGACAGTACTATGTTGACCTCGGGCTCTGGATTCTGGCGGGAGGGATGATTGCTTCGGTACGTCGGTGGTCACGCCCTAGGTCACGCCCGTGACAGGGGGGCGTGACAGGCATGTCATGTCCAAATCATTGGTCGGAAATCCGTCAGTCACCGAAAAAGGAAGGTGTCACGCCCATGTCACGGGCGTGACATGGGGCGTGACAGTACTATTTGCGTGCTGAGGCGGAAGGGCATTTAATGCGGCGGCAGGCTTTGCGGCAGAGGGCGACACGCCCCTGGTCACGCCTAGTGACACGCCCAGGGAGGGCGTGACAGGGGGGCGTGACAGCGGTTTTGACCGTTTCTCTGGCTCTTCGTGCAGGTGTCCTCGGGATCGGGTGACACGCCCTAGGTCACGCCCAGGGAGGGCGTGACAGGGGGGCGTGACAGGCCATTTTGGCAATTTTCCTGAAAACCTGCAAAAAGATAGGAAAAAGTTAGTGGCAATAAAATTTACATAAAAAGGATAAAAACAAACTAATAATAGACAAAATTTGTACAATATAAAATATAAAATACGATAATAGTTTAGGCTACAAAACGTATTATCAAATTCCCCCAAGCTTAAGCTTTGCTTGTCCCCAAGCAAAAATATAAAAACTAGATATTTATAACAGGACTAATCAAAAAGTTCTAATTATGCCTACACAAGTACTATGCGAAATTCTTAGTAGGGAAAAAGGTGAAATGTAAGTCTAAAACAATTATTTAGGTATGGTAAAACTTTTATAAACTTTACTTAATAAAAACAAATCATCCAAAATTTTAACGAGATTTTTTTTAAATGGACTAAAGTAAAGCAACGAAAATGAAAAACACGCATTGAGTTGTTACTAGATCCAAGCAACGCATTATAATTATATCAATTTAATTATCAAAAATCTAGGTTTAAATCCAAAACTAAAACTGATTTACTATTTTTCTTTTCTTAGTTGTTAAATAAAAAACAAAAAACGTGAATCAAAAGGACTTAAATAGGACAGAAACGTTTGGTTTAGGAAAATGATTAGGAGCGGAATTCAAAGATAAACATGAAGGTTTAAAATCACACTAAACCAAAGCAAAGAGTTTCAAAAACTTTCATAAAAATATGTACACATTTTTTTTTTCTTTTTCTTTTTCTTTTTCATTTTTTTTTCTTTTTTCAAAACAAAGGCCATAAATATTTTTATTTTCCTTTTTGAGTTGGCCAAACAAAAATAAACATCACTTTTGAACATACTTCTTTTTTTTTTCGAAAACCTTTCTCCACAAAAATCACAAAATACCCTATCAAAATCGTCAAAATAATTTATGAAACTCAAAAAGGCTAGTGCGATTCGATAGGTTGGAAATTTTGGCTTTGGTGAAACTGAAATGAAGAGAGGAGCTATCAAATGAAATCGGAAAAAGGCTCAAAAACGGCTAACTAGTGGTAAAAGTTTTTAGGTTGGCAGGAAAGCTCAAACGAAAACAAAAACGGCCTAAATCATTTTCACGCTTTTGAATTTATTTACAATAAAGGTTTGAAAAATTTCAAAAAGCGAGTCCTAGATAATAAAAGAAGATTGATGAAATTAACTCGAAAATAGAAATAATAGGTGACTTGGATCGTTCACATCTACTACGTTATTCAAAAGTTGACTTTACAAAAATTATTCAAAAATGAAAAAGAAAATAGTGGATGATGAATTTTTGAGAAAGTAAAGAAAATAAAAAAACAAAAAACCATAATAGAAATGCGAGTTTTAGAAAAATATTTCACCTTAACATGCTACCGCGAATTAGAAACACAGCATGGCCAACATTTTACTTGTGAAACATAATTAAAAAGGACGATTAGAAATATTATAATTAACTAAGTTATTTATAGGAGATTTTGAGTAAAACAAAACTAAAAACTAGGGGTACTATTGAAATACCAAAATGTCTAAACTATTCAAAAACACACATACATTTTTTTTTTATTTTGAGAAATATTCTCTTTTTTTGGATTTTGGAATTTTTCTCTTTTTTGGAATTTTAAGATATTCATTTTTTTTTTTTATATAGAACTATTTACAAAAAAGGAAATTATTTACACTAAGCAAAAATGAAGGAGGAAATCCTCCCCCAAGCTTAAAACAGACATTGTCCTCAATGGCTAAAGAAGGGGATTGGAGAAGGAGAGAAAAATAAAGTGCAGAATTGAAAAGACAGAATTGAAATACAGGTACTTCCCCGGATTTATTTGCTGCGAAAGCTGAGTGATGCCGCTCCCCGAATGTCTTCTTTGGACTTCGTGATGGATTCAGCAATGTTGGAGCAGGCGATCGCAGAAGCTTCAGCTTGTCGGAGCCGTCCGAGGCAAAAATTGTAAAATAAAGAAAACAGAAAAAGATAACTTGGGTTGCCTCCCAAGAGCGCCCTTTGGTTAAAGCGTCGTTGAGCTCGACGCATCAAAAATAATATTGTCCAAAAATATTGTTGCCCCGAAATAAAATTGTTTTTAGCAAAAAAAAAGTTCAAGATTAAAGTTCGTGAAGCAGAAACTTAATAGTGTTTGGACTGACATCATCATCACCAGAGAAATACAGTTTAAGACGCTGACCATTCACTTTGAAATTACCCTTATCAGGGTGAGAAATTAAAACAGTTCCATAAGGAAATACTTCTAAAACAGAAAATGGGCCAGACCAGCGAGATTTTAATTTGCCCGGAAATAAACGTAAACGACTGTTATATAACAGGACTTGGTCGCCCGGCTTAAAGTTTTTAGGGTGCCTTAAGTGTTTATCGTGTAAACGCTTCGTCCGCTCTTTATAAAGTTTATTATTTTCATAAGCATAAGAGCGCCACTCATCGAGTTCATTTAGTTGAAATTTTCGAAGGTCACCG
Source organism: Platanthera zijinensis (assembly GCA_039513925.1). Taxonomy (NCBI): domain Eukaryota; kingdom Viridiplantae; phylum Streptophyta; class Magnoliopsida; order Asparagales; family Orchidaceae; genus Platanthera; species Platanthera zijinensis. The sequence continues at coordinate 44,954,763 of CM077083.1, forward strand.
ACTGAGTGAGGATCGAAGTTTAAAAATTTTAAGGCCCAAAAGGCGCGGTGTTCTAACTCTACGGGCAGATGGCACGATTTTCCATAGACCAGCCGATACGGCGTACATCCGAGGGCGGTTTTGTACGCTGTTCGGTAGGCCCATAGAGCATCGTCTAGTTTGGTTGACCAGTCTTTTCTAGAAGTTGAAACAGTCTTTTCTAATATTCTTTTTATTTCTCTATTTACTACTTCGACTTGACCGTTAGTTTGGGGGTGGTAGGCAGTGGATAGTTTATGCGTAACGCCGTATTTAGTAAGGATTTTTGAAAATTGCGCGTTACAGAAATGGGAACCCCTATCGCTAACGATTGCGCGTGGCGTACCGAATCTAGAAAATAATTTTTTTAAAAACGTGACTACAACTCGGGAGTCGTTCGTAGGAAGAGCTTGGGCCTCAGCCCATCGTGAAACATAATCAACAGCAACTAAAATATATTTGTTTCCGAAGCTAGAAGGAAGGGGGCCAACAAAATCAATTCCCCAGAGGTCGAAAATTTCGCACTCTAAGAAATAATTTTGCGGCATTTCATTTTTATTAGAAATATTGCCCGACCGTTGGCAACTATCACACCTGCTCACAAAGGCTTGCGCGTCTTTAAACAGGCTAGGCCAGTAAAAACCCGCGCAAAGCACTTTATGAGCGGTGCGAGCAGCTTGATAGTGCCCACCTGTCGGACCTTCATGCAAATGTTTTAAAATATTAATTCCTTCATCAAAAGAAACACATCTCCTTATCACTTGATCCGCACAAATTTTGAAAAGATGCGGGTCTTCCCAAAAGTAGTTCTTCAGCTCAGAAAAGAATTTCTTCTTCTGCTGAGAGGAGAACTCTTTTGGGAGCACCCGGGCCACTAGATAGTTGGCGATGTGCGCGAACCAAGGAGAAGTAGATGTATTAACTACAAGCAGCTTCTCATCAGGAAAATAATCATTAAAAGATTTTTCATTTAATTTTTCTATAAAGGGGTTATCTAATCTTGATAAATGATCGGCGGCCAAGTTCTCGGCTCCTCGCTTATCACGGATCTCTAAGTCAAACTCCTGGAGGAGTAAGACCCAGCGAATCAAGCGAGGCTTGGCATCCGTTTTGGCAAGAAGGTACTTGAGGGCCGAGTGGTCCGTAAAAACAATGATTTTTGAAAGTGTAATGTAAGGGCGAAATTTATCAAACGCAAATACTACGGCTAAGAGCTCCTTCTCGGTTGTGGTGTAATTTTCTTGTGCAGATGTGAGGGTTTTACTAGCGTAATAGATGGGGTGGAAGTTCTTAGATATGCGTTGACCTAATACGGCTCCCACCGCAAAACTACTCGCATCGCACATAATCTCGAAAGGAAGGTCCCACACCGGAGCTATCATAATTGGCGCGTTAATTAACTTTTCTTTAATTAATTCAAAGGCAGAAATACAAGAGTCATCAAAAATGAATGGAGCGTCTTTTTCTAAGAGATGGGTGAGGGGCTTAGTGATCTTGGAGAAGTCCTTTATAAAACGTCGATAAAAACCAGCGTGACCTAGAAAACTTCTTATAGCTTTTATGTTTGTAGGTGGCGGCAACTTCTCAATAACTTCTATCTTGGCAACGTCTACCTCAATACCTTTAGCAGAAATTTTATGACCCAAAACTAACCCTTCCCTCACCATAAAATGACATTTTTCCCAATTTAGGGCAAGGTTAGTTTCTTCGCATCGTTCTAAGACTTTTTCGAGGTTTTCTAAACATCTATCGAAGGTATCGCCGAACACGGAGAAATCGTCCATGAATACCTCCATAATGCTTTCTACGTACTTGTCAAATATTGCGAGCATACATCGTTGGAATGTAGCCGGCGCATTGCATAATCCAAACGGCATTCTTCGGTACGCGAAGGTGCCGAAGGGACAAGTAAACGTAGTTTTCTCTTGGTCCTCGGGAGAGATGGGTATTTGAAAGTACCCCGAGAGGCCATCGAGAAAACAATAAAAGCTATGGCCGGAGAGACGTTCTAAAATCTGGTCGATAAACGGTAGAGGAAAGTGGTCCTTACGGGTGGCGTCATTTAACTTACGGTAATCTATGCACATACGCCAACCCGTCACCGTCCGTGTTGGGATTAATTCATTATTCTCATTACTAACTACGGTTATCCCTCCCTTTTTTGGAACTACCTGAACGGGGCTAACCCACTTACTGTCTGATATAGGGTAGATAATTCCTGCGTCTAATAGTTTCATAACCTCGCCCTTAACTACTTCTTTCATATTCGGGTTTATACGGCGCTGAGGTTGGATAGAGTTACGCGAATTATCTTCCATTAAAATTTTATGTGTACAGAAAGATGGGCTTATGCCCTTGATATCAGAAATTTGCCAAGCAATAGCCCGGCGATGCTTACGTAGAACTAGAAGAAGTTTATCGTTCTGCGTATCCGTGAGGTAGGCCGAAACGATAACTGGTAACTTGGAGTCTTTTTCTAAGAAAGCATACTTAAGGTGTTCGGGAAGTTCTTTAAGTTCTAGGGTAGGGGGTTCTTCATAAGAGGATTTTGAGATTCTTTCTTTTTCAAAAATAATATCTTCATAAACTTTTTTATAAGGAACGTAATAAGGGGTGGGGCTAGCAGCCAAGACGGCTTCTTGTACAGATTCAGTGGTAAGAAAAGAGGAAGAACAAAAATCAGAAAACTCTTTTTCAAACTCAGAAAGACAATAAGAAGATTCATCACTTCCTTGCAGTGATTCTGTTGTAAGAGAAGAGGAGCAAAAAGTAGAAAATTCTTTTTCAAAGTCAGAGGGGCAGTAGGAAGAATCATCACTCACGGCGTCTACGAAAAAACATGAGTCATCGTTCGCTAAGGTGTTCTTCATCGAAGGGGTGATCGGAAATGTGACTTCGTCGTCGCCTACTCGAAGAAAGAGCTTACCATTGCTTACGTCAATGATGGCTCGGGAGGTGGCAAGGAAGGGTCGGCCAAGGATCAGGGGAACCTCGACGTCTTCTTCGATGTCCAAAATGACAAAGTCCACCGGGAAGATGAACTTGTCGACTTTCACTAGAACGTCCTCCACTATTCCTAACGGGTACTTGACGGATCTATCGGCTAGCTGGATACTCATACGCGTGGGGTTAAGGCTACCAATCCCTAACTTTTTGAACAACGAAAAGGGCATCAGGTTTATACTTGCGCCTAAGTCGGCTAACGCGTGTTTAACAAAGAGATCACCGAAGACACACGGGATAGAGAAACTACCCGGGTCACTGATTTTCTTCGGCAAACCGTTTGTTAAAACGGCGGAGCACTCGGCGTTAAGCGTGACGTGCGAAAGATTCTCTAACTTCTTCTTGTTTGTGAGGAGGTCTTTAAGATATTTGGCGTATTTCGGCATTTGCGAAATAGCCTCGTGGAAGGGAAGATTAATGTGGATTTGTTTGAAGATTTCTAAGAAGCGGGAGTACTGATCATCTTGACGTTGTCTATTAAGTTCAGAGGGGTATGGAGGAGTTGAATTATTTTTGAAGATGGGTGGTGGAGTGAGATTATTTTCTAAAGTGGGGGTGATTACTTCTTCAGCAGAGGGTGGAAGCGGAGCAGAGCTTTGATTTTTAAAAGCGGGAGCGGAGCTTTGATTTTTAAAAACAGGAGCGGAGCTTGCCTCGGGCTCTTCACTTACCATACCGGAGACTTGCTTCCCACTCCGAAGAGTTATAGCTTTCGCTTGCTCTCTCGGGTTGGGTTCGGTATTGGAAGGAAGAGACCCTGCGGGTCGCTCAGAAATTATTTTCGCGAGCTGTCCTACCTGATTTTCTAGACTTTTTACGCTTCCGGTTAACGTTCTTATAGTGGCGTCATTTGTGCTTATATATTTAGAAAGTAATTCCTCCAAGCTTGGAGGTTTTGGGTAATTTTGAAGAAGTGGTGGTGGTGGTGGTTGTGCAGAAAAATCATTTTGCGGAGGTGGGCGCATCGCATTCGATGGATTACTCCATGAAAAGTTCGGGTGATTTCTTAAAGCGGGGTTATAACTATTCGGAAAATTAAAACCAGGCGGATGAAAATTCGCAGCAGAAAAATTATTAAAAGCAGTTCTAGGCAAATTATTAACATAATCTAAATGTTCTGGAGTAGGGGTTGCAGATTCCCATACCTGAGGGGCGGAGGCAGCAGTCATCTCCGTGATTTTTTTGCTTAGGATTTCTACTTGCAGAGCGAGCTGGGAGACGTTGTCCACTTCATAGATACCTGCAGGCTTGTTCGGGCGGGACCTAGGCACATTCCACTGATAAGTGTTCATGGCCATGTCCTCAAAAAGCTCAAGAGCGGCTTCCGGGGTCTTATGATTTAAAGTACCGCCAGAAGCTGCGTCTATCATTTGCTTCGTGCTTTGATTTAGCCCGTTATAAAACGTCTGCACTTGTAACCATACAGGCAGCGCGTGATGTGGGCATCGTCTTAATAATTCTTTAAATCTCTCCCAGGTTTCGTAAAGGGTTTCAGAGTCTATTTGTCCAAAGGCAGAGATGTCGTTCCTAAGTTTTGCAGTTTTAGCTGGCGGAAAATACTTCGCCAAAAATTTTTCAGTTAATTCATTCCAAGTGGTTATGCTATTTTTCGGAAGTGTGTTAAGCCACTGTTTAGCTTTAGTTCTTAGAGAGAAGGGGAAGAGTCTTAGCCTGATAGCATCATTTGTGACACCATTTATCTTGAAGGTGTCGCAAATTTCAAGAAAGCTAGCTATATGTGCGTTCGGATCTTCATCTTGAAGTCCGTCAAATTGCACATATTGCTGCACCATTTGAATTATGCTAGGCTTTAGTTCAAAGTTATTGTTTGCTATAGTAGGGCGGACTATACTCGATTCTGTTCCCTCGAGGTTCGGTCGTGCATAATAGGACATAGTCCTTTGCACGGCCTCATCTACGTTGGGTTCTTCCATTCTTAAAGTATTAAATGACTCGGAGTCCTCAACCGGCACTTGGATAGTAGGACCTTGAAATCGCGATCTTCTCCGAAGAGTACGCTCAATTTCGTGGTCCAAGTCCAAAATAACCGACGGACTCCCGCGGGTCATGCACTAAAAGAACAGAAAAGAAGAAGAGAAAGAAAAAAAGGATAAACTAGAAAGAAAAACTAGATTTAGAAAATTAAATTAAAAATTTTTTTTTTTCTTTTTGAAATAGATTTTTTTTTATATAGATTAACTCCCGAACTTCCCAAGGACTACCCCGTGAAGGGTTCGCAAGGTACTAGACAAGACAGTGGCGCTTAAAGCCCTTTGCCCTTTTCGAGAGAATTAGGTGGCGTAGAAAAATTGTGAGGTTGGTTTCTATTAAGAGCGGTGATAATTTTTTTTGATTTTTTTTTTTTTTTTTAAAACTTTAAAGAAGAGGGGATGAGAAAGAGATAAAATTAATAGGTTCGTGTTTTCAAAATATCAACGGAAGTTGGCTCCCCGGCAACGGCGCCAAAAACTTGTTGCGCGCTAGGGTTCGAAGAAATAAACGCAACCGAACTAGCAACCCGATGAGGCAAGTATACCTATCGAATTGTAGCAAGGGGACACAAGTGTCGTATTAAGATCCGGGAACTGTTGGCTAAGCTTACTCACACGAACGCTATTATCTTATCGACGGAAAAACTAGGGTTTTAGAAAATCTAAGTGCAATGGAGAAATTAAAGCAAACTAAAAAGAGAACTACCGCAATTAAGTTACGCTATTAAGCAAACAACTAAGCTAGAAAGGAAATTACCGCAGTTAATAAAAGAGCACAATATATGAGATTACTACAAAAGGTAGAACAATGTGAAATGGAAATGCACCCGATCGAGATTCACCTCGGCTAAAGACGATTAAGAAAATGCGATAAAAATCTAAACTTAATAGGATAAGGGTCCTTGACCGTGGAGGTTCCTAAAGCTTGAACACGCTTCTCTCGAAGTCGTGCCCAACTGAGTTTAGGAAGGTCCGACCGACTCTCGTCTAAATCGGAGGCCTAAAACTCGCTTTACGCGGTGAACCCCACTATTGGATTTTACTCCAATCCGGGAGATTTGGACGTCTGCCTCTCTCGAGGGGTGCGTACAACTCCCTTTACTCTTGAATGCTCACTTCATTCTTTCGGCCTCTCGGCTAGCCCAGAATGAAAGCAAAGGCGGAGAGTATATATCGAAAATATACCTCCGACCCGTGATAAATCAAGAGTAATTCAAGGCCCTAACCTAAAAAGAAAAGATTAATTAAAACATCATAACATAATCGCTCTAACCTCGGATCATCAAGATCGAGTACAAGGAGGATTAGTTAATCATAATGGAGTGGAGGGAGGGGGGAGATGAGTAGAAAAACATAAGAAGAACACAAGCTAAAGGAAGAACAATTTTATTAATGAAAAGGGCAAGTTACACTAATGAAAATGAAATTACAAGTGCATGAAAATTAAACCCTATTCTAGCCCTACATTAAGCACTAAGCAAGAAGAAAATTACATTAAAAGCTAGCACAAACTATGATTAAACTAGGGTTAACCAAAAAGTACAAAGAGAGGGGGAGAGAGAGAGAGAGAAAGCATGAAAAAGGATCAAGAAACAAAGGGGCAGCACCTCCCCCACTCAACCAAAGCTTGCTGAAATGGGGAGGAGGGGGGCTCAATTTATAGATTTTTTCTCGGGTCGGTCACGCCCTCCGACACGCCCTAGGGGGGGCGTGTCAGGGGGGCGTGACAGTACTATGTTGACCTCGGGCTCTGGATTCTGGCGGGAGGGATGATTGCTTCGGTACGTCGGTGGTCACGCCCTAGGTCACGCCCGTGACAGGGGGGCGTGACAGGCATGTCATGTCCAAATCATTGGTCGGAAATCCGTCAGTCACCGAAAAAGGAAGGTGTCACGCCCATGTCACGGGCGTGACATGGGGCGTGACAGTACTATTTGCGTGCTGAGGCGGAAGGGCATTTAATGCGGCGGCAGGCTTTGCGGCAGAGGGCGACACGCCCCTGGTCACGCCTAGTGACACGCCCAGGGAGGGCGTGACAGGGGGGCGTGACAGCGGTTTTGACCGTTTCTCTGGCTCTTCGTGCAGGTGTCCTCGGGATCGGGTGACACGCCCTAGGTCACGCCCAGGGAGGGCGTGACAGGGGGGCGTGACAGGCCATTTTGGCAATTTTCCTGAAAACCTGCAAAAAGATAGGAAAAAGTTAGTGGCAATAAAATTTACATAAAAAGGATAAAAACAAACTAATAATAGACAAAATTTGTACAATATAAAATATAAAATACGATAATAGTTTAGGCTACAAAACGTATTATCAGAACTGAGCTCAGAGATTGGATTTAAACTGGAAACAGAAATCGTCGAACTGAGCTCTACGATCGTTGAACTGAGCTCAGAGACTTGGAAAACAACTAGAGACAGAGCTTCGATCTGAGCTCGAAGATCATCGAACGGAGTTCGACGACTCGCCGAACTGAGCTCAGAGATTGTCGAATGGAGTTCGACGATTCGTCGACCTGAGCTCGACGAAAATTGTCTTGGTCCTCAGCACTGAATCCTGATCTTTAGAAGGTCTTGAGGGCAGCTTTCAAACCTAAGTACTAACCCTAAGACTCATTCTAATTGACCTATCAGACTATACAGCAAGGTCAAAAAAAATTCCTAAGCACATAGTGATCCTTACCCAAATTAGTAATAGGGTGTTCTAACATTCCAATAATTGCTTTTGGCAATATCGTGCATTGCTTAATTGTGTGTTTCACGATTATAGGCAACTCGAAGTGGTGCGGGGCAGCAGGAACCCCAGCGCTCGGTGGAGAGTTATGCATCCACTGAGGTTCCAACACCTCCTCCTTCTGTAGATACAGTTCAGAGGATAGTGGATGTGGTCTTCGCAATGATCAATACCCAACCTGAAAGGCATGTGCATCCCCTATTCCCCTGGTGGCATCAATGCCGATTGGTTTATTTAAGCAAATTTCAAGGGAAAGAGCATCGTCTCAATAATTGAATATGTGTTTGATGCAAGGACCGCATGCGGTCGAGGAGTACTTGCATGCAATTGTTGTGCTGAGACAACATGCAGAGTTTGTGTTTGAAACTAAGGAAACTAAGATCAATCGCTTTTATGATGGATTGCGCAACGAACTACGTTTTCTGTTAATGGGTCCTAAGTTATTCGGATTCCAAACTCTAGTGGAGTTATCTAGATTGTTGGAGATGGACTCGGCAAAAGTCCACCAGACGCTAGAGTTCAAAGTACCTAGTTTTTCAAAGTCTAGGTATCGATGGTGGAATAAGAAGTCTAAAACTTCTGCACCAGCTCCTTCTCTTAAGCCCGGAACAATGTCTAGGCGAACCACTCTTGCATGTTATACTTGTGGCAAGGTGGGTCATGTGGCTCGAGACTGTTGGTAGGGTCGCCCATGGGTTGATAAGAAGGCTAGAGCGTCGAAGAGTCAAGCTTCACTTTATTATACTTGTGGAAAGAAAATACATCTCGCCCGATACTATCGTGGAGGTGCCCCGAAGGCAAAGAAGGCTAAGTCTGGAGCAGCGGCAGGGCGAGCTCCACTTACTTGCTACACATGTGGCAAAGAGGTACATTTTGCCCGTAATTATACCAGGGGCCTTCCACGAATGGGAGATAAGACAGGAACATCTTATGCTCGAGAATGCTTAAATGGCCTATAATGATATTACAAATATGAATATGGAAGTAGTTGTAATAGAATGATGTATCCTCTACTTTATGTAACAATGTATGTTGTGCATGTACAAACCTGTTATTCATAAACTAATCAAGAAGTCTTGTTATTGGGTGAAATGTATTCCTTTCTGTGATAGTATTTGTATAATAATTATGAGATTGGAATAATAGTGCCTTAAGAATAAAAGGTGAACGTGGATAGAAAGGTGTATATGCACATATGATTGTCATAACTTTGGTTTGGAAGTATTTGTGCTGACAATATCTAATTTTGAGGTGATCTTTGGTATGGACTAGCTCTTGGAGCAGCATACTTGTATGGATTGTAAGTTTAAGGAAGTCACACTAGGACTGAACACCGAACGAGAAAATAAGTCCGCTTGTATGCGAGGATAGAGCAAGATGTTAATATCTGTGCTCCAGGTAGTCATGGCAGTTCGGAAAGGAGAAGAGTTGTTCTTCACGCTATTAGACGTCGTGAGCCAAAGTCCCGTTTGAGTGACGTTCCTATCGTATCGAATTTTGCTGATGTATTTCCTAAAGATATTTCAGGGTTACTTCCCCAGCAAGAGATTGACTTTGCTATTAAGTTGGTGCTAGGTACAAAACTCGTGGCCCGCTCACCATACCGAGTAGTGACAAAAGAGATGGCAGAATTGGAAGTTCAACTATAAGAATTGCTAGAGCAAGGCTATATATGTCCAAGTATGTCACCTTGAAGTGCACCGGTCCTCTTCGTGAAGAAGAAGGACGGAAGCTTGCGGCTATGCATTGACTATCGAGAGTTAAACAAGCTGACAGAGAAGAATAAGTATCCGATTTCACGGATTGATGACTTGTTCGATCAGCTGGTGGGATCAACTGTCTACTCGAAGCTGGATTTAAATTCTAGTTATTACCAGTGTAGGATTTGGGAAGATGACATTCCCAATACCGCGTTTGGTACACGCTACGGTCATTATGAGTTCACGGTAATGTCGTCTAGGCTAACAAATGCGTCATCAGAATTCATGGACTTAATGCACCGAATGTTTTGAGAGTACTTGGACCTATTTGTGATCATCTTTATTGACGACATATTGGTGTAATCTCAGTCCAAAGAAGATCATGCAATTCATTTGCGGATGGTTTTGCACACCCTGAGAAGAAACAAGCTCTATGCCAAGTTCTCAAAATGCAATTTTTGGTTATCTTCAGTAGATTTTCTTGGCCATGTTGTTAGTGGAGAAGGTATTGCGGTGGATCCGGCAAAGATAGTTGCGATACGGGAGTGACTTGTGTTATCTTCTATAGCAGAAGTCAGGAGCTTCCTTTGACTTACTGGCTACTACAGGCGCTTCGTAGAGAACTTTTCAAGGATAGCCTTACCTCTCACAATACTGACGAGGAGAGATCATAAGTTTGTTTGGACGCCTGAGTGCGCGCGAGCTTTTGAGGAGTTAAAAAGTCATTTGACCACGACGCCTATCTTGAGTTCGCCATGTGGTATGGACAGCTATGAAATTTATAGTGATGCTTTAGGGCGCAGCTTAGGCTGCGTTCTTCCTTTGTTTGAAAAGGTTATTGCGTATGGCAAACGCCAATTGAAAGTGCATGAGCGGAACTATCCAGTCCATGACTTGGAGTTGGCGGATGTGATCTTTGCACTGAAGCTGTGGCGTCATTACTTATATGGCATGAAAGTGGATATATTCACGGACCATAAGAGCCTGAAATACTTAATAGATCAGAAGGATCTAAATATGCAGCAAAGGAGGTGGATGGAGCCCTCGGGGACTACACCTTCAAGATATATTATACACCCGGGAAGGGAAATGTGGTTGCATATGCATTGAGTAGGCGGACTCCAGTACGGGAAAGTTGGTTGCAGATGCATGATGAGTGTCTGATCTAGGAGTTGGAGGCCTTAGAGATTTCTTGTGTTGACAAGAATTCTACTGCAAATGCGTGCCTGAATGGGACAGAGTTATAGTATGACCTCGCAGACAGAGTTCGTCGAGCAACAGAAATCGATGAGAGTATGAAGCGCTATGTAGTGGAAGGGTCAAATTCCCAATTCTCCTTGGAAGACGGTCTTTTGAGAAAAGACGGTCGTTTGTGCATCCCGAATATGGGAAAATTACAGGAGGAGTTGATGTATGAATTACACTTCACGAAGGACTCAATTCACCCAGGAAGAACAAAGATGTTTAAGGACATGAAAAATATGTTCTAGTGTCCAGGTTTGAAGAAAGACATAGCCTTTTACGTGGCAAAGTGCCAAACTTGTGCCTTGCTAAAAGCTGAATGTCAGAAGCCTGGCAGTTTCCTGAAGTTGTTACAATTCTAGTATGGAAGTTCGATGATATCTCTATGGATTTCATGAATGGGTTGCCAAGATCGGAGAGCGGGAACGATGTCGTGTGGGTGATCATTGACCAATTAACAAAGATATCACACTTCATACCAAACAAGAAGGACGATTTAGTGGAAAAGTTGGCTAAGTTGTTCGTGGACAACATAGTACGATTGCATGGTGGGCCCCGTAGCATTGTCAGTAACCGAGGTGGGCGCTTTACTTCGAATGATTGGAGGCTAATACACCAGTTGTTGGGTACGAAACTGCAGTTCAGTACTGCCTTTCATCCACAAACGGATGGTTAGACCGAGAGGACCAACAGAACAATGGAGGATATGCTCTGGATGTGTGCCTTGGATTTCAGGAAGAGGTGGGAGGACTATCTCTATATGATCGAGTTCGCATATAATAATTGCTATCAAGCTAACATTCAGATGAAGGATATGCTCTTTGAAGCATTATACGGTAGGAAGTGTGGTACTCCCTTAGCATGGGCAGAAACAGGCGAATCGAAATTGTATAAGTGTAAGGAGGTTGAAGATGCAAATTCGACTATACGCTTGATACATGAGAGGCTATTGGTATCCCAAGATAGGCAGACAAAATACTACAATGCCAAGCACCGAAACGTGGAGTTTGTGGTGGGCGATTGGGTATATCTGAAGATAAAGCCATTCAAAGGCGTGTCCAGGATTCGGCGCTTGAAAAATTTGAGTCCGAGGTATCTTATTCTATTCAAAGTCGTTGAGCGGATTGGAGAAGCTGTCTATAGATTAGCTCTTTCGATATAGCTAAGTAGTTGCACGATGTGTCTCACATATCGGTGCTATGGAAATCTTTAAAAGAGGCGATGCAATTAGTGGTTGATGATCAAGTACCAGTCGATGGTGGGCTGATGACAAAGGTCAGGCCCATTCGGATCGAGGATATGGAGTTCAAGCAGCTACGAAACAAGACAATCGGGATGGTCAAAGTCTATTGGGACAATTATGGCCGTGAAGAATTGACATGGGAGCATGAGCAAACCATGCGAGAGGAATTTCCCGAGTTGTTTTTGTAAAATTATATTGTAAACTTGTTTACTATTTTCCTGTACAGATATATCAAATTTTGGGACGAAATTTCTGTAAGGAGGGGAGGTTTGTAACGCCCCAAAAATCCTAAAAAGGAAGAATTGGAAGTTAACGCGCAGCGATAGTCTTAATGCCGGCATTAGCCTTTGAATTAAATAAACTATCGGCTTGGGTATCTACCGCGTGGCGGGAGTAAAGTTAGCAAGTGGTGTTATCTCTCAATGCACTCAACGCTTTCGACGAAGGATTGAGAGAACTACCGCGAGGCAGTAGTGGGCTAGCGCGTGGCACTATCACTCAACGCTTTCGACGCAGCGTTGAGTGACTACTGCGCGGCGGTAGGAGAAAATGTGCAGCGATAGCTCGAATTAGAGTACTATACGGCGATAGTAGCATGACGCGCGATGGTAGCTGCCACGTGGCAGTAAGGTGGAGGCTGTTTTGGAGCAACATCGCGATGTCGATTGTCCTAAGTGGAAACCGCCTATGATACCGCATGACGGTAGTAGATACCGCGCGGCGGTAGCCTCTAAATAAAAGCCGGGCATGAGATTGAACTCTCACTTTTATCCCTATCTTGGTACTTCAATTTCTTGAGGGAAAGAGGTCGAGGCTTAGTGTTGCAAGCTTGGTGAAGGAGATCCCATGATTGGAATCAAGAGCTGAAGTAAGATTCGTGACGAGGAAAGTGAGGCATTCCTTTCTATCCGGATAGAAGACTTATTCATGGCTCTGAAAAGATCTATAAGGGTAATGACTTTCTCCTTGGACAAGTTAAGTCCTAAATTTGCATACATGTATGGAACCCCTCACCAAAAGGTGAAGAAAAGGGTGGTTTCTAGTGGGTAAATCGATGTGAACCCTGATAAAACTTGCATATATAACTGGAATCGAAGTACGGAATAGGCATGTTGTGTGGAGTCCATATGGACAGGTTGGTCTGAATTGGTGATGAATTGATTTGCGTACTGGAGAAGACTCTGTGGATAAAACGTGCGGTTCAACGTGTTAAATCTGAGTCTAAGGGTGTGCAGAATGCTGTAATGATAGTACTGGAGGTGATCTCTAGGAAAACACCCAAAATGGGGAAGAAGTGACTTTTGTCCCTACTGCGCAGTGGTAGTGCTACCGCCGACGCTAGCTCAAAGTGAGTTATGTTTGTGAGGCCTGTCTTGTGGAGACCTGTGCGCCATTGGTTGTGAAACCTATCTCTGGGAGACATGCGGGCTATTTTAGCGAGAAATTAAATAGTTCTGCTTGGGCATAAGGGGGACGTTGAACCAGTGTCATGTCACGACCATGAAGGTTTTGGCTTTCGGCGCATGACGGTTTTAGCAACGGGCTTTGGCTAACCTGCACCCACCTTATGACGATCGACTTGGAGTGAGTCATGGGATTTAATCTGTTAGAGATCCTCTTACTTTGTCGACTCATAGGAATAAAAGAGAGAAATGCTCAAGTTTAGACCATCAAGTTTGGGACTATGGATGATGGTGGTACCCGGGAGATCCGGTACATCGAGAATGTTCCCTGAGTGCACAGGGTGTACGAGCAATCGAGCCTGCATCTGTGGTAAATGGTGCTTAATTTGCACATCCCTATTGCCATATATATATATATATATATATATATATATATATATATATATATATATATATATATATATATATATATATATATATATATATATATATATATATATATATTGTTGTTGCTTGCATGGAAGGAGAACTGCCACCCCGAGTGATGGGCGGGGTCGTAATAAATTGGTCAACTAATGCTAACCATTGTTTTGTTTGCCATGTTTTGGTGGGTCGTGCTATGCAGGTGCTGGAGATCCAAGTGGAAAGTAGCGGGCTGAAGTCCCTTATGTTGCAATTGGCTAGCCTTTGAAGGCCCAAAGGCGAACTGCTACTATTTCATGTGTGGCCGGTCTGCGTGCCGATGTATGAAAATACTTTTGTAAAAGGAAAAAGTTGTAAGGACTTAAGGCCATAACATTTTGTGTTTTTTGTAAACATTCCTGAGATAAATTTATATATATAGTGGATATTCGCATGTATTGAGCTCAGCTTAACCCTTGAAGCTTCCATTAGAATGCTCTGAGTTAGGATTCGTTTAGTAGTTCTAATAATCACATGTAACTCCGCTGACTATCTGTGGAATATGGTGTAGGGCCCCAGCCAGACCGTATGTTATATTTCATGTGACGGATGGAGGTGTTACACGTTGAGTGCGTTGAGACCACTCAACGCCTTCGTCGAGTCAAATGTTGACTTGTAGATTTGGCGCTGATAGCGTTGAGACCACTCGATGCCATTTTTGAGTCAAATATTGACTTGTCGAAATAGGCGTTGAGTGCATTGAGTTCACTCAATGATTCGTCGAGTCAAGTGTTGATTCGACAAGTCTGAGTTAGGCGTTGAGCGCGTTGAGTTCACTCAATGATTCGTCGAGTCAAGTTTTGATTCGACAAATCTGTCCCTGGCATTGAGTGCTTTGAGTTCACTCAATGATTCGTCGAGTTAAGTGTTGATTCGACGAATCTGACGTTGGCGCTGAGTGCGTTGAGTTCACTCAACGATTCGTCGAGTCAAGTGTTGATTCGACGAGTCAAGAGCTGAGTGCATTGAGTCCGCCTGACGCTTTGTCAAGTCAAATTTTGATTCATCGAATATCGACGTGTATACTCGAAGAATTCTGTTTCATCCGGTTTATTTCCTTTAAGTCCAGTTCGGCGTGGTCTACTGTTTTGGGTCAGCTCGGTACTCAGTATATATATACCATATGTACAGTAAACCGTGGATTGATAGAGATATAAGTCCTTGACCTAATCGCAAGTCGGCGGCTTATCCCTCGCGACGGAACTAATCTCCCATTGCCTTTGACGCTGATCTCACCGCCGACAGACTTCCGCCCTTATAAATTTCCGGAAAATGTTTCCAAGGCTTCGTACTTGTCGCCGTCGCCGAACCTATTTCTGGAGAGTGTGGCTGTCGCCTCTTCTAGAATAGACCTAGCAGTCTGTGAAGATGTAAAGAACTCTCTTCTAACCTAGATCTTGTGTGATAATAGTCTAAGGGTTCTCCCGCTCTTGTGGATCATCTGTAGAGGCGTGGACATTATTCTGCGCTTAGAAATCGAGCCGCGGGTAATTGAGAAATTTCTTGGAGTATCTTGGTTGAGTAGCGACTCAATCCCGCAAAGATAAATTTTATTTATAGCATTTTTTACTTCTTGATCAACGTTCATCACTAGATCCAAACTATTTTGGGTTTTCTTGTTCCCCTATTTCCGCTGCGCATAACTGTTGTGACGTATAACAATACCCAACAAGGTCGCCACTCTTCGAAACTCTTCCGAAAATTAGGACTCAGGAGAACCCAAAAATCTTATAAACCTTACTCTAAAATTATATCTATATATAATCTTCAGTGAACTGGGTTCAGCTTTAACATGAAATACCATAATAAAAGCTGAACTAGGTTCAGGTTTTAAGAAAGGAGAAAGACGGGTCTAGCCGATATTGTTGTCAACATTTTTTTAGTCGACACTGGACTTAGTTTCTCCTTTAATCCAAGTTGGTATACATTATATCAGTTATATCACCTACATCGACTACATTGGTTAGACCACCCAATCGGCAAGCTGTCAAACTTCCTTTACTGGATATATTGACTATATCGACTACATCGGTTGGACCATCCAGTCGGCAAGTTGTCAAACAGCCTTTACTTGATATATTTACTATATTGACTGCATCGACTATATCGACTGCATCGGCAATATTGACTACATCGGCTGGACCATCCAGTTGGCAAACTATCAAATAGATAAACCTTTCAGCTGATAAACCTTTCAGCTGACAAAAAACGTGCATTTCTAAACTCATATCCTATATGAGTCAAGCCACCTCGATAAATTATTCAATTTCTCATACGTTATTATGTGCGATCCCATAAGCTAATACTACGTTGGTAGCGAGACTATCGTTGACTACTTCTAGATCACAAATATTCCAACCCCTTGTCTAAGGGTGCTGCACAATCAAAAAAATGAGAAGAGAAAAACACGACAAGAAGCTCACGTAATCGGTACGAGTTTTGGCTTCAAATAATTACCTCTCAAACGTGTGTCTTGGAAGTTGGATGTGGGGTCGCGCTGGTTTTCCAAAAAGAATTAAAAGAGTCATATTATGATTAGTTCTACTCTCACAGCTATCCAAAAAAAGACCTACAAAATGTGTTTACACTTCGAATGGAGCTTTCTCATCAACAGAAGTTACTTCATAGATTTAGGCTCTATTTAGGACAGCTCTGGCGGCCCAGAAAACTGCATTCCCCCCCCCCCCCCCCCCGCCACTACTGATAGTTTTAGATAATCTGATCACTTAAAGGGGGGGGGGGTGAATATGTGTTTATGTTTTTTTAATTCTTTTTAAGATTTTTCAAACCATCTAACACAATAAATTTAAGCATCACAAAAAACACGCAATGATTTATAGTAGTTCCCAAGTTGTGGGTACATCCACTGTCCCCCTCCACCTATTTAGCAGTATGCTAAACGATGTCAACTTCTCCAAATCTCAGATCTTACACCTCAGAGTCCAAGACTCCTACAACTCAAGAACAACATACTATCCCCTACCTTAGATCCATACCTTGGTGGATCCTACCTCAGAGTATACAAACTCTTATAACTTTAGAAATACCATCAGATTCCCTACATCGGGATTATATCAACCCTACCTCAGGTTCACCCTTGAATCCTACCTCAGATCCAATCACTAGATCCTACAGCTCAAGCTTACATAAGCCCTACCTCAAATCTCAAGGAGACCTTACAACAACAATAGTAGAAAGATTGGTAACAACTGAATTAGACTCAATATAAAAAACTTTTGAAACTTTGAGTCTTCTTAGGCTTTATAGAGAAAATCCCTTTACTGGCACAACAACAAATCTTCACTAAGTGTTCATTGAAAATAAGATCTATTCTGAACCTTTCAGAATAGTAGACTTCTTGCTCTAAAATGATTTGTAGAGATAAGTAGTTGAGCAATATTAGGGGACCTTCAAGATTTTCTTATATATTTTCTCCTCCTAGGAATATTCTTCTTCTTTAGTATAATGACAACATTGCTTACTGAGAGGATTATGGTTCTATTGATTTTTAAATCCAAAGTTATTTTTGGAACCTATTAGGATTATCTTCATATCTCTTCTCCTTATATATATCTTGCATCTTTAACGGCCGGGATTGAAGCAAAATGTGTCTAAGGCCTTTCAAAAAAAATACTGATTTGACGTTTGCTTTTGGCGATGTCGGCAATTTGAATTTTCGCAAATTAAATTTATCATAATGCTAAATTGCCTTCAGGCGACGTCATTTGACTTGGCCAATCTTTTTGTCTGAATATAAGCTTAACACGACGCTAGCGTTGTATGCTGCTTGTCAACACGACACAGTTTTACTTAGCCAATCTTTTTGTCTAAATATAATCTTAACACTACTAGTGTCGTGTGTTGTTTATCAACACGGCGTTGCTTGGCTTGGAATTATTCTTTTCCTTTTGTGGAGGCTTTTCACAGTGATAGCATTATGTGCTGTCTAATATCACTAAGACTTTAACTTATCCTTAACACAGTGCTATCGTCGTGTGTTGAGTATTAACACGATGTTATTTGTTGTTCAGTGGAGTCATGTAATGATCATTAACATGGCACATATGTGCTTAGAACTTCTCTTGTTTTGGTAGCCAAGTTGATCCTGCGTGTCTTCATAACACTATTATGAGTGAACTCGTCGTCATCGCATCTTCACTCAAAGCTTCTGCACTTAGACTAATTTTTTGAACTAATAAGGTATCCTCTTGGTCTTTACTGATCTCCTGACTTATTCAAAATGATTTATATGCATTTGCATTATACCTACGCAAATCAATTCAGATATGCATCAAATACAAAATGTATTTATTATTGACATGAGAAATTCTTCAAATCTGAAATATTGTGGGCAATGTTCCCAACAACTGTTATTTATAACTTGTTAGTATGTATAGTGTTTGTAAAATCAAGTTTGTGAAAATATCATTTTTAGGTGGATTCAGAAAGTATCAGGGGTCACACGTTTGGCTCTCTGAAAAAAGATTTTGTCGCTCCCACATTTTGCATCTCATCGTTGACAACGAGTAGAAATCGTACCCTTGACATTTCATTCCTAGGCGAAAGTGAAAACTCTTAGAACTGCTTCTCGTGATCTCGTGCATTTCCTTCCCAGGAGAGAGCGAAAACTCCTAGATCCCGCCACTCATTTCTTCCCAGGCTAGTGCATCAAAAACCCTAGCTGAAGTCCCTTCTTTGTTGAAATGGGAACGGGTGATGGAAGATGTTGAGTCCGTTCTGGAGAGGAACTAGGGCCTCCTTGACAAGGTTAGCGACGCCATCCATGAGATCTCGAGAGCTCACGTCCTCAAATCTATGAAGAGCATCACCAGATAAGGAGCATCCGCCGGAGGGGGATGCGGGAGGTGGCATTGATGAAAGACAATGCGGGCACATATTCGTTAAAGGTTTCAAGGCAGACAAGGACCATGTAGAGTTCTTCCATGTAAGGCTTCCTGTCTTTGATTTCTCTGCTTCCTTAATTTGTTGCTTCCTTCTTTGTTGAACTATTCTTTAATTGAGAAATTCGCAGGTGGCCATGATGTTTTAGGTTGCCTGTTGAGATTCAAGATTGAATCACTGACTATTTAAAGTTGTGTATTATAATAGATTGCATAGTTTTCATTCCACGGGATTTAGGCTCCATTTGAGGGGACTTATTTTCACCGGTCAAACGGTTGCGACCGCATGAATCGGACCGGTGAAAATAAGTCTGGATCATGCGTTCGCAACCGTTTGACCGATGAAAATAAGTTCCCTCAAACGGAGCCTTAATGCTGACCAATCGTTTTCTGGTAGTTAGGGTTTATACATGATATTTTCTTGCATTCATTAAAATCCCTATGCTGTGCCATGGTATAATTCAGCTAGCTATACTGCTTCATTCAATTTGGTTTGACGTAATTTTGAATGGAAATTGATAAAATCATCATTCAGATGAATGAAGGATGTTTTAAAGCATAGAATACAAAGAGAAGTTCTGGAATGACTTTAGAAAGTTAAATTCCAGATACAAACACTGGCATTATGCTTATAAATAGTCTTAGACATAAAATCTACTTAAAAACAATAGCATTCAAACATTTATTCTCCCAAATAGTTCAACATGAAACACTATTTTTAAAGGCATTAGCAGACAAATTCTTCAATCTTATGTGCTTTTCTGGCAACTCTATTATCACCACTCATTTTGCAAAATAATTTTCACAGCATAGTTTCCTCAAATAGAATCTCAATCTCTAAGGCTATCTAGCCTGACATTAAAGCCAAAATAAAGTCGGAGTATGAAAATTAATTTAAAACATGCATTTTTATCATAAAAAATACAATATTTAAATAATTCACCATCCTTGTGCTGCTTCCCTGCTTCGCCATTTCTATTTTTTTCTACATATAAAAAGTCTACAACCATAACATTTTTGCGAGAAGTGAAACACCACAATGTCACACTCTAGAAGTTGTAGCTGCACCAACAAAGAAATAAAAAATAACCAAAAATCTCATCCGTCTGATAATCAGGGGATAATTCAGATACGCTACAGATGGCCATGGAAATAACTGCGCTACTACGCTACGAACTTAAATGGCTATACCTAATGGCGGGGGGAATCGGTAATGCAGGTGAAGAGGACGGAGCTGAGCTGCTCCTGAGTGTACCTCCGGCTGGCCATTTTCACTGTCACTTGCAGGATCATGAGCTCCTTTACCACTGATACGCTCGCATAGTAGACCTCCAGATCCATGTCTTTCAGCGCCGACATCAACCTTGCCGCCGTGTGATTCCCCCGCTGGCACTGCACCCGGATCATTGCCTCCCCACCGAGCAGCTTCACCTCGATCTCCATTCCGGTCGTCCTTCCCTTACCGCTCATCGCATTGACAACCTGCTCGTTCGCCGGCGGCGGGAGTGCGGCGGACTTGACCGTCTGGAGCTGAGACTCCAGTCCCTCTTTCTCGCTCTCGAGGGATTCCAACTTGGACCGCATGTCGTTGATGTAGGAGATGGCGTCGCCAAGCAGGGAGGCTTTGTCCATCTTCGAAACGTTGGGAACCACCGCCCGCAGCGCGTAGAACCGCTGGTTCAGCTTCTCCCGCCGCATCCGCTCCGCCTCCACGTGGTTTAGCGGCTCCTCGCGGCCGTTGGCGGGTTTGCGCCCCCTCTTTCGCGGCCGTTTCTCCGGCTCAACCACCCGGCTGCTCTCCGCCTCGCGGACGGAGGCCTCGATGTCAGAATGGTCCGAATCGGCGATGGCGGTGGAGGCCTTCTCCTGCCCGGCGGAGACAGGGTGTGCCGGGGTTGAGGAGAAGGAGAGCATGCCCTCTTCGTTGCTTCCCCGTGAGGTGGTGGCCTTACTCTTCTTGTCGCCCGGGATCTGCTTCTTGGGGAAAAATCCCGACGAGGATGAATTCCTCTTGCTTTCTGCCAGATTGACGACGGCGTGCTCCGGCTTGAAGGTTTGGGAAGTAACAGCGCTGTTCAGACCAAAATCCGTGAAATTGTATTCGTTATTGTATAACGACTGTTGGCAAGGCCTCTGTTGCTGATCCAGTGATTGCCGGTAGTTCTGCTGCGGTTGCTGGATTGAACTCAAATTCCGATTCTCGGTTAGGCTACTGGTGCTGGGGTTGTCCGGAATTGGGGATTTTGATGGAGAGATCTCGGCGGTAGAAGGGGAAACAGGATCCTTGATTTCGACTATGGATGGATCTGAGATCCACATCGAAGGATCAGTCTCGCCGTGATTGGGCGCCTGCTGCGGAAACAGCTGCGATGGAAGCCATGACCCCGTTGCCGTTGTGGAGCTTTCGAGATTGTTGAAACTGAACAGAATCTTCACCTTGTTCATGATGTCCGCGCTGTGGAAGATAAGCTCCGTCGATCCGAGCTCGACAACACCACTTCCCACCGGCACGCACGCCATGGTCTGGATCCCGAACGTCTGAGCCTGCCGCACGCGCTCGCAGGGCGCCACGGCGAGCCGGTCTCGGCCGGCAATCCAGGTAGGGGCCCCGGTAAAGAAAGCCTGCCCGGGGAGCCCCGCCCCGTTGACGAAGGACTGCGTCATGGAGACGAGGAAAAACCACTCCGTATCGGTGACCTCCTCCTCCACCGCATCGTCCGGCGAGTACCCTGTGGCGGCGCCAGAGATTAGAGAATTCAGCTCTCGGAGCACGCGTTTCCGGTGCTCCTGCTCCGCCATGGAGGCCGCCGTTTTTTCCCTCCGCTTGCTCTTATCATCCTCGCTTCCTTTGTAGTACCCATCGCCCCAGCCGAGAAGCATCGCCCCGGAGCCAACGTCCACGGACGATTGCCAGAAGATGGCGTAGGCCCAGCTCTCCCTTGCCCCCTCGATAAGAATCTGTAGCCTTTGCTGCAGAGTCTCCTGGGTGAAGAACGCTGGCATCTGAGTCGGCGTCGCTATCGGAGTCCAGGGGAGGCCGTGGACGTCGGCGGCGGGCAGGAAGGCCTCCATCATAGAGGCGTTATCGTCGGTCCAAAGATTCATCGCTACGGCATGAAGAAGAAGGAAAGCTCAATGGAGGTTCGTGGTTGGCGTTGGCGAGCGGATAGAAATTCGTATCCCTTGGGGTGGGGAAGCAGTCCAGGAAGAAGCAGAGACGAACCCGCCAAGGTCGAGAAGGATGCTTGCCCACGGAAAAGGCACGTCTTTTTCACTTTTTTTTATAATTATTTTTTATATTGCATATTATATATTATATAATACTAAATACTGGAGATGTACTATAGCTTATGTTACCATAATTCGAGCTTTAATTATTTTTATATGTTGTCCAGGAATTTTAATTTGAGCTCTGTTTGGGACTTTGGGGGCGGTGGTAGCATGTCAATTTGGCATTAGTGGTTTAGGCTCATTTGGTTCGGCGGTGGCGGGATGATCCGGTGGGTGGAAACGGAGTGTTCGAATCGGAGGGGGAGGTGGTTGCTCCAAACAGAGCTTTTGGGACGTTTCTCAAGGCGGGCGGGCGGGTGGAAACGGAGCAAACGCCGCCGGAAGTTCATTTATTTACCCTCCTTCCGACAACATTTATCCAAAATAGAGCAGCGAAACGCCCAAATAAATAGAGCCTTAGAACTTTAGATAGTTTTTTTGAAAAAAAAGTTGTAAATCATTTGAAAATTCACTATTTAAATGTTTTTCAAAAAATGTTTTTAAGTTTTTCTATTCAAAAGAATATGTTTTTAAAAATAAATGTTTTGGTTTTTTAATAATAAAAAATGATTTATAAGAATCCTTTTTTTTTGGCTTAGATTATAAAATGGCAATGACAAGTAGTCGTGGGCAAAAAGTCTGGGTCCGGAAAGCCCGCCCGGGCCCGCACCGGAAAAAGCCTGGCTATGCCCGACCCGGGAGAAGTCCGGCCCGTGCTTGGGGCCCTTACCGGGCCCCCATTTTTACTGGTTGCCCGGCCCAGTGCACGGGCCGGGCCGGGCTGGGCATAGCCCGACACCCGGCTAAGCAGAAATCTCGTCCGACGGGATTTTGTTCTTGCATATCATTGGGCGGGATTAAAATCCCGCCTAATCATAGGAAGGATTAAATCCCGCTATGAATAGACGGGATTCCTATGATTAGGAGGGATTAAAATCCCTCCTTTTGTATTCAGGCCGGCCCAGCCTGGCCTGAAGGGCCTAATCAGGCCCCATCTTTGAGAGGGAGCCCGGCCCGACCCGACTCAAACTGGGCCCGGGCCGAGCCTAGTCGGTGGAAAGCTCGGGCCCGACCCGGTCGGGCTTTTTGGACACAACTAATGACTAGTAAAGATTACAAATGTGTTAAGGATCATGAATGAGAAAAAAATTTGAATTGTTGCGGGTCGCCCGACTTTTTCTACGATTCGGAGAATCAGACCCCCTTAGCTCGGAGTAGAATCGAGCGCGCAAACAGTTAAAGAAAATCGCAGCAAATGACAAGAAGGATTTTTTAAGTGGAAAACCCGTAAAGGGTGAAAAACCACGTGACTGGATCTGTGCCGAGCCAAATTCCACTAGATCTGATTTGTTTACAAAGGTTATAGTTTGATCTCGGTGGGCAACAAGCCGCTACTCCGTTACAAGTATAAAGAATGAAATACGATGAGGTGAAATTGATTAAGTCCTCAGAGATTCTATGGAAGCGCTCCGGCCTTGAGATGACGTTGAACTCACAGAACCTCGGTGGTAGCGTTCTAGCTGGAAAATATTCTCAGTCCACAAAGCTTATGGGTGAGCGCTCTTATTGATGCGAAGCCTAGATGAGAGCGCTCTCGCAGAGGCGGTTGGAATCACTTAAGGTGTGAGGAAATCGTTGCACAATGAGGTGAGCGAAGTGAATTTCTAAGCGGCGAATCGGCCTAAGTCCACGATCTCGCCGGAAAATCTCAGAACTCTCCCTTGCCATTATAGTTGCTTGTCTCGAAGTGAAGGCCTGGTCATCGATATCAGGGATGACCATGAATGGCCTACCAAATCTCGTCCACTAAGGACAAATGCAGAAGAAGTCACCTCCACGGGCGAGATTCAGGCTCCTAGGGGCGAGATACAGGCTACATGGCGAGATCAGCCTGACCTCGATAGCATTCGACTCGTCGGCCTAATCTCGACAGCATTCGACGCGTCAGCCTAATCTTAGCAGCTTTCAACTCGTCAGCCCTGTTGGGTCCATTGATCACAATGTCCCAGATTTGATGAAGGTAAGGAGTCTCGTTTATATAGGGTTTTGCGGGCTCATCTGGGCTGGTTTTTATGTCTTTGCACTTCACTTTTAGGTTGTTTTCACTGATATTTCGTTCCCGCTCCGTTTCACGTTTAGTGCACTTGTCTAGCCCATGGGTGCGCAATTGTGCATTCGATTGTTGGGGGTATGCACTTGGTGCTCCCCAGGGCTCGTTCCAGTTATTTTTACTGTATTTTGTGATTGCTGGAGGGTCCTCCTTGGTTAGTGTTAGAACCAAACAAAAAAACAAACCGCAAGTAGTATAACTGAAATTTTATTATCTGAAAAAGGTGTCTATTACAAAGGTATGACCTCCCTTTTATAGAATGGAGGAGGGAAGAGAGATTACAAATAAGCAATGTGAGACTAAAAAATACAAGAACCTGAAACTATACAAGCCGCATAAGCCACACAAACCGCCAGACCGCCCAGACCGCCAGACAAGCCGTCAGACCTCCCGGTCTCATCCGACAGACTGCTCGATACTGCCAAACCGCTCAGACCGCAAGACAAACCGCCAGACCGCCCGGTCTCATCTGACAGACCGCTCGGTCTCAACACTCCCCCTCAAGCTGAAGCATAGATATCAATCATGCCCAGCTTATCGCAAATATGAAACAAAGAAGCAGACACCGACTTGGTGAAGACATCTGCCAACTCGTTGTCAGAAGTGACGAACGGAGTACAAATCTGTTTCTTCAAAATCTCTTCTCGAATAAAGTGGCAGTCGACCTCTATGTGTTTTGTTCTCTCATGAAAGACTGGATTTTTGGAAATGTATATCGCAGCCTTGTTGTCGCAGAACATAGGAAGAGGATAGTTGTAGACCTCTCCTAGGTCAAGCATGAGAGCCCGTAACCATTTTAACTCACATGTGGTTGATGCCATACTACGATATTCCGCTTCTGCACTAGACCTGGAGACCACAGACTGTTTCTTGCTCTTCCAGCTCACAAGATTTCCTCCAACAAATGTGCAAAAACCCGAAGTTGACTTTCAGTCTCCCTTATCATCAGCATAGCTTGAATCGAAATACTCTTCAACCCTCAAGTGACCATTCTTCTGAAAAAGGAGTCCTTTCCCTGGAGCTGCTTTAACATACTCTAATATCCTCAGGGCAGACTGTAGATGACACTCCCTAGGAGCTTGCATGAATTGGCTAACCTTGCCTACAACATAGGAGATATCAGGTCTGTTCACTGTGAGATAAATGAGTTTGCCCACCAGACGTCGGTACCTTGAAGAATCAGATAGAGGAGGCGAATCATCTGTCCCAGTTTTTTCTTCCCCAATAGCCATGAGACATCTAGCAGGTTTAGCACCAGTTAACCCTGCCTCTTTTAGCAGATCAAGAGCATACTTCTGTTGGGAGAGAACTAAAGAGTTGGATTTCCGAGAAATCTCAATCCCCAGAAAGTATTTGGGAGAGCCCATATCCTTAGTGACCAGGTATTGCCGGAGGTGTTTCTTTGTCAAAGCTACCCCAGCCTGGCCGTCGCCAGTCAGAAGAATATCATCCACATATACAGTAAGAACCACCATACCAGAGGAGGTTTTGCGAATGAATAAGGAGTGATCGGCTGAACTTCGTACAAAACCAATGACAGTAACAACGCCGCTGAACTTTTCAAACCAAGCCCGAGGGCTTTGCTTTAGGCCATATATGGCCTTCTTCAGATGACATACTCGCGTCTCCCCCTGAGCAACATACCCAGGAGGTTGCTCCATGTATACTGCTTCCTGAAGGTCACCATAGAGAAAGGCATTCTTGACATCGAGCTGAGAAATGGGCCAATCCCGGTTGATAGCCACAGAGAGAAGAACCCGAATGGTGCTGAGACGAGCAACGGGAGAGAAGGTGTCAATGTAATCAACCCCATAAGTCTGAGTGAAGCCTTTGGCGACTAAGCGGGCCTTGTATCGATCCACGCTGCCGTCCGGGCGGAACTTCACAACGAATACCCATCAACATCCAACCACATCAGTGCCCAAAGGGGGGGAACAAGGGTCCATGTACCCCTTTCAATGAGGGTAGTAATTTCCTCATCCATGACGGTCTTCCAATGAGGAATAGTAAGAGCCTCCTAGTAAGTGCAGGGAGTGTCAGTGGCAGAGATAGCCAAGGCAAAGGCCCTGCGAGAAGGAGTTAGATGATCATATGAAACAACATCAGCTAGTGGGTGTTGAGTACACGTCTGCACCCCTTTGCGAAGAGAAATGGGAATATCTAGGTCATCATGTTCCTCAGTTTCCGGGACATCCGTAGAGGAGAGAGCTGGCCCGGGAGTAGAGAGAGGCGACTGTGGAGAAGAAGGAGATACCTCAGGAGGAGGACCCAGTGGAGGAGATGGTCGAGAGGGAGGGGGTGGCATAATCTCGGTAGGTGTAGAGGGAACAGAAGGGGTGGTAAGTGAAGTCGGAATATCAGGAGAGGAAGAGGAGTCGGGAGAGAAGTAGGAGTCATTTTCAAAGAAGGTGACGTCCGTAGAGACAAACTGCTTGCGGGTAACCGAGTCAAAGCAACAATAGCCTTTCTGAGTGGTAGAGTATCCCAGAAAGACACACTTGGTGGCACGTGGTGAGAGTTTGTCACGGGTGGCAGAGGGAGAGTGCACAAAGGCTGTGCATCCAAAGATACGTAGGGGAAGAGGAAACGGATCCCTCCCAGGATATAGAATGGAAAAGGGCGTTTTGCCGTGGAGAATGGTGGAGGGAAGACGATTGATAAGATAGCAGGAGATGAGAATAGCATAGCCCCAATAGGAGCGAGGAACGTGTATTTGAGTCAACAGAGTGCGAGCGACATTAAGGAGGTGACGGTTTTTGCGTTCGGCCACCCCATTTTGCTGTGAAGTATAGACACAACTAGTTTGATGAATAATCCCATTTTGCATGCATAAAGTAGAAAACTCATGACTGATATATTCTTTGACATTATCAGATCGAAAGACTTTAATAGAAACATTAAACTGAGTTTTTATCATAAGATAGAAGGACGTCCATACAGAAAATTATTCAGAGCGATCTTTTAACAGATACACCCACGTACATCGAGAGAAATCATCAATAAAGGTGACAAAATATGAACTCCCCCGACCAATGGTGAGGGTAGGAGACGGACCCCAAACATCGGAGTGGACGAGATCAAATGGACGGGTAGATCCACGAACTTGCTTTGGAGGGAAGGACGAGCGGTGATGCTTGCCAAGCTGACAGGCCTCATAGTTGAGGGGAGGACTTTGGGAAGGAAGTTGGGGCAGAAGCAGACGAAGAAGTCGTGGAGGAGCATGGCCAAGGCGAAGATGCCATTGGAGAAGATCTGCGGAGGTGTTAGAAAAGGTGGATAGAGCAGAAATGTTTTCAAGGAAGTATAGGCCGCTATTCTCAGTCCCAGTAGCAATCGTCCGTCGGGAGTCCGGATCCTTAAAAGAACAAGAAGTAGAAGTAAATGTGACAGAAAATTGTAACTGCTTGCATAGAGAGGTCACAAATAATAAGTTGCACGGAAAATTGGGCACATAGAGAGTATCCGCCAAGAGAAGAGACGGAGTGACAGGAACCACTCCTGTCCCATTGACCGGTGAAGGAGAGCCGTCAGCGAGAATAACCGGGGGCAACCGATCATGTGTTTCTAGGAGAGAAAAACACTGGGGATTGTCGGTCATATGATTGGTAGCACCGGTGTCAATCAGCCATTTTCCTTGAGTAATAACGTGGGCACTACCAGATGATGTGACCACGGATGTGAAAGCCATGAAGGGAGGAAAAAACCACGCGAGAAGACACGACAAGCAATGCGAACAGAAGGAAGATGTACGGCATGGAAGACCGCAACCAAGAAGTAGAGGGAAAGAGGCCGCACGGCTAGAAAGAACAAGCCGCGCGAACAGCAAGCAGGACGAGCATCAAATAAGGCCGCAGCGGATAGGGAGAGGAGTCTGCAGTGGTCACGGTGACAACACACCAGCGGCAAGGAAGGCCACGACCAAGATGCAGAGCAAGGCAAAGGGGAAGAAGTCGGGCGGCTAGAAGACAGGCCGCGCGAACAGAAGAGGGGGTTGCTAGGAGACGAAAGGCGAACAAGGCAAAAACAGGTCGCGACGATAGGTCGCGGCGACTGAAGAGGAGGAGGAGGGCGCGGCGACTAGAACAGGTCGCAAGAAAGAAGCAAGCAAAGGAAACAGGACGCGCGAACAGGGCGCGAGCAAACATGCCGCGCGAACAGGGCGCAAGCAAAAGAAACAGGCCGCGCGAATAGGGCGCGCGATCAGGGCGCAAGCAAACAGGCGGAAGAAACAGGCCGCGAAAAATAGGTCGCGTGAACAGGAAGCAAGCCGCGCAGACAGGTCGCGCGGTCAGAGAAGGCACAAAGAATCAGGAGGAGTAGATCGAGTCCTCTGATACCATGTTCGAACCGAACAAAAAACAAACCGCAAGTAGTATAAATGAAATTTTATTATCTGAAAAAGGTGTCAATTACAAAGGTATGACCTCCCTTTTATAGAATGGAGGAGAGAAGAGAGATTACAAATAAGCAATGTGGGACTAAAAAATACAAGAACCTGAAACTATACAAGCCGCATAAGCCGCACAAACCGCCAGACCGCCAGACAAGCCGCCAGACCTCCCGGTCTCATCCGATAGACTGCTCGGTACTGCCAAACCGCTCAGACCGCCAGACAAACCGCCAGACCGCCCGGTCTCATCCGACAGACCGCTCGGTCTCAACAGTTAGATTTCATTGTGTGCAGGTGGTCAGTTTTCCTCTCTTCTGAATTCTGTTTTGTGGAAAACGCACGGTCGTGCGTTTTCTTGGCGCACGATTGGTTTCCATCATGCATTTTCTGTAGATTAGTTTGGAAGATTGACTAGCTCGTGCGATTGCTTCACACACAGTTTCTTCGGAACCGTGCGCGAAGGAAACGCACGGTTTTCCTGTAGCCTTCTGGTTTGGCATTGTTCTGTGGTTGGTCGTGCGTCTTTCTTCATGCACGGGCGGAAGCGCTCGTGCGCGAGTAAAACGCACGATTCCAGACGGTTGCCTGTGTTTTGTGTACTCTTTCGTTACCCGTGCGATTTCCTTAGCGCACGGGCGAAATCGCCCGTGCGTGAGTAAAACACACGGGTCAACACCTCTTCTTCCTCAGGCGCTTTCTTGAGATTATTATCGTACGGTTCATGCACGGTCGTGCGCCAGACCGTGCGTGCCCATTTTTGCAGACTTTTACTATTTAAGCCGCAGATTTCTTCTGGACTGGGATGGTTCGGTCTTCCCCCGCCATTTCCACCCTTTTGAGCGGGAACTTGCCCCTCCAGCTGCCCTACTCTCTCTCCTTCTTGGAGAGTTTATCCGGCCACTTATTTTCCTCCAAAGAGCTTGCTAACGCTTCGTCTCTGACGGCCATCGCCATTGCCGACCACCAAGCTGCTGTTTGAGGTTCTTAGTTGCAGTACTTGTGGAGCGTCTCGCTCTGATTCGCATCAGCGACCACGACACTATGAAGACGGGTGTGAAAAAGGAAGTGACAGCCCTTCGGGAGCCCGGATACCTTCCAAAGACTGAGCTAGGACGTGGATTGACCACTTTCGCTTCCGGCCGTGAAACTTGGAGAGCCTTCGAGTGCTTGGTTGTATTTCTCCACCTTCTTTACTTGGATTTACTTTATTCTGAACTTGTGCTAGTTTGCTTGAGATTTAATATCCATGTTTCGTTCAAGGTCATGTTATGGTTTTGTGCGGTGCTTTATTGATTTTGATGTGTGTTGATGAGCTTCTCCTTTGTTAGGGAAAGTTGAGTTTGAGCCACTCTAGCGACTGCTAGAAGCGCGCGTAGCGAAGAGGTGTTTACGACCCTCGTTAGTTTGTCCATCTCCGCTATTACTCTTTGGAGTGATTAACCCTGGTGAGCGGTGACGGCGACCTGCATTAGATTATTTTCGCTTAGTGTAGGAAACCCAAAATCAAACCCCCCATTTTTACTTAGCACTCACATTCGTGTCTATGAAAGCGAAATCCATGCTCCCTACTTGCACTCTGCGTGAGATCGATACTTGGGGAAGCTACTCCTCACTTTTATTACTTGGCCGCGAAAGGTAATCTTACCGCCAGCGCATCAAGTTTTTGGCGTCGTTGTCGGGGAGTGCAACTGTTGCGTGGATTTTGTTTCTTTGAGAAAAGTTTTGGAGTGTTTTGGTGTTTGTAGTGTTTTCTTGTTGTGATCGTTGTATGACAGATCTGAACCCTGGTGGAAGGGGCGAAGATTTGGGTGTTGATCCGGAGACTGCACGAGCGAGGAGAGCTCGCTTGCGTGCTGCTGCAGTTGAGGAAAGGATTGATGACGTGGGTCATTTGGGAAATGCCCAAGGGGAATGAATCATTGAGAACCAGGATGTGGCCCAGCCTCGCATTAGGACAATTCGGGATTTCACTACCCCTACAGTGGGGAGTGTTTATCCAGGGTTCGGGCCAGCTATAGCCAATAATCATTTTGAGATCAAGCATGCGATCTTAAATATGATTAGGAACAATACTCAGTACTCGGGTCTGCCGAGCGAGGATCCTCAGCTACATTTGGCTGAGTTTTCTGAGATTTGCGGTACTTTCCGTTATGCGAGCATTGCTGTTGATGTTGTGAAGCTAAAGTTTTCCCTTTTCACTAAGGGATAGGGCCAAGACGTGGCTGCATTCGATCACGCCTGGCACCGCTGCCACCTGGGAAGCTTTGTCTTCTATGTTTTTGGCTAAGTTTCATCCTGTTGATAAAATTGTTAATGCACGTAGGGAAATATCCACGTTAAGACAGCTGGATCAAGAAACTCTTTCTGAGGCATGGGAGAGATTTGCCGACCTGCAGCGCCGTTGTCCTCAACACGGCTGTGAGCCTTTGAATTTGGTGGAAATATTTTATTTCGCCATTGAGCCGAATTTCAGGGCGATGATCGATGCGGCGGCGGGTGGTACGATCATGAACTTATCTCTTGAGGAAGCATTGAGACTCCTCAAATACACGGCCTCCCACAACACGTATTGGACAGCAGGCAGGAATGCTCCTAGAGGGGTGAGAAATTTGTTCGATGTGAATGCGGTGGTGCTGCATGTCGAATCGAGCCACCGCACCTTGGATGGGAAGATGATGGTGACCTGATCGACCTCACTGCCTGCCCCTGTGATGAGCATATCGTGCCAGGGTTGTGGTTACTCTGACCACCACGCTTATGAGTGCCCTGCGGGTGAGCGGTTTGCGGATCAGGCAGGTATGGCTTGTGAAGAAAATGTCAATTTTATCAATAATCAAAATCGTGCTGTGTCTTTCAATAATACTTATAACCCTAACGCGAGAAACCATCCTAATTTCTCGTGGAACCAAAACGCGCCCGGACAAAGATGGCAGGGGGCCAGCATCAATTCGATGCTCAGGCTTCTGGTAGTCAGCGACGACCGTTTCAACTGGGTTATAATCAGAATGTGTAAGGGATGCGCAAGAGCGCATTAGAGGAAATGATGGAAAAATTCGTTGAAATGGCCCAGTCGAATATGGCTACTCAGACTGCTTCCATGAGAAATTTGGAAACACAATTGGGACAATTGACCCACGTTTTTTCTGAGTGCACCCGAGGCACGCTTCCTAGCGATACAGAGAAGAATCCCCGTGAGCAGGGGAAGAGTGTTGAGGATGTGGGGGAAGGTAATGCCCGCGATACGACTGTGAAATGTGAGATTAATGCCATTGAGACTCTAGCGCTATGTGATTCCGATTCATCTTGCAACATTCTTGCTTTGCAAGATGTTTAAAAGATGAACTTGAGCATCGAATCTGACGGTAGGAAATCATTAATGCTAGCCTATGGCTCTGTGGTTGAGACTAATGGAGAGGTGAAGGTTGTAGAAGTGCTTTTAAATGGGGCGGCTGTCCTCACCGACTTTCAGGTGCTTGGACCCAAGGGAAACACGTCAAAACCCATCCTTGGGGTCCCTTTCCTTAAAGCCAGTGAGGCGACATTGTATTTTGATGCTAATGGCGTCACTATTATGCCCAAAGTTAATGCACCTTTACCACCTTCGCCTCCTCAATTAATCTTTGTTGACCCGGTACAACCGGTGAGCTTAACTATTGCGTCGTCCAATGATGTTTCTAGTGGTGTGAAGGAAGATTTTCAATCGACGGGACAAGAGCAAGTTGAGGAAGTTTTTGAAACGCCGATGACAACTAAATGGAATGAAGTGACACAGGTCCTTGATTAGAGGCATGATGCTGCTGCGAAAATGGATGCGCTGCGCGCACTGGATGGGGGCGTGCAAAATTTAAATTAAAAAAATGTTATTGTTTTAGCCAAAGTTTGTAAAACTATGAAACAGGTAACATGGGTTGATCTTTCACCCTCAGCGGGTGAAGAAAGGATGCCCCCAGTTTTGGATGATAATCTGGCTACTGTGATGTCGAAGGTGACTGTACCTCCCTGGCAATCCGCTTTAGTGGAGTTAAAACGTAGGGAGTTGCTTATGCGTAATGCACAGAGTTTTGCCCGCCGGCGCGGGAAGGAGGAGGCTAGGGGCAGGGGAGATTTGTCTTCCCTGGGCCATAAAGCTTCCACCTCTTCCTCACCTCGCGCAAACGGGGGGGGGGGGGGGGGGGAGGGGGTCTATCACAAATCAGCGTTTAGCTGAGGAGTGTGGGACTCCCGGGCCCGTCTCTTTCTTTTTTGACTGGTTGATGCTAGCATTATATTTGCTTAATGCTGTGTGTGACTTGGAATTCTCTTTCTCCGCATTTTAAACTTTTGCTTCCTAGATACTATATATAACTGTTAATACAAGTATTTAGTCCACCTTAAGGACGGTAAAGAAAAGGGCTTCTAGGAGACAACCCAATGCTTCTGCCGCTTTAAATTTTTGCATTTCAATTTGTGTGTTTATATTTGTATAGCTTTCTGCTTGGTTGGAGATGTGCTACTTGCAGGTGCTTTTGTTTGGGCCGTGGGCTTATTGATCAAGTTTAAAGCCGATCTTCTGGTATGCTCATCTTCTGAGCATTGGGTAACTTCTCCCCTTCCCTCATTTTGATTTTAACTTCATCATATTGTGTGGTGCTTCTTAGCTTAAGTCTGGGGGAGAGCTTGTCGATGTTACCTTTGCACGTGCACTTCATTTGCATACCAGTAGCTGTATTTAATTTATTTGTTTAGTTCATTGCATTGCGCATCATTGCACCAACATGAGCGCGTACTTAACTTTTTGCGTACGGCGAGCCAGATTTGTATCTTTCGTTAAATTTAGGAAAATTACCTTGCTATCATAGGATTGCGAGACGGGGTAAAATGTTGACCTTGCTGTGCTCCTAGTCGAGTGCTCCCGACTTCTGTAGAAATTAGAGTAGAATTAATTTCTCTGCATGCTTTTAGTTTTATATTTTTCTACTTGCGTAAATTCTTTTCATGCTACTCAAAAATTGCTGAATCCGGTATGAATCCGACTGTAGCTTAGGGATGTGTGTAGACGGCCGTTAGATTCGTATTGCTCGAGTCGGGAGGATGGATAATCTTTCTCGTTGGCTAAGAACTTGCCCCAAGCTACTCTCGAAGCATTGACACATGGTTAGTTAAGCGTGAGCATGATGTAGGCCATCATTTTGGCCAGGTTGAGCTTTGTACCCGCTCCTAAAATCTTATCCTCGCTAGCCCCATTGTGCCTACCCCTCCTTTGATTCAGCCCCACTTTTATTTCACCAAAGCCTAGTAGCCGACCCCAGTCGCACACCTAAGTCTAGCTTCACTGTTTTCTAATTTCAGGATGGGGGTGTTGATGCAGTGTTGTTCTTTGTGGAATTGGTGGTTGTGCTCCCATGATTTAGTCGCTGGAATTGAGCAAAAGAAAAAGAAGAGTTAAGAGGAAAATTTATAAAAAGAACATTTGAAAAAAGAAAGAAAAAGAGAAAGGAAAAGTATAATGGAAAATCTGATTTGAGTAATGTATTTTCTGGAGTAGGCGGTACACACACCCGTTTTTTAAAAATTAAGTATGGGGGTGTGGTGTACCGGCGCATTTTGTGGGTAGCGGATATAATCTTTTTGTGCTAGCTCAGTTGGGTTTTGTGCATAGCCTTCATTTTCATCGTTGATTACCTCGCCTTAACCCAAGCCCAATTACTACCCGAAGTCCTACGGTCTCATGCTTAAGTCAAATTAGTGTCGTGGAGAGAGTGTGAACGGGCAAGCACATGGTCACCGACATTGGTGGATTCCTTTGGAGGTTGTCACGAATCCCGATCTTTGGGAATACTACCATTAACGGTTAGTCTATTTTCTCCCTACGCGTGACCGGAGGATTCACCGCGATTCTGTTTTTGAGTAGTCATAGAATTTTTGTTACGCAAGTTGAAAAGTATAAATTGTTTTGTATGCTTAGAAATTTTCTCTACTATATTTCTACACCTGCGAGCATGCAACTTCGCATGGTACTCCAGATCGCAATTACTGTGTTAGTTAGATCTTTTTCTAGTATGCAAGAATCTTCTTTGCTCGGGACGCGCAAATAGGTAAGTCTAGGGGTGTGATGAGTCCCGTTTATATAGGGTTTTGCAGGCACATTTGGGCTGGTTTTCATGTCTTTGCACTTCACTTTTCGGTTGTTTTCACTGCTATTTCGTTCCCACTACGTTTCACGTTTAGTGCACTTATCTAGCCCATGGGTGCGCAATTGTGCATTCGATTGCTGGGGGTATGCACTTGGTGCTCCCCAGGGCTCGTTCCAGTTATTTTTACTATATTTTGTGATTTCTGGAGGGTCCTCCTTGGTTAGATTTCTTTGTGTGCAAGTGGTCAGTTTTTCCCTCTTCTGAATTTAGTTTTGTGGAAAACGCACGATCGTGCATTTTCTTGGCGCACGGTTGGTTTCCTTTGTGCGTTTTCTGCAGAGTAGTTTGGAAGATTGATCAGCCTGTGCGATTGCTTCACGTACGGTTTCTTCAGAACCGTGCGTGAAGGAAACACACGTTTTCCTGTAGCCTTCTACTTTGGCGCTGTTCTGTGGTTGGTCGTGCGTCTTTCTTCACGCACGGGCGCAAGCGCCCGTGCGCGAGTAAAACGCATGATTCCAGCAGGTTGCCTGCGTTTTGTGCATTCTGTCGTTACCCGTGCGATTTCCTTAGCACAAGGGAGGAATCGCCCGTGCGTGAGTAAAATGCACGGGTCAACGCCTCTTCTTCCTCAGGTACTTTCTTGAGATTATTATCGCACGGTTCACGCACAGTCGTGCGCCAGACCGTGCGTGACCATTTTTGTAGACTTTTACTATTTAAGCCGCAGTTTTCTTCTGGACCGGGATCATTCCGTCTTCCCCCGCCATTTCCGCCCTTTTGAGCGGGAACTTGCCTCTCCAGCTGCCCTACTCTCTCTCTCTCTCCTCCTTGGAGGGTTGATCCGGCCACTCATTATCCTCCAAAGAGTTCGCTAATGCTTCGTCTCCGACCGCCATCGCCATTGCCGACCACCAAGCTGCTGTTTGAGGTTCTTAGTTGCAGCACTTGTGGAGCGTCTTGCTCTTATCCGCATCAGCGACCACGACACTAAGAAGATGGGTGTGAAGAAGGAAGTGACAGCCCTTCGGGAGCCCGGATACCTTCCAAAGACCGAGCTAGGACGAGGATTTACAACCTTCACTTCCGGCCGTGAAACTTGGAGAGCCTTCGAGTGCTTAGTTGTATTTCTCCCCCTTCTTTACTTGGATTTACTTTATTCTGAACTTGTGCTAGTTTGCTTGAGATTTAATATCCATGTTTCGTTCAAGGCCATGTTATGGTTTTGTGCGGTGCTTTATTGATCTTGATGTGTGTTGATGAGATTCTCCTTTGTTAAGGAAAGTTGCGTTTGAGCCGCTCTAGCGACTGCTAGAAGTGCGCGTAGCGAAGAGGTGTTTACGACCCTCGTTAGTTTGTCCGTCTCCGCTATTACTCTTTGGAGTGATTCACCCTGGTGACGCGGTGATGGCAACCCGCATTAGATTATTGTCGCTTAGCGTAGGAAACCCAAAATCAACCCCCCCCCCATTTTTACTTAGCACTCACATTCGTGTCTCTGAAAGCAAAATCCATGCTCCTTACTTGCACTCCGCATGAGATCGATACTTGGGGAAGCTACTCCTCACTTTTATTACTTGGTCGCAAAAGATAATCTTACCGCCAGCGCATCAGAAGGCACACAAGTCAATAGTATACACATGATTGTATTTAATATATGTTCAAGTTCAATATTTGCAGGATGTCTACTATTCCATGATTAGACATGTTGTCAGGATCAGAATAATGTTTGGACTAAGGACAGGATGCTGGAAAAGCAAAAATATGGCTAAGTCAGAAGCATTGAGTGAGTTCAGTTCGCTCAACGCCATAAGGCTAAAAACGTTGACAGAAGATCAGGCACTTAAAGCCTCAGTGTTGTTGGACTCAAGTATGGCTAAGTCCAGAAGCATTGAGTGAAGGTTGTCCACTCAACGCCTACTCAATAGGAAATCTATCTAAGTATAAATGAGTATCAATATTTCATCAGAGTCCAGAAGCGTTGAGTGAAGAATTTTCTGTAAGACCCCCTTTTTTTTGCTACGCTACCGGGTCTTATGCCCAGAACCGCCGATTCTACCGGCATTGACGATCATCAAGAAGTAGAAGTACAACAAATCAGACAATTAATTCTAGTCCACAAAATCATAACATATGTATGAGATAGAAATCACAACAAGTCCACATGATAATATAAGTACTGAAACAGATCAGTAAGGTAGGAATATAAACGGGCTTATGCCCGGTACAACAAATCCTCACTACAACCTTCTCGCGGAAGCTAGATAAAGCTAACACTCATGAAGCCAGAGACTGGTGCTCCTGTACTAGACTAGCCCACCTCCATGTGCACCGTACTCCGCTGGTGTTGCATCTCCTGCTGCTGCTCCCTGTCCCCCATCCGGAGTCCCTGAAATGTTTGGTCCACCGTCTGTTAGTCAAAAGACTAAGCCCGATTTCCCCCACCCCTCCCCTAGTGTCTCCTAGGCATAGTGCGGGAGGAATGATAGGAAAGCTATGATGGTGGAGAGTAGGAACATGGCAGGTGACAGTGGAGCTATTGTCACAGTCTGCATTTTCTCCGTATTAAAATATATATCAGAGTAAGGAGAAAACGTGCGCCGTGATGCCACGTCCTGTAGGGGATAACTGCAGACGCTCAGGTAAGACTCCAACTTTATATTTTATAAGAAATTCATAAGTTATTATGAAAGAAATCCAGTTTTAAGTTAAGATGGCCGTATCCCTCGGCACGGTGGATCAACTAGTCCATGGGTAAAAATATAGTTATACGCTGCAGAAATACTTTGTTTATGTTGATTTAACATCCTATGTGAGCATAAACATCACCGAAGGACAACCCGCGACATGCAAGACTCTAGATTTATTATAAGTATATATAGAAATAGTATTTACGTTAACTTATAAAATAGTATATTAGTTTTAGAAAGATGACATGTATGAAATACTAGTAGTAATGCTTTTATAAGTTAAAATACCTAACATGCAACCTAGCAAAAACATTCCCCAGAGAGCAAGTGAAAACAACTACAAGGAGGTAAATCTAGCAGTTTAGCAAAGTAATTAGCATTTCAAAAGAAAACCACCAGTGGGTGTCAACAACCTGACACGAACCCACTAGAGAGCATATATGTTGGTACCCTAGTTTGATTTGAGTTCAGTCCTCTCCTTTGTGCCCCTTTGACCCAAGAAATATCTATGGTCAATGGTTAGGAGTCTAGCTGTAGAGTCCTCGCTTTTCCAAATTGAGAATTTGGTTAAGTAGTTTTTCGTTCGACTATAGTCGAACGCCGTTCGACTATCGTCTATCGACTGATCGACGATCGTCTATCAGTTGGTCGACGCCTTGGTCTGCGCTGATAGTTCGACTATCTGTTGATAGTTCGACTATCTGTTCTGCGCTGATAGTTCGACTATCTGTTGATAGTTCGACTATCTGTTCTGCGCTGATAGTTCGACTATCTGTTGATAGTTCGACTATCTGTTCTGCGCTGATAGTTCGACTATCTGTTGATAGTTCGACTATCTGTTCTGCGCTGGTAGTTCGACTATCTGTTGATAGTTCGACTATCTAGTTTGTTTTGATAGTTCGACTATCTTTTGATAGATCGACTATCTGTCTTCTGAGGTAGGTCGACTATCTGCTTGATAGTTCGACTATCTCTGTGCGCTTGATAGCTCGACTATCTGTCATAGATAGATCGACTATCTGATAGTTCGACTATCTGTCCTGATAGTTCGACTATCTGCTGCGGTAGCTCGACTATCTATTTGATAGCTCGACTATCTGGATCGTTCGACTATCTGTCCGATAGTTCGACGATCTCCTGGCGTCGTTCGACGATCTTCGAAGGTCGTTCGACGTTTTCTGTCTGCCTTTTGATTTTGTATTTATTTATTATATTTAATTATTTAATACATTTTCTGGCACGATATTTTAAACTGTATGATAAAGTTTCCAGGCATTATTTACTTCATTCTATTTGCCTGAGTTCAAATCTTTTAAGATAAAGTTGTTTGTCTTATTAGCTGTCTATTTAAATTACTTTATCCGCTGTCAACCCCTTTATAGCCGTTGGACTGAAAAGTCTTCTTTTGCTATAAAGAGATAGTTTCTGATGTGACTTTATTTAGTCCTCTGTTTATTTGATTTAAACCTGCAGCTTCTTAGAAAGAGATTTATTCCTTTTTATGGAATGTATTGCTGCAGAGATATTTCTGTCTTCTTGATATTTACAGCCCAGGTCTCAAGGCTCACAAGAAGACAAAGAATTCAAATGGAAGAGAGCCGTTGCTTGCTGCTAATATATAAAGAACCCTTTGCAGAAGGATTCAAGCTAGTTTTCTAGTGAACAGGAGTGTTACACACATATTCAAAAGCACTCAAGCCTTCATCAAGCTCAAGCTTCTTGCTCTCAGCAAACTCCATCTAACTGAGAAGTGTTAAGATCTTCATCTCTTCTTCACCTGAGTTCTCCTGCTTTCAGGAAGTTCAACTCAGAGTTTCTTTGAAGAAGAAGAAGAAGAAGAATAGCTGCTTGAAGAGATTTCTTTTTGTTATTTATTTTCTTCCTGTAGCTCTTTCCTTCAGAATTTTCTGAAGAGTTTCTGCACTGAAGCAAGACTTCACCTGGACATCTTTGAGCCAGGGGGAGCCTTGATTCTTTAGAGCATTCTAGCTCAGTGCAAGCTTTTTGTGCTTCTCTAATCTATTGTAAAATAGAGAAGACATCTTAACCTTCTTCCCCCTCCTGTACAGGGTTATTACTCCCTTCAAAAGTATCCCTTGGTGGCAGGGCACCTGATCAAAAACCTGTGCTTGGTTTTTAGACACCTGATCAAAAGTCTAAAGGGTCTGTTTGATCTACCTGAATCAGATCATTGGTGGCAGGGCACCTTAGCAAAAACCTGTAGTGGATTCCTACCGTTTGGGTAGAAGAGTGGACGTACCCAAGTTGTTTGGGGAACCACTATAAAATTCCTTGTGTCGTCTGGCTTGCTTATTATTTTTCTTGTACTGTGGCTGTGAATAGATATAACTAGGTTGCTAGTTGCTGCTTAGGTTTTCCAGGCTTTAACTGTAATTACAGTTAGCTTGTGTTTGCACATCACGTGTGTTAGGCTTTAAGGTTAAACCAAAATCTATAATCTCTTCATTCCGCACTTCACTCCAAGGGAGTTGGGTAGACAGTTAAGTTTTGTATTGTGCAAAATTTGATTACTCTATTCACCCCCCCTCTAGAGTTGTATCTATCCCTTCACTTTCAATTGGTATCAGAGGGAGGTTGACTGACTGTATAGGCTAACACCTAAGTCACAAGATCCTGATAGATACCAAGAGTTTATAGAAATTCACTATCATGGCCCAGTCTAAGGATTATTCTAGCACCAGACCTCCAGCATGCAACTTAGCAAAGTTTGGCATCTGGAAGGCAAGGATCAAACTTTATATGAACTCTATTGATGAGAGTATTTTTGCTTCTATTTTGTCAGGTCCCCCAAGAGCACCTGCTGCAGCCACTGCCTCATCATCTGATATGAGTGCAGTGCCTCCTCCAGACTATAATGATGAGTACAAGAAGGCAAAAATTGCTGATGCCAAAGCAATGAACATACTGGCTCAGACTATGTCTGATGAAGTGTTCCAGAAGGTTGCTGATTGCTCTTCAGCAAAGGCCATGTGGGACACACTGAACCAGATTGTAGCTGGTTCAGCTGATGAAAGGAAGGACAGGAGGTCCAACCTTATCTCATAGTATGAGAACTTCAAAAAGACTGATGCTGAATCAGTTGAAGCAATGTACACCAGGCTCAGCTCAATCATCAATGAGCTGAGGACCCTTGACAAGGATATCTCATTGACAGAGGTCAATGATAAGATCCTTATGTGCTTCCCTAGCACATGGGATTTGAGGATTTGGCCAATCAAGGAAGCCAGAAGCACCAATGAGATATCAACTGAAGCCCTTCTCGGCAAGCTCAAATCTTTTGAGCAAGTGCTGAAGACAAGGGAAGCTGAAGCAGAAGCCAAGACCCCCACTCCAACAAGAAAAGAGCAATCTCTAGCTCTTAAAGCTGCTGAAGCCTCAGAAGGCAGCCAATCAAATGAGGAGCTCATGGCATTGTTTGCTAAGAGATTTCTCAAAATGGGGAGAAAAGAGTTCAGAAGAAAATCTTCAAAGTATGAAGAAAAGCCAAGGTATGATCGTACTCCATCTAAAGAAATTATTTGTTATGGGTGCAGGAAGCCTGGACACATTTTGCCAGAGTGTCCAGAGGAGAAGAACAAGGAAAAGAGAAAAGAAAAGGAGCAGCACAGGAAGCACTCCAAGCCATCCTCCTACAAAAACAAGAAAAAGGAGAGAGGTTTCATTGCTGAAACCTGGAGTGATTCTGATGAAGAATCCTCATCCTCAAGCTCTAGTGAGGATGAAGAAGAAAAGAAGGCAAAAGAAGTTTGCCTCATGGCAATAGATGCCTGCAGCAACCACTCTGCTGCAGAGAGTTCTGACTCAGATGAAGAAATGCCTACTGAAGATGAGGTACTTTCATCTTATGATTTTACTTCAGAAGAGTTTAAGTTAGATTTTAAATCTCTATGTTTAGATTTAATTAGTTCAGAAAAAGAGATAAAAGAACTTAGAAATAGGCTAGCTGACTCTGAATCAATAGCCTCCGAAAATGTTAGGTTAAAGGAAGAACTCACTACTTGTAGTGAAGAAATCAAATTCCTTAAAATGGAATTAGCTAAGTCTAAGAGACTAGAAGAGTCACTTAATGGTAGAAGCCTTAAGCTGTTAGAAATTACCAGCATGGCTAACACTAGGACAGGAAATGATAAATTAGGCTTAGGAGCTTCTCCCAGTGAACCCCCAGTCTTGCTTAAAAATAACCTTTCAACTCCAGTGAACTTCATTTCAGCTAGTGGAAAGAAGAACACTGAGCAAGTAAACCTTGTAAATAAAACATTAAATAAGGCTAAGAGAGAAAAGAGAAAGAAGTTTTTCAAAGAAATGCAAAAAGCGTCGAACGCAGCTCGACGATCGGATGCTCCATGGTCGAACGAAGCTCGACGATCTGAGCGCCTATCGTCGAACGTCGATCGACGATTTCAACATGATTTTCAAAATCATAATCCATTCCATAGAAACTTAAATGAAAATAGAAACCCTAGGTTTGTTGACCCATCATCTGCATGGAGAATCCCACCTAGGAGATCTCACCCTCTAGGTTATCACCCTCAGCCTGCATTTTCTTATATCTCCAGTTTTTCTTATGTGAAAAACAAGGGACCCAAGGTTACCTGGGTCCACTCTGTCTAAATAGTTGTTTTGCAGGTGAAGGCCTATCCAATCACTCAAAATAAGTGGTATTTGGATAGTGGATGCTCTAAGCATATGACAGGAAACAAAGAGCTACTGTCAAAGTACAAAGCAAAGCTCGGCCCAAAGGTTATCTTTGGAGACTCCAGCTGTGGTCAGACAGAAGGATATGGCAAGATCACAATTGGAGCTGTTACATTCAAGAGAGTTGCTTATGTCAGTGGACTGAAGCACAACCTGATTTCAGTTAGCCAGCTATGTGATGCTGGCTACCAGGTTTCTTTTTCTAACTCCTCTTGCAATATTACTTTAAATAATAATGTTGTCTTGATAGGTAATAGAATAGGCAATATATATTTAGTAGATTTTAATTCATCTCGCTCTGAAATCTGCCTGTTTAATGAATTAACCCTTAATAATAATTCCTTATGGCATAAAAGGCTTAGTCATGTGAACCTCAAGAACATATCTAGGTTATCTAAGCACAACCTTGTTAGAGGTTTACCTTCTTGCCCCTACAAGAAGGAGAGCCTATGCAAGGCCTGTCAGCTAGGCAAGCAAACCAAAAATTCATTTAAATCTGTTAATAAAAGTGATTCACCTAGAATCCTGTATTTATTACACTTGGACCTTTTTGGCCCAATAAATGTACAGAGTCTAGGAGGGAAGTATTACACATTAGTAATTGTAGATGACTTCTCTAGGTTCAGTTGGGTTTTCTTTTTGAGAACTAAGTCTGATAACTTCAAAGCCCTTACAGACTTTCTACTTTGTGTGCAGACTGAGTACTCTACTCATGTGGCCTTGATCAGAAGTGATCATGGTACTGAGTTTGACTCTCTTCTCATGCAAGAATTCTGTGAGAGAGAAGGTATCAAACATAGCTTCTCAGCTCCTAGAACTCCCCAACAAAATGGGGTAGTTGAGAGGAAGAATAGAACACTAATTGAAGCTGCTAGCACATTGTTGGCAGATGCTAACATGCCTCTATCCTATTGGGCAGAAGCTGTTAGTACAGCTAACTATGTCTTGAATAGAAGTTTGATACACAAACTTAAGTGTAAAACTCCTTATGAGTTGCTTAAAGGAAAGAAACCAAAAATTAATTACTTTAGAATTTTTGGCTGTACTGTTTATATTCATAACAATAATAAAGAATATAT
This sequence comes from Platanthera zijinensis, assembly GCA_039513925.1. Classification (NCBI taxonomy): domain Eukaryota; kingdom Viridiplantae; phylum Streptophyta; class Magnoliopsida; order Asparagales; family Orchidaceae; genus Platanthera; species Platanthera zijinensis. Next base: position 44,997,825 of record CM077083.1, read on the forward strand.
TAGAAAATTTGAAGCAAAAGCTTCAATGGGAATCATGCTTGGATATTCCCAAGTAAGCAAAGCTTATAGGGTTTATAACAAATCAACCTGTAAGATAGAGGAATCTGTGCATGTGACTTTTGATGAGTCTCAGATGTTTTACAAGGAGAAAGAAAATTCTCCTTCCTCCAGTTCTTTGCAGGTACATGATGCCCCTCAGGAAATCCTTCAACTTTCAACTCTTCAGATCACTGAATCAGACAGTGATGAAGACATTGCTGAAGCTGTTGAAGCTGTTGTTGTTCCACCAACAGTAGATCAAATTCCTCCTGAGGAATTAATCCCAACTGTTGCTGAAGATCACATCCCACCTGCTGATATTGTCACACTTAGAGATCATCCCACATCTCAAGTGATTGGAGACATATCAGCTGGTGTGCAAACAAGACATCAATTAAGACAGGATGTGATGCATGCTTGTTTCCTCTCACAGGTTGAGCCCCTCACCTTTAAAGATGCAGAGCTAGATCCCCACTGGATCATTGCAATGCAAGAGGAGCTCAATCAGTTTGAGAGATGTAAAGTTTGGACTTTGGTTCCAAGACCTAAAGGCCAACTGATCATAGGCACCAAGTGGGTGTATAGAAACAAGTTAGATGCTAATGGAATAATAGTAAGGAATAAAGCTAGGCTTGTAGCTCAGGGCTACAGACAGGAGGAAGGTATAGACTATGACCAAACCTTTGCTCCTGTTGCAAGGCTAGAAGCAATAAGGATCTTCTTGGCCTATGCAGCCTACATGAAGTTTAAGGTGTTCCAAATGGATGTCAAAAGTGCATTCCTGAACGGTGAGCTTAAGGAAGAGGTGTTTGTTGAACAACCACCAGGGTTTGTTTCTTCAACTCAGCCTTCTCATGTTTTTAAGTTGCAGAAAGCTCTTTATGGACTAAAGCAAGCTCCTAGGGCCTGGTATGAGACTCTAGCTAGTTTCCTGTTAGAGCACAACTTCACTAGGGGAGTAGTTGATAGAACCCTTTTCGTTAAGCATCACAAGGACACAATCCTGTTAGTCCAGGTGTATGTAGACGATATTATCTTTGGCTCCACTGATCCCAAACTTTGCAAAAAGTTTTCCAACTTGATGCACTCTAAGTTTGAGATGAGTAGCATGGGTGTGCTGTCTTACTTTCTTGGTCTCCAAGTTAAGCAAGATGCTGATGGTATCTTCATCTCCCAATCCAAATATGCCAAGGAATTGGTAAAGAAATTTGGGATGGCTGATGCTTCAGCAATGCCTACACCCATGGCTACTAATGTAGTTATTGATTCTGATGATCACGGCAAGCCAGTTGATCAAAAGAATTATAGGGCCATTGTTGGTTCCCTATTATATCTAACTGCAAGTAGGCCAGATATAATGTTTGCTACATGCCTTTGTGCTAGATTCCAGGTCAACCCCAAGGAATCTCATCTGATTCTTCTAAAGAGAATCCTGAGATACCTGAAAGGATGTCCAAATCTAGGACTTTGGTACCCAGCTGAGTCAGAGTTTGAATTAATTGGATATTCTGATTCTGACTATGCTGGTTGCAGAGTTGACAGGAAGAGCACCTCAGGAACTTGCCAGTTCCTGGGAGAGAGATTGGTCTCTTGGTTCTGTAAGAAGCAGGCTTCTGTCTCAACTTCAACTGCAGAGGCTGAATATATAGCTGCTGCTAGTTGTTGTTCACAGATCCTGTGGATTCAAAACCAGCTTGTGGATTATGGTTACTCACACAAGAACACCAAGATCATGTGTGATAGTACCAGTGCTATCTCAATTGCACAAAATCCTGTGCACCACTCTAGAACGAAGCACATTGAGATTAGGCACCATTTCCTGAGAGATTGTGTGGAAAAGAACAAGATCTGTCTTGAGTTCATATCCACTGAGTTTCAGAGAGGTGATATATTCACCAAGCCTTTAGATGAACAGAAGCATCTGTTCTTTTTAGTCCAACTAGGCATGATCAATGGACGAGACTAAGTATGACGATATCTGCCTATGTTGAGGTCTGCTTGAAGATCGTCGAACGATGATCGAAGATCGTCGAACGGACTGAGCCTATCGTCGACCTCTGGTTAATGATAGCTTCTGTTTGAAGATCGTCGATCGACGTTCGACCATCGTCGAACAGGCTGAGCTCATCGTCGATCTCCGGACGACGATAGCCTTTTGTTTGAGAAGCCAGAAATAGTCGAACGATTGTTCAACTATTCTGCTTCTGAGCCGATCGTCGAACGGCCGTTCGACTATCGGTTCAAGATTTTTTTAAATAGACCGACTATATCCGGTTCAATATAAAGCCGATAGTCGACCTAGGTTAAAAGATCTATTGCTTTATCGTCGACGGAACGTGCCCTTTCGCATTCTGCTTTCCCGCTTGCGATTTTCTGCCGCTCCGTCCTCTTCGTCTTCCTCCTCCTTCTCGCGTCTCTCCAGCGATTCGATGGCGATTTCTCCTGCTGTTCTAGCTGTCGTCAAGTTCGATGCCGGTTTCAGTGTAGATTTCGAAGCTTTCAGCAGTTGCGACGCCGGCATAGTGGAAGTCCTCCAGCTTTGCAGAGATCAAGGTTTAGAGAAGCTGATGTCTGAGAGGATCAAGATTAATATTCCAGAAATAAAAGAATGGGCGTTCACGTCGTCTTCCACAGACGAAGCGATGATCGGTACCATCGGCGGAGTAGAAGCTGCTCTGACTCCGGCCGTTCTTTCTGATGTTTTCGGTTTAGTTATTGGTGATGTGGATTATGAGCAAGATGCTCAGGAGTTTGGAAGGATGCTCGTCGAGCTGGGACATGCTGAAGGCATTCCCACCAAGCTGCTCAAGGTAAACTTCCCATTCAAGATTAAGTTCCTCGCTGAGATTGTTGGAAAAGTGATTCTGGGCAAGCACTCCGCCCATGACAACATAATAAGGCAACAATTTGCACTTATGTGTGCAATTGTCAATCGAAAGAGGATCGATTGGGCTGCTGTTCTGTTTGATTTGATCAGGAAGAAGAATGGAAAGAAGGAAGTTACCCTGGGAAGGGTTATAGGTATTTTCCTGAAGGAGAAATTTCCCCAGTTGCTGAGTTCTGCCGCAACAACCATCAATGCCAGCAAGAAGATGGACCCCCATCTGTTTTCAAAATGGAAGAGGACGTTCGTGAAGTCTGCTCCAGCGCAATCTGAGGACACAAGGACTGCTTCAGTCGCTCCTCAACCTAGTGAAGCTGGCTCAGCTATCCCTTCCTCCTCCTCTGTTTTGCCGTCTACCTCAGTTGAAGTACCATCAACTTCTGCTGAGGTACGACCCTCCTCTTCTGCTGCACCTGAAACAACCATGGTTGTTCCTCGGTCTCCTCCAGCCTCTCCTCTACCTGCATATCTGGCTAGGATATCTGCTCCTAGCTTCGATTTGTTAGGTTCAGAGAGAATTCTTACTCCTCATGCATCTCCCGTTAATTCCCCAGTTCATTCCCCATCCCCTGCTCCCTCTCCTGCTGCATCTCCAGTTCGATCCCCTGCTCACACCACCCTCCATCCCAGCACATCTACCATCTCTGCTGCTGATCCATCCACCTCTCATCCATCTTCTTTTGATATCTCTCCCGAGATTATCATCCGCATCGTGGAGCTGATTACCCCGTCAATCAAAACCATGATTGACGAGGCACTCGCTCCCCTTGCTGCTTCCATTGACCGTCTCACTGCCTCCATCCAATCCATTTCTAAATCTGCTGAGCCATCTACCTCTAGGGGCCTGGTTTCAGTTGTTACTGAAATCAGGCAGGGGGAGATGTCCAATGAAGATGTCTCAGACCTTCCTGCCTCTACTCCAGCTGAAATAGAGATAGCTCCAGATGTTGTCGTATCTGTCCAGCCAGAATCTGCTCCAGTTGAGCCAGAAGAAGTTCAAGATGTTGCTATGACTGATCAGGAAGAAACAGCTCCTGCTGAGGAAGAGACTGTTCCAGAAGTTCAAGATGTTGCTATGACTGATCAGGAAGAAACTGTTCCAGCTGAGAAAGTGGCAACTCAAGCTGAGGAAGAAACTGTTCCAGCTGAGAAAGTGGCAACTCCAGCTGAGGAAGAAATTGTTCCAGCTGAGGAAGAGAGTGCTCCTGCTAAGAAAGGTTTAGCTCCAGTCTTGACTGAGAAGGAAATATCAGATGGAATCCTGCTATCGGAAATTGCAGTGAAAGTATGCTTAGAAGATATAACCTCTCCTACGATTGCCAGATTCCTGGAAGGAATCATAACTAAATATCTGAATGACTGCTGGGAGATGGTTAAATATGAAGGTAATTCCCTAATCCGGTTTGTTGATGAGTCAATTTATTTGCTTGCTGGTGTATACCTTGAAGGGATGATTCAAGCTTACTTAGCAGATCTGTGTTCTACAGATTTTATTAAAGAAGATTTAACTGCCAAGAAAACAGCAGTTGTTTCTAAGGCCGCTCCAAATGATTCTGATACTAAATTAGATCCAGAATTGGATGTGTTTTTAAATGATAAAGAGAATGAAAATCAAGAGGAAATCAAAGTTGATTCTCCTGTTTTAAATTTGGAAGAAATTCAAGCAAGGGCTGCTTGGGACTTAAGAGTAAAATCTTTACAAGAAAAAGAGAAAGAGTTGCAATTTGAGAAGTCATCCATCTGGGATGATTCTCCTGGTTTAGATTTAGACTCTCTTCTGGCTATGGATGCCCTGGAAGAAGAAAGGGAGAAATCTAGTTCAAAGCTTAAAGAAAAGGCTGTCTCAGAAGCCTATGATCCCTATGAGAATCCTCCATCATCAAATTCTGATGATGATGATGATTCAGATGTTTCTGAAAATTCAAAGAAAAAGAAAACTGCTGCTAAGAAAAGAAAAGCTCCTCCTCCTCCTCCTCCAAACAAGGACAATGACATTCCATACTACATCCTGAAGGGCATTGACCCCAAATCAAAAGATTTTCAGCATTGGATGAGGTTTTCGAAAAACCAGCAAAAAGAAAGGAAGAGAACAAAGAGGTATGATACTCCAGTCTCCAGATGGACTCCCAAAGGTCCTCCTCCACCTCCTGGTGCAGGAGCCTCTGGGAATCTACCTGCTAGTCGATCTGCTGCCTATGAAAAATCTGCATCTGCTCAGCCCCAACCAAGGCAAGGTCATCAAAGTTCTCAAAGCAGATCATCTTATGGATCTCAAAGACCAATGAAGGAGGTTGTGGCCCAAAGACCAACCTTTTCCCCACCTCCTTCTCCAGTTCAATCTGAGAAGAGTGTTTCAAAAGGTAAATAGCTTACAGTGCTTTAAAACCTTCTAGCAAGTTCCTTTTGCTAAGTTTATTCTATGTTTGTTTCTAGATATAATAGCTGCTGCTTCTCCAGAGCCCGTATATGAAAATCCTGAGCTCGATCCTAATTTTAGGATGGCTCGCTTTCAAGAGCTTGTAGGAGCAGCCCAGATAAGAAAAGCAAGAGCTGAAGGAAAAGATGTGACTGGTTTCACTACCATGTCATCTTATAGAAAGAAAGAGTTTGAGAAATTCCAAGTTAATCCTGAGATCTTTGACCCAGCAAAGTATATGGAGAAACATCCTGAAGCTGTGGTCCCCAGAGCAACAGAGCTAAAGATTCTTGGAGTGCAGGACTTGAAGATGTCGAAAAAGGAATCAGATGATCCTCTTCGAAAAATTTCCTTTGTCTCTAGTTCATCTGACCCATTACCTGACTCTAAAAACTCTTAATAGTTTATTTAAACTGCTGTGATATATGTGATATATTGGTTTATCTAAATTGTTTATCTGCCAATCTTGTTGCTATTCTTTTTCTGTAGTATTTTAGTTTTCTATAGCTAGTTGTTTTAGCTGTTGAGAGACTTAACTCAAATAGGGGGAGATTGTTGGTACCCTAGTTTGATTTGAGTTCAGTCCTCTCCTTTGTGCCCCTTTGACCCAAGAAATATCTATGGTCAATGGTTAGGAGTCTAGCTGTAGAGTCCTCGCTTTTCCAAATTGAGAATTTGGTTAAGTAGTTTTTCGTTCGACTATAGTCGAACGCCGTTCGACTATCGTCTATCGACTGATCGACGATCGTCTATCAGTTGGTCGACGCCTTGGTCTGCGCTGATAGTTCGACTATCTGTTGATAGTTCGACTATCTGTTCTGCGCTGATAGTTCGACTATCTGTTGATAGTTCGACTATCTGTTCTGCGCTGATAGTTCGACTATCTGTTGATAGTTCGACTATCTGTTCTGCGCTGATAGTTCGACTATCTGTTGATAGTTCGACTATCTGTTCTGCGCTGGTAGTTCGACTATCTGTTGATAGTTCGACTATCTAGTTTGTTTTGATAGTTCGACTATCTTTTGATAGATCGACTATCTGTCTTCTGAGGTAGGTCGACTATCTGCTTGATAGTTCGACTATCTCTGTGCGCTTGATAGCTCGACTATCTGTCATAGATAGATCGACTATCTGATAGTTCGACTATCTGTCCTGATAGTTCGACTATCTGCTGCGGTAGCTCGACTATCTATTTGATAGCTCGACTATCTGGATCGTTCGACTATCTGTCCGATAGTTCGACGATCTCCTGGCGTCGTTCGACGATCTTCGAAGGTCGTTCGACGTTTTCTGTCTGCCTTTTGATTTTGTATTTATTTATTATATTTAATTATTTAATACATTTTCTGGCACGATATTTTAAACTGTATGATAAAGTTTCCAGGCATTATTTACTTCATTCTATTTGCCTGAGTTCAAATCTTTTAAGATAAAGTTGTTTGTCTTATTAGCTGTCTATTTAAATTACTTTATCCGCTGTCAACCCCTTTATAGCCGTTGGACTGAAAAGTCTTCTTTTGCTATAAAGAGATAGTTTCTGATGTGACTTTATTTAGTCCTCTGTTTATTTGATTTAAACCTGCAGCTTCTTAGAAAGAGATTTATTCCTTTTTATGGAATGTATTGCTGCAGAGATATTTCTGTCTTCTTGATATTTACAGCCCAGGTCTCAAGGCTCATAAGAAGACAAAGAATTCAAATGGAAGAGAGCCGTTGCTTGCTGCTAATATATAAAGAACCCTTTGCAGAAGGATTCAAGCTAGTTTTCTAGTGAACAGGAGTGTTACACACATATTCAAAAGCACTCAAGCCTTCATCAAGCTCAAGCTTCCTGCTCTCAGCAAACTCCATCTAACTGAGAAGTGTTAAGATCTTCATCTCTTCTTCACCTGAGTTCTCCTGCTTTCAGGAAGTTCAACTCAGAGTTTCTTTGAAGAAGAAGAAGAAGAAGAATAGCTGCTTGAAGAGATTTCTTTTTGTTATTTATTTTCTTCCTGTAGCTCTTTCCTTCAGAATTTTCTGAAGAGTTTCTGCACTGAAGCAAGACTTCACCTGGACATCTTTGAGCCAGGGGGAGCCTTGATTCTTTAGAGCATTCTAGCTCAGTGCAAGCTTTTTGTGCTTCTCTAATCTATTGTAAAATAGAGAAGACATCTTAACCTTCTTCCCCCTCCTGTACAGGGTTATTACTCCCTTCAAAAGTATCCCTTGGTGGCAGGGCACCTGATCAAAAACCTGTGCTTGGTTTTTAGACACCTGATCAAAAGTCTAAAGGGTCTGTTTGATCTACCTGAATCAGATCATTGGTGGCAGGGCACCTTAGCAAAAACCTGTAGTGGATTCCTACCGTTTGGGTAGAAGAGTGGACGTACCCAAGTTGTTTGGGGAACCACTATAAAATTCCTTGTGTCGTCTGGCTTGCTTATTATTTTTCTTGTACTGTGGCTGTGAATAGATATAACTAGGTTGCTAGTTGCTGCTTAGGTTTTCCAGGCTTTAACTGTAATTACAGTTAGCTTGTGTTTGCACATCACGTGTGTTAGGCTTTAAGGTTAAACCAAAATCTATAATCTCTTCATTCCGCACTTCACTCCAAGGGAGTTGGGTAGACAGTTAAGTTTTGTATTGTGCAAAATTTGATTACTCTATTCACCCCCCCTCTAGAGTTGTATCTATCCCTTCACTTTCAATTGGTATCAGAGGGAGGTTGACTGACTGTATAGGCTAACACCTAAGTCACAAGATCCTGATAGATACCAAGAGTTTATAGAAATTCACTATCATGGCCCAGTCTAAGGATTATTCTAGCACCAGACCTCCAGCATGCAACTTAGCAAAGTTTGGCATCTGGAAGACAAGGATCAAACTTTATATGAACTCTATTGATGAGAGTATTTTTGCTTCTATTTTGTCAGGTCCCCCAAGAGCACCTGCTGCAGCCACTGCCTCATCATCTGATATGAGTGCAGTGCCTCCTCCAGACTATAATGATGAGTACAAGAAGGCAAAAATTGCTGATGCCAAAGCAATGAACATACTGGCTCAGACTATGTCTGATGAAGTGTTCCAGAAGGTTGCTGATTGCTCTTCAGCAAAGGCCATGTGGGACACACTGAACCAGATTGTAGCTGGTTCAGCTGATGAAAGGAAGGACAGGAGGTCCAACCTTATCTCACAGTATGAGAACTTCAAAAAGACTGATGCTGAATCAGTTGAAGCAATGTACACCAGGCTCAGCTCAATCATCAATGAGCTGAGGACCCTTGACAAGGATATCTCATTGACAGAGGTCAATGATAAGATCCTTATGTGCTTCCCTAGCACATGGGATTTGAGGATTTGGCCAATCAAGGAAGCCAGAAGCACCAATGAGATATCAACTGAAGCCCTTCTCGGCAAGCTCAAATCTTTTGAGCAAGTGCTGAAGACAAGGGAAGCTGAAGCAGAAGCCAAGACCCCCACTCCAACAAGAAAAGAGCAATCTCTAGCTCTTAAAGCTGCTGAAGCCTCAGAAGGCAGCCAATCAAATGAGGAGCTCATGGCATTGTTTGCTAAGAGATTTCTCAAAATGGGGAGAAAAGAGTTCAGAAGAAAATCTTCAAAGTATGAAGAAAAGCCAAGGTATGATCGTACTCCATCTAAAGAAATTATTTGTTATGGGTGCAGGAAGCCTGGACACATTTTGCCAGAGTGTCCAGAGGAGAAGAACAAGGAAAAGAGAAAAGAAAAGGAGCAGCACAGGAAGCACTCCAAGCCATCCTCCTACAAAAACAAGAAAAAGGAGAGAGGTTTCATTGCTGAAACCTGGAGTGATTCTGATGAAGAATCCTCATCCTCAAGCTCTAGTGAGGATGAAGAAGAAAAGAAGGCAAAAGAAGTTTGCCTCATGGCAATAGATGCCTGCAGCAACCACTCTGCTGCAGAGAGTTCTGACTCAGATGAAGAAATGCCTACTGAAGATGAGGTACTTTCATCTTATGATTTTACTTCAGAAGAGTTTAAGTTAGATTTTAAATCTCTATGTTTAGATTTAATTAGTTCAGAAAAAGAGATAAAAGAACTTAGAAATAGGCTAGCTGACTCTGAATCAATAGCCTCCGAAAATGTTAGGTTAAAGGAAGAACTCACTACTTGTAGTGAAGAAATCAAATTCCTTAAAATGGAATTAGCTAAGTCTAAGAGACTAGAAGAGTCACTTAATGGTAGAAGCCTTAAGCTGTTAGAAATTACCAGCATGGCTAACACTAGGACAGGAAATGATAAATTAGGCTTAGGAGCTTCTCCCAGTGAACCCCCAGTCTTGCTTAAAAATAACCTTTCAACTCCAGTGAACTTCATTTCAGCTAGTGGAAAGAAGAACACTGAGCAAGTAAACCTTGTAAATAAAACATTAAATAAGGCTAAGAGAGAAAAGAGAAAGAAGTTTTTCAAAGAAATGCAAAAAGCGTCGAACGAAGCTCGACGATCGGATGCTCCATGGTCGAACGAAGCTTGACGATCGGATGCTCCATGGTCGAACGAAGCTCGACGATAGGATATAATCAAGTTATTAACAGAAAGGGGTTACCAAACCCTACTAAAAGAAATGCTAACAACCTCAGCTAAATAGGAAAATCAAACAAGGGTAAAAGATAACTTACGGATTTAAAGAGTAGGAAAATTTGCACCAAGTGCGATAAAGAACTATGCTTTAAGAAGCGTGTACATATGTAAGTATAAGTATCAGGAAAAGTCTGCTCATTACTTTATAAGTAAAATCACCGGGGAAATACCGACACCTGTAGTGGTGGGAACCTACCCAACACACAAACAGTCAAGAGAAACCGTAATCACCGGGGAAAAACTGACGTCTGTAGTGGTGGGAACCTACCCAACACACCAACAGTCACAAACCCTGCAAGGATCCAAAGAAAGGTGGTCTTATACCCTAACACACCCAATACCGGGCAGAAAATTGTCACCTGTGGTGGAGGGGACCTACCCAACATACCAATAGTCACAAACCCACCAGGGTCAAATATCCACAGCCAACCATGGCCATACCAAGTCTTCATTCAATATAAAACAAACCGCAACTAAACTCGCAAACTCAAATACCAAAACCCAAACACTTCCCAAAGCAAGTGGGACACAAGTATCCAAAGTATATCCTAAGGACCTAACTTGACGAACCATACCAAAAAAAATGGCGAAAAACTCCAAGTCCCGGCGAATTTGGCAAGTATACCCGATGAAATATATGGATACTCGACGAATTCCAAGGCAATACTCGGTGAATCACTCTATACTCGGCAAAAATGCCTTGCGACAATCGGAGATACTCGATGATTTCCTGTCGATACTCGACGAACAGACTGGCGATACTCGCCGAACTTCCTTAAGCTAACCTATGATATTCGGCGACTTCAAAATGATACACGCCGAAAATGACTTATCCAAATTCGGCGATACTCACAGAATTTCTACCTGATACTCTCCAAATTCTACTTAGTGAAAACCCGACGAATCGAGTCACCTAAACTCGCCGAAATGATCTGAAAGTGCGAAGTTGTCAACCTAAATCACCTAGAGGGGGGTGAATAGGTGAATCGTGCGTCTATTTGCGGAATAAAAATTTTAGCGATCTAGTACAAGAAATCAACCAATCACAGAAAGACAAGAAGATTTATAGTGGTTCCCCAATCTTTGGTACGTCCACTTTACCTCACCGATCTAGCAAATCACTAGACTCGACTACTCCACTATCTCGAATTGAAAACAATCCTACGCCTCGGAATCAAGTTCCTACAAACTCGATCCAAAAAGGATCTACACTCGAAAGACAAAAACTTCCTACAAACTCGGAGAACAACGCTCCTACACTCGGAGAAAATCTCCTATAATAATAGTAAAGAAATTTTGATTTACAAACAAAATAATTTTCTCAGATCTGGAAAATTGAATATATAAATCTTCTTCTTGAACTTTGCGGCTCTTTCAAAAATGTTGAAGAAGATGAGTAGATCTGATCCGAGAAGGCTTTGACAAACTCGATCAAGGAGAAGATGAGAATCCTTGAACAGCAAGTCTTCTTGATCGACAATAGAAGAGTCGATCTGATCATGAGCGGAGGCGACGGCTTCAGAGATCTTAATTTAGAAATGGCCGACGAGAATAATTTTGAGTGAACGGACAACCGCTGCTTACAAAAGATTATTGTTAGGGTTAGGTCTTAATGACAAGACCTTATATAGGATTACTCCTAACGGTTAGAAAAGACATTAATGATGACACGTGGACCAATCACGTCAAGTCATTATAAATTCCGGCCGATCTGGACTTAAACAAATTTCAGAAAAATTAAGTCTGCAGTTCTCGAGAAGTAGCATTAGCTCTCGAGAACTGATTGAATTTCTCGAGAACTAAACTGTCTAGAATAGAACTTAGTTTTCGAGACTTCAGAATCAATACTTCTCGAAAACAATATGGACTTCTCGAGAACTATAGCCTGACTTCTCGAGAACTATGAAGCTGAGTTTCTCTAGAACTGAGGACTTCTCGAGAACTAATCTGGACTTCTCGAGAACTAACCTGGACTTCTCGAGAACTAAGACTTAGAAGGAATTTCTTGAAACTTTCTGAACTTCTCGATAACTACTCTGGGACTTCTCGAGAACTAAGAGCCGAGCTTCTCGAGAACTGAAAGGACTTCTCGAGAACTAAGAGATACTTCTCGAGAACTAAGAGATACTTCTCGAGAACTAAGACTTAGAATATTTTTCTGAACTGAAACAGCTAAACTTCTCGAGAACTAAACTCCTGTTTCTCGAGAACTTTTAACTCTACTTCTCGAGAACTGAAAGGACTTCTCGAGAAGTGGACTTAGAAAATTTTTGAACTTTTTAGAAAGAAACTTTTTCTTCTCTTCAAGGGTCCAATCTTCATTCCATGGTCCAAGTGTTTGAATATGAAGTGTATCCAAATAGAGAGGCTACACATGAGTCAACACCTTGGATCACACAGTGAGGGATTACACTGTATGGTCCTGTGTTTATGACCCACTGTAGACTGACATTGGTCTACACTTAGTAATGATGATCTGCAAACACACAACTTAAACAAGATGTCAAATACAACTTAATTAATCTTAGTTCAAGGGTGACTTCATGCAAATCTGGGTTATTGTGGATGCAATGCCCAACAATCTCCCTCTATTTGTAGAAGTCAGAACCCTCTACACTAAGGTGAATTATGACAATTAAGAAAGAACTGGAAATGAAAATTTAAACTAGGCAGAAAGAGATTAATTGAACACAATTAGGCAAAACTGGAAATTGTATATAAGTAATGTTTTAGATTTCTTAATCAACAACCATTTCAACAAGATTCCTCAAGAATAACTCAACAAAAGTACATTCTTTGCTCTAAGGTTGTCTGTCCTTCTTTTCCTGCTGCCTTCTCTGATAGCTGAATCGTTTGGGATAATACCTTGGGGGCTTAGGAGGAGCTTTAGGATTATTCTTTCCATATTTCCTATCATATATCCTCCTTTTGGTCATGGACTTTTCATATAATTCCCACTCAACTGAGCTGTAGTGGAGATTTCTATTCTCATTATAGTCCATTACCAATTTAAGAGTCTCAAGAATTAAGCTCTTAGAAGTGGGGCTCCAAACTTCAGCAAATTCTTTTGCTTTCCTTTTCTCTGAATCAACTTTGGGAATGCTTCTGCTGGCAGATGGCCCTTCTCCATATTTCCTCTTCTTATAAGGGTTGATCTCTGGTAAATCCTGAGGAATAATGTCATCCCATACCTGGTCATAAGAGGCTGGAGGAGGATCCTGGTCTTCTGGTCTAGGAGATAGCATGGCATTTGAGGTTGTTGCATTTGAGCTGGCACCTGACTGGGCTGTCCTTCAACCAGAGGATTCAGATGATGAGGAATAACATTGGTATCAGCCTGAAAGTCAGGGAAAATCTGATTGTGTATCCAAACTGTGGTGTCATAAGTATAGAACTTCACTGACTGGATTTGAGCTAAAACATTCTTATTGATTTCAGAAATTTTCTCAGCCAGAGAGTGTTTGCATCTATAGAAAACTTATCCACAAGTTTGATTACATGTTCTTTCACTAGACTCTCCCCCTTTCTGAATTATACAAGGAGTTTTTCTATGGCTTCTTCCTTGAAAGTACCAACTTTCTCACAAACCTTCATCACATGTTTTCAGCATTCTTTTCCAATTCAATCTGATTATTAGCCAGAGTCAAAGATTGTTCCATAACTTGACCAACACTAGTAATAGTGTTATTTATGGCTTTGCAACCAATCTGAAATAAGCTCTTCAGAGAGTCAGTGTTGTGTTGGATCTCAGCAAATCCTCTACTCATTTTTGTTTCCAAGGCAGTCACCTTGTCTTGCATCACTTTCAGAGAATCGTCAAAGTGTTTCCTTTGATCAGAGAGCATTTGGCCTATCTGGATGAGGAGTTCTGAGTTGGAAGGGGTAGCAGCAGTAGCAACAATAGTAGCAAAGGTAGAGGCAGAGGCAGAAGCAGTAATAGTAGCAGGAGGAGGGGCTTTCCATGAAGGTATCTCTTCAAGAATCACTGAGCTTACAACTCTGGTAGTCTAAACAAGGGGAATATCAACCTGATCAATGAATGTGGGGATGGAGAAATCTAACTTCCTTAAGGGAATATCAACAGGCTCAGGAGATATTCTGTCTTCATCAGAAAGAAGCATAGTCTCAGGGATATCTTGCTTGGCAGAAGGGGAATGAGCAGGAGAAGATTCTGGTAATCTGATAGGGGAGGGAGAGGGAGCTGGAGAATGATCTTTTGGATGTTCTTCAGCTGGTTCCTTGAAGAGGGGAGGAACATCTGAGGTGAGTTCTTCCACCATTCTGTCAATGTCTTTTATAGTGTTTTGGAGGGTTTCTTGGACTTGAGCATCTGGAAGGGTATCTTCTAGAGAGAGTGCCACTGGGGACTTTGCTGGAGGGCTGACATCTGATTGGAGATCTGCTTGTTGATCTTGCTGGAGAGGGAGGAGGAGATCTGACAACAGAAACAAAGGCTGCAGGCTCCCCCTGAGTTACTGCACCAGATGGTTCAGCAACATGATGATAGGAGGGAGATGGGGCCCTGACCTAAGAAGCAGAAGCTGCAATTTCTTTAGCTAACTACTTTGGGTTTTTCAGCTTGAGTTCCCATCTCTGGATGGAAGCCAATGAGATCTTTTTCAAGTGATGAACTGGAGTACCTTTGGAAAGCTTGAAAGTAACTGGATCAATCTCACTCAGCAATAAAGAGATTATCCTTGCAAATTTGGGATCCTGAATGCTGTCCCTGATCATCTCAAATACCATCATGCCAAATTGAAATTTCTTTCTACAGATCACAGCTGTCATAACTCAAAATAGATCATTAGTAATGAAACTAATCGACCCTATTTTGCACCATAAGATTTTTTCCAATAATATCTGCCAGAAGTTTTCCTACATCATTGAAAAGGTTTCTCCTTAAGGAGTTGAATTCCTCAGAAACTCCACAGAAGGAGTAAGTCCTGTTATAGTCTTCCAGAGTTAGGTCATCTTCTTCATCTACAAGGGGCATTTTCAGAAGCTTTGAAACTTTGTTTTTATCTAACTTGATTTTGATCCCTTTCACTTTAGTTTTCAGAATCGTACAATTCCTCCTTACCTTAGCATTTCTGAAGAATTCTTCAACATCTGGAAAGACAATCCTGCAGGGTTTGATAGAATGAACATCAGTCCGGCCGTGTCTAGGAGTAGAAGCAAGTTCTGGAAATCATCTGAAATGTCTGCAATTCCATTGACGACTAGTTCACTGTCGATTACTATCTTCGAACTATGCGCCATGAACGCTGTCGGCGGCGACGAATGGAGTGCGGGATGATGGCTGCGACGACGCTGTCTGTCGGCGGAAGGCGAAGAGTTTTCGAGAATAGGAAATTTGAAATGTCGGTTGATTTGGGATTTCTAAAGTATTATATATATATATATAATTTCAGTAATGTCAATTAAGTGTCTAATTAATCTAGGATTAGGGCTTAAAACATCGGGTTTACGAAATAGAAGAAATTAATTAGAAGTAGAAAAGACGAAGAGCATTTCTCGATAAGTCGGGTATAGTTCTCGAGAACTGCCAGAGGACTTCTCGAGAAGTAATATACTAGTTCTCGAGAACGGAAGATACTTTTCGAGAGACAATTCAAAGTTCTCAAGAACTGAGAAAACTTTTCGAGAAATAAGTCAAGTTCTCGAGGAGTCTGAGTTTTCGAGAAATAAGTCAAGTTCTCGAGAAGGAGTCAGAGTTTTCGAGAATGAATATGTTACTTTTCGAGAAGTAGATAGAGTTCTCGAGAACTACCTTCCTCTTGAGAAATTTCAGACCTGTTTGAAGTATCCTCGATTCTTGAGCTTTAAACTGATCTCCTGTGACATATCCTTCTTTGTTCAGCATCCCAAGTTTAGTTTTGAAGAAATTGAACTTGGTCTCGTCCAGCGGCTTCGTGAAAATATCTGCAACTTGTCGATCTATTGGCACGTGCTACAGGTCTATATCCCTTTGCTCCACGTGCTCTCGGATGAAGTGATATCTGAGCTCGATGTACTTTGACCGGCTGTGCGAGACTGGGTTATTTGCGATTGTGATTGCACTTGAGGAGTCGTAGAATAATGGAATGTCTTTGATCTTCATATTGTAATCCTCTAGCTGATTCTTTAGCCAAAGCAACTGTGCACAACAACTACCGGCAGAAATGTATTTTGACTCGGCCGTTGAGATTGCGACACAGTTTTGCTTTTTTACTGATCCATGAAATAAGCCTTCTTCCAAGGAACTGACACGTCCCGAAAGTGCTTTTCATGCCATCTTTGCTACCTGCAAAGTCTGCATCTGAGAAACCAATTAGTTCGCTGTCATTACTTCTTGGGTACCATAAGCCAAGATTCAGTGTACCTTTATGGTATCTCAAGATCCGATTTGCAGCAGCATAGTGAGATTCCTTAAAGTTCACTTTGAATCTAGCACATACACATGTGGAGAACATTATGTCTGATCTACTGGCAGTAAGGTAGAGCAAGGATCAAACTATGCTTCTGTATTTTGTTTCTTCAAAAGGTTTCCCTTTCTCATCCTTGTACAGAGACATAGCTGAAGCCATTGGAGTCCTCATAGAGGTTGCACTCTCATTCCGAATTTCTTAATCAACTCCTTGGTGAACTTTGTCTGTGAGATGAAAATTCCATCTTCAGATTGTTTCACCTGAAGTCCTAAGAAATACTTCAGCTCTCCCATACTACTCATTTCAAACTTCCCTTACATAAGTTTAGAAAACTTTTTGCAGAGGTTGTCGTCTGTAGAACAAAAAATAATTTCATCGACATAGATTTGCACTAGCAAAATCTTGCCTTTAATTTCCCTAAGAAATAATGTCTTATCTATCTTTTCTCTTGTGAACTTGTTCTCGAGGAGAAAGGTAGATAGTGTTTCGTACCAAGCTCGAGGAGCTTGTTTCAAACCGTACATCGCTTTTGATAATAAATAAACATGCTCAGGAGAATTAGGATCAACGAAACCTAGGGGCTGTTCCACGTACACCTCTTCCTTTATGTCAGTAGACAGTGAATCCCTTCAGTGCAGCATAAGCCAGGAACAGTCGGATGGCCTCCAGTCTTGCCACTGGAGCGTATGTCTAGTCGAATTCGATCCCTTCTTCTTGACGATATCCTTTGGCGATGAGTCTGACCTTGTTCTTGATGATTATCCCATTCTCGTCCAACTTGTTCCTGTAGACCCATTTCGTTCCGATGATATTCTTACCTTTGGGTCATGGAATAAGCGTCCAAACTTTGCAGCGCTTGAACTGATTCAATTCTTCTTTCATGGCCAAGATCCACGATGCGTCTGAGTTTGCTTCCTCAAACTTCTTTGGTTCAACCTGCGAGAGAAAACTTAGATAGAGATTTTCGTTAGTTGTACCTCGACGAGTTCTGACACCATCCCGGGGATCTCCTATGATTTGGTCCATTGGGTGATCCTTCAGATGTCTGAGCTCTAGGTTCCTCGCATCTGGAAGTTCTTCGGCCACTGGAGTGACTTCATCAACTTGGACAGTATTTTCATCTTGATCCTCTATGTTGGTACCCTAGTTTGATTTGAGTTTAGTCTTGTCTTTGTTAGTCCCTTGACCCAAGAAATATCTATGGTCAATGGTTAGAAGTCTAGCTGTAGAGTCCTCACTTTTCCAGATTGAGAATTTGGTTAAGTAGTTTTTCGTTCGACTATAGTCGAACGCCGCTCGTCTATCGTCTATCGGCTGATCGACGATCGTCTATCAGTTGGTCGACGCTTTGTCTGCGTTGATAGTTCGACTATCTGTTGATAGGTCGACTATCTGTTTTGCGTTGATAGTTCGACTATCTGTTGATAGTTCGACTATCTGCTTGGCGAGGTAGTTCGACTATCTGTTCTGATAGATCGACTATCTGATAGTTCGACTATCTGTTGATAGGTCGACTATCTGTTCCGCTTTGACAGTTCGACTATCTGTTGATAGGTCGACTATCTGTTTCGTCTTGATAGTTCGACTATCTGTTGATAGTTCGACTATCTGTCCTGATAGTTCGACTATCTGATAGTTCGACTATCTGCTGATAGATCGACTATCTGGTTTGGTTTGATAGTTCGACTATCTGTTGATAGATCGACTATCTGTTTTCTGAGGTAGGTCGACTATCTGCTTGATAGGTCGACTATCTCTATGCGCTTGATAGTTCGACTATCTGTCCAAGATAGATCGACTATCTGATAGTTCGACTATCTGCTCTGATAGTTCGACTATCTGCCAGGGTAGTTCGACTATCTTCTTCGATAGGTCGACTATCTGGATCGTTCGACTATCTGCCCAATAGTTCGACGATCTCCGTGCGTCGTTCGACGATCTTCGAGGGTCGTTCGACGTTTTCTGTCTGCCTTTATATTTTGTATTTATTTATTATATTTAATTAATTAATACATTTTCTGGCATATTGTTTTAAGCTGTATGATAAAATTTCCAGGCAATATTTGCTCCATCTCTTTTGCCTGAGTCAAATCTTTTTAAGATAAAGTTGTTTGTCTTATTAGCTGTCTTTATAAATTACTTTATCTGTTGTCAGCCCTTTATAGCCGTTAGACTGAAAAGTCTTCTTTTTGCTATAAAGAGATTATTTCTGATGTGACTTTATTTAGTCCTTCTGTTATTTGATTTAAGCCTGCAGCTTCTTAGAAAGAGGTTTACTCCTTTTATAGAATGTTTTGCTGCAGAGATATTTTTGTCTTCTTGATATTTACAGCCCAGGTCTCAAGGCTCAGAAGAAGACAAATAATTCAAATGGAAGAGAGCCGTTGCTTGCTGATGTTATATAAAGGACCCTTTGAAGAAGGATTCAAGCTAGCTAATAGCTAACCAGTTGTTCATTCAAGCTTTCAAGCCTTCATCAAGAAAAAGCTTTCTGCTCTCAGCAATTTCCATCTAACTGAGAAGTGTTAAGACCTTCATCTCTTCTTCACCTGAGTTCTCCTGCTTTCAGGAAGTTCAAACTCAGAGTTCCTTTGAAGAAGAAGAAGAAGATAGCTGCTTGAAGATCTTTGATTTTATTATTTACTTTCTTCCTGTAGCTTTTCCTTCAGAACTTTCTGAAGAGTTTTCTGCACTGAAGCAAGACTTCACCTGGACATCTTTGAGCCAGGGGGAGCCTTGATTCTTTAAAGCATTCTAGCTCAGTGCAAGTTTTTGTGCTTCTCTAATCTTTGTAAAATAGAGAAGACATCTTAACTTTCTCCCCCCTCCTGTACAGGGTTATTACTCCCTTCAAAAGTATCCCTTGGTGGCAGGGCACCTGATCAAAAACCTGTGCTTGGTTTTTAGACACCTGATCAAAAGTCTAAAGGGTTTTTGGATCTACCTGAAGCAGATCCTGTTGGTGGCAGGGCACCTGATCAAAAACCTGAGTGGATTCCTACCGTGTGGGTAGAAGAGTGGACGTACCCAAGTTGTTTGGGGAACCACTATAAATTTCCTTGTGTCGTCTGGATTCCATTGTTTAATTCCTGTATTGTGGCTGTGATTAGATATAACTAGGTTGCTAGTTGCTGATTAGGTTTTCCAAGCCTTAATTGTAATTACAGTTAGCTTGAGTTTGTGCACATCACTTGTGTTAGGCTATAGGGTTAACTTTATATCTATAATCTTTTCATTCCGCACTTCACTCCAAGGGAGTTGGGTAGACTATTAAGTTTTGTCTGTGCAAAATTTGTTAACTCTATTCACCCCCCCTCTAGAGTAGTATCTATCCCTTCACTTTCAATTGGTATCAGAGGGAGGTTGACTGACTGTATAGGCTAACACCTAAGTCACAAGATCCTGATAGATACCAAGAGCTTATAGATATTCACTATCATGGCCCAGTCCAAGGATTATTCTAGCACCAGACCTCCAGCATGCAACTTAGCTAAGTTTGGCATCTGGAAGGCAAGGATTAAACTATATATGAATTCCATTGATGAAAGTATTTTTGCTTCTATTTTGTCAGGTCCCCCAAGAGCACCTGCTGCTGCTTCTGCCTCATCATCTGATATGAGTGCAGTGCCTCCTCCAGATTACAATGATGAATACAAGAAGGCCAAAATTGCAGATGCCAAGGCAATGAACATACTGGCTCAGACAATGTCTGATGAGGTGTTCCAGAAGGTGGCTGACTGCTCCTCAGCAAAGGCCATGTGGGACACACTGAACCAGATTGTAGCTGGTTCAGCTGATGAAAGGAAGGACAGAAGGTCCAACCTGATCTCACAGTACGAGAACTTCAAGAAAACTGATGCTGAATCAGTTGAAGCCATGTACACCAGGCTCAGCTCAATCATCAATGAGCTGAGGACCCTGGACAAGGACATATCATTGACAGAGGTCAATGATAAGATTCTTATGTGCTTCCCTAGCACATGGGATCTAAGTATCTGGCCCATCAAGGAAGCCAGAAGTACTAATGAGATCTCAACTGAAGCTCTCCTCGGCAAGCTCAAGTCTTTTGAGCAAGTGCTGAAGACCATAGAAGCAGAAGCTGAAGCCAAGACCCCCACTCCAACAAGAAAAGAGCAATCTCTAGCTCTTAAGGCTGCAGATGTTTCTGAAGGTAGCCAATCTAATGAGGAACTTATGGCATTGTTTGCCAAAAGGTTTCTCAAGATGGGAAGAAAGGAGTTCAGAAAGAAGTCTTCACGCTATGAAGACAAACCAAGGTATGATCGCTCTCCCGCTAAAGAAATTATTTGTTATGGTTGCAGGAAGCCTGGACATATCTTGCCAGAATGTCCAGAGGAGAAGAACAAAGAAAAGAGAAAAGAAAAAGAACAACACAGGAAGCACTCCAAGCCATCCTCCTACAAAAACAAGAAGAAGGAGAGAGGTTTCATTGCTGAAACCTGGAGTGATTCTGATGAAGAATCCTCCTCATCAAGCTCCAGTGAAGATGAGGAAGAAAAGAAGGCAAAAGAAGTTTGCCTAATGGCAATAGATGCCTGCAGCAACCACTCTGCTGCAGAGAGTTCTGATTCTGATGAAGAGATGCCTACAGAAGATGAGGTACTTTCTTCTTATGATTTTACTTCAAAAGAATTTAAATTAGAATTTAAATCTTTATGTTTAGATTTAATTAGCTCAGAAAAGGAAATAAAAGAACTTAGAAATAGGTTAGCTGACTCAGAATCAATAGCTACTGAAAACATTAGGTTAAAGGAAGATCTCACTACTTGTAGTGAAGAAATTAAATTTCTTAAAGTAGAGTTAGCTAAGTCTAAGAGATTAGAAGAATCCCTTAATGGTAGAAGCCTTAAGTTGTTAGAAATTACCAGCATGACTAACACTAGGTCAGGTAATGATAAACTAGGCTTAGGAGCTTCTCCCAGTGAACCCCCAGTCCTTCTTAAAAATAATCTTTCAACTCCAGTGAACTTCATTTCAGCTAGTGGAAAGAAGAACACTGAGCAAGTAAATCTGGTTAATAAAACCTTAAATAAAGCTAAGAGAGAAAAGAGAAAGAAGTTCTTTAAAGAAATGCAAAGAGCGTCGAACGCCGCTCGACGATCGGAAGCTCCATGGTCGAACGAAGCTCGACGATCTGAGCGCCCATCGTCGAACGTCGATCGACGATTTCAATATGATTTTCAAAATCACAATCAATTCCATAGAAACCCAAATGAGAATAGAAACCCTAGGTTTGTTGACCCATCATCTGCATGGAGAATCCCACCTAGGAGATCTCACCCACTAGGTTATCACCCTCAGCCTGCATTCTCATATATTTCCAGTTTTTCTTATGTGAAAAACAAGGGACCCAAGGTTACCTGAGTCCACTCTGTCTAAATAATTGTCTTGCAGGTGAAGGCCTATCCAATCACTCAAAATAAGTGGTATTTGGATAGTGGATGCTCTAAGCATATGACAGGAAATAAAGATCTTCTGTCAAAGTTCAAAGCTAAGCTCGGCCCAAAGGTTATCTTTAGAGACTCCAGCTGTGGTCAGACAGAAGGCTATGGCAAGATCACAATTGGAGCAGTTACTTTCAAGAGAGTTGCTTATGTCAATGGACTGAAGCATAATCTGATTTCAGTCAGCCAGCTATGTGATGCTGGCTACCAGGTTTCATTTTCTAACTTCTCTTGCAATATTACTTTAAATAATAATGTTGTTTTAGTAGGTATTAGAATAGGTAATATCTATTTAGTAGATTTCAATTCATCTCATTCTGAAATTTGCCTGTTTAATGAAGTAACCCTTAATAATAATTTGTTGTGGCATAAAAGGCTTAGCCATGTAAACCTTAAAAATATATCTAGGTTATCTAAGCACAACCTTGTTAGAGGTTTACCTTCTTGCCCCTACAAGAAGGAGAGCCTATGCAAGGCTTGTCAGCTAGGCAAGCAAACCAAGAACTCTTTTAAATCTGTAAATAAGAGTGATTCTCCTAGAATCCTGTATCTATTACACTTGGACCTTTTTGGCCCAATAAATGTACAGAGTTTAGGAGGGAAGTATTACACATTAGTAATTGTAGATGACTTCTCTAGGTTCAGTTGAGTTTTCTTTTTGAGAACTAAGTCTGATAACTTCAAAGCCCTTACAGACTTTCTATTATGTGTGCAGACTGAGTACTCTACTCATGTGGCCTTGATCAGAAGTGATCATGGTACTGAGTTTGACTCTCTTCTCATGCAAGAATTCTGTGAGAGAGAAGGTATCAAACATAGCTTCTCAGCTCCTAGAACTCCCCAACAAAATGGGGTAGTTGAAAGGAAGAATAGAACACTCATTGAAGCTGCTAGTACATTGTTGGCAGATACTAACATGCCTCTATCCTATTGGGCAGAAGCTGTTAGTACAGCCAACTATGTCTTGAATAGAAGTTTGATACACAAACTTAAGTGTAAAACTCCTTATGAGTTGCTTAAAGGAAAGAAACCAAAAATTAATTACTTTAGAGTTTTTGGCTGTATTGTTTATATTCATAATAATAATAAAGAATATATTAGAAAATTTGAAGCAAATGCTTCAATGGGAATCATGCTTGGATATTCCCAAGTAAGCAAAGCTTATAGGGTTTATAACAAGTCTACCTGTAAAATTGAAGAATCTGTGCATGTGACTTTTGATGAGTTTCAGATGTTTTACAAGGAGAAGGAAAATTCTCCTTCCTCCAGTTCATTGCAGGTACCTGATGCTCCTCAAGAAATTCTCCAACTATCAACTCTTCAGATCACTGAATCAGACAGTGATGAAGACATTGCTGAAGCTGTTGAAGCTGTTGTTGTACCACCAACAGTAGATCAAATTCCTCCTGAGGAATTAATCCCAACTGTTGCTGAAGATCACATCCCACCTGCTGATATTGTCACACTTAGAGATCACCCCACATCTCAAGTGATTGGAGACATATCAGCTGGTGTGCAAACAAGACACCAATTAAGACAGGATGTGATGCATGCTTGTTTCCTCTCACAGGTTGAGCCCCTCACCTTTAAAGATGCAGAGCTAGATCCCCACTGGATCATTGCAATGCAAGAGGAGCTCAATCAGTTTGAGAGATGTAAAGTTTGGACTTTGGTTCCAAGACCTAAAGGCCAACTGATCATAGGCACCAAGTGGGTGTATAGAAACAAGCTGGATGCAAATGGAATTATAATAAGGAATAAAGCTAGGCTTGTAGCTCAGGGCTACAGACAGGAGGAAGGTATAGACTATGACCAAACCTTTGCTCCTGTTGCAAGGCTAGAAGCAATAAGGATCTTCTTGGCCTATGCAGCCTACATGAAGTTTAAGGTGTTCCAAATGGATGTCAAAAGTGCATTCCTAAATGGTGAGCTTAAGGAAGAGGTGTTTGTTGAACAACCACCAGGGTTTGTTTCTTCAACTCAGCCGTCTCATGTGTTTAAGTTACAGAAAACTCTTTATGGACTAAAACAAGCTCCTAGGGCCTGGTATGAGACCTTAGCTAGTTTCCAGTTAGAGCACAACTTTACTAGGGGAGTAGTTGATAGAACCCTTTTCGTCAAGCATCACAAGGACACAATCCTGTTAGTTCAGGTGTATGTAGATGATATTATTTTTGGCTCCACTGATCCCAAACTTTGCAAAAGGTTCTCTGACCTGATGCACTCTAAGTTTGAGATGAGTAGTATGAGTGTGCTGTCTTACTTTCTTGGTCTCCAAGTTAAGCAAGATGCTGATGGTATCTTCATCTCCCAATCCAAATATGCCAAGGAATTGGTAAAGAAATTTGGGATGGCTGATGCTTCAGCAATGCCTACACCTATGGCTACTAATGTAGTTATTGATTCTGATGATCACGACAAGCCAGTTGATCAAAAGAATTATAGGGCCATTGTTGGTTCCCTATTATATCTAACTGCAAGTAGGCCAGATATAATGTTTGCTACATGCCTTTGTGCTAGATTCCAAGTCAACCCCAAGGAATCTCATCTGATTCTTCTAAAGAGAATCCTGAGATACCTGAAGGGATGTCCAGATCTAGGACTTTGGTACCCAGCTGAGTCAGAATTTGAATTAATTGGATATTCTGATTCTGATTATGCTGGTTGCAGAGTTGACAGGAAGAGCACCTCAGGAACTTGCCAGTTCCTGGGAGAGAGATTGGTCTCTTGGTTCTGTAAGAAGCAGGCTTCTGTCTCAACTTCAACTGCAGAGGCTGAATATATAGCAGCTGCCAGTTGTTGTTCACAGATCCTGTGGATTCAAAACCAGCTTGTGGATTATGGTTACTCACACAAGAACACCAAAATCATGTGTGATAGTACCAGTGCTATCTCAATTGCACAAAATCCAGTGCACCACTCTAGAACGAAGCACATTGAGATTATGCACCATTTCCTGAGAGATTGTGTGGAAAAGAACAAGATCTGTCTTGAGTTCATATCCACTGAGTTTCAGAGAGGTGATATATTCACCAAGCCTTTAGATGAACAGAAGCATCTGTTCTTTTTAGTTCAACTAGGCATGATTAATAGACGAGACTAAGTGTGACTATATCTGCCTTTGTTGAAACTTGTTTGAGGATAGTCGAACGACGTTCGAAGATAGTCGATCGGGTCAAGCCATCGTCGACCTATGGTTGAAGAAAGTTTGTCTGATTGAAGATCGTCGACCGACGTTCGACCATCGTCGAACAAGTCGAGCTCATCGTCGATCTCTGGATGACGAAAGCCTGTTGCTTGTGAAGCCAGAAATAGCCGAACGATGGTTCGACTACTCTGCTTCTGAGCCGATCGTCGAAGGGCCGTTCGACTATCGGGTCAAGTATCTTTTTAATAGATCGACTATTCCCGGTCTAATATAAAGCCGATAGTCGACCTAGGTTAAAATATCTTGTGTTTTATCGTCGACGGAGCGTGCCCTTTCGCATTCTGCTTTCCCGCTTGCGATTTCCGGGCGTTTCGTCTTCTTCGTCCTCTCCAGCTTTCTCGAGATTTCTCCAGCGAATCAATGGCGGTTTCCCCAGCAGTTCTAGCAGTCGTGAAGTTTGATGCTGGCTTTAGCGTGGATTTCGACGCGTTCAGTAGCTGCGATGCCGGAATCGTAGAAGTTCTTCAGCTATGCAGGGATCAAGGACTCGAGAGGTTAATGTCTGCAAGGATTAAGATAAACATCCCAGAAATCAAGGAATGGGCTTTCACGTCGTCTTCCACAGACGATTCGATGACTGGTACCATCGGCGGAGAAGAGGTAATCCTAACTCCGGCCGTTTTGTCTGATATTTTCGGTTTAGTTAATGGTGAAGAGGATTATGAGCAAGATGCTCAGGAATTCGGAAGAATGTTAGTTGAGCTGGGACATGCTGAGGGCATTCCCACGAAGCTGCTCAAAGTAAATTTCCCCTTCAAGATCAAGTTTCTTGCTGAGCTGGTAGGAAAAGTGCTCCTGGGTAAGCACTCTGCTCACGATAATATCACAAGGCAGCAATTCGCACTGATGTGTGCGATTGTTAATCGGAAAAGGATAGACTGGGCAGCAGTTGTGTTTGATTTAATAAGGAAAAAGACTGGCAAGAAGGAAGTTACCCTAGGAAGGGTCATTGGAATCTTCCTAAAGGAAAAGTACTCCCAGCTGCTGAGTTCAACCGCAACAACAATCAACGCAAGCAAGAAGATGGATCCCAACCTGTTCTCTAAATGGAAGAGAACTTTTGTGAAACCTGCTCCAGCAACATCTGAGGACACCAGGACTGAATCAGTCACTCCTCACCATGTTGAAGCTGGCTCAGCTCTTCCCTCCTCATCTTCTGCTTTGCTGTCTGCCTCAGTTGAAGTACCATCAACTTCAGCTGAAGTACGACCTTCTTCCTCTTCTGCTCCAGAAACAACCACGGTTGTTCCTCTTTCCCCTCCAGCTTCTCCTCTTCCTGCACATCAAACTAGGATATCTGCTCTTAGCTTTGATTTGTTAGGATCTGAGAGAATTCCTACTCCTCCTTTGTCTCCCATTCATTCCCCAGTTAATTCCCCAATTAACTCTCCTGCTCCATCTCCTGTTCAATCCCCTGTCCATACCACTCTTCATCCCAGCACTACTACCATATCTGCTGCAGCTCCATCCACTTCACATCCTTCATCTTTTGAGATCTCTCCTGAGCTTATCTCCCGCATTGTGGAGCTGATTACCCCGTCAATCAAGACCATGATTGAAGAGGCAATCGCTCCCCTTGCAGCCTCCATTGATATCTTAACTGCCTCCATCAAATCCCTTTCAAAATCTGCTGAGCCATCTTCCTCAAGGGGCCTGGTTTCTGTCTCCACTGAAATCAGGCAGGGGGAGATGTTCCATGAAGATGCCTCAGAACATCCTGCCTCCCTTCCAGCTATAACAGATACAGTCATGACAGCCCTGAAAGAGTCTGCTCCAGCTGAGAAAGAAATAGTTCCAGTATTATCTGATAAGGAAATAGTTGATGGAATCATGCTTTCTGAAATTGCAGTAAAAGTATGCCTAGAAGATCTCACCACTCCTGTGGTTGCTAGATTCCTAGAAGGAATTATAACTTCATATCTAGATGAATCATGGGAGATGGTCAAGTATGAAGGTAACTCATTCATCCGTTTTGTTGATGAGTCAATTAATTTGTTAGTTTGTGAATTCCTGGAAGGAATGATTTCTGTTTATTTAGCAGATCTGTATTCATAATTCTACAGATGTTATTAGAGAAGTTTTATCTGCTCAGATAATAGAAATTGTCTCAGAGGCTGCCCCAAGTATTTCTGATATTCAAGTAGATCCTGAATTGGAATCTTTTTTAGATGATAGAGAGGATGAGTCTGAGAAAGATGAAGTCAAAGATGACTCTCCTGTTCTGAATTTGGAAGAAGTTCAAGCAAGAGCTGCCTGGGATTTAAGAGTACAGTCTTTGTTGGAGGAGAAAGAAAAAGATCTGCAAGTTGAAAAGTCAACCATCTGGGATGACTCACCAGGGTTGGACTTAGATTCCCTTCTGGCTCTGGATGCCATTGAAGAGGAAAGAGAAAAATATGCTCTGAAGCTTAAAGAAAAGGCTGTTTCTGAAGCCTATGATCCGTATGATAATCCTCCCTCATCTCATTCTGATGATGAAGAGGATTCTGATGTATCTGAGAAGTCAAAGAGAAAGAAAGCTGCTTCAAAGAAGAGAAAAGCTGCTCCTCCTCCTCCTCCCAGTAAAGATAATGATACTGCTTATTATATTTTGAAGGGTATTGACCCTAAATCCAAGGAATTTCAGCACTGGATGTGGTTTTCAAAGAACCAGCAGAAAGAAAGGAAAAGAACTAAGAGGTATGATAGTCCTGTTTCAAGATGGACTCCCAGAGGTCCCCCTCCTCCACCTCCAGGTGCAGGAGCCTCTGGGAACCTATCAGCTAATCCTGCTGCCTCTTCTGGAAGATCTGCTTCTTTTCACCCCCAGCCAAGAAAAAGTTATCAAAGCTCGCAAGGCAAATCGTTTTCTGGGTCTCAAAGACAAGTGAAGGAGGCTGTGGTTCAAAGACCAACCTTTTCCCCTCCTCCTTCTCCAAAGAAAAGAATTCCATCTCCAACACCAGTTCAGTCTGAGAAAATTGTTTCAAAAGGTAAATAGTTTACTTTGTTTTAAAATTCTAGCAAGACCCTTTTGCTAAGTTTGCTTCCAATGTCTTATCTAGTTATTCAAGATAAAATAGCTGATGCTGCTCCTCCTGAGCCTGTTTATGAAAATCCTGAGCTTGATCCTAACTTTAGGATGGCTCGCTTTCAAGAACTAGTTGGAGCAGCTCAAATAAGAAAAGCTAGAGCAGAAGGAAAAGATACGACTGGTCTAACTACCATGTCTGCTTACAGAAAGAAAGAGTTTGAAAAGTTCCAGGTTAATCCTGAGATTTTTGATCCATCAAAATATATGGAAAAGCATCCTGAAGCAGTAGTCCCAAGAGCTGCAGAATTGAAGATCATTGGTGCGCAGGACCTGAAACTGTCAAAGAAAGAATCTGATGATCCTCTTAGGAAAATCTCTTTTGTTTCTAGCTCTTCTGTATCTAAGCCTGACTCTGTTGATCCATAGTTTGATTAACTGCTGTGCTATATTTGTTTATCTGTTTGAAAATCTGCTAGTTAATTGTTAACTATTTACTGTATTATTTTATTGCTCTTTAGCTAGCTTTATGTTTTAGATGTTGAGAGACTTAACTCAAATAGGGGGAGATTGTTGGTACCCTAGTTTGATTTGAGTTTAGTCTTGTCTTTGTTAGTCCCTTGACCCAAGAAATATCTATGGTCAATGGTTAGAAGTCTAGCTGTAGAGTCCTCACTTTTCCAGATTGAGAATTTGGTTAAGTTGTTTTTCGTTCGACTATAGTCGAACGCCGCTCGTCTATCGTCTATCGGCTGATCGACGATCGTCTATCAGTTGGTCGACGCTTTGTCTGCGTTGATAGTTCGACTATCTGTTGATAGGTCGACTATCTGTTTTGCGTTGATAGTTCGACTATCTGTTGATAGTTCGACTATCTGCTTGGCGAGGTAGTTCGACTATCTGTTCTGATAGATCGACTATCTGATAGTTCGACTATCTGTTGATAGGTCGACTATCTGATCCGCTTTGACAGTTCGACTATCTGTTGATAGGTCGACTATCTGTTTCGTCTTGATAGTTCGACTATCTGTTGATAGTTCGACTATCTGTCCTGATAGTTCGACTATCTGCTGATAGATCGACTATCTGGTTTGGTTTGATAGTTCGACTATCTGTTGATAGATTGACTATCTGTTTTCTGAGGTAGGTCGACTATCTGCTTGATTGGTCGACTATCTCTGTGCGCTTGATAGTTCAACTATCTGTCCAAGATAGATCGACTATCTGATAGTTCGACTATCTGCTCTGATAGTTCGACTATCTGCCAGGGTAGTTCGACTATCTTCTTCGATAGGTCGACTATCTGGATCGTTCGACTATCTGCCCAATAGTTCGACGATCTCCGTGCGTCGTTCGACGATCTTCGAGGGTCGTTCGACGTTTTCTGTCTGCCTTTATATTTTGTATTTATTTATTATATTTAATTAATTAATACATTTTCTGGCACATTGTTTTAAGCTGTATGATAAAATTTCCAGGCAATATTTGCTCCATCTCTTTTGCCTGAGTCAAATCTTTTTAAGATAAAGTTGTTTGTCTTATTAGCTGTCTTTATAAATTACTTTATCTGTTGTCAGCCCTTTATAGCCGTTAGACTGAAAAGTCTTCTTTTTGCTATAAAGAGATTATTTCTGATGTGACTTTATTTAGTCCTTCTGTTATTTGATTTAAGCCTGCAGCTTCTTAGAAAGAGGTTTACTCCTTTTATAGAATGTTTTGCTGCAGAGATATTTTTGTCTTCTTGATATTTACAGCCCAGGTCTCAAGGCTCAGAAGAAGATAAATAATTCAAATGGAAGAGAGCCGTTGCTTGCTGATGTTATATAAAGGACCCTTTGAAGAAGGATTCAAGCTAGCTAATAGCTAACCAGTTGTTCATTCAAGCTTTCAAGCCTTCATCAAGAAAAAGCTTTCTGCTCTCAACAATTTCCATCTAACTGAGAAGTGTTAAGACCTTCATCTCTTCTTCACCTGAGT
This sequence comes from Platanthera zijinensis, assembly GCA_039513925.1. NCBI lineage: Eukaryota > Viridiplantae > Streptophyta > Magnoliopsida > Asparagales > Orchidaceae > Platanthera > Platanthera zijinensis. The sequence goes on from CM077083.1 coordinate 45,027,833, forward strand.
TCTCCAGCTTTCAGGAAGTTCAAACTCAGAGTTCCTTTGAAGAAGAAGAAGAAGAAGATAGCTGCTTGAAGATCTTTGATTTTATTATTTACTTTCTTCCTGTAGCTTTTCCTTCAGAACTTTCTGAAGAGTTTTCTGCACTGAAGCAAGACTTCACCTGGACATCTTTGAGCCAGGGGGAGCCTTGATTCTTTAGAGCATTCTAGCTCAGTGCAAGTTTTTGTGCTTCTCTAATCTTTGTAAAATAGAGAAGACATCTTAACTTTCTCCCCCCTCCTGTACAGGGTTATTACTCCCTTCAAAAGTATCCCTTGGTGGCAGGGCACCTGATCAAAAACCTGTGCTTGGTTTTTAGACACCTGATCAAAAGTCTAAAGGGTTTCTGGATCTACCTGAAGCAGATCCTGTTGGTGGCAGGGCACCTGATCAAAAACTTGAGTGGATTCCTACCGTGTGGGTAGAAGAGTGGACGTACCCAAGTTGTTTGGGGAACCACTATAAATTTCCTTGTGTCGTCTGGATTCCATTGTTTAATTCCTGTATTATGGCTGTGATTAGATATAACTAGGTTGCTAGTTGCTGATTAGGTTTTCCAAGCCTTAACTGTAATTACAGTTAGCTTGAGTTTGTGCACATCACTTGTGTTAGGCTATAGGGTTAACTTTATATCTATAATCTTTTCATTCCGCACTTCACTCCAAGGGAGTTGGGTAGACTATTAAGTTTTGTCTGTGCAAAATTTGTTAACTCTATTCACCCCCCTCTAGAGTAGTATCTATCCCTTCACTTTCACTCTACCTCTCCAATAGGGGTTGGAGAGGTGATCTTCATGAACTTTTCATCTTTACCTTTGGTCGAATCATCCAAGCTGATCTCTTTAAGCCTTGTACCTGCATATTCAACAAGCACACTAGACGATTTTCTTTGCAGCAAGCTCGTCTCATCAAATACAACATGTATGGATTCCTCTACAACCAGAGTTTTTCTATTGAAAACCCTGTATGCCTTACTATGGCTACTATATCCTACAAAAATACCTTCAAAACTTTTCTCACTAAACATAATAGTATGATACTTACAATTGTTAAGTACGAAGCATTTGCAGCCAAAAATTCTAAAATATGAAACTGTTGGTTTCCTGCCTTTTAGAAGTTCATAAGGTGTCTTATCATGATTCTTGTTTATGAGGGCTCGATTTTGCACGTGGAAAGCAGTGTTGAGGGCTTCAGCCCAGAAGTACTCCGGTAGTGAAGCATCACTCAACATGGTCCTGCAGGATTCTATGAGTGTTCTATTCCTTCTCTCAGCTACTCCATTTTGCTGTGGAGTACGGGGAGAGAAAAACTCATGAAAGATACCTAGGCTTTCACAAAATTCTATCATGGCCCCAGATTTGAACTCCGTTCCATTGTCACTTCTGATTTTGAATACGGAACAGTTGTATTCATTCTGGACCTGCCTGACAAAATTTGTAAAGATATCAAAGGTATCTGACTTGTGTTTCAGAAAGAACACCCACGCAAAACGCGAGTAGTCATCAACAATTACCAACGTATAATCCTTACCTCCTAAACTTCTAACTTGCAGTGGCCGAACAAGTCCATATGAAGTAGGTGTAAACACCTATTTGAGTTTTTGCCTATAATGCTTTTAAAGGTTGCCCTTGTTTGCTTGCCTTTTACGCATGCATGACAAGGTCTCTCTTTGACGTGCTTGCCATTTGGGGCATCACATACTAAGTTCTGGGAGAATAATTTATTAATAGTTTTAAAATTAATATGTGCTAGCCTCTTGTGTCATTGGTTACCAAGAGACGCACTATCTTTTGCCAAAAGACACACTGGTGTAGAAGAATCTATACAAATAAAATTTAAACAAAATATGTTCCTGCTTCGAGTGCCTGATAGAATTGTTTCCATATTGTCAACAAACTTTATCAAGCACTTGTCAGCGTGGAACTCAACTATGTATCCTTTGTCGCATAGTTGACTTATGCTTATGAGATTGTGTTCCAATCCCTCCACATAAGCTACATCCGAAAAGGATACATTACCGTTAGTGATCATACCGTATCCTTTAGTTATCCCTCGGTCTGAACCTCCAAAGATGACCTTTGGTCCGTTGTAGACTTGAGTGAAATTCTAGAGTAGGCTTCTTGTCCCGGTCATGTGCCGAGAGCATCCACTGTCCAAGTATCAGATTTGCATTTTGGTTGCCTTTGGACATACCTGCATTCATGATCACTTTGCCTTAGGAACCCAAACATGTTTGGGTCCTTGGTCTCGGGTTAGAACACTCCCCCTACGAAGATTAGCATTCTGAGTGGTCAATCTCATGTTGCCAACTTGAGGAGTAGTAACCTTCCTGGTATTAAACCAACAATCGATTGCAAAATGACCAATTTTGCCACAGCACCAACAGTCAAACCTGTTGTATCTTTGCCTTACGTACTCCTACTTGACCTCTTGAGATGGTGGTCTAGCAGGGGTAGCACTCTTGGAGGAGGAGGCTTCATGATGATGGCAATCACATAACTTCTTCTCCTTCAGAGGCCTTTCCTCAACGGGCTTTACTTTGGGTTCTTTCTTGAAGTTGTGGCCATGATTATAAGGACCATAGCCCTGAAGAATCACTTCTTCATAAGGTGCCTTAAAGACACTCTCACCAAATTTCCGAGGGCGAGTCCATCCTTGGTACCAAGACTTTGGCTCTACGTAAGTAGGCCTGGTCAAGTGACCATAGGACGAGTCCAGATCAAACTCATTTGTTGGAAAGATGACATTCTTAAATACAGTCTGATCTATAGGGGCTTTCCCCTTTTCTTTGGCCAAGGCCTCTTGGCGGCCTTATTCTTCCATTGAGCCTTGTTTTTCCTAGAAGATTTACTAAGAGCGGCAATATGGCCTAGTCTAGCTCCTTTGGCCTTAGCTGAGAATTCAGCAACGAGTGGAAGAACTGTCTTAGGCTTAGAGAAACTTTCAACAAGTTTCTTCTCAGCCTCGAGTTGTTTTTCCAACTCTTTAATGATTTCATCTTTAAGGTCGAGGTGCTTGAGAGCTTGATTGTATTCTTCCATAGCAAAATTGAAGTTCTCTTGAAGAGAGTCAGTTTTAGCGACTTCTTCTCTCAAGCTGCTCTCAATAGCCTTTAGAGACTTAATCTCTTTAGCCTGAGTTTTCACGACTCGGCGACATTTATCGTAAGTCATGATCAACTCCTTGTACTGGGCCATAAGTTCCGACTCATCGTCAGAAGAGCTGTCCTCATGATCATGCTCAGAACTTTCAGATTCAGAGAGAGAAGTGTGAGATTTTACGTCCCCAGTAAACTGGGGCTCTTGTTCGTCATCTGATTGAGCCATGAGGCCAAAGTAGGCTTCCTCTTCTTCACTCGACTCAGATGAGTCGGAGTCGCTGAGAGTTTTGCCCTTCTTGGCCAACAGGCTCTTCTCTGTCCTCTTATTGTGGTATGAGGTCTTCTTTTCCTCTCTTCTTCCACCCTCCTTCTTCTTGTGGGGGCAGTCAACTATGACGTGACCTGGTTTGTTGCAACAGTAGCAAATGATGTCAGTAGAAATCAGTTTATTCTGTTTAGAGTTAAACCTGTCATGGCTACCCGAGCCTTTCTTTCGCTGATCACCGTCGTGTCGTGATCTTTTGTGTGAGGCATCCTTGCCTCTCCACTGCTTCTTCTTGTTCAAGAATTTCTTGAACTGCCGAGAGAGCAACGAGAACTCTCCTTCAGATGGTTCTGAGCCTTAGGTGATTGGCTCGGAGCTTTCCTCTTCACTTACTTCTTGAACTTGTGCTGGTGAGGCAGCTTTGCCCTTCCTTGAACTATCAGCCTTTAATGCAATAGACTTCTCTTTTGAGGAGAAGCGACTTTTGTCTTCTTCAACTTTTCTGGAGTTGATCTGCAGTTCATAGGACATCAGCTTGCCAAATAGATTCTATGGGTCTGTCTCAGCTAGTCTGCCAAACTCTCGGATGGCACAGACTTTGTTGTCTAATTCCTTTGTGAGAGACCTCAGAAACTTATCATTCAGCTCTCCATTGGTGAAGACTCGGCCAAACAGTCTTAGGACATTTACTATCTTGAAGAAGTTCTCAAAGGTATCTGCAATGGTCTCCTTTGACCCTTGCCTGGAGGCTTCATATTTCTGGTTCAGTAGGGACCTTCTATCATCCCTCACTTCTTCAGTACCTTCCATCAGAGTAACTAGAGACTGCCACATCTCCTTAGCCGATTGACTATGAATCAGATTCTGCAGCATCGAGTCATCGACTGCACTTGCTATGATATTTTTAGCTTTCTTGTCCAAAGAGACAAGTGCAATCTCGTCCTTATCTAGATCCATCAATTTCTTAGGAACTTTCTTGGTTGGATCTATAGTGGAGATAGTCATAGGAACGTAGGGACCTTATTCAACAATCATGAAGATCCGGGGATCCACAGCTTCCATGAAAAATTTAATTCTCTCTTTTCACATGGGAAAGTTATTCTTTGTGCACAAAGGAAGCTTGGCAAAATCTTTGACCTTGTCCATTGCTTGAATAACCAAATGACAAATTTCGAGAGGAAATTGATCAAGGTGTTAACCTTTTAACGACCAACCTCCCTCTGATACCAATTGAAAGTGTGAAGTTGTCAACCTAAATCACCTAGAGGGGGGTGAATAGGTGAATCGTGCGTCTATTTGCGGAATAAAAATTTTAGCGATCTAGCACAAGAAATCAAGCAATCGCAGAAAGACAAGAAGATTTATAGTGGTTCCCCAATCTTGGGTACGCCCACTTTACCTCATCGATCTAGCAAATCACTAGACTCGGCTACTCCACTATCTCGGATTGAAAACAATCCTACGCCTCGGAACCAAGTTCCTACAAACTCGATCCAAAAAGGATCTACACTCGGAAGACAAAAAATTCCTACAAACTCGAAGAACAACGCTCCTACACTCGGAGAAAATCTCCTATAATAATAGTAAAGAAAATTTGATTTACAAACAAAATAATTTTCTTAGATCTGGAAAATTTAATATCTGAATCTTCTTCTTGAACTTTGCGGCTCTTTCAGAAATGTTGAAGAAGATGAGTAGATCTGATCCGAGAAATCATTGACAAACTCGATCAAGGAGAAGATGAGAATCCTTGAACAGCAAGTCTTCTTGATCGATAATAGAAGAGTCGATCTGATCGTGAGTGGCGGCGGCGGCTTCAAAGATCTGAATTTAGAAATGGCCGACGAGAATAATTTCGAGTGAACGGACAGCCGCTGCTTACAAAAGATTATTGTTAGGGTTAGGTCTTAATGACAAGACCTTATATAGGATTACTCCTAATGGTTAGAAAAGACATTAATGATGACACGTGGACCAATCACGTCAAGTCATTCAAAAATCCGGCCGATCTGGACTTAAACAAATTTCAGGAAAATTAAGTCAGCAGTTCTCGAGAAGTAGCATTAGCTTTCGAGAACTGATTGAATTTCTCGAGAACTAAACTGTCTGGAATAGAACTTAGTTTTCGAGACTTCAGGATCAATACTTCTCGAAAATAATATGGACTTCTCGAGAACTATAGCCTGACTTCTCGAGAACTATGAAACTGAGTTTCTCTAGAACTGAGGACTTCTCGAGAACTAATTTGGACTTCTCGAGAACTGACCTGGACTTCTCGAGAACTAAGACTTTGAAGGAATTTCTTGAAACTTTCTGAACTTCCAGAGGACTACTCTGGGACTTCTCGAGAACTAAGAGCCGAGCTTCTCGAGAACTGAAAGGACTTCTCGAGAACTAAGAGATACTTATCGAGAACTAAGAGATACTTCTCGAGAACTAAGACTTAGAAAATTTTTCTGAACTGAAACAGCTAAACTTCTCGAGAACTAAACTCCTGTTTCTCGAGAACTTCTAACTCTACTTCTCGAGAACTGAAAGGACTTCTTGAGAAGTGGACTTAGAAAATTTTTGAACTTTTTAGAAAGAAACTTTTTCTTCTGTTCAAGGGTCCAATCTTCATTCCATGGTCCAAGTGTTTGAATATGAAGTGTATCCCAATAGAGAGGCTACACATGAGTCAACATCTTGGATCACACAGTGAGGGATTACACTGTATGGTCCTGTGTTCATGACCCACTGTAGACTGACATTGGTCTACACTTAGTAATGATGATCTATACACAACTTAAACAAGATGTCAAATACAACTTAATTCATCTTAGTTCAAGGGTGACTTCATGCAAATCTGGGTTATTGTGGATGCAATGCCCAACATGATTCGAACGAGAATTCGACGAGTTACTACTCTATACTCGACGAATTGTGCTGCGATACTCGTCCAAAATCCCTTTATCCACTAAACCTAACTTTCACGGTTTTGGCCGAAATCATGCCCTAACCTAGGGGTTCTTCCAAAACTCATTCTACACTACTCCTATCCTCTAAGAGAGGAGGAAAGAGAAGAAGTTAAGGACAAAAAGATGGACATGCAAGGGGAGAGATCCACTTGCCTTGAAATCTCCGAAAGAAGCGTCGCCCGCCCGCACCGTGACACGGATCAGCCGTAGAAAGGCCCTAACAACGTTTCCTGAAACTTTTGGAGGGAGAAAGGGATCAAACTTGCTAACCCTAACATACAAAAATCGGAGAAATGAGGAAAACTTACTACGATCGTGTAGCCCTCGTCGAGAGCTTTCTAAATCCCTAATCAAACGACGAAACCGACCACCGGAGCTCTTCCTATCGTCGGCCGAACGCACGCTCCGTCCGTCGAACTCCCTCTTCCACGAAACGCGCCGTTGGGTTTGGGAAGGAGATGAATAGTAGGGTTGACGCGACCTAATTCGTATATGTACTTATAAATAATATATATATATATATATATATTATTAATTAAATAATGTCAAACGTCATGAAAACCAAATCAACTCAGAATTTTATGAAATTCACACCGTAGCTAAATACCGACGCTACGAATCTAACGGCGAAGTCAAAATTCAAATTCGACAAATCAAACTCGGATAAAACACCACCTGAAGATAAAACGCCACCTCATACCTATAAAAAGCTCCACCGAGTCACCAAAACAGACTCGGCTCGCGAGGGAGGGTGCACAACCAAAACAAAACCAGCAACACAAGAAAACCCACTGAGCAAACCCGTGCTCCAACAAACGAAATTCGTTAACTACGTGCCAATGTAACGATCTGACGTCAAAATTACGTTACTACAGGAATTAAAATAAGTACCAAAAAATCAGTGGCGTTACAACCACCCCTCCTAAAAGGAAGTTTCGTCCTGAAACTTAACATAAATAAGATCAAATCCAAAACAAAAGAAAAGCAATCATAGGCTAACCAAGAAAACACTTACCAAAGCATCAGGAGAACAGATGAGGATGAGCCTCCCTCAAGCTGACTCCAACTCCCAAATCGCGTCCACGTCTTGGTTTCTCCACAAAACCTTAACCATGGGTATTATCTTCCTTCGCAATACCCGATCCTGAGTATCCAAAATATGAACAGACACTTCCACATATGAAAGGTTAGGCTCCAACTAGGACACAAAATCAAGAACTTTCATGTTGCTCAACACACACTTCCATAATTGACTCACGTGAAAAACATTGTGCACGCCGGGGAAATTTGCGGGAAAATCCAGCCTATATGCTGATACACCAATCCGTTCAATAACTTTAAAAGGTCCCACATACCTCAGGTCCAGCTTATGGTTCTTACCAAACCTTTTAACTACAGACATTAGGGAAACCTTAAGGAACACCAAGTCCCCTACAACAAACTCCAAATCGGTCCTTCGCCGATTGGCATTCTTTTCATAACGTTCTTGAGCTATCCGAAGTTTATCTCAAATGTGCTTAACAGAAACATCCATCTCTTCTAACTCTTCAGGACCCAACAACGGTCTCTCACCAACCTCGGCCCAAAACAAGGGAGTTCTGCAACGTCTTCCATACAAAGCCTCGAATGGGGACATCTGCAAACTCTTTTGAAAACTATTATTATATGCAAACTCCATCAATCTCAAACACTTATCCCACGCTCCTCCATGGTCCAAAATGTAACATCTGATCATGTCCTCCATGATCTGATTTACTCTTTCCGTTTGTCCATTTGCCTGCGGATGATAAGCGGTGGAATACCGCAGATCTGTACCCAATCCTTCCTGTAAACTCTTCCAAAAGCGAGATGTAAACCTAGAGTCTCGATCAGATACAATACTAACAGGCACTCCATGCAGCCTAACAACCTCATCTAAGTATAACTCGACTATCTTCTTCATGGGGTAATCAATCTTAAAAGGCACGAAGTGAGCATACTTCGTCAATCTGTCCACTATAACCCAAACGGAATCGTGTCCTTTGGGAGATCTCGGCAATCCAGTAATAAAATCAATCGAAATGCTCTCCCACTTCCAACTTGGAATTTCTAAGGGTGTCATCTTGCCTCCAGGCCTACCATGATCGGCCTTAACTCGCTTGCAAGTAAAACATTCTGATACATACTTAGCTATATCGCCCTTCATTCCATACCACCAGGCAATCTGCTTGAGATCCTGATACATTTTGGTAGAACTGGGGTGGTAGGCAACACTGGAACCATGATCCTCACTGCACAACTTAACTCGGATATCCTCAACTGCGGGAATGCAAAATCTGCCGCGGTACTTCAAAGTACCCACATCATCAATCGAAAAGTCCGGCAATTCCCCTTTCGCAATTCTGTTATAAAGGTGCATCAAATCAGGATCTTTCCTTTGATGTAGCCTTGTAAGTGTAATCCATGAAGGCTCTATTACTTCCAAACTGCTGGGTGAGTCGCTACCCCCCACTGATATACCCATCAGGAGAAATTCCTCAACCAGGGAATCTATAGAAAGATTAATGATTTAAGCTGTCTTCCTACTCAAGGAATCGACTACCACATTAGCTTTTTCCGGATGGTATTGGATCTCAACATCATAATCTGCAACATACTCATGCCATCTCCATTGGCGCAAGTTCAATTCCTTTTGAGTGAAGACGTGTAAGACCTCTTTTTTTGCAAAACTAACAGAGTCTTATGCCCAGAACCGCCGCTTTGCAGTGACACCAACACTCACGCGAGGGTCGTCACTACAAAACGCAGATCTTGCCGGCCATACCGACTGCAGAAGAGAAAAGTAAGTATAAGAGTAATGTAAAAATCCAAATACTAGTTCATCAAAAATCACATGAATATAATATAAATCTCCACGAAGGGAGAGTGCACTGTAATAATAACCAGAGTACAAAATAAGGGCAAGATGAAGGTTATATCTACATGTATGAGCTACTGTTATATAAACATCCTATAATAAATTTCAGAGGTTAATATTACTATAAAATTACCCATACCAAAATCTCATGAAGATCCAAGGTCATAACCCCTTAATTATTTTATAAGGTGTATAGACCAAAATAATTTCCAAGTGATTAAAATTGGGTGCATGTGTCCAAATACCACCAAATTCCTTCCTAGGTCATTTCACCACCCTAAGATCACATGGACTAAACACCAAGTCCATACAAAGACATATTACCCTATGTCATTCACAAACCCCAAAGTTCAACCTTAGGGTTTGAACTAGGGTCCTAAGGCAAATCCACTCTAATCCACCCCAAACTCCATGTGAAGGTGTTTATTGTCATAACAAATCAGTGGCCCAAGTTTCAACCTATATTGAGGTGATTTGGTCACTCAATACCCGAGTTGGAGGTCATTAGACCCCAAGGACAACTCACCAAAATTTGGGAGGATTTGAAGGTCATTAGACCCTTTAATTAAACCTTACATGAAATATGAAATGATTTCCAAAACTTTAGAAAACTATTTTTCACAAATTCCCATTTTTGGATATGTTATAGATCTAGATATAAATGACACATGCTCCAAATTAAGTCATTTGGAGGTCAGGATTGATGGGGGCACTCCAAACAATCTCTAATCAACCTTAAGTATATACCTTACCAAAATGAGTTTTGTGGTCTGACCTTAACTCATAATTGGTTCAAATAAATTTTAAAATAAACTAGACTCATAGGGATACAAGTTTCATATTGAACAACTTTTCTGAAAAAGCCTCTAAGTATTTGTAATTTAAATCCTAAGGAAGCTGATTTTATGTGACAGAAATACATGTACCCTAAAGTTTAATTCATCAAGATCTTCACAGATCTTAAAGCATGATCGGGCGGCGGCTGGCTTTTTTCTTCCTCCATCCACCGGTCCCGATCCACCCGACCTGTAGCCAACTCCAGCCCTAATTCCCGGCCCTCCGACCACCTCCCCAGCCAACCACCGCCACCACCACCTCCATCGAGGTGAGGGCTATCGGCCGGTGGTTGTTTGGCCGCCGGAGACGGCGGATTTCGGCGAACCCGACACCCTCTTTTTTTACGGGAAACCAGTGGAAAAACTCCACCCGATCGGGCTCAATTGAGCCCGATTCATTTCTCCAAAGATTCCTAGGATCTAATCCATGAAAAAGGAGTAGAGGAGGACCTGGTTTGCGGTTTGAACGCGAGTGCTTTGCCTCCTCACCATTTCCAGCCACCGAGCTTGGGCTCTCTGCCACTCCTTCACCAACTTCAACGAAATTGAGAAAGGATCGAGGGAAACGCTTGCCCTTGCTCTGGTGAAGATCCTTAAAGAGGAGATTTGGGAGAGGAGGCTTGTAACTCCCCAATTTCATAAAACACCATTAATGGCCAAAAACCTAGTTTTTCGGTTTCAGCCAAATTAAGGGGGCTGAGCCAACCCAATGGCCGGCCATCCCATGTAAACTCTTCCTCTCCCTCAGAGGAGTAAAAGCCCCATAAAAGTGTGTGTGTGTGTGTGGGGGGGGGGGGGGTTATGGAGCCTCCATGGCCATTAAGCTCACATTTTCTTTCTCCTCCAAATTGTGGAAACTCCCATTCTCTCTCTCCTAGTCACCAATCTCAGAATTTGGTGGGCCCCAAAGGTGTCTCTCCACATCCTAGACCAATGGGTCACACTAGTTTGGGCTTAGCCCACTTGGATTGGGCTATGTTAGCCCAAATTGACCAAATTGAACTATGGGTTGACTTTGTCCAAATTAGCCACTTGGGTGACTTTGGCATGGGGATTTTGGGGCCATTGGGTCCCCCATGATGCCAAGAGACTAAGGGTGAGGTCAATTTGACACTTAGGTGGTCAATTGACCCAAATTGAGCTAAGTTGACTTTCTTAGGCTTAAGGTTGACCTTGGTCAACATGGCCTCTTTTGTTGACTCCAATGAGTCTCTATGCCTCTAATGGACCCCCTAATGGGTTAGAGATATTGTGATGGGGTCATGGAGTAATGGTAAAGCCCTAGGGTTAACCCTAAGCTAGTGTTTGAAGTTTTACTATTTGCAGCCCAAGGTAGTTCACACCCTAATACCCATGTTCACCCATCACTTTAGTGCTCCCTAAGGTTTTGTCATGACCTAGTCATGGCAAAACCACCCTAGGGGTTTAGTTGCCTGAGGGATGTTACAAATCCCAATACATAAAAATAAAAATTTCGCCCCCGAAATTCAGGTTAGGCCTACGGGGCTTCAAGTACGAGAAATTAAATGTAATATCCCAAGAGGCTAAAGGGGATACCCGACGTGAAAAGTTCTGGGTACCTTTGCTGCATCAAGTCATGCGGCTCCCAGGTGTGCTCCTCTTGTCCATGATTCCACCACAAGACCTTGACCAGCGGAACCTTCTTATGCTGCAAGACCCGCACTCCAGTATCGTTTATCCAGATCAGCTCCAAGCGCACCGATCGATCAGAAGCTATAGGCCCATATGTAGTCGTAATCTACTGCTCTGACTGAAGTAGAGCTATCCTGAGGGAGGAGATATGGAAGACATCATACAAACCCGCTAGCTCTGGAGGCAGCTCCAGTTTGTAAGCTAAGGGGCCGATCTGCTCCAGGATCCTGTAAGGCCCCATGTATCTCGGACTGAGCTTCTTCCGACCATGCACCCGCGAGACTCTATGCATCGGTTGTATCTTCAGAAACACCCATTCTCCTACCTGAAACTCTACCTGATGATGTCGAGCGCCGTAATACTTGGCCTGTCTTCTCTAGGCCTTCAAGATCCTGTTTCGAATCAACTGTACCTAAGTATCTGTATCCTCGACGAACTCCGAGCCAAGTGCCTTCGGATCCTCATCCTGGATCCAAGACAAAGGAGTCATGTATCTCCTCCCATATAAAGCCTCATAAGGGGTGTTGGGTTCATTGATTCCAATGACCCTGATTTGATGATGTCAAACAGGTCAATGAGATAGACATAGTTGTATTTGATGTATGTTTAAGTTCATGCATATAGGTTGGTCTTTGTCACAATGATTGGACAGATAGTTCAAGAGACAATGATAGGTGGACTCATGGTTAGTCTTGAAATTCAGAAAAATGCCTAAGTCCAGAAGCGTTGAGTGAGACAAGCTGACTCAATCCATACATCTAATAGTGTTGAGAGAAGGCGACAGTCAATGCATATAGTATTGAAAAGGTAGAAATATGGCTAAGTCCACAGGCATTGAGTGACTCTAACTCACTCAACGCCATATGGACAGAATCGTTGAGTCAAGGTTATCATGTCAAAGCCTAAACAGTGGAAGCTAGAAAATTGACTAAGTCTAGAAGCGTTGAGTGAAGCTTCATCACTCAAAACCATGCTAAGTCTGTCAACCCAATGTATAAGGAGACAGAAAAGTCGACTAAGTACAGCAGCGTTGAGTGAAGCTCACTCACTCAATGCCAAGTTAAAAAGCTTTGAGTCTAGTCGTTCTATGAAGAAATCAGAATTCAGCTAAGTCCAGAATCATTGAGTGAGGCGAGCTCACTCAACGTTCTCAACGCTTTTTAGCAGAAAGGAAAGTTGAACAATTTGACTAAGGCAAAAGCGTCGAGACAGCTGAGAAGAATTTCTCAGCATAACTGCTGAGATAGAAGATAGTCACGGATATGAAGAAAAAACCTCTAAGACAGTTGAGAAGGAACCGCTAAGACCTAGCAGAGCAGAAATATTTTGTTGAGTACATTGGTCACAATGTACTTGATTTGAAGAAGTCCTTTCAGCTCAATGATATACACATTGTTATATTTGATGGATGTTAAATTCATGTGTGCAGACAAATAAAGCTAAGTACAATAGTGTTGAGACACTCATGACTAGTGTCAACACACACTGAACAAGTTGTGTCGAGACAATGAGAAACTGTATTGATACTAAGGACAAGTGTCGACACACTCTATACAAGCAGTGTCGAGACTGAAGACAACTATGTCTACACTTAAGGCTAGTGTCGACACACTTCACAAGCTGAGTCATGAATGGAAGCAAGCTGTGTCGACACTCAGGACTTGTGTCGACACATTCTACATAAGTTGTGTCGAGACAAGGTGAAGGTCCGTGTCAACATATTCAGAAGTATGTCGACACTACTACAAGAGCAGTGTTGACACTCAGGACTTGTGTCGAGACATTCAAAAGTCAAGTTTCAACACTTCAAGTAGATTTGTTTCCTAAGTACAGATATCAAGATGAAGGTACTGACAACTATCAGAACTGTCAGATGTCAGATATTAACTGGATCAGCCGGTTACTCATAATAGAGCCTATTTAAAGGGATCAACTCTTCAGAAAAATTAACAAGAATAATTTGGTGAAGACAGATCTTAGAAGCATCAGCTATAATTTTGAAGGTGGAGAGAAGCCAGATCAAGAATCATCTTCAACTTTCTCCAGCCTAGATCTACCTTAATTTCAACTTTAAGAAGCTTTGAAAAGCTAAGAAGGGTTGGATCAGATCTATCTTGACAAGATCAAAGGAAGCAAACTCATCAGGATCAGATCAAGAAGCTGTCACTTATTTCTCTCTTGCTGGGTGACATTTTCTGATTCTATTTATTTTACCTTCATTAATTGTGTAAGATCTACCTGTATTTTTTAGTGTAGGAGAATTGTTGAAGTTGGTGGTCTGGCGGTCTTGCTTGGCGGGTTGATGACCACGCGGTCTGGCGGTTTCCCTTCAGCAGTTTGGTTGCTGTGTGTGGCTGTCTGAGGTCCAAGCGGTCTAGCGGTTTTTCTCTGGCGACTTGGAGACCGGGCGGTCTGTCGGTCTCCCATGGCGATCTCTCTCTCTGGTAGTAGCCGAGCGGTTAGTACTTCTATCTTACCGCGTGGCTTGTGCGGTTTGTGTCTGTATAGTCTGCTTGTGTCCAGTAATTTTTTAGTCCCACATCTCTTATTTGTTTTCTCTCATCTCTCCTCCATTCTATATAAGGGAGGTCATACCTTTGCAATAGATATCTTTTTGGGATAATAAAGTTTCAGTTATACCACTTCCGGTTTGTTTTTGTTCGTTTCTTACATGGTATCAGAGGAGTCGATCTTCTCCTCCTGATTCTATGCGCCCTCCCTGTCCGCGCTGCTTGCTTCGCCTGCTTGCGCCCTGTCTGCGCGGCTTATTTCTCTCCTTGTCATTGCCCTTGTGTGTGCGACCTCTTTGTTCCCTATGCTTAGTCGCCGCGACCTGTGCTTAGTCGCCACACCCTTCTTTTCTAACTGCTCCTCTTCTTTAGTCGCCGCGACCTGTTGTCTTGTTCGTCGCGACCTGTTGCCTTGTTTGGTCCTTACTTCTGTTTGCGCGGGCTGCCTTCTAGCCGCTCGACTTCTTTCCCTTTGCTTGGTTCTGCGGCTTGGTCGTGGCTTTTCTGGCTGCTGGTGTCTGACATCTTGACCGCTGTAGCTCTTCTTCTTCCTAACTGCGCGGCTTATTTCCTAACCGCACGGCTTATTTCCTAACCGCACGGCTTATTTCCTAACCGCACGGCTTCCCGTTGTTGCTTCTATGGCTCTTTCTGATGCTTCTACTGCCACCACTCCTTCCACCAAACCTGTCACCAATCCGGCTCCGCCTCTTCCTCCTACTCCTTCCGGGAACCTTGGCACCATTTCAAAGCTTGTCGGCTCCAACTACCCAGATTGGAGCGTCTCTTTCATCTTTCTCCTTCGCTCGCAACACAAACGCCACCATCTCGTTGATGATCCTCCTCCTACCACTTCACCTCTCTTTGATGACTGGGATGTGAGTGACACACTTGTGCGTACTTGGCTCGCTAATAGCCTATCTGATGAGTGCCTTCCCGTCATCCGTCATGATGAGACGGTCAAGGCCGCTTGGCTTCATCTTGCCGCCATGTACTCTAAGGGGGCTCAGACGTCCCGCAGCTATACGTTGTATGCGGACCTCTTTGCCCGTCCTACCTTATCTCCTGCTGCTGCCTACCAACAGGTTCATACTCTTGGGGTTGAGATTCTTCAGAATCGCCCCTTCTCTGCGGATTTGGCTCAACAACACAAGCACTTCCAGGAGCTTTTGGTTGTGTGTTATCTGCTCCGGCTTCCTGATACTTATGACATGATCCGCCAGCAAATTCTGGGTTAGGCGGAATCTCCTACCTTAGATGCCACCGCTGCCCGCATCGCCGCTATCACCTCTCTCTTACAGCGCCCGCTTCTGCCCGCTCCTCCTCCACCGGACAACTATGCTCATCAAACTCAGCGGAGTGGCTCTGGTAGCCGCAGTCACCAGTCTGGAGGACGTGCTCCTTCCCGCTACCTCTGCTCTCACTGTGGCCGCACCGGACATACTGTAGAACGCTGTTGGACGAAGCATCCCCATCTTCGCCCCTCCGGTGACTCTTTTGCCTCCTCTTCTAAGCCGTCTGCCTCCGTGGTCATATCATCAGGTAGTGCCCACGTGGTGACACAAGGTAAATGGCTTATCGACTCTGGTGCGACTAATCACATGACGGGCAATCCTTAGTGCTTCTCTCTCCTCGAACAGCATGATCGGTTGCCCCCGGTCCTCGTTGCAGACGGTTCTCCCTCCCCGGTTCATGGGTCGGGAGTGGTTCATGTTACTCCGTCCCTTCGTCTAGCGGACACTTTCTATGTACCCAAGTTTCCGTGCAATTTATTGTCGGTTACCTCTTTATGCAAGCAGCTTCAGTGTTTCTGTGACGTTTACTCTAACTTCTTGTTATTTTCAGGATTCGAGCTCCCAACGGACAATTGCTACTGGGACTGAGAGCGGCGGCCTCTACTTCCTCGACAACATTTCCGCCTTGTACGCCTTCTCATCTTCTTGTACGGATCTTCTCCAGTGGCATCTACGCCTCGGTCATCCTCCACCACGGCTTCTACATAAGCTTCTGCCCCACCTCCCTCCCTCCAGTACTCCTCTCAACTGCGACGCTTGTCAACTGGGCAAGCATCACCGTTCCTCCTTCCCGCCGAAGCACGGTCGAGGCTCTACTCGTCCGTTTGATCTAGTCCACTCCGATGTCTGGGGACCTGCTCCTACCCTCACCATTGGTCGGGGTAGTTCTTATTTTGTAACTTTTATTGATGATTTTTCTAGATGTACTTGGGTGTATCTTTTACGAGATCGCTCTGAACTTTTCGATGTATGGCTCTCTTTTTATCAGTTAGTTAAAACTCAGTTTGATGTTTGTATTAAAACCTTTCGCTCCGACAATGCTAAAGAATATTTGATTCATGCTTTTACCTCTTTTTGTGTGCAACATGACATTATTAATCAGACTAGCTGTGTTTATACCTCCCAGCAAAATGGGGTGGCGGAAAGCAAAAACCGTCACCTCCTCGATGTCGCTCGCACATTGATGACCCAAATGCATGTTCCTCGCTCATATTGGGGTTATGCTGTTCTCCTTGCCTGCTACCTTATCAATCGCATTCCCTCCACAATTCTCCACGGGAAAACCCCATTTTCAATTCTGTATCCGGGCAAGGAGTCTTTTCCTCTCCCTCTCCGAATCTTTGGCTGCACGGCATTTGTGCATGCCCCATCTGCCACCCGTGATAAGCTATCTCCTCGCTCCACCAAATGTGTCTTTCTGTGGTACTCCACCACCCAGAAAGGCTATTGTTGCTTTGACCCCGTTCTTCCTAAGCAGTTTGTCTCCGCTGACGTTACTTTCTTCGAGAATGCCTCCTACTTCTCGGATGACTCCTCTCCTCTTCCCCTAACTTCTGATTCTCCTGCTATTCCCTTCGTTCCCTTGTCTCCTACTGCGATATCCACCCCTACACCATCTCCGTCCACTCCTCTCTCTCCGCCTCTCTCTCCCACTTCTCCGCCACCATCTCCCTCATCTCCGTCGCCGTCGCTCTCTCCTCCCAGGCCAGCTCTCTCTGTCACGGATGCTCCAGATGCCGAGGGACCCGCTGATCTGGATCTTCCTGTATCTCTTCACAAAGGGGTTCGGACGTGTACCCTACACCCCCTTGCCGCTGTTGTTTCATATGATCGTCTTACCTCTTCTCGCAGGGCCTTTGCATTTTCTATCTCTGCCACTACCACACCTCATTCCTACCAGGAGGCCCTTGCTATTCCTCACTTGAAGATGGCCATGGATGAGGAAATGGCGACCCTAACGGAGTGGGGTACGTGGAATCTTTTTCCTCCTCCCTTCGGTACTGATGTTGTTGGCTGTCGCTGGGTCTTTGTGGTCAAATTTGGCCCGAACGGCACTGTGGATCGTTATAAGTCTCGCCTTGTTGCTAAGGGCTTTACTCAGACCTATGGGGTTGATTACTTTGACACCTTCTCTCCCATGGCTCGTCTCAGCACTATACGGGTCCTTCTCTCTGTGGCGGTCAATAGAGATTGGCCAATTTCCCAGCTGGATGTCAAGAATGCCTTCCTTTATGGTGATCTTTAGGAGGCCGTCTACATGGAGCAACCTCCTAGGTATGTTGCTCAGGGGGAGACACGAGTATGCCGGCTGAAAGAGGCAATCTATGGCCTCAAGCAGAGCCCTCAAGCTTGGTTTGACAAGTTCAGCGACATCGTGACGACCATTGGTTTTGCGCGAAGCTCTGCTGTTGGTACCCTAGTTTGGATTTGAGTTCAGTCTTCTCTTTTAGTCTCTTGACCCAAGATTTATCTATGGTCAAAGGTTAGTTGTTTAGTTAGTTTGCTCTAGTTGTAGAGTTGTCACTTATCCAGATGAAAATTTGGTTAAGTTGTTTTTTGTTCGACTATGGTCGAACGCCGCTCGACTATCGTCTATCAACTGTTCGACGATCGTCTATCAGTTGGTCGACGTTTGTTTGTCAGCAGATCGTCTATCTCTGAGTTAGTTCAACTCTTGTTAGCTCGACGTTCTGTGGAATCTGCCTCGCCGATCGTTGAACCCCGCTCGACTTCTTTTGACCAGACAGATTTCTTGATAGTTCAACTATCTGCTTGGATAGTTCAACTATCTGATAGTTCGACTATCTGTTTGATAGGTCGACTATCTGTGTTGCTTGATACTTCGACTATCTGTCTTGATAGGTCGACTATCTGTTGTGTTTGATAGTTCGACTATCTGCTTGGATAGTTCAACTATCTGATAGTTCGACTATCTGTTCGATAGGTCGACTATCTGTTTTCTGTGATAGTTCGACTATCTGTTTGATAGGTCGACTATCTGTTTTCTTTGATAGTTCGACTATCTGTTTGATAGGTCGACTATCTGTTTTGTTTGATAGTTCGACTATCTGTTTGATAGGTCGACTATCTATTTTGCTTGATAGTTCGACTATCTATCTTGATAGGTCGACTATCTGATAGCTCGACTATCTGTTCTGATAGGTCGACTATCTGCTGTGGTAGTTCGACTATCTGCTTTGATAGTTCGACTATCTGTATCGTTCGACTATCTGTTTGATAGGTCGACGATCTCTGTGCTTCGGTCGACGATCTCCGAGGGTCATTCGACGTTCTGCTGTATGTCTTTAGTAATTTTGTCCTCTTCTATTCTATGATTTATTTCATATTTATTTGGCATATTTTATAAAAGATTATTTCAGTAAATTTATGCTATCATTTCTAAGCAATACTTGCTTGCTTCTTTATGCATAAGTTAAGCTTTTCTCTGATAAAGTTGTTTGTCTTATTAGTTGACATATCATGTTGCTTTATCTGTCATGCTGTCCTTTATAGCCGTTAGACTCAAAAAGTCTTCTCTGGCCGTAAAGAGTTTCTTCTGATGTGACTTTCTCTAGTATTCTTTTATCAGATTTATTTGCAGCTTCTTAGAAAGCTTTATCCTCGTATAGGATATCTGTCTGCAGGATTTGTTTTTGCTTTATGCTATTTGCAGCCCAGTTTGCAGATTTCAGAAGAAGACAAGATTCAAACTCAAATTAGAGCCGTTGAAAAGGCCCATATATAAAGAGCTTCTTTTGAAAGAAGACCAAGAGAACATATACAGAGACACCAGATATACAGATCAAAAAAAAGCAAGAAGAGTTACAGCTCTCAGTGATTGATACTTTCAACTGAGAAGATCATCCCTCTTCAACCTTCTTCTTCAATCCTGAGTTCATCCTGCTGCAAGGAACATTCACTCAGTGCCTCAAGAAGAAGAAGAAGAAGAAAGAAAAGCCTGTGAAGAAGAACAATCATTCAACAATCAAGAGTCTTCTTCAAGCTTCTCCTTCAGAACTTCAAGACAGTTCTTTGTCTCAAGTTCAGAAGAGTTCCTGCACCCTGAAGCAAGACTCCTTCCTGGATATTCTCTAAGCCAGGGGGAGCCTTGATTCTTTAGAGCTTTCTAGCTCTGTGCAATCCACTAGCTTCTCTAATCTGTTTTTAACAATAGAGAAGAAACTTTAACTCTCTCAACCTCTTGTACAAAGGGTTATTACTCCCTTCAAAAGTGAACCTTGGTGGCAGGGCACCTGATCAAAAACCTGTGTTGGATTTTGAGCTCCTGATCAAAAGCTCAAAGGGTCTACTTGATCTACCTGAAGCAGATCAGTTGGTGGCAGGGCACCTGAACAAAAACCTGTAGTGGATTCCTACCAGGGTGGTAGAAGAGTGGACGTACCTATTTAGAGGGAACCACTATAAACTTCTTGTGTCGTCTGTGTTGCTGATTTAATTTATTGCACTGTGGCTGTGAGTAGAAATAACTAGGATTGCTAGTTGGTGTGATAGGACCCAAGCTTAACTGTAATTACAGTTAGCTCTCTCTTGTGCACTACACTTTGTGTTAGGCTCTAGGGTTTCAAATATCTATAAACTTATTCCGCAAATTAACTCTAAGGGAGTTGAGTAGGGTGTTATAATTTTTGAATACTCTATTCACCCCCCCTCTAGAGTTGTATCTATCCTCACTTTCATCTGCCGATCACTCGCTATTTATTCGCAAGACCTCCTCGGGACTGGTGGTTCTTGTTGCGTACATCGATGATATTCTTCTCACTAACAATGACCAGGAAGGGGTAGCCTTGACAAAGCGGCATCTTCGTCAACATCTGGTCACGAAAGATATGGGCTCTCCAAAGTACTTTCTGGTGATCAAAATCTCTCGGAAGCCCAACTCCTTAGTCCTATCCCAGCGTAAGTATGCCCTTGATCTGTTAAAAGAGGCAGGATTGACTGGAGCCAAACCTGCCCGATGCCCCATGGTAATTGGAGAAGACAAAACCTAGATAGATGATTCGCCTCTTCTTTCAGATACTACGCGGTACAGGCGTCTAGTTGGTAAGCTCATATATCTCACAGTGACCAGGCCCGACATTTCCTATGCTGTGGGCAAGGTGAGTCAATTCATGCAAGCACCTAGGGAGTTCCATCTACAGTCCGCCTTGCGGATCTTGGAGTATGTCAAAGCAGCGCCTGAGAAAGGATTACTCTTTCAGAAGAATGGTCATCTGAGGGTTGAAGCATACTCAGATGCGAGTTACGCTGATGACAAAGAGGATCACAAGTCTACCTCCGGTTTCTGCACCTTTGTTGGGGGAAATCTGGTAAGCTGGAAGAGCAAGAAGCAATCTGTCGTTTCCAGGTCCAGTGCTGAAGCAGAAATTCGGAGTATGGCATCGACCACTTGTGAGTTAAAATGGCTACGGGCTCTCATGCTAGATTTAGGATAGGTCTACAACCATCCTCTACCTATGTTCTATGACAACAAGGATGTCATATACATCTCCAAAAATCCGGTCTTCCATGAAAGAACCAAGCACATTGAGCTCGACTGTCTTTTCATTCGTGAAGAGATTTTGAAGGAACAAATTTGCACTCCCTTCGTCACTTCTGATAAAGAGCTGGCTGACATCTTCACCAAGCCAGTATCCGCCTCATTTCTTCATATTTATGACAAGCTGGGCATGATTGATATATATGCTCCAGCTTGAGGGGGAGTGTTGAAGTTGGTGACCGGGCGGTCTGGCGGTCTGGCTTGGCGGGTTGATGACCGCGCGGTCTGGCGGTTTCCCTTCAGCAGTTTGGTTGCTGTGTGTGGCTGTCTGAGGTCCAAGTGGTCTAGCGGTTTGTCTCTGGCGACTTGAAGACCGGGCGGTCTAGCGGTCTCCCATGGCGATCTCTCTCTCTGGTAGTAGCCGAGCGGTTTGTACTTCTATCTAACCGCGCGGCTTGTGCGGTTTGTGTCTGTATAGTCCGCTTGTGTCCTGTAATTTTTTAGTCCCACATCTTTTATTTGTTTTCTCTCATCTCTCCTCCATTCTATATAAGGGAGGCCATACCTTTGTAATAGATATCTTTTTGGGATAATAAAGTTTCAGTTATACCACTTCCGGTTTGTTTTTGTTCGTTTCTTACAAGAATCATTCTCTTTAAGTTGTAATCCTGTGTTATAAAGGCTGAGGTAGGGCTGGGATTGCCTGAGGTAAGAGAAGTAGGTATTTCTCTAAGTTGTAGGGTAGGATTTGCCTAAAGAGTGGGAGTGTGGATTCATTCTGAGGTAGAGTTCTTGGGAAGAACTTGAGGTGTAGGATCTTGGTGATCTGAGTAGTAAGACTTGTATAGTCTTAGTTGTAGAAGTCAGCTGGGCTCTGAGCTGTAAGATCTGAGGATTTGAGTAAAAGAAGGAGAAGAAGTTTGGCCGAATCTAGTTCATTGATAGGCGAAGGGGGAAGTGGATGTACCCATAAATTTGAGAACCACTATAAATCTGTGTGCATTGTGCTATGATTGTTGATTGCTATGCTGTGATAGTTTTTAAATTGCTGTTAAGATTATCTTGTTTATCTAACTGTGTTAATTAACTTAAAGAAAGTATAACTCTGAATTTTTAAATGGGTAGCTATAGTTTAAATTGGACCTATTCACCCCCCTTTAGGTCATTCTCAATACTAAAGCAAACATTTACAATTGGTATCAGAGGGAGGTTCACTAAAAAAGACATAACAACCTAGTGAGAATCCAAAGGATTGCAGAGAAAGATATATCATGGCTTAGTGGAAAAGCAATTCCAATAAGCTCCCTGTCTGCTCTAAAGAAAACTTTAGAATATGGAAGGAGAGAGTCAGATTATTCATGGAGGCAGCAGATCCAAGAATATACATCACAGTGATTGAAGGACCTTTCATTCCCATGAAAGTGTCAGTTCTTGATGCAAACATCAAGACACCCAAGACTTACATGGAGATGGATAAGGATGAAATCATTCTGTCCTCTATGGACAAAAGAGCACAGAATATTATAGTCAGGGCAATAGATGATTTCACTTTTCAGAATCTGATTCATTGCAAGACAACCAAAGGAATGTGGCAGTCTTTGATTGTCTACATGGAAGGAACTGATGAGGTCAGAGATGATAGGAAATCTCTGCTAAACCAACAGTATGAAGCCTTCAGATAGGATAAGAAAGACTCAGTGGCCGAATGTTTTGAAAAGTTCTTCAGAATTGTAAACAACCTGATGACTTATGGCAGAAGTTTTACTAACTATGAACTTAATGACAAGATCTTGAGATCCCTGAACAAGGAATGAGACATCAAGATCTGTTCCATAAGATAAATGGGGAACTTAGCCAACATAGACCCTCAGGCCCTATTTGGCAAGCTGTTGTTACATGAGTTATAACTCAATCTCAAGAAGTCTGAAGAAGATTTAGCTAGAGCACACAACAGAGAAAATACCTTAGCCCTAAAGGCTGAGTCTTCCAGAAAAGTCAGAGAGAAGTCAACACTCACAGAAAGATTGGAAACAACTTCTGAGTGCTCATAATCTTCCTTATCAAGAGGAGACTTGACTGAGGAGGAACTGTCCCTTTTCTCTAGACAGTTTAAGAAGATGTTGAGGAGAAGAAGGCAGGGCAGCTGGAAGGGTCTAGCTGGAGACTATTCTCTCAAGAAGACCAATCGTCCTGAGAAACCCAGGAAGAAGAAATCTGGGGACAGGTATGGTTATTCAGAAAATAAATATATTAAAATAATATAGTATGTTATTGTTGCAATAGAAAAGAACATGTCATAGCTGATTGCCTAACAAAAAGAAAGGAGAAAAAGTCAGAGAACTTGAAAGATGGACAACACAAGAAGGCTGACAAAAGCCTCTTGGCAAAAAGACAGTTGACACTATCTTACAGTGAGTCTGATTCATCAGAATCAGAAGAGGAGGAGGCTCTCATGAGCCCGATTGCTATTGAGGAGACCCAACCAGGAGAAGAAGATCAGGATTGTTCAGATCCAACTAAGGTAAAATCAATCTCTCGTAGTTTAGCCTCAGATTCTTTTTCTGCATCAAAAAATGAATCATGTTCACACTCCTTTAATAATAAAGAACATGATTCAGACATTGAAGATGATTTTAACTCCCTTATCAACAGATATGGGAAGTTACTAAAGGTCTTGATTGCAAGCAGATAGCTTGCTGAGGATCAGACCAAAGAATTAGAATCCTTGAGAGGAGTATCTTTTCAGTTAGAAAGTGCCAACATAAAGTTGGACCTACAAAAACTGAAACTTATAGAACTAACTTACCAGATAGATAGCCAGACAGAGGTAATAGTAGAACATGTCAAGATTGTCATGGACTTGGAAGCAAAGCTTACCCAGGAAAGACAGCTCCTGACTCAATTATAAAAACCTAAGTCAGTGCTACCTATCATATATACCTTTTCTGCACCATTTAGAAGTGGTGTAGAATATGGTAAGAACAAAAAGTTTATAAAGAAGTCTGTATCCAAGGGTAAAGCTCCAAGTGGTCCAGTTAGGCAACCAGTTAAGTATCTGCCTTCTAACAGATGCTTGAGATCATGTGTTCCTGGACACATGGGGTCTGAGTGCTCTAATAGTAAGGTCAATAAAGAGCCTTGCTGGAAGGATCAGACATCTAAAGGCAATATAGGCCAAAAACCACCACAAATCGTGATCAATCCAAGAAGCCAAGGAATTCTTGGAGCTGGTCCCAGTGCACCTCACCTAAATCTGAAAGGTAAGGGTGTGAATTTTACACCACTATCTTGGAAGTTGGATGACAATTCTGTGTTGCACAAAAGAACAACCTCAAATGTGCAACCAAAGAAAAGATACAACCGATTTGAGTGTTGGTGATGTGGGAAGGTTGGACATTTTTCCATAGATTGTTGGTATAATCCAATAGCACCTTCATATAAGATTCAACCAGCTTTATTTAAAAAGCCTGCTATGTTTCACACAACAAAGCCTAACAGGAACCAAGACCCCAAAACTATTTGGGTGCCTAAAATGAACTAAATATGGTACTTGGATAGTGGCTGTTCCAGACACATGAATGGATCAAGGAGTTTACTAAAAGATTACACTCCAGTTAGGAATGGACCAAAAGTCATCTTTGGAGGGTCAGAGAAAGGACTCACCAAGGGATATAGTAACATTTCTAATGGCCTAGTTACCATCACTAAAGTGGCTTATGTGGAAGGATTGAACCACAATCTGATAAGCATAAGTCAGCTTTATGATATAGTATATGAAATTATTTTCCACAATGACAAGTGTTTGATACGGAATTCAAGTGATCAAGAGATCATCTTGTCAGGCACTAGGAGTGGGAACATTTATTTTCTAAACTTCTTAAGTATAAATGAAAAATCACCTGTATTCCTTGTAGCTAGTGAGAAAGACTATTTGTGTGTACAGTGGAACAAGAGGCTGGCTCACTAAACTACAAAGCTATGAGTAAACTATTCTCTATGGACTTAGTTATAAATAGTCCACAACTCAAATGCTCCAAAGAAGGCTTATGTCCCGCATGTCAAAAATGCAAACAGACAAAAGTTTCCTTTAAGAGCATTTTGTCCAAAGACACTAAGAGGTGTCTGTACTTACTTTATATGGATCTATTTGGTCCTATGCAAGTTCTTAGTTTGGGTAGGAAGTCCTATACCTATGTGGTTGTGGATGATCACTCCAGATTTTCTTGGGTATTCTTCTTAAGGAGAAAGTCTTAAACACTAGACATCCTTGCTGATTTTTTCAAACAAATTCAGAATGAGATGAGATGTTCTGTGGTCAAACTTAGAGGTGACCATGGTACATAATTTCAATCTAAAAAGATGAAAAATTTCTGTAAGGAACTAGGAATCTTTCAGGAGTTCTCCTCTCCAAGAACACCACAGCAAAATGGAGTTGCTGAGAGGAAAAATCAAACTCTTATTGAGGCAGCTAGAACAATGCTGAGTGATAAAGCTCTCCCAGAATATTTCTGGGATGAGGCTATAAACACAGCATGCTATGTTCAGAATAGAGCATTGATCAACAAGAATAACAATAATACTCCCTATGAACTAATGAAAGGCAGAAAACCAAATCTGTCCTACTTCAAAATTTTTGGTAGTAAGTGTTATGTTTTGGACAATGAGAAAACTTATATAACCAAATTCTCAGAGAAATCCTATGAAGGAATCTTTGTAGGGTCTTCATAACAAAGAATACAAGATCTACAACTTGAAACATCAAATTGTAGAAGAATCTATTAATGTAGTTTTTGATGAATCATCTGTTTTATTTAATGAGATCTCTTACAACTCTGGTCTAGGTGTTGTAGACTATAGAATGGAGCTAAAAATAAGTGACTCACCTGATCTAGAGTTACACATTAAAGACAATATAGAAATTCCTATAGAAGATACTGCAACTGCCTAGGGGAGGAAGAGAATCATCCTAATCCTCCTACAGTACTAGGTATTGGTAGGCACCTTCTAATAGTAGTTAGACACCTTAGAGATCATCTTATTGATCAAATAATAAGTGATGCATGATTAGGAGTAACTACTAGGAGTAGACATCACAATGAGGTTCTATACTCTAGTTTTCTCTCTCAAATAGAACCTAAAAGGTTTGAAGAAGCAAATTCATACCCCAACTGGATTATAGCTATGCAAGAAGAGCTCAATCAATTTGAGAGATGCAAAGTCTAGAGTCTAGTTCCTAGATCTAGTGATCACAATGTCATAGGCACTAAGTGGATTTACAGAAATAAATTAGATGAGTATGGGGTTATAGTCAAGAACAAAGCTAGGTTAGTGGCTAAAGGATATAGACAAGAGGAAGGGTTAGACTTTGACCGAACCTTTTCACCTATAGCTAGGCTAGAAGCCATAAGGTTGTTTTTAGCTCATGCAGCATTCAAAGGATACAAGGTCTACGTACCAGATGGATGTAAAGTCAGCATTCCTCAATGGTACACTGAAGGAGGAAGTTTATGTAGAGCAGCCACCAGGTTTTGTTAACCCTAAACACAACACCTATGTTTTCAGATTGCACAAGGCTATGTATGGGTTAAAACAGGAACCTAGAGCCTTGTATGAGACCCTGTCTACCTTTCTTATAGAGAACAAATTCTCTAGAGGAATGATAAACAAGAAACTATTTCTTAGGGACATCAAAGGATCAAGCATCCTCGTCTAAATTTATTTAGATGACATAATCTTTGGGTTTACTAATGAGAAGCTATGTAGTAAATTTACAAAGCTTATGCAAGGCAAGTTTGAAATGAGCAGCATGGGTGAGTTGGAACTTGGGATTCCAAGTTGGACAATCAGAGGATGGAATATCCATCTCTCAATCTAAGTTCACTAAGGAGTTGATTAAGAGATATAGTATGGAGAATTCTTCTACCATGAGAACTCCAATTGGTTCTTCTGTGTCACTACACAAGGATGAATCTGGGAAATCAGTTGATGAAACCATATATAGAGGCATCATTGGATCACTCCTGTATTTGATTGCTAGTATGCTAGATATTATGTTCTCAACATGTGTCTGTGCTAGGTACCAAGCATGCCCCAAAGAGTCTCATTATTGTTGTAAAGAGAATACTGAGATATCTTAAGGGCACACCCAATCTTGGGCTTTGGTATCCTAGGGATAGTGATTTTGAACTCACAGGGTACATAGATGCAGATTTTGTAGGGTGTAAAGAAGATAGAAAAAGTACTTCTTGAACTTGCCAGTTTCTAGGGAAAAGACTTATAAGTTAGAGTAGCAAGAAGCAAACAAGTGTTGCAATCTCTACAGTAGAATCTGAGTACATATCTGTTGGGAGTTGTTGTGCTCAGTTACTGTGGATTCAACATCAACTACTGGACTACAGTGTATAACTAAGTAAATCTGTTATGTTTTGTGATTCTATTAGTGCAATTTCTATTGCTAATAATCCTGTTTCACACAGTAGAACTAAACATATAGAAATTAGATATCACTTTCTCAAAGAGAATATTTAAAAAGAAAATATAAGCTTACAATATACTCCAATAGAAAGACAAGTTGCTGACATTTTTACAAAACCCCTAGATTAAAGCAAGTTCAATTACTTTAAAATTGAACTAGACATGTTGAACATTGAATAAATATTTACAATTAGTAGCAACAAAAGTTTGTACAACTCTTAAAAAGATGACTAACCAGGAAACGGAGTAGGAGCCGAGCGAGGTGGTGCAATATTCGGAGTTTGCTGATCTTCGCCCTGTGGTGTAGGATATGTCGGGGGCTGTATAACAAAGGCCAATTATAAGAAGTTTCCGTTAAACCTAGTTAAAAAAGTGGACAATTACAAGTGATCTCCAATATGGGCACACCACAGCTTCCGCTGCTTAGTTTGTCCCCAAACTAAACTCGAGTCGGGGTGACCCAGGGTTAGTGGACTTTTACTCTTTCGATCGAGGTTCCATCTGATACCAGTTTGTAAGACACTTTTTTTCTTTTAAACCACAGGGGTCTTATGCCCAGAACCGCCGCTTTGCGATGACACCAACACACCTTAGGGGGTTGTCACTACAAAACACCGATCCTACCGACCATACCGATCGCAGAAGAGTAGAATAAATATAAGAGTACATGAGTAAAAAATGAAACTCAATACTAGTCCACCAGAATCACATATATATAAATAATTCTCCACGAAGGGAGAGTCTACAGAAATGATAAAGCAAAGTACTAAAGAGGGCTCCTGTCTGATACATCAAAATCCTCACTACAAATCACTCAATCGCGGAAGAAAATCTATAATATCCACTAATGATCGGGACTCACTATCCCGACTGGCTGAACTCCAGTGCTACACTGCCCCATCTCCAAGTGCACCGACCTCTAGGGCTGCATCTCCTTGCTCGGCTGCATGCTCCCCTAAAATGATTTGGTTAACGACCGTTAGTATTAAAGACTAAGTCTTATCATCCCCACCCCTCCCCCATGGCTCCTAGGCACCGAGCGGGGAGAAGAAAAGGGAAGGTAATGAAGGTGGAGAGTAACAAAGGTAAGTATGTGGCGGCGAAACTAGTCTATCATGAGTTCATAAATAGAGCAAGTATATGTAAGCAGTAGTATGTAAGAAGTATAAGTATACACAAGAATAAGTGAGAAAGTATAGTATGAGAAGGTAAACTAAGTAACTATGACCTATAGGAATGCCCATACAAACCTATAGACCAAGGGGTCATTTTGCAAGGCCTTTTGTATAAAGTGTCTCATACCATTTTATACAATAGGTGTCAGGGGTTATATGAAATGATGATACTATGACATGCAAGTATGCTATGATGTGAATCATGCAAGTGCACACAGACCTTTAGTTCCCCCTTTTTGGAGCCTAACCTCCCAGGATACCTCCGTAGTGGCAAATAGAAGTGGTGGGTTGGGCCTCGCCCATCTCTAAACAAGTATCAACACTAACAGCCAGACCTATCATATGCCTAAATGCTGGTGCACTAAGCAGAGCTCCTGCGTACTCTTGCCGACTGTGCACCAGACTTTATTTGACCAAGAGTTAAATCACACTTGCCGAGTCATCGTATTGGTGTCGGTGTGACGACTCTCCAATACCGAAGACCCACCACCTTATATCTTATGCACATGCAACCTTAATATAATTTTCCATCGAGACAAAGCTCCCCGGACTATCCCGTCCGTCACAATTATCTACCGAGCCAAAGCTCCTCAGACTAACCCGTCTGTCACAAATATCTATCGAGCCATCGGCTCGCCGGGCTAACCTGCCCATCACTAAAACCACTGAGTCTACCGCTCGCGAGACCCAAACTAACTCCCACAACACTGGGGAGTGTGAGTGTAAGTGAAATCCTGGTTATGTTAGTTACTCTTAAACATTGATTATTCTTACGGTTTAGGTTAGCCCAGTATTGCCCAAGGTATTCCCACTGAAGGGCTCTCACAGGGCACTAGGAACTATGATGGTAGCTGAAGCCCATCGTTCACTTTTGCAAGACACTTACTATTATTGGTTATTACCCAATTCCCGATCCCTTTTAATATTATACTAGATCTAACCCTAGTGTATTTTGACTCTCTTTCTCTCCAAAGGAAAGACGACCTTTCGTCGATCCCGAGCACCACCTAACAATAGCCAACCCAACATTCCCCTCATCATGAATCATAATGAAGCTCACTTTTTCATCTTACCAAATCAACATACATTACTCCCCACTTCCTATGATCATCCCCCATGTTATCACAATTTTCGCAGTTTTACTAAATGCAGACCAACCTAATCTATATGATGTATATGATAGGAGGCACTCCAAATTTCATCCAAATGCCCTAAGATAATTATTGTGGGTCGTTAATGACACATTTAGCCTAAATCCAGAAACTTTTAATTTTCCTAATTAATTTAACATTTATTAGATTTTCCCAAAAGTTAGGCTATGGGTAAATTTGAACATGAAGTGCTAGATTTCCTTAAGTTAAGGCCACCCAAAAATCATGATCACTATCTGATACCAAAATAACAGATAATACCAAGTTTCTCAAATTTTCATAAAATTATTAGCCCCTAAATAATTAATTCAAGATAATCCAAATTATTAGAGTTAATGAAGGGAGTACCATAATTTATAGTCCAAAAATTATATAAAAATTACCAGAGCCTTATAATGATCATAAAACACTATTGACTAAGTTTCATGAAATTCCAAGATTAGTGAACCATCTATAAAAATACTTCAAATAATTCTATTAAAGTGCAATTTGTGAAGCAACATTTTATAAACTCATCCAAATGACATGTGATAAATTTTATAGACTTCATTATGCCCTAAAAAGTTCTCTGGCCAAGTATCACAATTTTCCAGCAAGATATACTATTTATTATCTATTTATCAAAGTATGTTGCACTAATTCGCTTAACACAAGAAGTACTAAGAGGAAATGCCCAAATGATCCAAATAATTTACTAGTGCCTCTAAATGATATTTAATTAACGTTGCCAGAGTTTCATATCATTCTAAGTTAATATAACCATGGTTACTTCAAAATCATCAAAAAGGGCAAGGTGGAGATTATACCTACAAGTATGAGATACTGTTTCCTAAACATCCTATACTAAATCTCATAGGTCAATAACACTATAAAGTTACTTCTACCAAAATTCCATTAAGATCCAAGATCATATGACCCTCCTATATTTTCATAAAAGGTATAGGCCTAAACTATCCCTAATTGGTTTAAGTTATGTGCATAAGTCGAAGTGTCACCAAATTCATTCCTAGGGCTTTTCATCACCCTAAGATCACATGGACTAAACACCAAGCCCTTGCAAGGACATATCACCCCATGTCCTTCACAAACCCCCAATGTTCTACCTTAGGGTTTGAACTAGGGTTCTAGGGAAAATCCACCCTAATCCACCCTAAACTCAATGTGAGGGTGTTTAAACTAACCATGGAGCTTTGGACCAAGTCCCAACCCCTTTGGGTGAGAATTGGCCCCTCTATGCCCCAAACACTCTTTGCCCTAAATTACCCTTAAGGGGCCAAACTTTGGTCTCACCAAAACCGATTCAAATCTAACACAATTGGGCTGAGATTTTTATCATGGTCATGCCAAGACCCTAAGAGTCAGACACCAAAATTTTGGTGTGTTTAGAGGTCATTAGACCCCTTAAATAGTTCATACATGCATTATTAAATTTCTACAAAACTATAGGAAGCTTTTTTCCAAAAATTTATATTTTTGGATATGTTTTAGGTATAGGCAAGAGTGACACCCATCCAAAATTTCAAGTCATTTGGATGGCTGGATAGATGGGGGCACTCAAAACAATCTCTGACCTACCCTAGGTATAGACCTCACCAAAATGAGTGTTGTGGTCTGACCTGAACTCCAAATTGGTTCAAACTAATTTTATTGTAAACTAGACTCATAGGGCTACAACTTTCATGTAAACCACTTTTACTATAGGGGACTTTACGTATTTTTAATAATTAATTTAAAACAGCCCAATAACTGTGATAGAAAAACCATAAATCAAAACTTAATATACTAGATCTATCACGGATCTTAAAGCAAATCGAGTGGCTCCTGGTTTTCTTCTTCCTCCAGCCAACGAATGAGATTAGCCTGACCTAGAGCTTATTCTAAGCCTATTTGCCGGCCACCTGGCCACCTCCCTGGCCGACCACCACCGCCACCGCCACCACCTCCATTGAGGTGGGGGCTATCGCCGGGCGGCGGCCCGGCCGCCGGAGGGTCGGTTTTCAGCGTACCTGAGAGGAAGCCCAAATCCAAAAATTCATGGAATTTGAAGCTTGGAATCGGCTCAACTGAGCTCGTTTCTTATCTCTAAAGATTCCTAATATCTAACCCATGAAGAAGGAGTAGAGGAGGACCTGATTTACGGCCTGAAGACGTGTGCTTTGCCTCCTCGCAATTTCCGGGCACCAAACTTTGGATCCTCTGCAACCTCTACACAAATCTCAATGGAAATGAAAAGGAATCAAGGGAAACGATTGCCCTTGCCCTGGTGAAGGTCCTTAAAGAGGGAATTTGTGATAGGAGGCTTGTAACTCCCAAATGTCATTGAACTACATAATGGCCATTAACTCCACCCCTTCGGTTTCAACCAAATTAAGGGGCTGAACCAAATTAACGGCCAGCCACCTCCAAAAAATCCTCCTCTTCCTCATAGGAATAAAATCCCCATAAAAGTGGGAGCTATGGAGCCTCCATGGTCATGATGGCCATTAATCTCAAGCTTTTCTCTCTCCTCCAAATCACTAATTCTAGAAGCCTAGTCCGATGAATTTTGTTCTATTCGTTGAACTCCGCTTGACAAATCTGCTCTATTCGTCGATCTCCATTCGACAAATATGCCCCGATCGACAAAGGATGATCCTTGTTCAGTAAATTTCTCTATTTATCAAACTCCGTTCGACAAACTCTGAACCCGGTTCAGCACTTACTTCGTTCGTCGAGCTCCGTTCGACGAACGATGAACCTAGCTTAGCAACCTGCTCTGTTCGTCGAAATCCATTCGATGAACTCTTAACCCAGTTCAGCACTTACTCCGTTCGACAAACGCTGAACCAAGTTTAGCAACCTTCTCTGTTCGTCGAACTCCGTTCGACGAACTCTTTACCCAGTTCAGCACTTACTCCGTTCGTCGAGCTCTGTTCGACGAACACTGAACTAGTTTAGTAACCTTCTCTATTCATCGAACTCCGTTCGACGAACTCTGAACCCAGTTGAACACTTACTCCGTTCGATGAATATCTACCAGTTCTATGATTTCTAAATATTTGGTAATTGAGACTTACTATTTGCAGCCCAAGGTGTTTCACACCCTAATTCCCATGTTTACCCCAAACCCTTTAATACTTCCCAGGGTTTTGTCATGACCCAGTCATGACAAAACCATCTTAAGGGTCTAGAAGTCTGAGGGATGTTACACACTCGAGGCCCCGACGACGATCTTGAGGATGCCGGACTTCGACCTGGTCCTGGGCACGACATTGCTTACTTAGAACCATGCCCAGATAGATTGCCCGGCAAGGAAGGTTGTACTGAGATATGACGGAACCTTCGCGACCTTCGAAGGTACTACTCCCCTCTCCCGTCGGCTATTATCTTCTACTCAGGCGTCAAGGCCCACATGCAGGGAGATGAGGTCTATCAGGTGTTCTTCGAGATGGTTGAGGTCAAAACGATGGTTGCCGATATATCGGTGGTGCGGGACTTTGCGGATGTATTTCCAGAGAAGTTACTAGGATTGCCACCGCACCGGGAGAAGGATTTTTCAGATCTAACTGGTGCCGGGAGCTAAGCCGATGTTTAGGGCTCCCTATCGGATGGCTCCGAAGGAGCTGGTGGAGTTCAGGAGTCAGCTACAGGAGCTGGTGGAGGCTGGATTCATTAGGCCAAGTTCCTCGCCTTGGGGAGCTCCAGTCTTGTTTGTGAAGAAGAAGGATGAGACCCTCAGGTTGTGCATCGACTATCGTGCACTAAACTGTTTGACACTCTGGAACACATATCCACTGCCAAGGATAGATGAGTTATTTGATCAGCTAGAGGGAGAACATTGGTTCTCGAAGCTGGATCTGAGGTCGGGATTCTCTAAGTTACGGATTTAGGAAAAAGACATCCTGAAGATAATGTTTAGCATCAAATATGGCTTGTATGAGTTTATCGTGATGCCCTTTGGGCTCACAAATGCGCCATCGGCTTTCATGAGCTTGATGAACCGGGTGTTCGAGCCGTACCTCGACAGGTTTGTCATTTTATTCATAGATGGCATCCTCATTTATTCGAGGACGAAGGAAGATCATGCACAACATCTAGAATTGAATCTGGAGAAGCTCAGGGAGCATCAGTTGTATATCGAGTTCATCAAGTGCAAGTTTTGGCTGACGGAGGTGGCCTTTTTAGGCCACATTATTAGTAGAGCAGGACAGGCAGTGGATCCTGCGAAGATTCAGGCAGTGTGAGACTGGCCTTAGTTGAAGACGACCACGGATGTCTGAAATTTTCCGGGATTGGTCGGGTATTACCGGAAGTTTGTGTAAGGATTCTCTCACATAGCCCTTCAACTACATTATTTGACGAAGAAGGATGCTTCGTTCGTCTAGACGCCATAGTGCGAGGAGGCCTTCCAGGAGTTAAAGGGTCGGCTTACTTCGGCTCTTATCCTTGCTATTCCGTCTGGTAAGGAGGGCTTCCAGTTGTACACTAATGCATCATTTCAGGGGATGGGTGATGTATTGATGCAACATGGCATGTGATAACATACGCCTCCCGCCAGCTGAAGAAGCACGAGCATAACTACCCTGTGCATGACTTGGAGATGGGAGCAATGGTGTTCGCTCTGAAGATTTGGTGGCATTATCTTTATGGTGTACACTGCGAAATATTTTCGGACCACAAGAATCTGAAATATGTTGATATGCAGAAGGAGTTGAACATCTGCTAGAGACGATGGGCGGAGTTTCTATCTAATTATGAGTATATGATACACTATCACCCGGGGAAGGTGAATGTGGTGGCGGATGCACTGAGCCAGAAGACTACCACTTTAGGAGTAGATCCCAGTTGATGGCTATGGAACTGGTACGGATGATGGAGGATATGCAGATTACTTTGGTGTCCTCGGACGACTCAGAGCTTTATGAGGAGTATCTGGCCACGATGAGCACTACCGATGATATTTGAGATCGCATCAGGGCTGAACAGAGAATGGATGACAAGATAGAGCTAGTATTCAGGACCTTGGAGGCTGGCACGGCCGGGGAGTATACAGAGAGGGACTGTGTTGTTATGCTTTAGAGGATGGGTGTACATATCGGCTGGGGGCAGGATTCGAGAGGACATTATGTCCGAGGCTCACTATAGTAGGTACTCGGTGCACCCGGGCATCACCAAGATGACAGCTGACCTGAAGAGGACGATGTACTGGTCGGGCATGAAGAGGGATATCACATACTTTCTGACCCATTGCAAGGCTTGTAAGTTAGTGAAGGCAGAGTGTAAGAGTCTGGCGGGATTGTTGCAGCCACTTCTAGTGCTGGAGTGGAAGTTCGAAGATAACGCCATGGATTTCGAACATGGTCTTCCTCGGTCACATGCAAGGAACGACTCGATATGGGTGATCGTCGATCGATTGACCAAGGTGGCAAGATTTCTACCGATAATGAAGGATTCTCCAGTGGGTGACTTGGTGCGGAGGTTTGTGGAGTAGTACGTCTGATACCATGGAGTGCCAAGGACGATAGTGTCCGATCGTGATGGGCGATTTACGTCTAAGGAGTGGAGGTCGGTCCAGGCTTATTTGGGGACTCGGATGACATTTAGTACCGCCTTCCACCTTCAGATGGATGGGCAGACAGAGCAAACCAATCGGACACTTTAGGATTTCTTGCGTCTTTGCATACTGGACCGCATAGAGCCATGGGAGAGGCAACTACCGTTGATCGAATTCTCTTACAACAACATCCACAAGTCCAGCATCGGTATGGCCCCTTGAAAGTCTTGATTTCAAGATCAACTAAACACCTAGAGGGGGTGAATAGGTCTAATTTAATTCTAGGCTACTTAAAGTTAATGAATTTTGATTCTCTATCTTTATTACTATCTATGTCAGATAAGGCAAGAAAGCTATTTGGCAATTATAACACAATCACAACACATCAATCATAGCACAGTACTCACAGATTTATAGTGGTTCCCCAATTGATGGGTACATCCACGTTCCCCCTTCGCCTATCTAGCAATAGACTAGATTCATCCAAACAACTTCTTCTTTCTTTTACAGATCCTCAGATCTTACAGCTCAGAGCCCAACTGGCTCCTATAACTCAGACTATACAAGTCTTACCACTCAGATCACCAAGATCCTACAGCTCAAGTTCTTTCCAAGAGCTCTACCTTAGAGTGAATCCACACTCCTACACCTCAGGCAATCCTGCCCTACCTCAGAGTGATCTACACTCCTACAACTCAGGCAACACTTGCCCTACCTCAGCCTTTATAACACAAGCTTACAGCTCAGGAACTTAACCTTACCACTCAGATTCAATATGAATCCTACACAAAATATTAAAGAAATGAATTACAGACACCAGAGAAAATTCTCCGTGTCTGTCTACTTGGACTGAGCAGATGTCAGCCCTATCTTTGTCTTCACAACAATAAGATGAGAAAGCGATCTTGAATTGAAGCTCGGCTTGTTCTGGAAGCGACTAGTAGAAACCTTTACTTCTTCTTCTTCTTCAAGAATCTATCCCGATCTGGACTGAGCAGATATCAGTCCTCTCTACTTCTTCTTCAAAGATCCAGCGAATGATCTTCATATTTAGCACGGCTTGGATCGTGAAGATA
Organism: Platanthera zijinensis; assembly: GCA_039513925.1. Taxonomy (NCBI): domain Eukaryota; kingdom Viridiplantae; phylum Streptophyta; class Magnoliopsida; order Asparagales; family Orchidaceae; genus Platanthera; species Platanthera zijinensis. The sequence goes on from CM077083.1 coordinate 45,064,286, forward strand.
CTTTCAGCTAGGGCTCGCCTAGACTGATTTGCCTTCCTCAGAGAAATACTCTGAACTTGTTGTAGCAGATGTTGAATGCCTCAGCAAACTCAGAACCCCTTCAGATTTTCAAATTGAATTTTTTTGCTCTATTACAATGGCGGAAGAAGACAACGAACTCTGCTTCTCGTTTTCAGAATGAATTAATTCTTTGATCAGAAAGCTATTTGATCTCGATATCAGCTGCTATTTATAACTCCGTCAATTAGCCAGATGATCGACACGTGTCCCAGATTTAACAATGGTTAACACCTTAGCTTAATCAAATTGAGATTCACTGTAGACTGACAGCGATGTTAATGTCGATTTGCAACGAATCTGAAATTTGTTGACTTTGTTGATGTAAGCATCATTCTAGACTTAGACAAAATCAACTATCTTTCTAGAAGTTCTGCGTTCGACAAACTCCAAGCTCAGTTTGACAAACCCTGAGTTCAGCTCGACGAAACAGTGAAAGAGATGAAGGCTGAGTTCGACGAATTCTGAACTCTGTTCGACGAAAGCAAAGCTTAGCTCGACGAATAGTGGATAAGCTGAGTTCAACAATTCTGAAGGCTTAGTTCTTCTTACAGATGAAAGCTGAGTTCGACGAATTCTGAACTCCGTTCGACGAAATCAAAGCTTAGCTCGACGAATAGTGGATAAGTTGAGTTCGACGATTCTAAAGACTGAGTTCTTCTTACAGATGAAAGCTGAGTTCAACGAATTCTGAACTCCGTTCGACGAAATCAAAGCTTAGCTCTCCGAATAGTGGATAAGATGAGTTCGATGATTTTGAAGACCGAGTTCTTCTTACAGATGAAAGCTGAGTTCGATGAATTCTGAACGCAGCTCGGCGAAATCAAAGCTTAGCTCAACGAAAACTGAATAAGCAATATTTCGACGATTCTGGACTTAGAATTTTCTTCAGCTCTGCTAGGCGTTGAGTGTGTTGACCTCACTTAACGCTATTTCCCGTTGCCCATTGATGGGCCAAAACCCGAACAGGCAAGTGTACCTGTCGAATCGTAGTATCAAGGTCGTATTAAAACTCGGGGCAGGCAAGTACTATTACTCACAACGATTCTATTATCCTACCGAACGATTGATGATTTTTGAAAATAAAATAAAATAAACTTAATTAAAAGAAAAATATAATATTGCGAAAGAGTGCTCGATTGACGATTCACTTTGAAATAAAATAACGAAATAATTTAGTTAGCATTTGCAATTCTATTAAGACCGTGACAGATCCGATATTAGGAAATAATCTCGCTAGAGCATTAAATCCCCTAACTTATAGACGTTTTGACCAAAATCTCTTTCAAGTCAAAAAGGCCTAAAGTCGCATTACCGAAGTGACCCGCACTATTGGATTTGACTCCAATCCGGAGGATTTACGTCATCCTATCTCTAGGGGTGCGTTCAACTCCTTCCTTCCTTGAGTGATCTTTCATATTCACGAGCCTCTCGACTACTCAAATATGAGATCGGAATCTACTACCGTATACTAGAAATATGGAGTCGATACGAAATAAATCAAGGAAGGATCAAAAATAGAAAAATCAAATGAAAACATAAAATAAAAGGTATTATTTTATCGCAAATCTTATCGCGATCGGGCACAAAATAAAGTTAGCTACGCATAATAGAGGAAGAAAACAAAAGAAAAGAAAATTGCATTATCATTAAACTAGGAATAAGAGTACATGAAAAGAAGAAAAATACTAAACTATTGCTTGGAGAAATGAAATAAAAAAACAAGAAAATAAATACTTGAAAATGGAAGCTTGCTCTCTAACTCTCTACATTAGCATTCTAAAAACTACAACACAAACTTTCTTCAAACTAAAACTACTTCCAACAAAAACTACTTCCCCAAAACAAGAGACAAGGGGTCCTTTATATAAGAGAGGGAGAATGTTCTAGATTGAAGTGGAAAATGAAGGGACATTAGGGGTGGCCGACCATGTATGGAGGAGGGTTCATGCATGATATTTAATGAAGGGGGGGAGAGAGAGGGGTTCATTGTATTATATTAAATGGAAGGAGAGAGAGGAGGCTACATGCATGCACTATATGAAAATAAAAATATAAAATGAAGAGGGGGAATGGATGAGTCTTAAATGAGCATGAGAGAGAGAATAAAAAGAAATAAAAATAGGTGGAAAGAGGGGGGTGGACGGCCACCTACTTGAAACTACATGCATGCAATACATTTAAATAATGGAGAGAGAGGGAGAGGAAGGTGGCCGGCCAAGTGCAAGGGGTTGAAAATGCATGCATGCAATTAATGAGGAGGGTGTATGTGGTCGGGTTTGATGTTTGGGGGCTGCATGGGGGGGGGGGCTTGGGCTGCTTGCTTGGGCTCGGGTAGAGGGCTAGGGGCTTGTGGGCTGCATGTAGGGGTTACATCAAGTAGGCCGGGCTGCTCTAAGTGGGAGGGGCTGCTTCAAGTTGATTGGTGGGCTGCACTTGAGGACTCGGCCTGCATCATGTATGGCTTGTAATGGTGTGCTCGGGTTGGGCTTCATGGGTGAGGGCTGCTTGCACATGGACTGCATGAGGGGCTCGGGCTTGCTTGATAAGTGAGGGCCGACTGCACATTGTATTGAGGCTCTTGACTTGAGGGCTGCACTTGGTCATCAACATGTGGGCTTGATCCTACAAAGTGAAATAAAACAAAACAAAACATAGATTAGTTATGTTTTAAAACAATAAAACACCAAGTACATTCAAACATAAAAACAATATATCAATAACATTCAAACATTAAAATAAAATAACAAAACATCAAAAATATTAAAACATTAAAATAAGACAACAAAACATTAACTAATATTAATAAACATAACACAATATATAGTGACATAATACATATAATAAGACTAAAAAGATTTTAATATCAAAACATAAAATGACATCAAAACAAGCATACAAAACACAAAATTATGATAAAACTTAGGGATTTTAACTACTAAATTACCCTCAAAAAGGATGACTAAAACTAGTCATCAAACTCCCCCATGCTTAGACTTTTGCTATTCCAGAGAAAAAAGAAAAGAAATATTTATAAGACATTAAATAATTTTCAATTAAACTTAAAATTTATTGACATCAAAATCTAGCCAAAATTAAAATTTAGGGATTTATGAATTAAGTCCTAAATTATGAACTTAAAGTGAACAGAGAGAAATATTTAGCCAAAAATTCTCTAATAAATTAACTAGCACTCAAAGTTGAGTAAAGTGCAAACAAGATTAGATTGAAATTATAAAAACCATAACTTAAAAGAAACTTAAGGAAAAAATTGCAACCTACTACTTATGCTCTCCCAATATTTTAATTTAAAAACTAAGACAATAATATTGGCTAATGGGTTTGGGGAGGAAATAAACATGAAGAGGTCTTTGATTGGAGGGATCATCATTATTTTTTTCTTCATACCCCACACAATTTTTTTATTTTTTTAAATAATATATATGTAATACCAAAAAATGATAGACTAACATCCTATCACTTCCCCCAACATATATGAACTTTTAAATTCCTCTCTTCATTAGGGTTGCATATGTGTACCAGAGAATAAGGAACTAACATCTCCTTATTCCCATGACATATGATCTAACAATAAAAAGAAAAAGAGAATTGGGTAAGGATAAGAGGTTAAACAAGATTTTAGAAAATAAACTAAAATACTAGAGACAACTACTAGTATACTTAGATTTCCTAAGAATCTAAAAGCTTGAGGTAATAATCATTGGAATCCAAAATTGTTTAGCAAAATTACTACAAAATTGAAACTATTTAAAATAAAAGAGAAAAAGTGTTAAATAAATTACTCTAAGCAAATTAAAATCATAAGATTATCCTCAAAACTAAATCACTAAATATTAGATTTAACTAAATATGATGAAATAAAAGATTAGCAAAGAATGCTTATAAACAAACCCAAACTAAATTTCTGAAAATAACAAAAAGCTAAGCATGAGGTTTATTATTTTTTTGATTTTTTGACATTTTTCATTTTTTTTTGGATTTGAAATATGATCTTTTTTTGGAGTTTTTGATTTTATAATTTTTTGGGTTTTTTTATAAGGCTAAATAAAAGCATTAAAAGGTATAATATAACTATACTAATTTTAAGAAATTTAAAACTTTTTTTTTTAAAACATTTATTTTAGAAAGGAAAGAAGAAAGAAACTAAACCCTCCCCTATGCTTAAATTTTGCATTGTCCTCAATGAAAAATAAAAACAAGAAAGAAAAAGGAAGAAGAAGGGGGAGGGGGGATGCAATAAAGTAAATAAAAAAAAGAAAATGACTTCCCCGGATTCATAAGGCCGAATGCAGATGTCGCTCCCCATGCTTGAGCTGGACACCGGCTCAGTCCTAAGGAAGAGAGGAAAGGATGGAGCCAAACGAACCGCCGGGGGTTTTTATTCCTGCAAAACAAAATAAGCAAACAAAAAAAGAAAAAGAAAAAAGGATAAGCAAGGCGTGCCTCCCAAGAGTGCTCTTTGTTTAACGTCGTCTGAGCCCGACGTTATTTGTTAGCTAAATGGAAAATAAAAACTGAAATGAAGAGGTAACTCCCTAAGTATGCGCTTAGGAGAGTAAAGTAAAAAAAAAGAAATGAAGAATCGCACCGAAATGCGGTGGAATCTTCATGGGAATAACACCCAAAAATGAACGGACGGAGTTATAGAAGAACTCCGCCGTATGTAGAACAGGAAAGAAGGGGTCGTCAAAAGAAGAAGAAAAAAAAGAAGAAGAAATAGAAAGAGAAATAAAAGAAGTAGAAGAAGAAATTTCATCATCGGAAATTTCACAAGAAGAAGAAGAGTCTTGTGAAATTTCGGGAGAGGAAGGGGAAGAAAGAACTAAAGGAGAGTCATCAAAAATAAAAGAAGAAGAAGAAGACTCGCTAAAACAACATAAATTTGGAACAGTTGAAAATTGAAGTGAAAGGGAATCACCAACGTCTTCAGAAGGAGAAATATGAGACGTCTCGTCATCCTCAACGGGTAAGAAGCACACCGGAATATCCATAGAGGCGTCTTCAAAAGGAGGAAGGAAACAATCCGGGATATCCGAATAGTTATCCTCCTTGAGAGAAAAAAGACAAGCCGGGATATCCGGTGACTCATTACATGAAGAAATTGGAGGAGACGGAGAAGAAGACCAAAAAGATGCAGCCTCACAAGAAAAATAATCCATAATGGTCTTGAAATGCGAATTAATATTATCAATAGAAGTTTGCAATTCAAGATACCCATTATCGATAGAATTAAAATTAAAATTGGGAGGCGCGGCGCTTTGCGGGGCAAAATCATAAGAAAAATAATGTGGGTTCCCCGCCTCCTAAGTAGGATAAAAATTGGAGTAAGGGTCAAATTGGCCATTTTGACCTGCTCCAGAAAGATTGAGATCAAAAGAGGTAGGGGTTCCCAAAAGACATTCCGAATAAAAGTGGTCGGGCGACCCATAAAAAGCGCAAAAATAAGATGATTCCATAAAAAAAACTGTTACCAAAAAGAAAAAGAAAAATTAATTTTTTAATTTGTTTTTTTTGTTTTTTTAAATAGATATATATTTTTTGAAAAATAGATTTTTTAGTGGATTGGCTCTCGAACTTCCCAAGGGCTACCCGGTGTAGGGTTCGCAAGGTACTAGGTAAAATGGTGGCGCTTAAAGCCCCTTACCCTTTTCGTGAGATTTTAGGTTGGGTAGAAATTATATGATGTGGGTTGATTATAATATATTTAATAATAATAATAATATATATTTTTTGAATTTTAGTAGAAGTAATAAATTCGATGCTTTCGTAATATTGCCAAAAATATTCACCGGCAACGGCGCCAAAAACTTGATGGGCCAAAACCCGAACAGGCAAGTGTACCTGTCGAATCGTAGTATCAAGGTCGTATTAAAACTCGGGGCAGACAAGTACTATTACTCACAACGATTCTATTATCCTACCGAACGATTGATGATTTTTGAAAATAAAATAAAATAAACTTAATTAAAAGAGAAATATAATATTGCGAAAGAGTGCTCGATCGACGATTCATTTTGAAATAAAATAACGAAATAATTTAGTTAGCATTTGCAATTCTATTAAGACCGTGACGGATCCGATATTAGGAAATAATCTCGCTAGAGCATTAAATCCCCTAACTTATAGACGTTTTGACCGAAACCTCTTTCAAGTCAAAAAGGCCTAAAGTCGCATTACCGAAGTGACCCGCACTATTGGATTTGACTCCAATCCGGAGGATTTACGTCATCCTATCTTTAGGGGTGCATTCAACTCCTTCCTTCCTTGAGTTATCTTTCATATTCACGAGCCTCTCGGCTACTCAAATATGAGATCGGAATCTACTACCGTATACTAGAAATACGGAGTCGATACGAAATAAATCAAGGAAGGATCAAAAATAGAAAAATCAAATGAAAACATAAAATAAAAGGTATTATTTTATCGCAAAGCTTATCGCGATTGGGCACAAAATAAAGTTAGCTACGCATAATAGAGGAAGAAAACAAAAGAAAAGAAAATTGCATTATCATTAAGCTAGGAATAAGAGTACATGAAAAGATGAAAAATACTAAACTATTGCTTGGAGAAATGAAATAAAACAACAAGAAAATAAATACTTGAAAATGGAAGCTTGCTCTCTAACTCTCTACATTAGCATTCTAAAAACGACAACACAAACTTTCTTCAAACTAAAACTACTTCCAACAAAAACTACTTCCCCAAAACAAGAGACAAGGGGTCCTTTATATAGGAGAGGGAGAATGTTCTAGATTGAAGTGGAAAATGAAAGGACATTTGGGGTGGCCGACCATGTATGGAGGAGGGTTCATGCCTGATATTTAATGAAGGGGAGAGAGAGAGAGGGGTTCATTGTATTATATTAAATGGAAGGAGAGAGAGGAGGCTACATGCATGCACTATATGAAAATAAAAATATGAAATGAAGAGGGGGAATGGATGAGTCTTAAATGAGCATGAGAGAGAGAATAAAAAGAAATAAAAATAGGTGGAAAGAGGGGGTGGCCGGCCACATGCTTGAAACTACATGCATGTAATACATTTAAATAATGGAGAGAGAGGAAGAGGAAGGTGGCCGGCCAAGTGCAAGGGGTTGAAAATGCATGCATGCAATTAATGAGGAGGGTGTATGTGGTCGGGTTTGAGGTTTGGGGGCTGCATGGGGGGGGGGGGGGCTTGGGTTTCTTGCTTGGGCTCGTGTAGAGGGCTAGGGGCTTGTGGGCTGCATGTAGGGGCTGCATCAAGTAGGCCGGGCTGCTCTAAGTGGTAGGGGCTGCTTCAAGTTGATTGGTGGGCTGCACTTGAGGGCTCGGCCTGCATCATGTATGGCTTGTAATGGTGTGATCGGGTTGAGCTTCATGGGTGAGGGCTGCTTGCACATGGAATGTATGAGGGGCTCAGGCTTGCTTGGTAAGTGAGGGCCAGCTGCACATTGTATTGAGGCTCTTGACTTGAGGGCTGCACTTGGTCATCAACATGTGGGCTTGATCATACAAAGTAAAATAAAACAAAACAAAACATAGATTAGTTATGTTTTAAAACAATAAAACACCAAGTACATTCAAACATAAAAACAATATATCAATAACATTCAAACATTAAAATAAAATAACAAAACATCAAAAACATTAAAATATTAAAATAAGACAACAAAACATTAACTAATATTAATAAACATAACACAATATATAGTGACATAATACATATAATAAGACTATAAAGATTTTAATATCAAAACATAAAATGAAATAAAAACAAGCATACAAAACACAAAATTATGATAAAACTTAGGGATTTTAACTACTGAATTACCCCCAAAAAAGATGACTAAAACTAGTCATCACCCATTCTTCAGTTATCTGTCTGATGGCGTTGAGAGCGTTGAGTGAATAGACCATTCTCAATGAATTTGGACTTAGAAATATGTAAATGTTTGCTTTAGGATTGAGAATGACCTAGAGGGGAGTGAATAGGTCCAATTTAAATTATGGCTACCCCTTTAAAAATTCGGAGTTATACTTTCTTTATGTTGATTAACACAGTCAGATAAACAGGATAATCTTAACATCAATTTAAAAACTATCACAGCACAGCAATCGACAATCACAGCACAATGCACACAGATTTATTGTAACTTCCCGATTCACGCTAGGCCCCTCTTACGTGTTTTTAAGTCAGGAGAGCTGACTTGGGCTCTGGGAATGTTGGCCACTAGGCTTACACCTGTGTAAGGGAGGTTAAGTTTGTCTAGAGTAGGACACGGGTAGGGACACGAGCGTGTCCATTCCCGTGTGGTACTCTGGTGGCAGAGTTGGAATTTCGTGAAATTTACAGAGTAGGACACGGGTAGTGACACGAGCGTGTCCTTACCCGTGTGGTACTCTGGTGACAGAGTTGGAAATTCGTGAATTTTCAGAGAAGGACACGGGTAGTGACACGGGCGTTTCCCTACCCGTGTGTATGTGGACACAAGTAGAGGCACGGGCGTGTCCCTACCCATGTGTGTAACTAACATCATCGATCGTCTTTCCCAAGTAGGACACGGGTAGAGAAACGGGCGTGTCCCTACCCGTGTACATGTGTCCAAGTGTTTCCTGAGAAAGACACGGATAGAGACACGGGTGTGTCCCTAACCGTGTGTATGTCTCCATGCAGCAGACCGTGTTTCCCGAGTAGAACATGGGAAGATACACACCCGTGTCTCTACCCGTGTGTGTAAGTCCAAGCGGCAACCGAACTGTCGACAACGCTTCACCCGAACAGGACATAGGTAGGGACACAGGAGTGTCCCTACCCGTGTAGTTTCCAAATAAAAGTAGGGAAGAAACCCTAGCCATTTTTATTCCTCCTTCCAAGCCATTTCTGTAGGAAAAACTCATGGAGAAGAAGAAGGTGTTGGAGCAAACCTTCATCCCCTAAAGAACTAACGCCGCCAAGGAGAAGAAGATGCCGCCACGAAGGGTGACAAGATCCTCGGCCGAAAATGGTGGAAACGCCGGAAACGAGGTGAGCTTCCTCCCCTCTCCCTTGGTGTTAGACCTCTAGTTATTTCTAGGAGAGATATCGACTCAAGAGAGTCTTGATTTGTGAGAAGAAGTTTTCTAGGAAGAGGCCTTGCTAGGACTTTTGTCCTAGAGATTAGACATCTTCAACCTCTCCCTCCTTCTATGTGATGATGGGTGATGGTTTCGTGAAGAGAAGTGGACTTATGAGGGTGAATAAGGGAGGAGGAATTTCTGGATGTGATTTGGGAAGATCGGCTAGAGGAGGAAGACGAACCGATACCGTTCATTCTTCCTTAAGATGCGTGCAGTAATCTGTGTTCTGCACGCAGCGATCTTCATTGCCATTTTCAGATATGATATGGCCAGATCCGGTCTTTCAAATAAACACGAAAGTCGTAGGCCTTGGAAATACCTTTCCAACGAGTGGTTACACGTATTCAGGAGAGGTCTGTATCCATAGGAATGTCTTATTGAACTTGATGGCTGACGGGCAAACGTGCAGAAAACTGTATTATGCACGCAACAGAATTTGAAGCCGATTTCAAGCGTGATACAGCCAGATCAGGGCTTTCGACTAAACCCAAAAGTCGTAGCCCTTAGAAATACCTTTCCAACTAGGGGTTAAACATTTTCACCGGATTCATGTAGCTTCAGGAATCCCAGTTTGAAGTTTTTCTACTTACTCATTTCTGCATGTTTCGTCTCAGGTTATGTAAATCCAATTTAGGATTTGATAGAGAGATTGTAAATAAATATTGTGAAGGATTGAGGTGAGTTGTGGATAGATCCTTCGTAAACAAATGGCATTGTGAAACGTGCTTGAACGAAATGATTTGGTGGAAATTAGTGAACGAATGGGTGATGAGTTTGGATGGTAAGAATGAATCAACTATGTGATCCGATAGGGATGCACTTCATATTAACAATGTGTTGGATACCATTTGAAATGAATTATAGGAAGCTAATTTATGGCCATGTGAATCAATGATTAACGGAATTCTCGAGGCTCCTTCCGTGCCATGATGATGTGATGTTACATGCGGTGTGAGTCGACACGCGGTGTCGTAATCCCGGGTTAGGGATAGTGTGGCAGGTATACGAGCTCGCCAGTCGTCACACCGACAGGAGTTGACAGTTAGACCTTGGGCGGTTGGGATTGGTCCTCGGTGCTTACTCCCGAGGCTCCTTCCATGCCAAGTGGATGGTTGGGCTTGGTCCTCGTGATTTTTTCGAGGCTCCTTCTGGTTCACAACAATGGCCAGTTCGGGGCTTGGTTCTCATTACACATCAACCCGAGACTCCCGCTAAGCCGTAGTACGCATGTGAGCTCCGCTTTTGTGTTCTTAGCAATGAGGCGTACGAAGGCCTAGGATTGGTAGTGTGGATTGCCGCCTAGTAGTAGAGAAGCCCGCTCCACTGTCCACTTCTCTATGCGGGGGTAATCCTGGTAATTTCTCAGGAAATATCTCGGGAAAATCTCGCACCACTCGCACATCCTTCATATCTATTTTCATCTCTTTCAGTTCAAAACATATCATGTAGACTTCTTCCCCCCTCATGCGAGCTTTCCAGGTCTGAATCGAAGATAATAACAAATGAGGTGTGAATTTTATACCTTGGAAAATGACATCGGTATCCCCATGTCTCAAGTAAATTCTCTTTCCGCACAGTCAATTCTTGCGTAGTGCCAATCCAGCTATGCCATGCCCAGAATGAGATCGAATTCTAGCATTCTCAACACTGTGGCAGGGGTATCAAAGGTCTTTCCCCCAATGAGTATCTCCAATTCGCACTTGGCGGTTGCAGTCATCTCAGAGCCGTCTAGGAGGCGTACTCTTCGAGTAATACCAGTGAAGTATTACACTCCTTCTAGGTAATTAATGAAGTCCGTAGACACAAACGAGTGTGAGGCACCGGTATCGAATAATGTATAGGCCGGTTTTTCGTCGACCACCTCCTGAGGGTTCCGCTCCTGAGTAATATCCAGCGCGAACACCTGATTTCGAGCAGGTCCGCGGTTTCCTCCTCGTGGTCCTCGTCCTCGACCACACATATGTCCCCGCCCTCGAGGAGCTACTGGAGGGGGAAAGCAAGAGGAGCATTCCCAAACAGTTGCGGGCAGTAACATCTGATATGGCCTGGTTGGTTACATTGGAAGCACACTCGCTCATTCCGCCCCTCGGGTTGCTGAAACTGTTGAGGCCTTGGAGGTGGAGGCAATGTTGGCGATTGTGGAACCGGGTGCTCCATTCTAAAATTCTGGTGGAAATGCCTACCACCTCTCTGATGTTCTCTTCCTCCTTCGTAGTCTTGCCTCCTTCTATTGCTAGGGCCAGCCTCCATCACACCCTCAATAAGTCTCTTACCACTTCCCAAGTGGTCTGCTTCTAGCCTCTTCTACATGTCAATTATTTCCTCCAAGCTGGAGTCTGCTATAAACAAAAGGGCCTGCCTCAGGGGGTCCCACAGCCCTTTATAGAAGCACTCAGCATATCCTCTGTCATCCAAGTCATATGAGTCAGCAAATCTCGCAAGATGTTGGAACTCTTGTTGATACTCCGTAACCAACTTCGATCCTTGCTTCAGCTGTAAAAATCTCTCTTCGAGTTCATCTCTAGCAGACGAGGGAATAAAGTGCTTTAAAAAGGCTCCTAAGAACTCGCTCCAGCTGATCTCCGTATAAACTCACCCTTAAAAGGTGGATCCCATGAGGGACTTCCACCAACTCTTGTCGTGCAGTTCCAGGAGTGTCACTACCAGGGTCACAGCCATATTATTCGAACATCTAATTCCCTCCAGTAGTTCTTGCACGATGTATAACCCTTCCTCTATATGCACTACCGACTCTGTCCCAAGGTAGGCAGGAGGGGAGAGAGCTCGGAAATTGCTCACCCAATTGGAGCCCGGAGCTTGTTGTTGTACGGGGGATTGTTGGGATCTGAAGGCATCCAGGATAGTTGTGAGCGTCTGCCCTAGCACCGATTGCAAAAACTGTGTGGGTACGGACGGGGTGGGGGTGCCCACTACAGGCTCAACGTGCACTAGGATCTACACGTAGAATACAAACTAAGGTCAGGTTGGCTAATATTAAGGTCAAAGTTGGATATACTTAGTGTGAATTACATATGGGCACACAACAGCTTCCGCTAAGTCAGTTTGTCCCCAAACAGACTAATCGTGCGGGGATGACACCATTGTTGAATGACTTCTTTAGTTCAGGATCGTAGCAAGCCGATACCATTTGTAATACCCCCCTCTTGAAACACAAAACACGACACGAAGGGAGTCTTATGCCCAGAATAGTCGCCTTGCAGTAGCGCTAGCACTCGGTCTAACCTGTACTACAAGACGCCTATTCTACCGGCTATTACCAATATCAACCAATGCCAACCCAACCAGAATAAAAATCAGAAGTCAATCCACATAAAGTAGATAGTCCAAAAGTACAACAAATAAAAGAAGCTACAACAAGCTTCTAAAATATTAGAGTATGGGTAAAACTTGCCCAAAGGGCTACATCAAGAGTCTCTCAAAGACTCACATCAGTCACTGACGGTAGCGACGACATCGTCCCTTCAGGCCCTGTCATCCTGATCTGTGCGACTAGAGCCGGTGCGGATAGTAGACAACGAGACAAGTATTTTGCTCCGCAAGAGTGTTCCTTTGGTAAAGGTGCTGTGGTCTAACCATGGGAAAGATGAGTATACATAGGAGCCGGTGGACTTGATGCAAAAGAGCTCCCCGGAATTGTTTCATCAAGGTAATTTTGAAAGCATATTTTATTTTATTTCATGTTTTTCTCTCCCCATAGCCTTAGCCTGATTTTGGGGACAAAATCTTTTATTTTGTTTATAGGATTTGTAACGTCCAAATTCGCGTTAGGCCCCTCGTTCACGTTTTTAAGTAGGGAGAGCTTACTTGGGCTCTGGGAATGCTAGCAACTAGGCTTACACCCGTGTAAGGGAGGTGAAGTTGGTCTAGAGTAGGACACGGGTAGTGACACGGGCGTGTCCATACCCGTATGGTACTCTGGTGCCAGAGTTGGAATTTCGTGAAATTTCCAGAGTAGAACACGGGTAGTGACACGGGCATGTCCATACCCGTGTGGTACTCTGGTGCTAGAGTTGGAAATTCATGAATTTTCAGAGAAGGACACGGGTAGTGACACGGGAGTGTCCCTACTCGTGTGTATGTGGACATAGGTAGAGGCACGGGCGTGTCCCTACTCGTGTGTGTAACTAACATCGTAGATCTTGTTTCTGAAGCAGGACACCAGTAGAGATACGAGCGTGTCCCTACCCGTGTACATGTGTCCAAGTGTTTCCCGAGCAGGACACAGGTAGAGACACGGACGTGTCCCTACCCATGTGTATGTCTCCAGGCAGTAGACCGTGTTTCCCGAGCAGAACACGGGTAGAGACACGCCCGTGTCTCTACCCATATGTGTATGTCCAAACGGCAACTGAACCATCGACAACGCTTCCCCAGAATAGGACACGGGTAGGGATACGAGCGTGTCCCTACCCGTGTAGTTTCCAAATAAAAGTGTGGAAGAAACCCTAGCCGTTTTTATTCCTCCTTCCAAGCCATTTCTGTAGGAAAAACTCCTGGAGAAGAAGAAGGTGCTGGAGCCAACCTTCATCCCGTGAAGAACCAACGCCGCTGAGGAGAAGAAGATGCTGCGACGAAGGGTGACATGATCCTCGGCCGAAAATGGTGGAAACGCCGGAAATGAGGTGTGCTTTCTCCCCTTTCCCTTGGTGCTAGATCTCTAGTTATTCCTAGGAGAGATATCGACTCAAGAGAGTCTTGATTTGTGAGAAGAAGTTTTCTAGGATGAGGCCTTGCTAGGACTTGTGTCCTAGAGATTAGACATCTTCAACCTCTCCCTCCTTCTATGTGTTGATGGGGGATGGTTTCGTGAAGAGAAGTTGCCTTATGAGGGTGAATAAGGGAGGAGGAATTTCTGGATGTGATTTGGGAAGATCGAATAGAGGAGGATGACGAACCGATACCGTTCATTCTGCCTTATGATGCGTGCAAAAATTTGTGTTTTGCACGCAACGATCTTCGTGGCCATTTTCAGATAAGATATGGCCAGATTTGGGCTTTCGACTAAACACGAAAGTCGTATACCTTGGAAATACCTTAACAACGAGTGGTTACACGTCTTCAGGTGAAGTCTGTAGCCACGGGAAAGTTTGATAGAACTTGATGGCTGACGGGCTAACGTGCAGAAAACTGTATTCTGCACTCAACAGACTTTGAAGCCGATTTCAAGCGTGATACGGTCAGATCAGGGCTTTCGACTAAACACAAAAGTCGTAGCCCTTGGAAATACCTTTCCAACAATTGGTTAAACATTTTCACCAGATTATTGTAGCATTAGGAATCCCCGTTTGAAGTTTTGTACTTAACTCATTTCCTGCATGTTTTGTCTCGGGTTATGTAAATCTAATTTAGGATTTGATAGAGATATTCTAAATAAATAGTGTTAAGGATTGAGGTGAGTTGTGGATAGATCCTTTGTAAACAAACAACATAGTGAAACGTGCTTGAACGAAATTATTTGGTGGAAATTAGTGAACGAATGGGTGATGAGTTTGGATGGTAAGAATGAATCAACTATGTGATCCGATAGGGATGCACTTCATATTAACAATGTGTTGGATACCATTTGAAATGAATTATAGGATGCTATATTATGGCCATGTGAATCGATGATTAACGGAATGTGTTTAGTAGTCCAATGCTTAGAGTGTTGTCTCCCTACGGGTAGCATTGTGAAAGGATGTAAGTGCGGGGTTTGACCGCACATATATGGTAATAATGAGAAGATATGTAAATGGACGGTTGGGCTTGGACCTCGGTGTTCATTCTCGAGGCTCCTTCCGTGCCACAATGATGTAATGTTGCATGCGGTGTGAGTCTACACGCGGTGTCGTAATCCCGGGTTAGGGATAGTGTGGCAGGTCTACGGGCTCGCCAGGTGTCTCACCGACGGGAGTTGGCAGTTAGACCTTGGGCGGTTGGGCTTGGTCCTCAGTGCTTACTCCCGGGGCCCCTTCCATGCCAAGTGGACTGTTGGGCTTGGTCCTCCTGCTTTTTCTGAGGCTCTTTCCGGGTCACAACAATGGCCAGTTCAGGGCTTGGTTCTCGGTGCACATCTACCTGAGACCCCCGCTGAGCCGTAGTACGCATGTGAGCTCCGCTGTTGTGTTCTTAGCGTTGAGGCGTACGAAGGACTAGTCTTAGTAGTGTGGATGCCAACCTAATAGAGGAGAAGCCTGCTCCATTGTCACTGTCTGGCCACGACGGTTGACGCCTGAGAGGTTAGCTACCTTCTCGAAAAGTGGGAACTATAAGTCTGTGTCGACATAGCAATTGCATGTGAGTGAGCATGGGAGAGTCATTGCATTGCATTCATATCATTATATACATTAAATTCACAAGATCCTCATCGTATAAGTTTGTATGAGCAATCTTATACGATGAGTTACATTACTGTTAAACCGGCCCTTAACTTATAAGTATGTATGTGCATTCTTATTAGTTAAGTTACGTTCCTGTTGTAGATTTATATGCTTGGATGGATTGATATAACCTGTGTAGAATTGCTAGAATGGAATGCTATTAATATTGTTATACATTACTCCTATTGCTACTCATGACATGTATACTTACTCCACCTACTTGTACTTATGTGCTACTTAAATATATTGTACCCTTGTTCCTTTCTCCACCCGGTGCCGAGGAGTCGCCGGGGAGCGGATGTGATATCCAATTAGTCTTTATGACTAACGGTTGCTACGTCTTCCTTTTTTAGGAGGAAACCCCACAAACAGAGCAGTAGCAGGTTTTGCAGCAGGACAACCAGGCTAGGACGACAGCGCCTGAAGGGACGGTGCTGTCGCTACCGTCAGTGACTGATGTGAGTTTTTGAGAGACTCTTGATGTAGCCATTCGGGCAAGTTTTACCTATACTATGATATTTTAGAAGCTTGTTGTAGCTTCTTTTATTTGTTGTACTTTTGGACTATTTACTTTGTGTGGATTGACTTCTGATTTTTATTCTGGTTGGGTTGGCTTTGGTTGATATTGGTAATAGCAGGCAGAATAAGCGTCTTGTAGTAAAGGTTAGCCCGTGTGCTAGCGCTATTGCAAGGCGGCTGTTCTGGGCATAAGACTCCCTTCGTGCCGTGTTTTGTGTTCTGGGAGGGGGGGGTCTTACAAATGGTATCAGTTTGCTACAATCCTGAACTAAAGAAGTCATTCAACAATGGTGCTACCCCCGCTCGATTAGTCCTTTTGGGGATAAACTGACTTAACGGAGGTAGTGGTGTGCCCATATGTAATTCACACTAAGTATGTCCAACTTTGACCTTAAGATTAGCCAACCTGACCTTAGGTTTGTATTCTACATGTAGATCCCAGTGCACGTTGGGCCAGTGGGGGGCACCCCCACCTCGTCCGTACCCACACAGTTTCAGCAATCGGAGCAAGGATAGATGCTCACAACTATCCTGGATGCCTTCAGATCCCAACAAGCCCCTGTACAACAACAAGCTCCGGGCTCCAATTGGGTGAGCACTTTCCGAGCTCTCTCCCCTCCTGCCTACCTTGGAACAGAGTCGGCAGTGCATACGGTGGAATGGCTCGACACCGTGCAAGAACTATTGGCGGGAATAAGATGTCCGAACAATATGGTTGTGACCCTAGTAGTGACACTCCTGGAACTGCACGCCAAGAGTTGGTGGAAGTCCCTCATGGGCTACACCTTTCAAGGGCGAGTTTATATAGAGATTAGCTAGAGCGAGTTCTCAGGAGCCTTTTTAGAGCACTTTATTCTCTCGTCTACCCGAGATGAACTCTAAGAGAGATTTTTACAACTGAAGCAAGGATCGAAGTCGGTTACGGAGTATCAACGAGAGTTCCAACATCTCGCGAGATTTGCTGACTCATATGACTTGGATGACAGAGGATATGCTAAGCTCTTCTATAAAGGGCTGCGAGACCCCCTGAGGCAGGCCCTTTTGTTTATAGCGGACTACATCTTGGCGGAAATAATTGACATGGAAAAGAGGCTAGAGGCACACCACTTTGGAAGTGGTAAGAGACCTGCTGAGGGTGTGAGGGAGGCTGGCCCTAGCAATAGAAGGAGGCACGACTACGGAGGACGAAAAGGACATCAGAGAGGTGGCAGGCGTTTCCATCGGAATTTTAAAATGGAGCCCCCGGTTCCACAATCGCCAACATTGCCTCCACCTCCACAGCCTCAGTAGTTTCAGCAACCTGAGGGGAGGAATGAGTGAGTGTGCTTCCAATGCAACCAACCGGGCCATATCTGATGTTACTGCTCGCAACTGTTTTGGAATGCTCCTCTTGCTCTCCCCTCTCCGGCAGCTCCTCGAGGGCGGGGACATATGCATGGTCGAGGACGAGGACCATGAGGAGGAAACCCTGGACCTGCTCGGAATCAGATGTTCGCGCTGGACATGACTCAGGAGCGGAACCCTCAGGAGGTGATTGCAGGTATGTTGCAGTTAGTTAACACATTTTCATTATTAACCTTAAGTTGCTTAAGACATACTGGATATCTAGCTTTGAGTATTGCTATTGGTAATTAGGCACCGTGGTGGTCGGCGGGAAACTGGCCAATACGTTATTCGATACTAGTACCTCACACTCGTTTGTGTCTGCGGACTTCATTAAAGACCTTGAAGGAGTGTAATACTTCACTTGTATTGCTCGAAGAGTACGCCTCCCAAACGGCTCTGAGATAACTGCAACCACCAAGTGCGAATTGGAGATACTCATTGGGAGAAAGACCTTTGATACCCCTGCCATAGTGTTGAGAATGCCAGAATTCGACCTCATTCTGGGCATGGCATGGCTGGATTGGCACTACGCAAGAATTGACTGCGTGGAGAAGCGAATTTACATGAGACATGGTGATACCGATGTCATTTTCAAAGGTATAAAATTCACACCTCGTTTGTTATTATTTTCGATTCAGACCTTGAATGCTCGCATGAGGGGGGAAGAAGTCTACATGATATGTTTTGAACTGAAAAGGATGAAAATAGATATGAAGGGTGTGCGAGTGGTGCGAGATTTTCCTGAGGTATTTCTTGAGAAATTTCCAGGATTACCCCCGCATAGAGAAGTGGATTTTCAAATTAAGCTAGTACCGGGTGCCAAGCCCGTCTCCAGGACCCCTTACCGGATGGCCCCGAAGGAACTCACAGAGTTTAGAGTTCAGTTGCAAGAGTTGGTAGAATCAGGGTTTGTTCGCCCTAGCTCATCACCTTGGGGAGCCCTTGTTCTGTTCGTTGAGAAGAAGGATGGAAACTTGCGATTATGCATAGACTATCGGTAGCTCAACCGACTGACGGTACGGAACACCTATCCGCTACCTTGGATCGATGAGTTGTTCGACCAATTGGTAGGAGCGCAATGGTTTTCCAAATTGAATTTGCGCTCGGGGTATTATCATTTGAGAATACAGGAGGAGGACATTCAGAAAATGGCCTTTAGCTCCCGGCTTGTACGAGTTCACTGTGATGCCGTTTGGGCTCACAAATGCCCCTTCAGCTTTCATGAGCTTGATGAACAAAGTGTTCGAGCCTTATCTATATGTCTTCGTCATCGTTTTCATCGATGCCATTTTAGTCTAATCTAAGACATAGGAAGAGCATGCCGAACATCTGACCTTAGTACTGAAGAAGCTAAAATAGCACGCCTTATTTGCCAAGTTCAGCAAGTGCAAATTTTGGCTCCACGAGGTTGCCTTCTTGGGCTATGTGATCAGTGGGGTTGGGTTAGCTGTGGATCCGGCCACGGTGCATGCCGTGAAGGAGTGGTCGCCCTTGAAGTCAGCGGCCGATGTGCGGAGCTTCCTTGGACTTTCCGGGTACTATCATAAGTTTGCAAATGGGTTCTCAAAGATTGCCCTTCCTTTTACTATACTGACAAAGAAAGGTGTGTCGTATGAGTGGACACCCCGGTGTGAAGTTGCGTTTCAAGAACTGAAGGACCGACTTACATTCTCACCCATCCTAGCCCTTCCATCCGGGAAGGAAGGATTTCAAGTTTACACTGTCGCGTCGTATCAAGTGATGGGAGCAGTATTGATGCAGCACGGGCATGTGATTGCATATGGGTCAAGACAGTTGAAGAAGCATGAAATCAACTACCCGGTACATGATCTAAAATTGGGAGCGACGGTGTTCGCCTTGAAGATTTGGAGACACTATCTATACGACATCCACTGCGAAATCATTTCAGACCACAAGAATCTAAAGTACGTCCATACCCAGAAGGAATTGAATTTGAGACAGCGGCGGTGGTTAGAGTTTTTATGCGATTATGAATTCACTTTGAACTACCACCCCGAAAAAGCAAATTCTGTAGCTGATGCTTTGAGAAGAATGGTACCGGAATCGAACACTGAGTCCCGATTGATGAGTATGGAGTTAGCTCGGATGCTCGAAGAGATGAAGATTACCCTGGTATGTAAAGACAAATTAGAAGGTTATACGATGTACTTAACCACAATGAGCATAGTCTGTGATATTAGAGACCAAATCCGAGCGGAGCAAGGAAAGGATGCGGCTCTGGCCTCGACAATCAAGGCAATTGAAGATGGGACAACTGACGAGTATTCCCTAAAAGACGGCCTCATCCATCTCCGTGGTCGGCTTTACATTCCCAAAGGCGGTAAAATTTGGGAAGATATTCTGAGAGAGGCACATTGCACTCAGTATTTTGTGCATCCTGGGATTGCCAAGATGTACGCCGACTTGCGGAAGACCATGTGTTGGCCGGGAATGAAGAGGGGCGTCAGATATTTTGTTACGCACTGCGAGGCCTATCAAAGGGTGAAGGCGGAATGTAGGAGCCCCAATGGATTATTATAGTCATTGTCCATCCCCGAGTGGATGTTCGAGGATGTCTCCAATTACTTCATCCACAGATTGCCTCGCTCACGCTTAGTGAAAGATTTTGTGTGGGTAATCGTTGACCGCCTGACAAAGGTTTATTCCTATGAAGAAAGAAGCTCATGTGGATGTTTTGGTATGCCTCTTTGTGGAGTAGTTTGTACGGTATCATGGTGTGCCAAGGACAATTGTTTTTGACCGGGATGGTCGGTTTACCACTAAGGAATGGAAGGCCGTACAGGCATACTTGGGTTCACGCCTTACCATTAGCACAACATTTCATCCTCAGACGGACGGGCAGTTTGAGAGGACCATTAGAACATTGGAGGACCTATTGAGACTGTGCGTGTTGGATAGAGGAGAGACGTGGGAAAGACTCTTACCCCTCATGGAATTCTCCTATAACAACAGTCACCATGCCAGCATCGGGATGGCACCCCATGAAGCACTTTACGGAAGAAGGTGCAGAACCCCCTTATCATGGGGACAAGATGAAGACCCAAAGGTTTTAGGAGTTGAGTACATCGATGATACTAATGCGGTTGTTAGACTAATACGGGACCGCATTCTTGAGGCTTATAGTCTGCAAGCTAAATATTATAATGTAAAGCACCGGGTGGTTGAATTTTTGGTGGGTGATAAAGCGTTTCTAAAAATCCGGCCGATGCATGGAGTGTCACAGGTACGTGGTGTGAAGAAGCTCAGCCCAAGGTACGTTGGACCTTACAACATATTGGAAAGCACTGGCCCTGTGACCTACCGGTTGGAGTTACCACCAGAGCTGGAGAACCTTCATGACGTGTTCCATGTGTCGTCTCTCCGGAAGGCACTGTTGCGGCCCGATCAACATACCCCCACCGCTGATGGAGCAAGAGCAACCGATAGATCTGTGTGACTAGAGCCGGTGCGGATAGTAGACAATGAGACAAGGATTTTGCACCGCAAGAGTGTTCCTTTGGTAAAGGTGATGTGGTCTAACCATGGGAAAGATTAGTTTACATGGGAGCCGGTGGACTTGATGCAAAAGCGCTACCCGGAATTGTTTCATCAAGGTAATTTTGAAAGCATATTTTATTTTATTTCATGCTTTTCTCTCCCCATAGTCTTAGCCTGATTTCGAGGACAAAATCTTTTATTTTGTTTATAGGATTTGTAACGTCCCGATTCGTGTTAGGCCCCTCGTGCATGTTTTTAAGTCAGTAAAGCTGACTTGGGCTCTGGGAATGCTGACAAATAGGCTTACACCTGTGTAAGGGAGGTGAAGTTGGTGCAGAGTAGGACACAGGTAGTGACACGGGCGTGTCCATACTCGTGTGGTACTATGGTGCCAGAGTTGGAATTTCATGAAATTTCCAGAGTAGGACATGGGTAGTGATACTGGCGTGTCCATACCCATGTTATACTTTGGTGCCAGAGTTGGAAATTCGTGAATTTTCAGAGAAGGACACAGGTAGTGAAATGGGTGTGTCCCTACCCGTGTGTATGTGGACATAGGTAGAGGCACGTGCGTGTCCCTACCTGTGCGTGTAACTAACATCGTCAATCGTGTTTCCCGAGCAGGACATGGGTAGAGACACGAGCGTGTCCCTACCCGTGTACATGTGTCTAAGTGTTTCCCGAGTAGGACACGGGTAGAGACACGAGCGTGTCCCTACCCGTATATATGTATCCAGGCAGCAGACCGTGTTTCCCGAGCAGAACACGGGTAGAGACACGCCCGTGTCTCTACCCGTGTGTGTATGTCCAAGCCACAACCGAACCGTTGACAACGCTTCACCCGAACAGGACACGGGTAGGGACACGGGCGTGTCCCTACCCGGGTAGTTTCCAAATAAAAGTGGGGAAGAAACCCTAGCCATTTTTATTCCTCCTTCCAAGCCATTTTTGTAGGAAAAACTCCTGGATAAGAAGAAGTTGCTGGAGCCAACCTTCATCCCGTGAAGAACCAACGCTGCCGAGGAGAAGAAGATGTCGCCATGAAGGGTGACAAGATCCTCAGCTGGAAATGGTGGAAACGCGGGAAATAGGTGAGCTTTCTTCCCTCACCCTTGGTACTAGATCTCTTGTTATTCCTAGGAGAGATATTGACTCAAGAGAGTCTTGATTGGTGAGAAGAATTTTACTAGGAAGTGGCCTTGCTAGGGCTTGTGTCCTAAAGATTAGACATCTTCAACGTCTCCCTCCTTCTATGTGATGATGTGGAATAGTTTCGTGAAGAGAAGTGGCCTTATGAGGGTGAATAAGGGAGGAGGAATTTCTAGATGTGATTTGTGAAGATCGGCTAGAAGAGGAAGACGAACCGATACCGCTCATTCCGCCTTAAGATGCGTGTAGAAATCTATGTTCTGCACGCAGTGATCTTCGTGGCCATTTTCAGATATGATATGGCCAGATCTAGGATTTTGACTAAACACGAAAGTCGTAGTCCTTGGAAATACCTTTCCAATGAGTGGTTACACTTCTTCAGGAGAGGTCTTTATCCACGGGAAAGTCTGATGGAACTTGATGGCTGACGGGTTAACGTGCAAAAAACTGTATTTTGCACGCAACAGACTTTGAAGCCGATTTTAAGCATGATATGGCCAGAATAGGCTTTCGACTAAACACGAAAGTCTTAGCCCTTGGAAATACCTTTCCAACGATGGGTTAAACGTTTTCACCGGATTCCTGTTGCATCAGGAATCCCCTTTTGAAGTTTTTCTACTTACTCATTTCTGCATGTTTCGTCTCAGGTTATGTAAATCCAATTTAGGATTTGATAGAGAGATTGTAAATAAATAGTGTGAAGGATTGAGGTGAGTTGTGGATAGATCCTTCGTAAACAAACGACATTGTGAAACGTGATTGAACGAAATGATTTGGTGGAAATTAGTGAACGAATGGGTGATGAGTTTGGATGGTAAGAATTAATCAACTATGTGCTCCGATAGGGATGCACTTCATATTAACAATGTGTTGGATACCATTGGAAATGAATTATAGGAAGCTAATTTATGGCCATGTGAATCAATGATTAACGGAATGTGTTTAGTATTCCAATTCTTAGAGTGTTGTCTCCCTACAGGTAGTATTGTGAAAGGATGTAAGTGCGGGGTTTGACTGCACATGTATCGTAATAATGAGAAAATATGTAAA
This sequence comes from Platanthera zijinensis, assembly GCA_039513925.1. Taxonomy (NCBI): domain Eukaryota; kingdom Viridiplantae; phylum Streptophyta; class Magnoliopsida; order Asparagales; family Orchidaceae; genus Platanthera; species Platanthera zijinensis. Next base: position 45,087,444 of record CM077083.1, read on the forward strand.
TGGATGGTTGGGCGTGGACATCGATGTTCATTCTCAAGGCTCCTTCCGTGCCACGATGATGTGATGTTGCATACGGTGTGAGTCGATACACGGTGTCGTAATCCCGGGTTAGGGATAATAAGGCAGGTCTACGGGCTTGCCAGTCGTCACACCGACGGGAGTGATAGTTAGACCTTGGGAGGTTGGTCTTGGTCCTCGGTGCTTACTCCTGGGGCTCCTTCCGTGCCAAGTGGACGGTTGGGCTTGGTCCTCATGCTTTTTCAGAGGCTCCTTCCGGGTCACAACAATGGCCAGTTCGGGGCTTGGTTTTTGTTACACATCTACCCGAGACTCCCGCTGGGCCGTAGTACGCATGTGAGTTCCGTTGTTGTGTTCTTAGCATTGAGGTGTACAAAGGCCTAGGCTTGGTAGTGTGGATGACTGCTTAGTAGTTGATAAGCCCGCTCCACTGTCACCGTCTGGCCACTACGGTTGACGCCTGAGAGGTTAGCTACCTGCTCGAAAAGTGGGAACTACAGGTCTGTGTCGACATAGCAATTGCAAGTGAGTGAGCATGGGTGAGTCATTACATTGCATTCATATCATTACATACATTACATTCACAAGATCCTCATCGTATAAGTTTGTATGGGCACTCTTATATGATGAGTTACATTACTGCTAAGCCGACCCTTAACTTATAAGTTTGTATGGACATTCTTATAAGTTAAGTTACTTTCCTATTGTTGATTTATATGCTTGGATGGATTGATATAGCTTATGTAGAATTGCTAGAATGGAATACTGTTAATATTGTTATACATTACTCCTATTGCTACTCATGACATGTATAATTACTCCACCTGCTTGTACTTATGTGCTATTTAAATATATTGTACCCTTGTTATTTCTCCGCCCGGTGCCGAGGAGTCGCTGGGGGAGAGGATGTGATAGCCACTTAGTCTTTATGACTAACGGTTGCTACGTCTTCCTTTTTAGGAGGAAACCCCGCAGACAGAGCAACATTAGGTTTTGCAGCAGGACATCCAGGCCAGGACGACAGTGCCTGAAGGGATGGTGCCGTCGCTACCGTCAGTGACTGATGTGAGTCTTTGAGAGACTCTTGATGTAGCCCTTTGGGCAAGTTTTACCCGTACTCTGATATTTTAGAAGCTTGTTGTAGCTTCTTTTATTTTTTGTACTTTTGGACTATTTACTTTGTGTGGATTGACTTCTGATTTTTATTCTGGTTGAGTTGGCATTGGTTGATATTGTTAATAGCCGGCAGAATAGGTCGTGTTTTGTGTTTTGGGAGGGGGGTCTTACATTTATAATTGTTCCCTAATTTATGGGTACATTCAATTTCCCCCTTCGCCTATCTAGCAATGAACTAGATTCAACCTAACTCCTCCTTCTTTAACTCAGATCCTCAGATCTTACAGCTCAGAGCCTAGCTAGCTCCTACTATAATGCCCCGAAACTCAATAGGGTGATGGGTGGTGTTTTGAGCCAATTATGTGTTTTGGCAGGGGTGACACGGCCTGGGACACGGGCGTGTCCTAGGGCGTGTCGTGCTCGGGTTCAGTGTTGGTCGTGCGGTCATCGATTTTGGAGTCGACGATCGTCGAGAGGCTGAACACGGCCTGGGACACGGGCGTGTCCTAGGGCGTGTCAGTCACTCGTCGAGTGTGGTGCACACGGGCCATGACACGGGCACAGACACGGGCGTGTCACATGTGACACGGGCGTGTCTGGTGCCGTGTCGCAGGCCGTGTCCTCTCGGGTTAAGAATATTGGTCGTTGCACACGGGGGTGACACGGGTCGTGACACGGCCGTTTCACATGCGACACGGGCGTGTCGGAGGCTGTGTGCTGGTTATTGTGTCGGTCGAGATGGCGAATGGGTGACACGGCCATGCACACGGTCGTGTTGCAACCCGTGTTCGGCCCAGATTTTGTAATTTTAGGCCTAATCGTGGTCGTTCGTTTCCTTGTCTTTGGATCCAACGGCGGGGGGCTATTCCTGAGAGGTTTTAGCCGGGATTTAGGGCTAGAATCCCTCATTTCATCCAAGTGAATCTCTCTTTAAGTTTTTGAGAGAGGGGAGAGCAAGGTGGAGGAGACCAAGATCCGGCCACTGGTGGAGCGTAGGAGCTCCGAATCGCGATCCGAGTCCAGATCCGCGAAGGCGACGCCGTTGCGGTGCTTTCCAACCGCGTAGATTTTATGGCGCCGCGGAAGAGCGCAAGGGTTACGATTTCTCATCCTAGGGCATGTGAAGCCCTCTTTTCCTTTGCATAGGAAGCCCTCTCTCGCGAGTGAGCGAAGTGTTGGAGCGTTCCTTGGGGTAGATATGTGAAGTCCCCCTTGTGTAGAGTCCGTATGCGAAAACGGGCCTAGGCATTGTGTGTGAAGCCTATCCGGACAAGTAGAGCCGGATCGGTGATGTTGCATTGCATATGAACCAGGGAAGACTCCGGATGTTTGGGCATTTTTCGGGTTTTCTACGTAGTAGATTGCAGCAGGGAGCCTTGGAGATTAACTCCAAGGTTCACCCGGAAAACTGGGCAAAAGCGAGTTTTGCCGACACGATGGCCGGGGAGCCAACGTGAAGATAACCGAGTTTTGTGATTGTTGTGGAGGAAATGGGACTCGGTGAGTCTTGACCTACGCATATGGCTTAAATTGTTGTTGCAGAATGAGCACGGATCAGGCGGAACCATACCCAATCTATGTCGTTCGGTGGGACCGTTGGCATGGATGAGAGTCTTCGGCGGTCTATGGCTTAAATTGTCGTGACCAAGGCTAGGAAGACAAAATGCTCATGTGATTGGCCGTCCAAGGAGCGGTGGTGGAACAGGAACGTCTATAGCTTGAATTGACGTGACGTTGGCCGGTTTGTCGTGAATGTGCCCTGTGTGCACGAGGTGTGTGGCCGTGCGAGCCTACGCCTGTGATGAAGTGTGTTTATACTATTTTATTGCCTATACTAATAAAGTGCAGGGAAAGAGCATCGCCGCCCCGATTTTGGGGGCGGGATCGTTATAATTGGTCAGCATAGCTGACCGTTGCTTTTGTTTACTATCGGGCAGTGGATTGTGGCTTGCAGGTGCTGCAGAGCCAAGCGGGAAATAGCGGGCTAAAGCCCAAGTCGCTGAGCCTGCCCTCGAAGGCCTAATTTTGAGTGTTTCATTGTAATCATGTGTGGCCGGCCTGCGAGCCGATGTATGAAAACACTTTTATGTCAAGCAAACTGTGTAAGGCCTTAAGGCCATTTCTATTTCTGTGTATTGAAACATTCCTACGGGTGTTATTGTAGTGGACATTCATGCTTTTTGGCCGGGTTCTTTCGTCTTCCAACTTAATTTTAATGCTTCCGCTAGGTGCTTGTGTAGGACGTGTAATTGGTTGAATGGTTTCAACGCGTAACCAACCGATCTGTCCGTAGTATATTGCGTCGGGCCCCGGCCGGACCTATTGCTATATGCCATGTGACAGATAGGGGTGTTACAAATTGGTATCAGAGGGAGGTTTCGGTCAAACTTCAATGAATTCGTGGGCGAATTCACTTTAAAGGGTGGTGAGCACATGTGTGTGCGTCATTGTTATAACAGGAAAAGAACCCATGAATGTCCACTTAGGAATGAAAATACACGTGTTGGAGGAACCTGGGTGTTCTTATAATTGTTGTTTGCAATATTGTTTGGTCGCTTATCGGTGTTTTGCATGTTTATAGGTGACCAGAAGTGGTGCTGGACCGTCGGAACGGCCAGGTTCCGAGGCAAGCAGCGCACCAAGTGATGCGCCTGCAACACCTCCGTCTGCCGAGACCATTAGGTTGGTGGCAGAAGCTGTCTTTGCTATGATCAACGCGCATTCTGCAAGGCAGGTGCAGTAGCCTGCTCCTGCGGTGGAGCAAGTGCCGCTCCAAGCGGCGGAGCCTAGAAGGGTTGAACAGGTGGCGGTGGAGCAGAGTTGCCTCGGAGAGCAACTGAGAGACAGCTTAAGCATGTGATGGGCGGAAAATCCACCGGTGTTGACAACAACATAAACGGAAGAGTGGCAGAAGACCACAATAACGACGTTCCTATTGGATGGGGACGCAAGGTTATGGTGGGAAGGTCTAGAGCTACACCAGTTGAGGGGAAGGCTGTTGGCCGAAGTATCTATGGAGTAATTTTCGAGACTGTTCATGGCTCGATACCTCCCCTCAGCGCAGAGGATCGCACTAGAAAACGAGTTCCAAAAGTTTGTGCAACGAGATAGCACTGTAGACGAGTACCTCCACGAGTTTACTCGATTGGGGAGATATGCTAGCGCTACCTTTGCCGACGAGGAGCAAAAGACTAACTGCTTCTTTGAAGGGTTAAGAGATGAGCTGAGGCTGCTACTGTCAGGGCCCATGGCGCAGGGTTTCATGACCCTAGTCACCTCGGCCCAGTCCTTGGAGAAGGCATGAGAAATGTGCAAGCTAAGAAGGAATCCGATGGGAAGAAATCGGAGTTCAAAGCACCGACTACGTCGAAGTCGGGCTCTCGAAGATTCTACAAGAAGGCTAGGATGTCGGGTCCAGCCCCTTCTGCAGGTGCCTCGGGGACAACTACCAATCGAACCCCGGGCGCTTGTTTTACGTGTGGAAAGACGGGGCACTTTGCCCGCGATTGCTGGAGCGGACGCCCAAAGTTCGAGAGAAAACAAGGAGCTACTTACGAAGAGAAGGGCAAGGCGGTGGAGTCAACTGTGTCCCATTATGCTCCGACTCAACCTAGAGTGTACAACTTGGGCCAGCATGAGGCCATTAAACAAGCTGACATGGTGACAGGTACGATTTAATTTATAGCAAGTTAACTTTAAATACTGTTGTCTATTGCTTGTTAGCCTAATATTGTTTGCATAGGCTTTGTTTTGATTAGCGATAGTCCGGCACGGGCACTGTTCGATACGAGAGCTTCACACTCCTTCTTGTCCGAAAATTTTATATCGCGCATCGGAGTCCCTTCTTCGATGGCGAAGGACAAGTTGGATGTGCTGCTACCGAATGGGTGCTCGATGCGTGCGTACAGAGTGTGCGTCGTGAAGGTTCACATAGGGAGCCAAGAGTTCGACTTGCTAGCGTCATTACTGCCGCTAGTAGAGTTCGACGTTATCTTTGGGATGGATTGGCTTTCGGAGCAGAAGGCTTTGATTGATTGCGACCGGAAGGAGGTCAAGCTGGGTGTTGGACGGGAGACAACATTCGAGGGACTCAAGGGGTCGAGCAAGACGCTGATGTCTGCTCTTCAGGTGGTAAAGGCAGTTCATGCTGGTGCAGAGCTGTTCTTCGTAATAGTGGGGGCTGTAGAGCCAAAGTCCACGTAGGATAGCATCCTCGTGGTTTGTGAATACCCCGATGTGTTCCCGGATAGTATTCCCGGCGCCCCACCGCAGCGAGAGATTGATTTCACCATCGAGCTCGTGCCGGGTGCCAAACACGTGTCACGCGCTTTGTATAGGTTGGCGCCTAAGGAGATGACAGAGTTGAAAGTTCAGCTAGAGGAGCTGATTGAGCAAGGTTATGTGCGTCCAAGCTTGTCACCTTGGAGCGCACCGGTTCTCTTCGTTAAGAAGAAGGATGGTAGTATGCGGCTGTGTATCGACTATAGAGAGTTGAATAAGCTGACGGAGAAGAACAAGTACCCGATCCCGAGGATTGATGATCTCTTTGATCAGTTAGTCGGATCGTCGGTATATTCTAAGTTGGACTTGAAGTAGGGGTACTATCAGTTGAGGATAAGGGAATGTGATATCCCGAAGACGGCATTCAACACGAGGTATGGGCACTTCGAGTTCACGGTCATGCCGTTTGGAATGACGAATGCGCCATCGGTGTTTATGGACTTGATGAACAGGACATTCCGAGAGTATCTAGACCACTTTGTGATCGTCTTTATTGACGATATACTAGTGTACTCGTAGTACGAGGAAGATCATTTCAAGCACTTGCATCTGGTGTTGGAGACTTTGAGGAGGAATGAGCTGTATGCGAAATTCTCCAAGTGCGAGTTCTGGCTACCCTCAGTAGCATTCCTTGGTCACATTGTCAGTGGGGGAAGGTATAGCGGTGGATCCGGCGAAGATCGTTGCGACACGGGAGTGGCCTGCGTTGTCTTCTGTCGCGGAAGTCCGTAGTTTTCTCGGGCTTGCCGGATACTATAGGCGCTTCGTAGAGAACTTCTCGCAGATAGCGCTACCTCTCACAAAGTTGATAAGGAAAGATCAGAGATTCTTGTGGATGCAGGAGTGCGTGCAAGCTTCTGAGGAGCTGAAGAGACGGTTGACCACGGCGCCAGTGCTTAGTTCGCCGAGTGGGACCGAGGGCTTCGAGGTTTATAGTGACGCCTCAGGTAGTGGTTTGGGCTGCGTGCTGTTGCAGCATGGGAGCGTGATAGCTTATGGATCGCGTCAGCTAAAAGTGCATGAAAGGAACTATCCGGTCCACGACTTGGAGTTGGTGGCAGTGATATTTACACTTAAGCTGTGGAGGCACTACCTATACGGCATAAGAGTCGATATATACACCGACCACAAGAGCCTGAAATACTTGTTGGATCAAAAGGATCTTAACATGAGGCAGAGGAGGTAGATGGAGTTCCTGGGGGACTACACCTTAAAGATTCATTATGTACCCGGGAAGGGAAATGCAGTTGCGGATTGGTTGAGTCGCAGGGCTTCCACCCAAGCCAACTAGTTGTCGGTGCATGATGAGCGGCTAGTACAGGAGTTGGAGGAGCTTGAGATCTGTTGCGTTGACAAGCAGACGAGCGCCAAAGCAATGTTGAACTGGACAGAAGTTCAGTATAACCTGGCTGACCGGGTTTGGCAGGCATTAGAGTTAGATGACTCCATGAAGGAACTTATGGAGGCAACGTTGGATGGGTCAAATTCCCAATTTTCAGTGTAAGATGAGTTGTTAAGGAAGGATCATCGGTTGTGCGTCCCAAGCGGGAGTAACCTACGGGCGGAGCTGATGTACGAGGCTCATCATACCAAGTACTCAATCCTTTCAGGGAGCACAAAGATGTACCGTGACCTCAAGAAGCTGTTTTGGTGGCCCGGGCTCAAGAAAGACGTAGCGTTGTTTGTGGCTAAGTGCTAAACGTGTGCCTTGGTGAAGGCGGAGTGCCAAAAGCCGGGAGGATTCTTGAAGTCCTTGCCTATACCAGAGTGGAAGTTCGACGACATATCTATGGACTTTGTGCATGGTTTGCCAAGGTCGCAGAAGGGGAACGACGCCATCTGGGTGATCGTAGACCGCCTAACTAAAGTGTCGCACTTTATTCCGCATAGGAAGGATGACTCGGTGGAGAAGTTGGCGAAGCTATATGTGGACAATATAGTTAGACTGCATGGTGTGCCTCGCAGCATTGTGAGTGATCGCGATGGGCGTTTCACGTCAAATGATTGGAGGTTAGTGCAGCAGATGCTGGGGACAAAGTTGAAGTTGAGCACAGCCTTCCATCCGCAGACGGATGGGAAGACCGAGAGAGTCAATAGAATAATGGAGGACATGCTCTGCATGTGTGTTCTAGACTTCGGGAAGCATTGGGAGGACCACCTGTATTTGGTGGAGTTCGCGTACAACAACAGCTACCAGGCAAGTATCCAAATAACGCCCTTTGATGCCCTATACGGTAGAAAGTGTCACATGCCGGTGAGGCAAGGTTATACAAGAAGCAGGAGGTGGAGAGTGCTACTTCTTTGGTGCGGATCATTCGAGAGCGCTTGTTGATCGCTCAGGATAGGTAGGCTAAGTATTACAATGCCAAGCACCGGAACGTGGAGTTCGCGGTAGGCGATTGGGTGTACTTGAAGATAAAGCCGTTCAAGGGTGTTTCGCGGGTGAGGCGCTTGAAGAAGCTGAGCCCAAGATACCTTGTACCCTTTGAGATTCTGGAGCGGTTCGGCGAAGCGGCTTACCGTTTGAGGCTATTTGAGGAGTTAATTGGGCTACACGATGTGTTCCACATCTCTGTATTGCGGAAGGCGGTGCAAGTGCCTTCGCAGGTGATCGCAGTTGATCAAGTACCGGTGGACAAAGGGTTGACGACTAGGGTCAAGCCCGTTCGTATCGAAGACTTTGAGGTCAAGAGGCTCCGTAATAAGGAGATCCGGATGGTCAAGGTCCGGTGGGACAATTGTGGTCGGGAGGAACACTCTTGGGAATGGGAGCAAACTATGCTGGAGGAGTACCCGGAGTTATTCCACTCAGGTACCGCTTAAAGTTTTCCGTTTTCTTTCCTTTAGTAATTTCGTGGGTGAAATTCTTTTAAGAGGGAGAGAGTTGTAACGCCCCGAAACTTAATAGGGTGACGGGTGGTGTTTTAAGCCAAATATGTGTTTTGGTAGGGGTAACACGGCCTGGGACACGGGCGTGTCCCAGGGCGTGTCGTGCTCGGGTTCAGTGTTGGCCGCGCGGTCATCGATTTTGGAGTCGACGATCGTCGAGAGGCTGAACACGGCCTGGGACATGGGCGTGTCCCAGGGCGTGTCAGTCACTCATTGAGTGTGGTGCACACGGGCCATGACACGGGCATAGACACAGGCGTGTCACATGTGACACGGGCGTGTCTAGTGCCGTGTCACAGGTCGCGTCCTTCTCGGGTTAAGAATATTGGTCGTTGCACACGGGGGTGACACGGGTCGTGACACGGCCGTGTCGCATGCAACACGGGCGTGTCGGAGGCTATGTCGATTGCCGTGTGCTGGTTATCGCATCGGTCGAGACGGCGAATGGTTGACACGGCCATGCACACGGCCGTGTTGCAACCCGTGTTCGGCCTAGATTTTGTAATTTTAGGCCTAATCATGGCCGTTCGTTTCCTTGGCTTTGGATCCAACGGTGGGGGGCTATTCCTGAGAGGTTTTAGCTGGGATTTAGGGCTAGAATCCCTCATTTCATCCAAGTGAATCTCTCTCTAAGTTTTAGAGAGAGGGGAGAGCAAGGTGGAGGAGGAGACCAAGATCTGGCCACCGATGGAGCTTCGGAGCTCCGAATCGCGATCCGAGTCCAGATCCGCGAAGGCGTCGCCATTGCGGTGCTTTCCAACCGCGTAGATTTTTCATGGCGCCGCGGAAGAACGCAAGGGTAACGATTTCTCATCCTAGGGCATGTTGTCACAACCCGCATTTTCTCCGAATTAAAGAATTATCAGAGTATGAAAAAACGCGCGTCATGATGCCACCTCAAGCAGGGGATAACTGCTGATGCTCAGGCAAAACCATCTACTACACTTTATGAAAGAAATTCATGAGTTTAATGATTAGAAAATCAGTTATATATTAGAGGCCGTATCCCTCGGCTCAGTGGATCACCTAGTCCACAGTTTAAAACTAAACCTAAGCACTGCGGAAAAATACTTTATTCAGGTTTGACATCCTAAGAGGTGCATAAGAGCCCTAAGAGGACCACTTATGTTATGCAAGACTCTACATTTAATTTACATTATATATATAAGAAAACGATCTTTATACATTGTTTGGAAAATAGTGATTTACTTTTATAAAACATGCTGATCATGTGATGTACTTATAATAATAATAGTTGTAGTTTTAAATAACTAGCAACCTAGCATAAATCCTCCCTAGAGCAAGTAGACTATCTCCAGAAAATGGTAGCAGCAAAAGTAATATATCTAGTACAAAATTAAAAACTACCAGTGGGCGCCAACAACCTGACACGAACCCACAGGCAAATACGTATGTCTGTAAGAAAAGTACATGAAAACTACCTCACTAACAAAGCAACATGATCTCCAAAGATCAAGAGACCACCAGCAACACCACCGCAACCAAGCCACCAAACTGGCTACTGCTCAGAACCTGAGGCATTCAAAAGAAGAAAGAATACCTCAGCAAGCAAAACAAGGAAAAACTGCATGGAAGTGTCAACTAGGGAATAAATAAAAGAGGAAAACACACAGCAGAAAAAGTCACAACTGCCCAAGGCAAGACAACAAGGAATGCACTACGTGCGAGGAAACAGCACCAACCCTACCCAGAAAATACATCCTGCAGGGTCTACTAGGCTACCAAGTTCCCAAAGTGCTGCAATCTACCAAGGAAGAAACTTCTAACACCCTAAGCTGTGGGAGATGGTAGTAGAAAAAACAAAAAGCATGGATCCGGGTTGGAGGCAAACTCAGTCCCCCAACAACCATTTCCAAGCCAACAAGATCAAGGGTCTACATGTGAAAGCACAAGGGACCTTCCACCCCCTTGTCCAGCCCGTACCTGGAGCAAGATAGAAGAATAAGGGTGGCCTTGGCTAAATTACACAACACCTCCCCCATGAAGAGCTTCAAACCACCACTACTAACCACGACCCATGATTCGGCCATTAGGAAAGAAAAACATGGCCGACAAGGAAACTACAAATATAATCAAGGAAATCACTCGGGAACGTAAATCGAGGAAAGAGAAATAGTGTTGAAGTTACTCAACACGGCTCGGCATTGAGTGGAACCCACTCAGCGCCTAACCAGACCTTGGCGTTGAGTGAGTTAGCCTCACTCAGTGCCAGAACAGCCATGGCGTTGAGTGAGAGTCACTCACTCAACGCCCTCCGCAAGAACAGCTCTGGCATTGAGTGAGCTATCCTCACTCAACGCCAAAACAGCCATGGCATTGAGTGAGGTCCACTCCCTCAATGCCTTCAGTAAAAGAGGCAGCGGCGTTGGGTGAGCTAACCTCAGTCAATGCCAAAATAGCTATGGCGTTGAGTGAAGTCCACTCCCTCAATGCCTTCAGCCAAAACCACAAATCCCATCAGTGGCATTGAGTGAGTCTACCTCCCTCAACGCCAAAGTAGCTTTGGCGTTGAGTGAGGTCAACTCACTCTACGCCAAAGTTCATTTCCGCAGTAAAACCCTAAGCCAACGCCAACAAGACGAGGTCGGCGGGAATGCCGACTGATTCTCGCCGAATCGGCGGGAATGCAGGATGATTCTCGCCGAATCGGCGAGAATCCAGAAGGATTCTCGACGATCGGAGGGAATCAAGGATGATTCTCGCCGAATCGGCGGGAATCAAGGATGATTCTCGCCGAATCGGCGGGAATCAAGGATGATTCTCGCCGAATCGGCGGGAATCAAGGATGATTCTCGCCGATCGGTGGGAATCACGTCGAAATCGGCGGGAATCAAGGATGATTCTCGTCGATTTTGACTTAGACGAAAATTCTTACTCAATCACCCCACCACTCAGCCGCAAAGAACAAACCGAACTATGGCTTTGAGTGTGTCCACCACACTCAATGCCAAGTCCGGGCGGCTTTTGGCTTTGAGTGTGTGCAGCACACTCGACACCAAAACCCGAGAGTCTACCAAGACTGGTTCTAACCAGAGCCCTACCACAACAACCTCCCTCACTCTCTCTCTCGGCTCCACCCGCAAAAGCACCCAACTAGAATTACAAATCTGGAGTCTAGATGGTTATAACAACCATCGGGTTGAGAAAAATAGCACAAAGAGGGGTCTCATAGGCGAATCTAAGCCCTAAATTCAGCAAGGTAAAAGAGAATATGCTTGGTTTCTACCCTAGGGCTAACCGGGAAACATTCTAGAATATCAAAAGAACAACAATGGCAAGGGCAAGAATACCACTTGCCTCGATTTCCGGCAAATCTTGGTCGGCCTTCCCTCCTCTTTGTTCTGCACTAGAAGGAGCAACACCTAACAAGCAAACCCGCACTTTAATGGCGGAAAAGCACAAGAAACCGAAAATCCAAGTCTCCTAAAACTCCACAAAAATCAAACCTCTTACCGTCGAAACGTAGAACTGAGCGAGAGCAAGACAACGCCGCTTTCGGAATCGAAATTCGTCCACGAACACTCCCGAAATCGCCGCCCGAAGGCTAGGGCTAACCGTCGCTTCCGCCTCTGCTTTCCGCGAAACAGGAACAACGGTTTCGGGAAGAAGAAGAATGGGCCGCTGATTCTAATTAAGGCTTTTATATAAGCTTAGCCACGACGGTTCAGCCTAACTGCCTCCTAAGCCACCGGTTCACTTAATTAAAAAGGGTTTCTAATTAGATTTTACTAATGGCACACCCAAAACGACACGAAAACCGAACTACCTCGGAATTCGACGAAATTCGCACCGTAGCTAAATATCCATGCTACGAACACAACGACGAAGTCGAAATTAAATTTCGACGAACAGAACTCGAGTTATACCCTTCCGAAGCCAAAACACAAGCATCCCCCGAGAGGCCACACCGGGTCACCCAAAACGACTCGGCTTGCCAGGGAGGTCTTGCCAACAGGCTACAAAATAGGGCACCCAGTTCTAAGGAGTTAAGACCACACTCCACAGATGGCACAAGCCAATAAAATGCGTCGACGTAATGCCAAACGAGGATTAAAATAATCGCAGAAAAATCGGGGGCCTTACACATGTGAAGCCCTCTTTTCCTTTGCATAGGAAGCCCTCTCTCGCGAGTGAGCGAAGAGTTGGAGCGTTCCTTGGGGTAGATATGTGAAGTCCCCCTTTTGTAGAGTCCGTATGCGAAAACGGGCATAGGCATTGTGTGTGAAGCATATCTGTACAAGTAGAGACGGATCGGTGATGTTGCATTGCATATGAACCGGGGAAGACTCCGGATGTTTGGGCATTTTTCAGGTTTTCTACGTGGTAGATTGCAGCAGGGAGCCTTGGAGATTAACTCCAAGGTGCACCCGGAAAACTGGGCAAAAGCGAATTTTGCCGACACGATGGCCAGGGAGCCAACGTGAACATAACCGGGTTATGTGATTGTTGTGGCGGAAACGGGACTCGGTGAGTCTTGACCTGCGCATATGGCTTAAATTGTCGTTGCGGAATGAGCACGGGTCAGGAGGAACCGTACCTGATCTATGTCATTCGGTGGGACCGTTGGCATGGATGAGAGTCTTCGGCGGTCTATGGCTTAAATTGTCGTGACCAAGGCCAGGAAGACAAAATGCTCATGTGATTGGCCGTCCAAGGGACGGTGGTGGAACGGGAACGTCTATGGCTTGAATTGACGTGACGTTGGTCGGTTCGCCGTGAATGTGCCCTGTGTGCACGAGGTGTGTGGCCGTGTGAGCCTATGCCTGTGATTAAGTGTGTTTACACTATTTTATTGCCTATACTAATAAAGTGCAGGGAAAGAGCATCGCCGCCCCGATTTTGGGGGCGGGATCGTTATAATTGGTCAGCATAGCTGACCGTTGCTTTTGTTTACCACCGGGCGGTGGATTGTGGCTTGCAGGTGCTGCGGAGCAGAGCGGGAAATAGCGGGCTAAAGCCCAAGTCGCTGAGCCGGCCCTCGAAGGCCTAATTTTGAGTGTTTCATTGTAATCATGTGTGGCCGGCCTGCGAGCCGATGTATGAAAACACTTTTATGTCAAGCAAACTGTGTAAGGCCTTAAGCCCATTTCTATTTCTGTGTATTGAAACATTCCTATGGGTGTTATTGTAGTGGACATTCATGCTTTTTTGCCGGGTTCTTTCGTCTTGCAACTTTATTTTAATGCTTCCGCTAGGTGCTTGTGTAGGACGTGTAATTGGTTGATTGGTTTCAACACGTAACCAACCGGTCTGTCCGTAGTATATGGCGTCGGGCCCCGGCCGGACCTACTGCTATATGCCATGTGACGGATAGGGGTGTTAGACCTACAACTAAGACTATTCAAGTCTTACCACTCAGATCACCAAGATCCTACACCTCAAGTTATTCCCATGAACTCTAACTCAGAATGAATCCACACTCCTACTCCTCAGGCAAATCCTGCCCTACAACTCAGAGAAATACCTACTTCTCCTACCTCAGGCAATCCCAGCCCTACCTCAGCCTTTATAAGACAGGCTCTCAATTTAAAGAGAATGATTCTCCTACACTTAGATCTACATGCAAATCTTACACAATTAATGAAGATAAAAGAAATAGATTAAGAAAATATCACCCAGCAAGAGAGAAATGAGTGGCAGCTTCTTGATCTGATCCTGATGAGTTTGCTTCCTTTGATCTTGTCAAGATAGATCTGATCCAACCCTTCTTAGATTTTCAAAGCTTCTTGAAGTTGAAATTAGGGTAGTGTATAACCCCATATTCGCTGAGTGGAACCCATAGGCACCAAGGGCCAGGTTTGGGCTAGCTTCGTGCTAGCTTTGGTCTTCAGAGCAGAAGAGATCCCGCCTAGGAGTGGGCGAGAGCGCTCGCACTCAGGCCGCGACCAAGACCTACTTCTGCCCAGAGACGGGCGAGAAGGCTCGCACCTTGCGGAAGCCGGGAACTGGCTCAATCTGAGGCATTCTTCAACACCTTTTTATCTCCCGCTGAGTGAGGGCGGGAGGGTTCTCGGCAATATGTAAGAACCTCCAGTTCTCGGCATTGAGGTTCTCGCTGGATGGGGCCCAGGGATAAATTACCTAGTTGCCCTCGGGTTAATTTCCTATATACCCTCAGGGTCTGCATTTAGCATTTCATAACATCGGGATTTGGCTGTTGGCAGACCAGCCAGCGGTAATTTAGTAATTTCAGGTCAGCAAAGACTATAAATAGACCCGTAGGGGTTCTTCAGAAGGCAGGTTTTTCATACATGGGAGAGAGTTTCCTGTGCTTTCTGAGGAGCTCTGAGCCCAGCTTTTGGCTTTAGAGGGGAATCTCTCAAAGATCTTTCGGGTAAGAGGTGGGACCTCCCTACTAAGGCTTTGGGTCGATTCTTGGTCCTTTACAACCAGTCAAGGGTCGGAGCTTGGGAGAAGTAGGTGTTGGATGCACCCCTATTTTTGAACTCTCGTTGAGGTCAAGCTTTGGCTTCAACAGTTCTGGTGCGGTGAGCATGGAAGGTAGCCAATATAAGAAAGTCTTGAGTTTAGTCCCATGATAGGAGGTGAAGGTGAAGGATCTGGTTCGGGAGGTTCCCCCTCCCGGGGAGAGGAGGCCACAAGGAAGATGCTGGAAGACTTCAGGCGAGAGATCTTGCATACCATCTGCTTGGCCTTCTTGACAAGGAGCGAGTGGATAACGCCTCAGGTTCCGGTAGAGGCGGTCCCACTCTTGGGTGAGAATGCTCCTAGGCAGTGCCTCGGGAAGGAGGTCCCGACTGCAGTGGTCGAGAGGGACATAGCCGCGCGAGAGCTCTTCCCAGGCCAGCGTCCCGAGAAGGAGGTTCTGGCATAGGTTGGTGAGAGGGAGGAGGCTGTGCGAGAGCTCTTCCCTAGGCATGGTCCCGCGGATCGAGCAAGCCAGCCGAGGCCGTGAGACATGCCTTCTCAGCAGGCAGGTGGAGAGAGCCCTTTCAGTGAGCTCATCATCTCGGCTCCAGTACCGGTGGGGTTCCGGGAGCCCGACATGTCCTACAACTCGGGGAAAGATGACCCAGTGCAGCATGTGCAGTGGTTCGAGGATGTTGTTTTGATAAGACAGATGACAGATGCCTTCAAGTGTCGGCTGTTTGCCATCACATTGAAGGAGAAGGCCCGGGACTAGTTCCACCAGTTGTCGACAAGTTCGATCTACAGTTTTGAGGATCTACGTCGAGGGTTCCTGTTGAGGTTCTCGACATCGAAGAAGCAAACGAAGGAGGCGGAGTGCCTGTTTGTGGTGAGATAGAAGCAGGATGAAACATTGGGTCATTATGTTGACTGGTTTTAGGAGGAGATCCTTCTGCTCCAGGAGGTCCCAGGGTATGCACTGATGCTCACCTTCACCCTGAGGCTGAGGCCGGGATTCTTTAGCATGGAGCTGAAAAGAGTGCCCCCTCTCTTTTGAGGAGCTCATGGAGAGGGCGGAGAAGGAGATAGACTTTGAAAGGGCCAATCCGGCTTTTTCCAGGAAGCTGGCCAGATTAGCGGAGGATGATGTGAAGGAACCAGGAGTAGGAAGGCATAGAGAGAAGAGAGAAGAGAGAAGGAGGGAGGAGCCCCGAGGGCAGGGGCAGCAGGGGTAGCATCAAGGATGGGGGGCCCGGGAACCGAACAACCGTTTGGGTTGGAGGTCTCAAGAGGGTCGCCCCCAGGGATAAGGAGGAGGCTTTCAGGGAAGAGACAACTTCCGCGAGCCAAGGAGGTTGGATCAGTCGGCATGGAGGCAGGGGCCAAGGGGTCACTTCCCGCCATAGCAAGAGGCAATGGAGGTCGGCAGAGGTAGAGGAGCAAGGAGAGGAGCTCGGGCAGGAATGGGAAGAAGAGGGGGTGGAGAAGGAAGTGGGGGTAGGGTGGCATTGCCTTTTTGTGACTTCCACCAGGAGGAAGGTCATGCGACGACTACCCTGCCCGGAGTTCTTGGAGATGCGAGAAGCTCAGGGGCTGGGGAGGTAGGATCCACTGGTAAGGATTTGCGAGGTTCAATAGGGAGAAGGGGAAGACAGGTGTGAGGATCGGGCAGACATTGGAACTCGGGGAGGGATCGGGGTGATCCACGGAAGAGTTGGGAATGAGGCAACTCGTAAGGGGAGCCTTCATACCATGTTCTGAAGGGGGGTCGCCTCGACCTCACAGGCTCCCCCTTTAGAAGAAAAAATTACCTTTTCGTTAGCAGATATGCCAGATTATGAAGACTCGTTCTGTGATGCCTTGGTGATCCAGACGGTAGTAGAGAACTTCACAGTCTCCAGGATCCTGGTGGACAACGGGAGCTCCGTGAATGTGATCTTAAAGTAGGCCTTCGATGAGATGAGGGTCGAGGCCAAGAGGGTTTAGCTTCAGACGGACCATTGTTTGGATTCTCAGGAGAGAGAAAGGAGGAAGTAGAAGGTCAGCCATTTTTCCCCTGCCCCCGATCCCACTCTCTCTCGGCTGCTCCCGTTTTCTCCATCTACACCAGCCGATAGGAAGAGGAAGCCGAGCCCAATCCTTCTCCCTCTCCCCCTTGCGTGCAGTAGGGCCGAGCATTCCCCTCTCTTGCCATTCTCAATGGCTCTCTAGGGCAGGAAGCGAAAGCCCTCTTCCGATCTCTCTCTCTCTCTCTCTCTCTCGGCGCCGCAGCAAGGAGAGGCTCTCCCGCTCTTTTCCTCTCCCGTCGCCGGCCAGTAGAGGCAGCCCAAACCCTCCCTCTGCACAGCTCTTTTCCACTCCTGGCACTAGATAAAGCAAGATCGGCCACCGACGCCGCCTAGAACAAGATCCGCCTGGAGCGAGGTCGGCCGGGAGCTCCTCTCCCAGCAACGGCTAGAGCAAGATCGTCCACTAGCGCCACCTAGAGCAAGGCTAGCCGAGCCCTAGCTCTCCTTCACCGCCGCAGTCTCCTGGAGCAAGGTAGTCTAGGAGCTCCTCTCCTGGCACCACCTTCAACAAGAATAGCCAGGAGCTCCTCTCCCAACACCATCGTCAAAACACGCGTCAAGGGTAACAAAGTTTCTTATTGGGCAGGTGAAGCCCTCAATTATCATATTTACATGGAGGCTCCTCTCCACCGATGGGTGGGGGAAGGGGGCTCTCCGACGGGTCGATGTTTACATCCCTGCAGCTAATTGCATTTAGTATCCGGAAGCGTGAGTATGGATTTAGGCATGCTGTGTACAGCCCATCCGGATATGTGAGCCGAATTAGTGATGTTCCGGGGTTCCCCGAGAAGACTCTAAGGAAGTTGTATATTATCTATTTGCAGGGAATAAGCATCATAGCCCCGAAAAAAGGGGGTGGGTGCAATATTATTGTGTCGCTTTTAGTCGACTGAGGTTTAGCTTGTCGCCGCTTGTCGAGACGTCGGCATTCAGGTGTTGCAGTATCAAGCGGTAAGTAGCGGGCTTAAGCCCAAGTTTGTGTCGTCCCTAGAAGGCCTAATTTGCTTATGTTGGCGGCCTGCGTGCCGAAGTATGGAATTTATATTCCTGTAAATTAAAATGCATGTGCTGCGGTATGTATGTTATTTATCTTTTTGTCTTAGGCGAGTGGTATTCTCGTGAACCGCTCGCCCCATGGGGACCTCGAGGTAAAGTTCCCGGGAATCCCTCGAGGGTTTGATAGCTTTTAAGAACAACGAAGTTACGTTGATGGCGACCCAATTGGGGCTGCGTAATATAGAGCTGTTTGGCGAGGTTATGTCATCAGTAGGGTGAGTGAGGAGCATTTTGCATAGACCCAAGGAGACACATCTGGATAGGAGAGAGTTGTTCTTGAGATCCTTCTTAGATGTTCCGGTCGGCCAAGAGTGCCCTTCAAAGGTGTCTTAGCTCAGTCTTTGGCTTGGGAGGGGAAGAGTTTGTTAGTCTTACGGGTATGCGGTGGGACCTTCATGCTGAGACCTTGAGTCTGTGTAACACCCCTATCTGTCACATAACATATAGCAGTAGGTCCGGCCGGGGCCCGACGCAATATACCACGGACAGACCGGTGAGTTACTCATTGAAACCAATCAAACAATCACAACGTACTACACAGAGCATCTAGCGAAAGCATTTTATTAAGTTGCAAAGAATAAAGAACCCAGCAAAGCATGGATGTCCACTACTCAAACCAACAAAAATGTTCAATACACAAGAACTGGCCTTATGGCATTACAATAATTTCCTCAAAAATAAGTGTCTTCCAAATTTCGGCACGCAGCCCGGTCATACAGGAGATTACAAGAAAACACTCAAAATTAGGCCTTCTAGGGCCGACTCAGCAACTTGGTCTTTAGCCCGCTATTTACCGCTTGGCTCCGCAGCACCTGCAAGCAACAATCCACCGCACAGTGGCAAACAAAAGCAACGGTCGGCCATACTGACCAAATTATAACGACCCCGCCCCCAACTCGGGGCGACGATGCACTTTCCCCGCACTTTGTTAGTAAAACCAAGCAGTATAGTGTAAACACACTTCATCACAGGCGTAGGAACGCATGACCACACACCCCGTGCACTCAGGGAACATTCACGGCAATCTGACCAACGTCACGTCAATTTAAGCCATAGACGTTTCCATCTCACCACCGCCCCTTGGACGGCCAACCTTATGAGCATTTTTTATTCCTTGCCTGGGTCACGTCAATTTAAGCCATAGACTGCCGAGGACCCTCATCTATGCCAACGGTTCCGCCGAACGACATAGAGCAAGTACGGTTCCGCCTGACCCGTGCTCATACCGCAATGTGAATTTAAGACATATGCGCTGGTCAAGACTCCCCGAGTCCTGTTTCCATCACAAAGTTCACATAACCCGGTTATGTTCAAGTTGGCTCCCCGACCACCATGTTGGCAAAACCACGCGTTTGCCCAGTTTTCCGGGTGTACCTTGGAGTTAGTCCCCAAGGCTCCCTATTGCAATCTACCTCGTAGAAAATCCGAAAAACAAACATTCGCACAGAGTCTTCTCCGGCCATTTTTGCAATGCAACATCACCGATCCAGACCAACTTGTCCGGGTTGGCTTCACACATCATGCCTATGTCCGTTCTTATATGCGGACTCTACACAAGAGGGACTTCACATATCTACCCCAAGGAACGCCACAAACTCACCGCACACTCGCGAGAGAGGGCTTCCTATGCAAAGTAAAAGAGGACTTCACATGTCCTATGATGAGAATCGTTACCCTAGCATTTTTACTTGGCGCCATGGAAATCTATGCAGATGAAAAGCACCGCAATCTCCTTGCCTCCGTAGATCTGAAGTCGGCTCGCGATTTGGAGCTCTGAAACTCCACCGGTGACCGGATTTAGCCTTCCTTCTTCCTCCTTGCTCTCTCCTATCTCTAGATCTTAGAAAGAAAGTGAATCCAAGATTATGAGGAATTTACACCCCTGAACCGGCCTTAACCTTGGTGGGAAGAGCCTGAACCATCAGATCAAAAAACAAGGAAACAAATGGCTGAGATTCAGCCCGAATTTCCAAAATCTAGGCCGAACACGGGTTCCGACATGCCCGTGTTCAGGGCCGTGTCACCCATTCGCCGTCGAAACCGTCGCGTCCCGAAATAAACACGGGCACCCGACACTCCTGTGTCAGGCTTGACACGCCCGTGTCAGTCAGTACACGCCCGTGTAGCTAGGCGTGTTCCCTCAACGACATAGGTCCAAAACAATCTGAGCACAACACAGCCATGTGACATGCCCGTGTCACATGCCGTGTGCTAGACACGCCCTTGGACACGCCCGTGTCCCAGGCCGTGTATCTGCCTTAGCACAAACCGCCACATGACCCGAGAAGGACACGGGTATTCGACACGCCCGTGTTGATTTGCACACGCCCGTGTCGGACCCGAACACGCTTGGGCTCGGCCGTGAGTCCCTCACTCAACGATCGTTGAGTGCAAGGCTCTGAGTGACTGACACGCCCTGGGACACGCCCGTGTCCCAGACCGTGTTCACCCCACCGACGATCGTTGACTCCAAAATCGTTGACCACGCGACCAACTCCGAACGCGAGCACGTCACGCCCTGGGACACGCCCGTGTCCCAGGCCGTGTCACCTCTAGCAAAACCTAGATTTGGCTCAAAACGCCACCCGTCGCCCTTTTGAGTTTCGGGGTGTTACAACTCTCTCCCTCTTAAAAGAATTTCGTCAACGAAATTACCAAAGGAAAGATAAACAAAGCCAAAAAGCGTTACCGGAGAGAAATAACTCTGGGTACTCCTCCAGCATGGTCTGCTCCCGTTCCCAAGACAGCTCCTCACAACCGCAATTGTCCCAACGGACCTTGACCATCCTGATCTCCTTGTTACGGAGTCGCTTAACCTCAAAGTCTTCAATACGAATAGGCTTGACCTTAGTCGTCAACCCTCGTCAACCGACACTTGATCAACTACGATCACCTGCGAAGGCTCTTGCACCGCCTTCCGTAATACTGAAATGTTGAATACATCATGTAGACCACTCAACTCTACTGATAGCCTCAGACGATAAGCCGCTTCGCCGATCCGCTCCAGAATCTCAAATGGTCCAAGGTACCTCGGGCTCAGCTTCTTCAAGCGTCGTACCCATGAAATACCCTTGCACGGATTTATCTTCAAGTACACCCAATCGCCAACCGCGAACTCCACGTTCCGATGCTTGGCATTGTAGTACTTAGCTTGTCTATCCTGAGCAATCAGCAAATGCTCTCGAACGATCCACACCAAAGAAGTAGCGCTTTCCACCTCTTGCTTTTGGTACAACCTTGCCTCACTCATTTCTAGCCACGACAACGACGTGTGACACTTTCTACCATATAGGGCCTCGAAGGGCGCCATTTGAATACTCGCCTGGTAGCTATTATTGTACGCAAACTCCACCAAATACAGGTGGTCTTACCAATGCTTTCCGAAGTCTAGAATAAACATGCGAAGCAAGTCTTACATAGTTCTGTTGACCCTCTCGGTATGCCCATCCGTCTGCGGATGGAAGGCTGTGCTGAACTTAACCTTAGTTTCGAGCATCTGTTGTACCAACCTCCAATCATTTGACGTGAACCGCCCGTCTCGGTCACTCACGATGCTGCTGGGCACACGGTGAAGCCGCAAAATATTATCCACATATAACTTCGCCAGTTTCTTCACAGCATCATCCTTCCTATTCGGAATGAAGTGCTACACTTTTGTTAACCGGTCTACGATCACCCAAATGGCGTCGTTTCCCTTCTGCGACCTTGTCAAGCCATGCACAAAGTCCATCAAAATGTCGTCAAACTTCCACTCCAGAATATGCAAGGATTTCAAGAATCCCCCTGGCTTTTGGCACTCCACCTTTACTAAGGCGCAAGTTTGACATTTAGCCACAAATAGTGCCACATCCTTCTTGAGCCCTGGCCACCAAAACAACTTCTTTAGGTCCCGGTACATCTTCGTGCTCCCTGGGTGGATTGAGTACTTAGTATGATGAGCCTCGTACATCAACTCCGCCTGAAGATCTCCCTCGTTTGGGACGCACAAACGATTGCCCTTCCTTAGAAGCCCATTCACAACTAAAAACTGGGAATTTTACCGATCCAATGCTGCATCCATGAGCTCCTTCATGGTGCAATCTAACTCCATAGCCTACCGAATGCGATCAACCAGGTCATACTGAACTTTTGTCCAGTTCAACATTGCTTTGGCGCTAGTCTGTTTGTCCACACAACAGATCTCTAACGCCTCCAACTCCCAAATTAACCTCTCATCATAATCCGATAATCAGTTGGCTTGGGCGGGAGCCCTGCAACTCAACGCATCCGCAACTGCATTGCCTTTGTCGGATACATAATGAATCTTGAACGTATAGTCCCCCAGGAACTCCATCCATCTCCGCTGCCTCATATTCAGATCCTTCTGATCCAACATGTACTTCAGGCTCTTATGGTCGGTATAAATATCGACCTTTATGCCATACAAATAATGTCTCCACAACTTAAGCGCAAATATCACGACCGCCAACTCCAAGTAGTGGACCGGATAATTCCTTTCGTGCACTTTCAGTTGACGCGATCCATACGCAATAACACTTCCATACTGTAGCAACACGCAACCCAAACCACTGCCTGAGGCATCACTATAAATCTTGAAGCCCTCGGTCCAACTTGGCGAACTTAGCACTGGCGCCGTGGTCAAACGACTCTTCAACTCCTCAAATGCTTGCACGCACTCCTGCGTCCATAAGAACTTCTGATCCTTCCTTATCAACTTCGTGAGAGGCAGCGCTATCCGCGAGAAGTTCTCTACGAAATGCCTGTAATAGCCGGCAAGCCGAGGAGAAAACTCCGGACTTCCGCTACCGAAGACAACACATGCCACTCTCGTATCGCAATAATCTTCGCCGGATCTACCGCTATCCCTTCTCCACTGACTATATGCCCAAGGAACTCCACTGAGGATAACCAAAACTCGCACTTGGAGAACTTTGCATATAGTTCGTTCCTCCTCAGCGTCTCCAACACCAGATGCAGATGCTTGAAGTGATCTTCCTCGCACTGTGAGTACACCAATATGTCATCAATGAAGACGATCACAAAACGATCTATATACTCTCTGAACGTCCTGTTCATCAGATCCATGAACACCGATGGCGCATTAGTCAGCCCAAGCGGCATGACCGTGAACTCAAAATGCCCATACCTTGTGCTGAACGCTGTCTTCGGGATTTCACTCTCCCTTATCCTTAGCTGATAATAACCGGACTTCAGATCCAACTTTGAATATACCGACGACCCGACTAACTGATCAAAAAGATCATCAATCCTTGGGATCGGGTATTTGTTCTTTTTCGTTAGCTTGTTCAACTCTCTGTAGTCGATACACAGCCGTAAGCTCCCGTCCTTCTTCTTAAAAAAGAGGACCGGTGCTCTCCAAGGCGACGAGCTTGGACGCACATACGCTTGCTCCATCAACTCTTCTAGTTGAACCTTTAACTCCGTCATCTCCTTAGGCGCCAACCTATAAGGAAAACGTGACACAGGATTATCACCTGGCACTAGCTTGATCGTGAAATCGATCTCTCACTGCGGCGGGGCTCCGGGAAGATAGTCCGGGAACACGTCGGGGTACTCGCATACCACTGAGATACCATCCAAAGAGGTCTTAGGCTTTACAGCCTCCACTAACGTGAAGAACAACTCTGCTCCAGCACGAACCGACTTCACCACCTGAAGAGCAGACATCAGCATCTTGCTCGACCCCTTCAATCTCGCAAACATCGTCTCCTACCCAACACCCAGCTTGACCTCTTTATGGTTGCAATCAATAAAAGCCTTCTACTCTGAAAGCCAATCCATACCGAAGATGGCGTCGAACTCTACTAGCGGCAACAACGACGCTAGCAAGTCGAACTCTTGGCTTCCAATATGAACCTTTACGGCACATACTCTGTCCACGCGCATAGAACACCCATTCGGCAACATCACATCCAGTTTGTCCTTCGTCATCGAAGAAGGGACTCTGATGCGTGTTATGAAACTTTCGGACAAAAAGGAGTGTGAAGCTCCCGTATTGAAAAGTGCTCGTGCCCGACTATCGCCAAATAGAACAAAGCCTATACAAACATTATTAAGCTAACAAGCACTAGGTAACAATATTTAAAGCTAACTTGCTATAAATTAAACCGTACCTGTCACCATATCCGCTTGCTTGATGGCCTCCTGCTGGCCCAGATTATAGACTCTCGGATTAGTCAGAGCATAGTGGGACGCAGTTGACTCCACCGCCTTGCCCTTTTCTTCATAAGTTGCCCCTTGCTTTCTCTCGGACTTCGGACGTCCGCTCCAACAATCACGGGCAAAATGCCCCGTCTTTCCACAAGTAAAACAAGCGCCTGGGGTTCGGTTGGTAGTTGCCCCAGAGGCACCCGAAGAAGGGGCTGGACCCGACGTCCTTGCCTTCTTATAGAGTCTGCTATATCCAGACTTTGAAGTAGTCGGCACTTTAAACTCCAATTTCTTGCCACTGGAGTGCTTCTTTGCCTGATCATTCTTTATGTCCTTTTCCAAGGACCGGGCCGAATTGACCAAGGTCATGAAACCCTGAGCCATAGGCCCCGAAAGTAGCAATCTTAGGTCATCTCTCAAACCTTCGTAGAATCGGTTCGTCTTGCGCTCCTCATCAGCAAAGGTAGCGCTTGCGTATCATCCTAAACGAGTAAACCCGTGGAGATACTCGTCCACGGTACTGTCTCCTTGAACCAATTTCTGGAATTAATTCTCCAAAGCAATCCTCTGAGCTGAGGGGAGGTATCGAGCCAAGAACAACCTAGAAAACTCCTCCATTGAGACATCAGCCAACTGCCTGCCCCTAAGATGGTATTGCTCCAAGCCTTCCCACCATAGCCTTGCATCCCCGTCCAGCAAGAAAGTCGCAATCGTGGTCTTCTTCCACTCGTTAGTCTCAATCGTTGTCAGCACTCTATTAACTCTAGAGAGACAATCCTCCGCTTGAGTTGGGGTTCTCGTCCCCGAGAACACAAGAGGATTGAAGCCCATCACGTGCTTCAGCTACTTCTCTGTTGCTCTCCTCGGCAACACCGGCTCCAAAACCACCTGTTCCACCCTCCTTAGCTCTGCCGCTTGGAGCGCTACTTGCTCCACAGCAGGAGCAGGCTGCTACACCTGCCTCACAGGCTGCGCATTGATCATCGTAAACACAGCCTCCGCTACCAATTGAATGGTCTTGTTGAAGTGGGTGTTGCAGGCACATCATTTGGTGCGCTGCTCGCCTCAGAAGTTGGCCGTTCCGACGGCCTAGGACCACTCCTTGTCACCTATAATCGTGCAAAGCACCAATAAGCGACCACACAACATTGCAAAAAGAAATTATAGTAATGCCCAGGTTCCTCAAACATGTGTATTTTCATTCCTAAGTGGACATTCATGAGTTCTTTTCAAGTAATAACGATGACGCACACACATGTGCTCACCACCCCTTAAAATGAATTCGTCCACGAATTCATTTAAGCTTGACCGAAACCGATAGTCTGATACCAAATTTGTAACACCCCTATCTATCACATAGCATATAGCAGTAGGTCCGGTCGGAGCCCGACACCATATACCACGGACAGACCGGTGGGTTACTTATTGAAACCAATCAACCAATCACAACGTCCTACACAGAGCATCTAACAGAAGCATTATATTAAGTTGCAAAGAATAAAGAACCCAACCAAGCATGAATGTCCACTACTCAAACCAACAGGAATGTTCAATGCACAAGAACTGGCCTTATGGCCTTACAATAGTTTGCTCAAAAATAAGTGTCTTCCAAACATCGGCATGCATGCCGGTCATACATGAGATTACAAGAAAACACTCAAAATTAGGCCTTCGAGGGCCGGCTCAACAACTTGGGCTTTAGCCCGCTATTTACCAATTGGCTCCGCAGCACCTGCAAGCAACAATCCACTGCACGGTGGCAAACAAAAGCAACGGTCGGCCATGCTGACCAAATTATAATGAACTCGCCCCCAACTCGGGGCAGCGATACACTTTCCCTGCACTTTGTTAGTAAAACCAAGCAGTATAGTGTAAACATGCTTCATCACAGGCGTAGGCACGCACGACCACACACCCCATTCACTCAGGGCACATTCACGGCGATCCGACCAACGTAACGTCAATTTAAGCCATAGACGTTTCCATCTCACCACCGCCCCTTGGACGGCCAACCTTATGAGCATTTTGTCTTCCTTGCCTGGGTCACGTCAATTTATGCCATACACCGCCGAAGACCCTCATCTATACCAACGGTTCCGCCGAACGACATAGAGCAGGTACGGTTCCGCCTGACCCGTGCTCATACCGCAACGTCAATTTAAGACATATGCGCGGGTCAAGACTCCCCGAGTCCTGTTTCCATCACACAGTTCACATAACCTAGTTATGTTCAAGTTGGCTCCCCAGCCACCATATTGGCAAAACCACGCGTTTGCCCAGTTTTCCGGGTGTACCTTGGAGTTAGTCCACAAGGCTCCCTGTTGCAATCTACCTCGTAGAAAACCCGAAAAACAAACATTCGCACTGAGTCTTCTCCAGCCATTTATGCAATGCAACATCACCGATCCAGACCAACTTGTCCGGGTAGGCTTCACACATCATACCTATGTCCGTTCTCGTATGCGGACTCTACACAAGGGGGACTTCACATATCTACCCAAAGGAACGCCACAAACTCACCGCATACTTGCGGGAGAGGGCTTCCTATGCAAAGGAAAAGAGGACTTCACATGTCCTAGGATGAGAATCGTTACCCTAGCATTTTTCTTTGGCTCCATGGAAATCTATGCGGATGAAAAGCACCGCAATCTCCTTGCCTCCGTTGATCCAGAGTCGGCTGGTGATTTTGAGCTCCGAACTCCGTCGGTGACCGGATCTAGCCTTCCTTCTTCCTCCTTGCTCTCTCCTCTCTCTAGATCTTAAAAAAAAAGTGAATCCAAGATTATGAGGAATTTACACCCCTGAACCGGCCTTAACCATAAGGTGGGAAGAGCTTGAGCCATCAGATCCAAAAACAAGGAAACGGACGGCTGAGATTCAGCCCGAATTTCCAAAACTTGGGCCGAACACGGGTTCCGACACGCCCGTGTTCAGGGCCGTGTAACCCATTCGCCGTCGAAACCGTCGCGTCCCGAAAAGAACACGGGCACCCGACACGCCCGTGTCAGGCTTGACACGCCCGTGTCAGCCAGTACACGCCCGTGTAGCTGGGCGTGTTCCCTCAACGACACAGGTCCAAAATAATCCGAGCACAACACGGCCATATGACACCCCCCGTGTCACATGCCGTGTGCTAGACACGCCCTGGGACACGCCCGTGTCCCAGGCCGTGTATCTGCCTTAGCACAAATCGCCACATGACCCGAGGAGGACACGGGTATTCGACATGCCCGTGTCAAATTGCACACGCCCGTGTCAGACCCGAACACGCCTGGGCTCAGGCCTCGCGTCCCTCACTCAATAATCGTTGAGTGCAAGGCTCTGAGTGACTGGCATGCCCTGGGACACGACCGTGTCCCAGGCCGTATTCACCCCCCCAACGATCGTTGAATCCAAAATCGTCGACCACGCGACCAATGTCGAACCCGAGCACAATATGCCCTGGGACACGCCCGTATCCCAGGCCGTGTCACCTCTACCAAAACCCAGATTTGGCTCAAAATGCCACCCGTCACCCTTTTGAGTTTCGGAGTGTTATAGTCTATCCCTTGTGTTCCTAGTCTTGTGCCTAGATCGTTCGCTTGAGGGTAGTAGGTGCGCGGTCACCCCACTTTTGGGACCCTGAACTCCACAGAGGTCAATTTTTGGCTTCAATAGGTAGATCTAGGCAAGAGAAAGTTGAAGATGATTCTTGATCTGGCTTCTCTCCACCTTCTAAATTATAGTTGATGCTTCTAAGATTTGTCTTCCACCAAATTTTTCTTGTAACTTTTTCTGAAGAGTTGATCCCTTTAAATAGGCTCTGTTAGGAGTAACCGGCTGATCTGGTTAATAATTGACATCTGACAGTTCTGACAGTTATCAGTACCTCCATCTTAATTTCTATACTTATGAAACAAATCTGCTTGAAGTGTTGAAACTTGACTGTTGAATGTGTCGACACAAGTCCTGGGTGTCGACACTGCTCTTGTAGTGGTGTCGACATACTTCTGAATGTGTTGACACCACCCTTCACCTTGTCTCGACACAACTTATATAGAATGTGTCAACACTAGTCCTGAGTGTCGACACAGCTTGCTTTCAGTCATGACTCAGCTTGTGAAGTGTGTCGACACTAGTCCTGAGTGTCGACACAGTTGTCTTCAGCCTTGACACTGCTTGTATAGAGTGTGTCGACACTTTTCCTTATTATCAACACAGCTTCTCTTTGTCTCGACACAACTTGTTCAATGCATGTTGACACTAGTCCTGAGTGTCTCGACATTATTTTACATAGCTTTATTTTCCTGCACACATGAACTTAACGTCCATCAAATATAACTATGTGTATATCATTGAGCTGAAAGGACTTCTTTAAATCAAGTACATTGTGACCAATGTACTAGACAATCTCC
The DNA here is from genome assembly GCA_039513925.1 of Platanthera zijinensis. Lineage (NCBI taxonomy): Eukaryota > Viridiplantae > Streptophyta > Magnoliopsida > Asparagales > Orchidaceae > Platanthera > Platanthera zijinensis. The sequence goes on from CM077083.1 coordinate 45,115,828, forward strand.
CCCTATTTGGAGAAGTCATAACCCCAATTCAATGATATATAACATGATACCAAAATATAATGATAAAGACATTAAGAATACAGTGCAATACTATATGTGAAATACCATAGATAAAAACACATATTAAAGACAATAATGTTGATCAGATGATTAGGCAAACAATTGCAATCTTAATTAACAACACATGAAATGTTGAGTAAGCCAAGATTTTCATTAATTGTTGATCACAAGGTTTACTGCTACAAGATTTGGTTAATAGTTACAGATCAAGTTTTTCATATGAAATTTAAAACTAAGAACATTCTAAGGCAGCTCTGGTTCTTTGATAACTATGCATTTTCCAGATTATATTTTTTGCTTTTACCTCAGGCACCTTGTCATCAACAACCTGCTTTCCTTTGTCATTCTTAGCTTTAGCTTTTGCAATTTCTTCTTCTTCTTTCAGCCTTTGTCTTTCAAAATAATGGTATGGCTTTGAGAAATATGTGATGGGCTCAATTGACTTAGCAGGAAGCTTTCCTTTCTTCAGATCATATCTGAACTTCTTGATAACTTTGTTGGATCCCTTGTTTGGATTTGGGTTAGGTTCACTAAATTAGGTTAAGTTTGACCCACATTGTATATCCAGGGTCAAGTCTATGAGTTCTAAAGTTTAGGCTAGTCTTTAGGTTCAACCTTTATGGACCAACCAGCAGAGAACCTCAGTAGATTCAAGACTTAGAAGATTCAGAGATAAAAATGATCAGTTCGAAATTCTTCGAACTCAGCTCGATGATCGCCGATCTCAAATCGATGAACTCAGAGTTATTTCTCTGAGTTGAGCTCGAAGATATTCGAGCTCAGGTCGACGATCTCCTCTTTCAGACAGATTCTCAGCTTGACGAACTCAGAGCACAGAATTGGCAAGTTATTTCCAGAATGCAGTTCGCAGAGCTAAGGTCAACGAACAGGAATTCTCAGGTTGACAAACTTGGAACTCTAGTTGATGAATTCTGTTCTGAGGTTGACGAATTCTGTCCCGAAAAAAGCAGAATGAGAAGTTTTCCTTACTTCTGTCCCTTACTTTCTATATTATTTAGTAGTAATATTCCTGAGTAATTAATGCTCATATTCCGCTGAATATAACCATTATTGGCAGCATTAATTATGGTCTTCATCAGATTAATTACTTGCTTATTTTATTAGGGACAGTTGGGGAAACTCATTTAAGACAGATATTCCAGCCGTTTCATTCTCCAGATATTTCAGCATTTAATGCAGGAATTCAAATTTCAAAGGAGAAAAATTAACTGTAGAATATAAAAGAGATTTTCTCTTTTCAGACAGAAAATACACCAAGCCAGACATTAGAAGAAAACATACAGCACACAAGAATACAGACAGACAATACTGAACATTTAGAACTCTCTTCCAGTGCAGAAAACATTCTGTTTTCTTCCTTGTCCATTCTGAAGACTGAAGAAGAACATCCATCACTATCAAGAGCCTTCTTCAACCTTCTCCTCCAAGAACATTCAAGGACAACATCTTGAATCAGTCAGAAAGTTCCAGAATTCCTTTAAACAAGGCTGAAGGCCTACACCCTGAGCAAGGCTCCAAGTTTCTGAACCATTTCTACATTTCAGAAAGAGTCTTGACAATAACAAATCCACTAGTCTTCTCTATTGGATAGAGAAAAGAGAAGACATCATCACCTCCTGTACAAAGGGTTTATTAACTCCCTTCAATATTTTATTCTTGGTTTTTGGGCACCCGATCAAAAGCATAAAGGGTTGTGAGATCTCCCTGGAAATAGATCTTGTGGTGGCAGTCACCTGATCAAAAACCTGATAGTGGATTCCTACCAGGGTGGTAGAAGAGTGGATGTACCCAGTTGGGGAACCACTATAAAATTTCTTGTATTGTTTGTGTCTGTTCATTTTCTTTCTATTCTTGCTGTGACGGTGATAACTTTGTTTTGCCTATTTTATTTCTTTCTATTATTATTGGTATCACCTACTTATACTCTGATATAAATCTGAAAAACAGCCAAAATTTTGATTACTCTATTCACCCCCCCCTCTAGAGTAAATCAGATCTAACCCCTATCCTTCAATTGGTATTAGAGGCGTGTTCCTTTGGTTGTACAAGCTAACACTTGAACCAAAAGATCCTTGCTAGATCTGATCTTCTTTTCCTAGTTTTCCTATTTTCACATCATGGCACAGAACAATGACTATGCAAGCACCAGACCTCCAATTTCCAACTTAAATAAGTTTGCTATCTGGAAGGCAAGAATCAAGCTGTATATGAACTCTATTGATGAGGATATCTTTAATTCTATCTTGACAGGACCACCAGTTCCAGCTGCAGCATCTACTACAAGTTCCAGCACACATGTTGTTCCACCACCTGAGTGGATAGATGCTCAGAAAAAGACCAAAATAGCTGATGCAAAGGCCATGAATATTCTGGTACTGACAATGTCTGATGACATTTTCCAGAAGGTGGCTGAGTGCATATCAGCCAAGGCTATCTGGGATTCTCTTAACCATATAGTTTCTTGTTCAGCAGATGAGAGAAATGATAGGAGATCCAATCTCATCTCACAATATGAAAACTTCAAGAAGGATGAGTTAGAGTCTGTTATTGACATGTACAACAGAATTAGCTTAATCATCAATGAGCTAAATACTTTGGACAAGGACATCACCCTCGCAGAAGTAAATGAAAAAAATCCTCATGTGCTTCCCCAGCTCATGGGATTCCAGAATCTGGCCAATCAAGGAAGCAGGAAGTCTCAATGAGATTTCCATAGAATCTCTACTTGGAAAACTTAAGTCCTATGAGCAGCTTATAAAGTCTAGAGAAGCTGCAGAGCAGAAGACTCCTTCATCAGCAAGAAAGGAGCAAAGCATTGCATTTAAAGCAAGTGAAGAATTAGAAGCTCCAACAACAAGTGAAGAATTTCCGAGTCAAGAGGGATTTCAGAAGAAACTCATCAAGGCAAGATGACAAGCCAAGGCATGACAAGACACCCACTAAAGAAGTTGTTTGTTTTGGATAAAGGAAGCCTTGACACTTCATCTCAGAGTGTCCAGAGAACCAAAAGAAGGAGAGAAGAAGAGAAAAAGAAACCAGGAAACAACACTATAACAATCCCTCCTGCAGCAAGCATAAAAGAAAGGAGAAAGGCTTTGTGGCTGAAACATGGAGTGAAACTGAAGATGAATCTTCATCTTCAAGCTCCAGTGAAGATGAAGAGGAAGCTAAGGCAAAGGAGATTTGCCTGATGACCATCAATGCATCATGCAGTTATTCAGAAGCAGAAGATGAAAAGTTAGAGGGTGAAGACTCTGAATCTGAGGAAGATCAGGTACTGTCCTCATTTGATTTTAAATCAGATAATTTTAGAACTGAATTCAAATCTTTATGTATTGATTTAATTAATTCTGAAAAAGAGATTAAACAACTTAGAGAGAAATTGACTGTACAAGATAATTTCATTTCAGAAAACATCAAGTTAAAAGATGAAATAACTTAGCTAATGAACAGAATATATCGTTAAAAACTGAATTAGCTGAGGCTAGGCAACTTGAATAATCCCGAAATGGGAGAAGTATCAAGCTGATGTACATCACAAGCACAGTGAATGTCAGGCTTAATGGCAAGCTGGGCTTAGGTGCTTCATCAAGCCAACCCCCACTGATTCAGAAAAATATCTTAACAACTCCTATAAAATTTGTTTCTGAAAAAGGTAAAGAAAAGATTGATGATGATATTGTTAAACAATCAGAACTAAAACAAAAGAATAATAAAAGAAGAAATAATAAGAAAAATCTTAACTATAACTATGTTCAGCAGATTTCGTCAAACTCAGGTCGACGAAATATGTACAGTTCGTCGAACTTAAGTCGACGAACTCTGAACGCAAATTTTTATTATAATTATTCTCTAAACTGCAATCGATGAAACCAGTATGGTTCATCGACTAGAGATCAAAGATATTTGGGGCCAGAAAATGAATACTTTCATTCTCTGAGTGGAGTTCGACGAACTCATCTCATTCGTCGACCTTAGATCAACGAACTTACCAGAATTCGTCGACACCAGTTTATAATAACAGAAACTTTAATTCAAACAGATCACTTAATCAACCTAGAGAATTTATTAACCCATTCACCCAATGGATAATTCCACCTAGAAGATTTCATCCCTTAGGTTGTAAAAGTCAACCTAAATACTCATACATTTCTAGTTTTAATTATGTGAATAAACAAGGACCCAAGGTGACCTGGGTCAAGAATAGCTAATCTGTTTCATTACAAGTGAAAGACTATCCCACCACAGAGCAACAATGGTATCTGGATAGTGGCTGTTCAAAGCATATGACTGGAAACAAGGACACCTAATCAACTATAAGTCAAAGCTAGCACCCAAAGTAATATTTGGTGATTCTAATTGTGGCAAGACTGAAGGATTTGGAAAGGCCAAGATTGGAGCAGTCACCTTAAGAAAGGTTGCTTATGTAAGTGGACTGAAGCACAACCTTATATCCATAAGTCAGTTATGTGATGAAAGGTTTCAGGTATCATTTAACAAAACTTTCTGTATTATTACTTCTATAGATAACCAAGTAGTTTTAACTAGTATTAGAGTAGGAAATATCTATATAGTTAATTTTAAGTCTGCTAAAATTGAAATATGCTTGTTTAACCAAACCAGTAATAATAATGATCTTTGGTATAGGAGATTAGGACATGTAAACCTGAAAAATATTGCTAAACTATATAGGGACAACCTTGTTAGAGGATTGCCTTCTTGCCTCTACAAGAAGGAAAGCCTTTGCAGGGCTTGTCAGTTAGGCAAGCAAACTGAAAATAGTTTTAAGTCACTTAATATGAGTGATTCACCTATGATACTGTACTTGCTCCATATGGATCTTTTTGGACCCATTGCTGTACAGAGCCTAGGAGGGAAGTCTTATACCTTAGTAATTATTGATGACTTCTCAAGGTTCACTTGGGTATTCTTCTTGAGATACAAGTCAGATAACTTCAAGGTTCTTACAGATTTTCTAAAGAGCATAAGGATTGAGTACACTACTCCCGTTACATTGATCAGAAGTGATCATGGTACTGAGTTTGAGTCTCTTCCCATGCAAAAATTCTGTGAGAAGGAAGGTATCAGACATTACTTCTCTTCTCCTAGAACTCCTCAACAAAATGGGGTAGCTGAAAGGAAAAACAGAACACTCATTGAAGCTGCAGGCACATTACTTGCAGATGCTCACTTGCCCCTATCCTTTTGGGTAGAGGCTGTGAGCACAACAAACTATGTCCTGAATAGAAGTTTGATTCATAAGCTTAAGGGCAAGACCCCCTATGAACTACTCAAAGGGAAGAAACCTAAAGTAGATTATTTTAGAGTCTTTGGTTGTGTCTGATACATTCACAACAACAACAAGAAATATATTAGAAAGTTTGAAGCCAAGTCTGAAGTTAGAATTTTTCTTGGATATTCCCAAGTAAGCAAGGCTTATAGGGTATATAATAAATCAACCATGAAAATTGAAGAGTCTATTCATATCTCTTTTTATGAGACTAATATGTTTTACAAGGAGAAGATAGCTTATACCAGTGAGACTTTGCAGGTACCTAACTTGTGTGAGAAGTTAGATGAGTTAAACCTCACCAATGAGGTTGTTACACATCCTTCTCCACATGTTGCTGAAGAAAGTGAAGATGATGACACTGAACTCAGTGTAGAGCCAACAACAGCTAACTTAATTCCACCAGAGGAATTAATTCCCCAAGCTGTTGCTCAACCAACTCCTCCTACTTAATTTGTCACACTTAGAGATCACCCTACATCTCAAGTGATTGGATACATATCAGTGGGTGTACAGATAAGGCATCAACTCCACCAGGACATGATGCATGCCTGCTTCATATCTCAAACTGAGCCCCAATCCATTAAAGATGTTGAGCAAGATCCACACTGGATCATTGAAATGTAAGAGGAGCTCAACCAGTTTGAGAGATGTAGAGTTTGGGATTTAGTTTCAAGACCCAAAGACTACCCAGTCATTGGAACTAAATGGGTATTTAGAAACAAACTAGATGCTCAAGGTCTTATCATAAGGAATAAAGCCAGATTAGTTTCTCAAGGACACAGATAAGAAGAAGGCATAGACTACGACCAAACATTTGACCCTATTGCAAGGTTAAAAGCAATAAGGATATTCTTAGCCTATGCAGCCTACAAGAAGTTCACAGTATACCAAATGGAAGTCAAGAGTGCATTCCTTAATGGTGAACTCAAAGAAGAGGTCTATGTGGAATAACCACCAGGTTTTAACTCTTTATCTTATCTCTCTCATGTTTTTAAATTCCATAAAGCTCTCTATGTTCTAAAGCAAGCTCCAAGAGCTTGGTATGCAACCTTAGATAGCTTTCTCTTAAAGCATAAATTTTCTAGAGGCATAGTAGATAGGACTTTATTTATTAATCATCATCATGATAAAATCTTATTAGTACAAATATATGTAGATAACATTATATTTGGTTCTACTGATTCCAAACTTTGCAAAAGGTTCTCTGACCTTATGCATTCCAAGTCTTAAATGAGTAGCATGAGTGAACTCTCCTACTTCCATGGTCTCCAAGTGAAGCAGTCCCCTGATGAAATCTTTAAATCCCAATCCAAATATGCTAAAGAGCTGATAAAAAGGATTGGGACGGCTGATGCTTCGGCTAAGAAAACACCTATGGATGCTAATGCTATGGTCGATTCTGATGAACATGGGAAACCTGTTGATCAGAAATTATAGAGGGCCATTGTTGGGTCCCTATTATATCTCACAGCAAGCAGGCCAGATATTATGTTTGCTACTTATCTTTGTGCTAGGTTCCAGGAGAACACTAAAGAATCTCACCTTATTTTCCTAAAAAGAATTTTAAGATATATAAAGAGTTGCTCTAATTTAGGACTCTGGTATCCAACTGAGTCAGAATTTGAGTTAATTGGATTCTCAAATACTGACTTTGCTGGATATGGAGTGGACAGAAAAATCACCTCAGGGACATGCCAGTTCCTTCGTGCTAGACTTGTGTCCTGGTTTTGCAAAAAACAAACATTTGTGTCTACATCAATAGCAGAAGCTGAGTACATAGCAGCTGACAGTTTCTATTCACAGATGCTGTGGATTCAAAACCAACTCCTAGATTATGGTTTCAACTTAAATAATTCAACTCTACTTTGTGATAATTCAAGTGCAATTTCTATTGCACAGAATCCAGTGCATCAGAGTAGAACTAAGTATATAGAAATAAGGCATCATTTCATTAGAGATTATATTAACAAAAAGAAAATTAATCTTGTCAACATCTACACTGATTTGCAAAGAGCAGACATCTTCACCAAACCCTTGGATGAGAGGAACCATCTGTTCTTTCTGAATTAGCTAGGTATGATCAATGGAGAAACATTAATTTAATTTGTCTATGGTCGAAAAATTCGCCACAGTTCGTCGAACGGAGATCGATGAACTGAGAAAAGTTCTTGAGATAATTCGTCGACCTGAGATCGACGAACTCTCTGTGTGAAGTTTTATTCGTCGACCGGAGATCGACGATACTACTTCAAAAAATTTTCGTTGACCTGAGAATGATGAAAAGTTTTCCCTTCTTCAGACTGAGATCACCGAACTCTTTTGTAAATAAAATATTTCGTCAACCTCAGATCGAAGAATTTTCTTTATTTCGCAGGGCGGAGTTTGTCGCTTCATATTCTGAAAAAATATCTAGGTTTTCTTTGAGCTTCATCCCGCGCTTTCTGTTCCCTTTGCACCTTATCTCTCTATTTTCCTTTTGCAGGCGATCATGGCGATTCCGGCTAGCACCCTTGCAACGATGAAGTTCGATACAAGATTTCACATCGACTTCGAGTCATTCCAGCATTCAGATCAAATTTTTCTGGGCATTCTGAAATTGTTTGAAGAACAGCGGTTGAAGAACTTTATGATAACAAGGATAAAGATTGCTGCCGCAGAAATCCGGGAATGGGTGTTCACCTCCTCCACACCAGATGCCGACACAATGACAAGAATGATATAGGGTAACCAAGTTTCTCTCACCCCCGCCATTTTATCTGAAATATTTGGATTAGTGAATGGAGAAGAAGATTTGGAAATAAATAGTTCAGAATTTGATGAAATGCTGATTAAAATGGGTCATACTGGAGAAACCCCTAACAAGCTTTTGAAGAAAAATTTATCTTTTGCATATAAAATTTTAGCTGATGTTGTTGGTAAGGTACTACTGGGCAAGTATATTGCCCATGATTATATCACTAGGCAACAATTTCTAGTGATGTGTGCAGTTGTGAATATGAAGCCAGTGAACTGGGCTAAGATACTGTTTGATCTGATAAAGAAGAAAAATAGTAAGAAAGAGGTGTGTTTTGGAAGGATCCTTGGAATATTCCTACAAGAGAAAGAAAATGAATCCCTGGTCTCCCAGACCATATTCATCAATGCCTCCAAAAGGCTCACATGTGCCTTATTTGGAAGGTGGGAGAGGAATATACCAAAGCCATCTAAGGCTTCTTCCTCTTCTAGGGCATCTGAGGATACTAGAGCTGTTACAGCTGCTCACCCACCAACAGAAGATGTCCCCTCCATCAGTATTCCATCCTCTCCACCTTTATCTCAACAACCAACACCTCCTCAAGTTCAAACACCTTCAACAACCCTCCAATAACCATCCCCATCCTAGGCTCATACACCAACACCTCCTGCTTCCCCAGTCCATAAACCAACACCACTTCAATCACCTGAACACCAACCAACTCCACCCCAATCTCCAGTGCACATAACTCCACCTCAAACTCCAGAGCATGTCACTCAACCTCAATCCCCTCTTCCTCAATATCTTGATGGCATCCCCCTCCACAATATCTCATCCATACCATCTTTTCATCTACTGTCATCTCCCATCAATTCTGCATCACCTCATGATGAGCCCATGTCAAACACCACCCCTTTCCCCTCATCATCCATTCACAATCCTTCTATATCAACTCAGACACCCTCTGAGTTCATACAAATGGATTCTCCTTCCATTCCTTCTCTTCTACAAATCATCACTCCACTACTCAAACAACTCATAACAGAGGCCATTAAACCTCTTACTGAATCCATCTTAACCCTCTCTGCTCTTCTGTCTACTGCCCTACTATTCCTTCTTATGGGGGCCTGGCTTTAGAACCCTCTAAAACTAGGCAGGGGGAGATATCCTGTGAAGAAGCTCCAGTGTCTCCTCCAGCAGCAGTAGAAGCAGCAACAGTTTTGCAGATTGTTGAGTTACCAGTAACAGATGTACAAATGATTATAGAGAATGAATCAGTTGATTTTGATATGATGGGTACAGATGAGCAAGTTTCTCTCCTAGAGATTTGGACTGTTGTTGATTGCTGTATCAATCCCACAGTAAATCTTTTCAATTTGTTAAATTCTTTTGATGTTGCTTACTTGAATTATCTTCCTACAGCTTGCCCAGGTCCATATTTGGCTATAGTATGTTATACTCCACCAATAAGCCTTGCATTTGTTAAACAACTAAAGTCTAGTTTTGCAGCTCCTGTGAGTTCAGAGGAACATGAGACTGAGAATGTTCCTGAACCAAGTTCTCTTCCAGAGCAAAAAGCTTTTTCCCCTACCCTTGCATGGGTTGAGTCCCCATTTCCTGATATGGATGAAATTTTGTCTGCTGAGCTAGAAGAAGACAATCAGATGGTCACTGAGAATTCTGATGAATCTGATGATCCCCAGGCTAAAAGGAAGTCTGCTAAGAAGAGAAAAGTTATTCCAAAGGCTGCTCCTAAGCCAAATCCCACCCATAATACTCCATACTACATCTTGAATAAAATTACTCCATTCCAAGGGATGCCACAGTGGATGTGGCTATCTAAAAATGAGCAGAAAGATAGAAAGAAGAGAAGGAGATACAGGTCTCCTCCTAGGAAGTTTAGGAAAGACCCTCCTCTTCCTCCTCCATCTTTTGGGGCCTCTGGATGTGTATCTCAAAGATCAACACCTGTTACTAAAACCTATCAGAGACACTCTAAGCCAAGTCCTCAGAGCAGTAGCCAGCAGTCTTCTCAAATCAAGCCTCCTCCAGCTACAGATAAGAGAGGTACTACAGTCTCTTTTGATGATTCACAGAAGGGCTCAAGTCCTAAAAGGCCAAAATCTCCAGCAATACCATTTGTAGATCCAGAGCAGGAGACAACAACAAAAATGGCCATGTTCCAAGAACTGATAGGACTTTCTCAAATCAACAAAGCAAAAGCTGAAGGAAAGGATCCCTCCCAATATTCAACTATATCATCATATAGGAAAGAAGAACTAAAGAGGTATGCCAAAGCTAAAAAATTCTTCAATGTTGATGATTATATGAGCTTGCATCCAGAAGCTTTAGTTCAAAGAGCCACATATGTCAATAGCATTGGTGCATCAGATATGACCACGATAAAGAAACAAGCTGCTGATCCTAATAGAGAAATTATTTTCAGACAGCCTTTAGATAAGACTGAGAAAGGAAAGCCAAAGTAGAACAAGTGACTCTTTGTGTTTAATTCATTTTCTGAACTTTATTTGTTTATCATAAAGCACTTATTATAAATATCTGCTGAATGTTTTTATTTCTGCCATATATATATTTCTCTGCTTTATGATTGTTTCTTTTATTTGTTTTAGTGACCTCACCCAAATAGGGGGAGATTGTTGGATCCCTAGTTTGGATTTGGACTTGGTTCACTAAATTAGGTTGAGTTTCACCCACATTGTATAGCTAGGGTAAAGTTTATGAGTTCTAAGTTTTAGGCTAGTCTTTAGGTTCAACCTTCATGGACCAGCCAGCAGAGGACCTCAGTAGATTAAAGACTTAGAAGATTCAGAGATCAAAATGATCAATTCGAAATTCTTTGAACTCAGCTCGACGATCGCCGATATCAGATCGACGAACTCAGAGTTATTTCTCTGAGTTAAGCTCGACGATATTCGAGCTCAGGTCGACGATCTCCTCTTTCAAATAGATTCTCAGCTTGACGAACTCAGAGCATAGAATTGGCAAGTTATTTCCAGAATGCAGTTTGCAGAGCTCAAGTTGACGAACAGGAATTCTCAGGTCGACGAACTTGGAACTCAAGTCGACGAATTCTGTTATGAGGTCGACGATTTCTATCTCGTGCCAGAATGAGAAGTTTTCCTTACTTCTATCTCTTACTTTCTATATTATTTAGTAATAATATTCCTGAGTAATTAATGCTCATATTCCCCTGAATATAACCGTTATTGGCAGCATTAATTATGGTCTTCATCAGGTTAATTACTTGCTTATTTTATTGGGGACAGTTGGGGAAACTCATTTAAGACAGATATTCCAGCCGTTTCATTCTCCAGATCTTAAAGCATTTAATGCAGGAATTCAAATTTCAAAGGAGAAAAATTGACTGCAGAATATAAAAGAGATTTTCTCTTTTCAAACGGAAAATACACCAAGCCAGACATTAGAAGAGAACATACAACACACAAGAATACAAACAGACAATACTGAACATTCAGTACTCTCTTCTAGTACAGAAAATATTCCGTTTTTTTTCTTGTCCATTCTGAAGACTGAAGAAGAACATCCATCACTATCAAGAGCCTTCTTCAACCTTCTCCTCCAGGAACATTCAAGGACAACATCTTGAATCAGCCAGAAAGTTCCAGGATTCATTCAGACAAGGCTGAAGACCTACACCTTGAGTAAGGCTCCAAGTTTCTGAACCATTTCTACATTTCAGAAGGAGTATTGACAATAGCAAATCCACTAGTCCTCTCTGTTGGATAGAGAAAAGAGAAGAAATCATCACCTCCTCTCACCTCCTATACAAAGGGTTTATTAACTCCCTTCAAAAGTTTATTCTTGGTTTTTGGGCACCTAATCAAAAACCTAAAGGGTTGTGAGATCTCCTTGGAAATAGATCTTATGGTGGCAGTCACCTGATCAAAAACCTGATAGTGGACTCCTACCAGGGTGGTAAAAGAGTGGATGTACCCAATTGGCGAACCAGTATAAAATTTCTTATGTTGTCTGTGTGTCTTCATTTTCTTTCTGTTCTTGCTGTGACTGTAATAACTTAGTTTAGCCTATTTTATTTCTTTCTATTATTATTTGTATCACCTACTTATACTCTGATATAAATCTGAAAAACAGCCAAAATTTTAATTACTCTATTCACCCCCCCCCCCCACTAGAGTAAATCAGATCTAACCCCTATCCTTCAAACTTGCTGCTACTTAAGATGTTTGTCCCATTCCTGTTCATTGTACCATTTTCCCCTATCCGTGACATTAGCATTTACAGCAATCCATGTAGTAAGAATTATTGATCTAGAGGTTGGACTCCATTGCTCAAAATCTGGTCTACTCTTAGCTTGTTCTCTAAACCTTTTCTTTGGTAGCTGGGCCTCTATCTCCGGAGCAGTAGAAGACTTGTTCACTTTCTCACAAATTACATTGTGATATAAACCTTGAGGAGGACTATACATGTGTTGGATAGTTTCTTAGATAGACTCAAAAGTAGCTTGTACTGCAGGATGATTATACATGGTTTGCTCATGATCATTGATTCCAGCAGCATGAGGTGCTTCAAGTTAAGGTGGTTGACAACCAGATTCAGCAGTTTGATCTCCATCATACCATAGGAGAGGAAAGCCTAAAGTGTCTCTGATATTGTTTGATATCCAGGTAGCTCGTTCAGAACTAGCCTTAATCATTACCCTCTCCCCCTTTATGAATTCTCTTTAAATATGTTCCCTTAAATCATTTTTTTAAATCTCACTTGACCATCTAGATAATTAATTCTTGATATTACTGTGTTCTTAACTCTTAGTAAATTGTTGTCCAAACTCTTATAATAAGCCTTGATGTCCTTAAGCAGAGATTCTGAATGATTTTTCAGTTTGGTGTCTATATCTATGGCAGTGGAATTAAGATTTGTTTCCAAAGCAATGGTTTGATTCTTTATTTCTCCCTATGTTGTATCATGCATAACTATCATATTTTCATTCATTTTATTCTGATTCTCAAGGACATAGCCTTGCTTGATTGCCATATCAGCCTCTAGTTATTTGGCTTCCTGTTGTTGCTTGGCAAGGTAGACAACAACATTTGCTCCTTTCTCAAAGAACTCAGTCATATCTTTCTTTAATAAGTTTACTTCAAATCTTATTGACTTGATGTCTTATGCCAGCTGAAATTTCAACCCCTTGTTGCTTTCATCCACATACTTTTCTAGGTCTTGCCTTTGTTTATCAAGCATGATCTATAATGGAACTAGTAGGGAGTTAGAATCCATTACAAGAGCTATCAGTGGTCCATATTTAAGATACTTCTTGTAACTCTTACTTCCTTTTCTTAACTCAGATAGTTTTCTTTTCTTAAGTTGTGAAGCTTCCTATTCCTCAGAATCCGATGAGCTGACCATCTCAATAGAGTTTTGTTGTTCTATACCTTCAATATTTGTATTAATACTTTCAAAAGGAACATCTGCATGCTGAATTTCAGCATCAGGCACCTCAATCTGGCAATTTTCAGTTATCTCCCCTTGGATGTTAGATACCTTAGACAAAAGAATTTCTTCTTCAGTCTCTTTTGGATTCTCTTCCTCCATCTCTTTTTTTAGACATTTCATGTTCAAGATCTTTTGATTTTTCTAGGTCCTCTACAACATCCATTATAATAGTAGTAGCTGTATCCATTGGCAATTCACAGAGGTTCTCCCCCTCAATTTTTTCTCTTTCTGGAATGTTCTCCCCCTGCACCTGTACACTAGTTCCAGGTGAGTACCTTGGAGATCTGCCTTATTCTTCCATAGCGTCCTTATCAGAATTGAAGTTCACCTCTTCTTCAGAATCACTAGAGGATACAACTTCCTCTACCACAGATTTCTTGCATGTTACCTTCTTTGTCCTTTTAGGTTCTGGTGTCTCTTTAGACAAGACTCTGTCCCATCTAGACAGAATTCTCAGGTCCATTCTACCCATATGGTTTATCTTAGATCCATTTTTTTGATTGATACTATCTTGAATGACCTTTACCAGATATAAACTAATTATTCTGCCGATATTGGGCTTCTGAATCCCTTCTGCAATTTTATCAAAGACCACCCTATTCCAGTCAGTTGTGATTCTGAAGATAATCCTTGTCATCAGGCTAAACATAAATTTGGAAATCCTGGCATGTGCTCCATTCTTGTAGAGGAGCACCTTTCCGACTATTTCAGATAGAAATTTTACTTAGAAATTCATTCCCTTCCTGTTTAAGGAATTGCCAAATCTAGTGGTTGGAGCTAGTCCACACCATTCTAAGGCCTCAACAATCTTGCTTGAATCCAGTTCATCTTCCTGTGTAGTTCTTGGAATTTGAAAGACTTTAGCTAGACTTTTGATTATGACCTTTACTCTTGCTCTATTAACACTAGATTTAATCTTACCTGACTTAGGGTTTAGTGAGGCATTAGAGTAGAATTCAGATACCTCTCTCTTCCATATGTTGGTTAGTTCTGAAAGTAGATACTGAAGACCTACCTCATTAACAAGGTCAATCACATTCTTTATATCTTCTAGAGCGGATACGAAAGCGTTGCGCACCAGTTCGTATCCCTCGTTAATGTTGTCATCCATCTTGGGTGCCAGGCTTGTTGAAAGAGCTTGAGTTTGAGAGGAGTCGACTATGGATTTCTAGGTCTCGACACACAACGATCAGTCTCTCAAGATTTCTGGTAAGTGAAGTCAACAAATCATTATACCTCCCATTTATAGTAACTGTCTTTTGAAGGTGAAAAGCCGCGCTGCATTTAGTAATTTTTTAACTATTGGGAAATATCTAGTGTCAACATGGAAAACCTATTCTGTCGAGATGTGTCGACTTAAGTTGACACAAGGTTCATGTCTCTCGACTCAGACCTCAACATCTCGACAACCTTATGTCTCGACGCTAAATTATAATGTCTCGACACACTTTAGCTAATCAGTATCGATACACTGTCAAGTGTCTCGACACACGACTACTTATAGTTTCGACACACATTCTGGGGCAGACTCTGACGACCATTCTGAAGGTCTTCAAGGCCCAGCAGGCTCCGGCTCCGCAGCCAAACCCGGGGGCCAATTGGTTGAGCATCTTCCGAGGACTCTCTCCCCCATCTTATAATGGGATGAAGATAGCCGTGAGGATGGAAGAGTGGCTGTATATCATGTTCGAGATGTTGACCGGGAAACGATGCCCGTGGGAGGAGAGGGTACCTCTGATGGTCTCCTGCTTGGAGTCTCATGCCAAGTGATGGTGGAAGACACTTCTAGATACGACATTTGCAGATTGGGAGGTTGTTGACGTCACTTGGGAGGAGTTCAGGACCGCACTATTGGAGCACTTCATCCCACAATCGGCAAGAGATGAGCTAGAAGATAGGTTCCTATAGCTGAGGCAGGGCAACATGACTCTGCCCTAGAAACCACATCCTCTTCCACAGCCTCGACCTGCAAACTGTTGAGCGGGCGGGGCAGTCTGTGGTGCCGGTAGAGGTGCTCTTCTTATGGGGTAGTTTCTTCGGATGTGCCCTACCTGATGACAGTTGAAGAACTCGGGCGAGGAGAGTGACACACCTCCGAGCCTCTGCATCTCCCGCATCTGAAGAGGTTGAGGGGTCAATACCTCCGGCCCCTTCGGTTCCTGCCTTACCTCCTGGTAGTGTTTAACCTCTGCCCTTCTCTCATCAGCAAAGCGGACCCTCTGCTGATCAGTCCTGCCTCCCTGACCCTGCTCCTCAGTTGGCCTCTTTCGGCCTCGAACCGTGTGCAAATCAGCCTCCATCCTCTTTTCCATCTCCAGAATCCGAGGCAAAGTCCCTTCGGACACGAACAAGAGGGACTGCCTCAGATCATCTCGAAGGCCCTTAGAGAACCTCTTGGCATAACCCGCATTATCCAGGTGATAGGAATCCGCAAATCGTGCTAAGTGAGTGAACTCCCGATGGTATTTCAGCACCATCCTGTTGCCCTACCTCAGCTACAGGAACCTATCTTCTAGCTCATCTCTTGCCGACTGTGGAACAAAGTGCTCCAAAATTGCATCCTTGAACTCCTCCCAAGTGATGTCAGCAACCCCCCGATTTACAAACACCGTATCCAGCAGCGTCTTCTACCACCTCTTGGCATGAGACTCCAAGCAGGAGACCATCAAAGGCACCCTCTCCTCCCTCGGGCACCATATCCTGGCCAGCATCTCGAACATGATATCATGCCACTCTTTCGTTCATACGGCCAACTCCGTCCAAATGTAATATGGGGGAGAGAGTCCTCGGAAGGTGCTCAACCAATTGGCCCACCAGGTTCGGCGATAGAGCTGGAGCTTGCTGAGCCCTGAAAGCCTCCTGAATGGCCATCAGGGTCTGCCCCACCTTCGACTGTAGAAACCGAGTGGGAGCCGGCGGAGGTGGTGTAACATTCGGAGTTTGCTGGGCTCTATCTTGTGGTGTAGGATGTGTCAGGGGCTGCATAACAAAGGCCACTTGTAAAAAATTTGACTCAAACCTAGTTAAAAGTGGACATTTACATGTGATCCCCCATATGGCCACACCACAGCTTCCGCTACTTAGTTTGTCCCCAAACTAAACTCGAGCGGGGGTGACCAAAGGTTAGTGGACTTTTTCTATTCCGATCGAGGTTTCCCTCTGATACCAGTTTGTAAGGAACCAATGTTTTTTGCAAAACTAATAAGGTCTTATGCCCAGAACTGCCGCTTTGCGGTGACACCAACACTCCCGGGAGGGTCGTCATTACAAAACACCGATCCTGCCGGCCATACCGATAGCAAAAGAAAAGAGTAAGTATAAGAGTAATGTAAAAACCCAAATACTAGTCCATCAAAAATCTTATGAATATAATATAAATCTCCACGAAGGGAGAGCCCACAGCAATAATAACCAGAGTACCAAATAAGGGCAAGATGAAGGTTATGGCTCCGTTTGGGAGGACTTATTTTCTTCGGTCAAGCGGTCATGACCGCATGAACCGGGACTTAAAATAAGTCCCAGTTAATGCGGTCATGACCGCTTGACCGGAGAAAATAAGTTCTCCCAAATGGAGCCTATATCTACAGGTATGATCTACTGTTATCTAAACATCCTATAATAAATTTCAGAGGTTAATATTACTATAAAATTATCCCTACCAAAATCTCATGAAAATCCAAGGTCATAGGACCCCTTAATTTTTCCATAAGGTGTATAGACCTAAATAATTCCCAAGTGATTAAAGTGGGGTGCATGTGTCCAAATACCACCAAATTCCTTCATAGGGCATTTCACCACCCTAAGATCACATGCACTAATCACCAAGTCTATATAAGGACATATCACCCTATGTCCTTCACAAACCCCCAAAGTTCAACCTTAAGGTTTGAACTAGGGTCCTAGGGAAAATCCACCCTAATCTACCCCAAACTCCATGTGAAGGTGTTTATTGTCATAACAAATCAGTGACCCAAGTTTCAACCTCTGTTGAGGTGATTTGGTCACTCAATACCCACAAAGGACACTTTGACCTAAATAACCCTTTTAGGCCGAGGCTAGGGTCTACTAAATTCCAAATCAAATCATCTCTAAATAGGATGAAATTTTATACAGAGTCCTATATGGACCCAAAAGACCACTCGACAAAATTTGGGAAGATTTGGAGGTCATTAGACCTTTTAAATAAACCTTACATGAAAAATGAAATGATTTCAAAAACTTTAGAAAAATGTTTTACCAAAATTTCCTTTTTTGGATATGTTATAGACCTATGTATGAATGGCACATGCTCTAAATTTCAAGTCATTTGGAGGTCAGGATTTATGGGGGCACCCCAAATAATCTCTAATCAACCCTAAGTATAGACCTCACCAAAATGAGTATTGCGGTCTGACCTCAACTCCAAATTTGTTCAAATTAATTTTAAAATAAACTAGACTCATAGGGATATAAGTTTCATATTGACCACTTTTTCTGAAAAGGCCTCTAAGTATTGTAATTTAAATCCTAAGGTAGCTGATTTTCTATGACAGAAATACATATACCCTAAAGTTTAATTCATCAAGATCTGCACAGATCTTAAAGCATGATTGGGCGACGGCTGGCTTTCTTCTTCCTCCAGCCAACAGTCCCGATCCACCCGACTTGGAGCCAAATCCAGCCCAATTCCCGGCCCTCCGGCCACCTCTCCGACCAACCACCGCCACCACCACCTCCGTCGAGGTGAGGGCTATCGGCCGGCGGTGGTTTGGCAGCCGGAGACGGCGGATTCCGGCGAACCTGACACCCTCTTTTTTCACGGAAAACCAGTGGAAAAACTCCATCCGATCGGGCTCAATTGAGCCCGATTCATTTCTCTTAAGATTACTAGGATCTAATCCATGAAAAAGAAGTAGAGGAGGACCTGGTTTGCGGCTTGAACGCGAGTGCTTTGCCTCCTCACCATTTACGGCCACCGAGCTTGGGCTCTCTGCAACTCACACACCAACCTCAAAGAAATTGAGAAAGGATCGGGGGAAATGCTTGCCCTTGCTCTGGTGAAGATCCTTAAAAAGGGGATTTGGAAGAGGAGGCTTGTAACTCCCCAATT
Organism: Platanthera zijinensis; assembly: GCA_039513925.1. Taxonomy (NCBI): domain Eukaryota; kingdom Viridiplantae; phylum Streptophyta; class Magnoliopsida; order Asparagales; family Orchidaceae; genus Platanthera; species Platanthera zijinensis. The sequence continues at coordinate 45,134,518 of CM077083.1, forward strand.
TCATAAAACACCATTAATGGCCAAAAACCTAGTTTTTCGGTTTCAACCATATTAAGGGGGTTGAGCCACCCCGATGGCCTGCCACCCCATGGAAACTCTTCCTCTCCCTCAGAGGAGTAAAAGCCCCATAAAAGTGGGGGGTTATGGTGTAAGACCCCCCTTTTTTTTTCTTTTTCAACCACCAGGGTCTTAGCCCAGAATTGCCGCTTTGCGGTGGCACCGACATCTCGGGAAGGCAACCACTACAAAACGTCAATTCTGCCGGCCCTTTTCGATCACAAGAGAGAGAAGTATTTATACAAAAATGTAAACAAGTCCATAGAAACATATAAATAAAGGGAATCATATCCAGTCCATCAATACATATAATAGGAAAATAGATAAATGGGCTCGAGCCCAGTACATCAGAGTCCTCACTACAAGTCACTCATCGCGGAAGCTAAGAAAATACTAATCACTCACGGAGCTGGTCGCAGGTGCACCGGTGCTAGACTGTCCCACCTCCATGCGCACCGTACTCCGCTGGTGCTGGTCCCTGTCTCCCATCCGGAGCTCCTGTAATGTTTGGTTCGAAAACCATTAGTCATAAAGACTAAGCCCTATCATCCCCTACCCCTCCCACCACGGCTCCTAAGCACCGGGCGGAGAGGAGGAAAGGGAAGCTACAAAAGTGGAGAATAGTCAAGCAGGTGACGGTAGACCTAACTAGCAAGTTATAACAGGTGAACAGTATAAATGTTGTAATAGGTAGAACAATTAATAAATAGCAAATTGTATAAAAGGCAGCTAGAGAATAGTAAGTAAGTATGTAACCTTAACTTATATGAATGCCCATACAAACTTATAAGTTAAGGGATCTTCTGCAAAGCTCCCATCGTATAAAAAGTCCCATACCAATTTATACGTTGGGGTGTCGGTTGTATGCAAATATGAGTGTAGTGATATGCTATGCCATGATTCATGCAAGTGCAACTCACGCACACGACTCTATGCGCACAGACCTTTAGTTCCCCCTGTTCGGGCAGCTAGCTTCACTCCCAGGAACCTCCGTAGTGACAAACGGAGACAGTGGGTCGGGCCCCCCACTCCTAGGCGGGCATCCACACTACCAGGCCTAGCCCTCCCGTACGCCCCTAAAAGAACACAACCTAGAGTATCCGCGTACTGCTGCTGGATGTACCCTCCAGACTTTCTTTGGCTAAGTGTCCCTGATGGAACCGACTACCCCCGGCGTGTTGATTTGGAGCGTCCTCCCCTGGACGACTTTGGTGATCCAGTGCTGGTTGATGTAGACCCCCTTCCGGATGATTATGGTGAACCGGATATGATTGTTGCCAATGTTCGTCGCCACATAGAGTTCGATGATTATGACGACCGTTGCCGCAAGCTTGAAGGTTGGGACTTGGCCATCACCGCGCCGCAACATCCACCGCCATCACCGCGCCGCAACATCCAACCGCCATCACCGCGCCGCAACATCCAACCGCCATCGCCGCGCCGCGACATCCACCGTCATTGCCGCATCAAAAGTTCCTCCGCAACTACGCAAGAAATTACTATTATTGTTGTTTAATTCTGTAAGTTAATTTCGTGCATTTTTTTATTTATAATTTCAGCATTTTTAATTTTGTTTAAAATGGCCTATGTTTAGCCATGTTTGGAGTGCGTTTAGCCTCCTTTCTTGTAATGCCTATATAAGGCTAACCCTTGCTTTATTTTGGTAGAATGAATGAAAAAAAGAAAACCTAATTTCAGCTTTTGAAATCCCTCTCTTCCTCCTTCTTGTGGCCGCCCACATCTCCTCTCCTTCCTCATTAGGCCGCCGGCCTTCTTCCTCCCTCTCTTCCCCCTCCAACCTCTCGGCCAAGCAAGGCCGACCACCTCCCCCACCTCCTTCTAACCGTCGACCACCTCCATCCCTCTCCCTCTAGAGGCCGCCCTCCTCCTTCTCTCCCCTCCAACATTTCGGCCAAGGTTAGGCCGCCCACCTCCCTCCTCCTCCTTCAACCCACCGGCCTCCCATCCCCCTCTCCCACTCAAATTTCTTACGCCTTCTTGAACGGCGCACCTTCCGTTACTTGGGCGGTACCATCTCCGGCGTGGTCCGAAGAAGGCGATTGGTTTTCCTCCAACCGGTGTGGCTTCGGTGGAACCGGAACCGGAACGATCCCTACAACCTCGTCGACATCCGAGCTGGGTAACGAATATTTCTTCACAAATCTAGTGATTTCCCTCTTGACATATATTGTGGCTACGGCATGTTTTGTGATCTATGACGCATGATTTTCGTGACTTATATTTCTTTGATTTGCTTGCGTATTTCCGATCTTCATTTACGTTCGTGAGGCTTGGCGGCCCTCGTTTATTTTGTTGGGAGAGAACCACCCTTTTCCGAATCATTTATTTTCGGTGGGTTCTCTTTGGTACAACTACGCTCGTTCGGGATCAATTTTATCCCATTTAGCCGGAAGGAAATTGGCCTATAGCCAACTTTTCGATCTACTTGCGGAACGGCGATCCGTATGTTAGTGCGAACGTTAAATAAAATAATTGGAATAGCTGCGTTTATGCTAGCATGTGAAATAGAGAGCGTGAGCGTCATTAAAAGCGTCGTTAAGGCTTCCGTTACGCATCCCAAGGCGATACCCTACATCAATTTGGTATCAGAGGGAGGTTCACGTCAATTTCCTAATTGGCACTCCTCCCCCTCGTTTGTGGCACATTCGAACACCTTTTTCCGTTTCGTTGAAATTCTTGAAACTAGTTTTTCTACATAATGGTCTGCAAATAGCGGCCTTAAAATGTCAACTTTTCTCAAAATATAAAATTTAAAATTTCTGGAATTTCTCCCTCTAATTATTAGTAGGAAAACCAAAAAAAAACATATTTTTATTAAGTACTTATTTTTATTAATTAATTTGAAAATTTAGTATTTGGTGTGCTAATAGCGGTCTAGATTCTTATTTTCTAAATAAAAAAATTCCAGCAAAAATTTTTAATGTTCATCCTATTTTTCCAGCAAAACCCCTATCCTATAATCTTTACAACCCTAGAGGTTTAGCGGGAACAAATCAATCTTTAAAAAATAAATAGGCCCAGGCTTTTCTTGTCTTTGCATGTGCACCGGTTCAGGTTGAGTTTTCTCTCCGGTTCCCTCTGAAATGGCCCGTGACATCAACGTCACCCGAGGAAAATCATTTATGACGGGTTGTCGGAGTCCTCCTCCCCCACCTTCCTCGGTTGGTGCATTTCGCAATGAGATGAACCGCAAATTTGACAACCTTGAGGATTTAATAGCCCAACTTAGTGGTCAGTTTCCGACGTCTCCTCTGGAGGCCCCTAGACAACCCCACCAGCGTGATGGTAATTCTAAGTCAACTAGGATCGTATCAGCCCCCTACAATGGGTTGGGAGGTCCCCATGCCTTCCTTAGCTGGGTTGTTGAGTTGGAGAGTTACTTCGAGCGTGCACTTGTGCCAGACCACTCCCAGGCTTGCGTTGCGAGTATACAATTAACTGGTCTAGCCTGGCGCTTTTGGAACAGCGCCAAGAGACGTTATGCACCTGATGTCAGTTGGACTATCATGAAAAGTCTCCTCACCCATCAATACGCTCCTGCGGAATTGTTGGATGTAGTGACCCCTTTACGGCAGGGCACTAGACCCTTTCCTGTTTATGAGAGTAGTCCTATCTGTACAGTTAGTCAGGCGAATGTGACTTGTGAGTCTAGTGGTGTGTCTGACCTTAGCTCTATCATGTGTTCCACTCCGACTACCCCCGTAGTCTCTCCTGAGTCCCTTCCAGGCCCATCTGTTCTAGCTGTTGATCCACCTGAGCCCGCCACTGAGGGCGAGGTCGAGCTCACTGTCGATTGTAGTGACGCTGAGGTACTGGGATATCCTAGTGATTTGGATGAGGATTTCTCCTTTGAGGAAGTTCCCCCTGGGATTATACCCCTTCCCCTCGACCATATTTCTGATCCGTCCCCTTTGACAGTCATTGAGCCTTCTGTTAACATTGATTTGGGTGATATTTCGACGGTGTTGGAAGAGTCTCCTTTGGACGAAGGCGTGATATGGGAAGATCTTAGTTATGAGCGCTCAAAAGATAGATCTTTGATTTTATTGCCTTTACTCGAGACTCAAGCTATCTTGGAGTCTCCTCGGGATTGGATTTGTCCTACCCTCCTTCCTGATTTTGATGATGTGCCTACGTCGTGGGAAGATTTAGCTGTCGAGAGTAAGGTGTTATTGGAAGACTTGGGAAGAAGCGTCTTGGATTAGTCACCTAGTAAAGGGAATTTATTTTTGGAAGATATTAGTGCTAAGTACCCGAGCGATGCCTTCTTGGTGTTATCTCCATCTCCTGATGGACAAATTGATTTGGACAGTTTGTCGGGTTCGGCTATTCCTATTTCTGAGCACGTTTCTGGCACTCATTTGAGTATAGCCTCTAGTATGTTGGTAGATTATCCTAGCAAGGGAGATAGACTTTTAGATGATGTTATTGTTGCTGGACCGGGCATGTTACTGGTGATGCAGTCCCCGCTACTTGTGCTTAAAGATGACTTTGATTTTCACCCGGGCTCGATTTTACCACCTCTCCCTCCGGATCCCTTGACCCGATTTGTGGACCTTTTTGGATACGAGTCTATTTTGCCGGGTCCGTGTCGTTCAATTCTGTCGACCATTTTGGCCCCTCCTTTGGGTGTATCTTGAGGTATTAGTGTTAGTAAATTGGTTGAGTCACCTGGTAACGAGTGTGTGGCTGAGATTGAGTTAGGTGATGATACTTTTCTTGAGTTTGATAGTACGCGCCCGAAGGATTTCTCTTTGATGATTTCTCCATGGTATGATGATCCTTTTGAATTAAATCCTTTGGTTACCTTGACGTAGGTAGTTGACTTGTTAGGACACGTGCTGGGTCCTTCTAGTCTGGGATATTTTGATGCGTCCAACTCTATGGTTGGGGATGTGCGAATTTCTCTAGTCTTTCTTTATGTTTGTAGAGTGCCCGTGCCACCGGATTTACTCACGTTAGTCTACACTTTGGTTTCCCGTCTTGTTGCACACGGGTTCACTCCTCACGGTTATAGTTTATGCATGCGCACTTTTAAAATCTTTATCGTTCTAAATGTGTTTTGCACTTTATGCGCTAGTTTGTTTCGGAGAGCCCCCCGCCACATTGCACATGGGTTCACCCCTCACGTTCACTATTTTCTTAAGCGCATTCTTAAATTATTTTTCAACCTAAATGCATTTTACTTACTCGACGCTAGTGCGTATCGGAGAGCTTCCCACAGTTATGTGGATGATTTGGATTTGGCTGATCTCACCCCTGAAGGGATGCCCTCGGGCGCCTTAGAAATTTTAACGAATCAAGTCAATCCTTTGCGAATATTTTTGGAGGTTGGTGACCTTGCATCTCTTGTGGTATTTTTCACTGATTGGGGCATAGCTCCTGTTTTCATTGTGTCACATTTTACAATTCATGCTTATATGCCACTTGATATGTCTACCTTCCCGTTTTTATTTTCCACTGTCTCTTCTATTGGGATGGGTGGTGAGAGTTTCCTAGGATCGTTCTCTTTCTTGGTCTCCATCGGAGGTATGTTGGTTGATGTTGTGGAAGCTTTGTTTCCTTTTTTGGCTAATGCATTTATGAGGTCCCCCCAAGACCACCTTTTGCCCTGCAGGTTCTTCTTCCCCGTCGACGCTATTCCTGGTGTGTACACACAGGTCTACTCATCGGTGATGAGTAATTTTGAGAGGGGGAGGATTGATGGAGCCGACTACCCCCGGCGTGTTGATTTGGAGCGTCCTCCCCTGGACGACTTTGGTGATCCAGTGCTGGTTGATGTAGACCCCCTTCCGGATGATTATGGTGAACCGGATATGATTGTTGCTAATGTTCGTCGCCACATAGAGTTCGATGATTATGACGACCGTTGCCGCAAGCTTGAAGGTTGGGACTTGGCCATCACCGCGCCGCAACATCCACCGCCATCACCGCGCCACAACATCCAACCGCCATCACCGCGCCGCAACATCCAACCGCCATCGCCGCGCCGCGACATCCACCGTCATTGCCGCGTCAAAAGTTCCTCCGCAACTACGCAAGAAATTACTATTATTGTTGTTTAATTCTGCAAGTTAATTTTGTGCATTTTTTTATTTATAATTTCAGCATTTTTAATTTTGTTTAAAATGGCCTATGTTTAGCCATGTTTGGAGTGCGTTTAGCCTCCTTTCTTGTAATGCCTATATAAGGCTAACCCTTGCTTTATTTTGGTAGAATGAATGAAAAAAAGAAAACCTAATTTCAGCTTTTGAAATCCCTCTCTTCCTCCTTCTTGTGGCCGCCCACATCTCCTCTCCTTCCTCATTAGGCCGCCGGCCTTCTTCCTCCCTCTCTTCCCCCTCCAACCTCTCGGCCAATCAAGGCCGACCACCTCCCCCACCTCCTTCAACCCACCGGCCTCCCATCCCCCTCTCCCACTCAAATTTCTTACGCCTTCTTGAACGGCGCACCTTCCGTTACTTGGGCGGTACCATCTCCGGCGTGGTCCGAAGAAGGCGATTGGTTTTCCTCCAACCGGTGTGGCTTCGGTGGAACCGGAACCGGAACGATCCCTACAACCTCGTCGACATCCGAGCGGGGGTAACGAATATTTCTTCACAAATCTAGTGATTTCCCTCTTGACATATATTGTGGCTATGACATGTTTTGTGATCTGTGACGCATGATTTTCGTGACTTATATTTCTTTGATTTGCTTGCGTATTTCCGATCTTCATTTACGTTCGTGAGGCTTGGCGGCCCTCGTTTATTTTGTTGGGAGAGAACCACCCTTTTCCGAATCGTTTATTTTCGGTGGGTTCTCTTTGGTACAACTACGCTCGTTCGGGATCAATTTTATCCCATTTAGCCGGAAGGAAATTGGCCTATAGCCAACTTTTCGTTCTACTTGCGGAACGGCGATCCGTATGTTAGTGCGAACGTTAAATAAAATAATTGGAATAGCTGCGTTTATGCTAGCATGTGAAATAGAGAGCGTGAGCGTCATTAAAAGCGTCGTTAAGGCTTCCGTTACGCATCCCAAGGCGATACCCTACATCAGTCCCACACCGCCGAGTCAGCGTACCGATGTCGGTGTGAACGACGATCAGGTACCGAAGACCCACCACCTTTATTCTGTACTCCAACCCTCGAGCCCTCGGCCCCCCCGTATAGTCCTGTCCGTGCATCTACCTTCAGAGCTACTGTCTGAATGGCAACAAGTCCTATTATCCTACTTTCCTAGCTATCGGGGAGTGAGTGTGTGCAACCCTAGTTATACTAGTTGCTCTTTTAATTTATTATCCCTATGGTTTACGTTAGCCCAGGACTGCCCCCGGTATACCCCATGAAGGGCTCTCAAGGGGCACTAGGAACCAAGACGGCGGCATTATGGCCCGAAGTTCCCTTTCGCAAGGCACTTATTATTATTGGTTGATCTCCCTTAGCCCGATCCCCTTTTAGTTACTTTAGTTCTAACCCTAGAGTATTAAGACTCTTCCTCTTCTTCCCGGGATGGACGATCTTTCGTCGTTCCCGTACTCCCTTATTCCAACAAGTCTCCCAATGATGAACTCGATCCTAGTTTGCCCTACCAATCATCAACTATCAAAATTCCGTGGCTTTACTATATGCAGACCATCCTAAACTATATGAGGTACCCAAGGGGAGGTACACCAAATTATCTTCCAAATCTCCTATAATATTTACTGGAGGTCTACCATATCATACTTTGTCTAAATCCAGAAACTTATAATTTTCCTAATTAATCTGATATTTATTTAATTTTCCCAAAGGACGTGCCACGGGTCATTTTAAACATGAACTACATGATCTTCCTAAGTAATGGCTACTCAAAAATCATGATCATTAAATAACAGCAAAATAACCTTAAATACAAATTCTCAGAATTTTATAGAAAGTATTTAACCTCTAAATAATTTATTTAGTATAATCATATTAATTCTACGTAGTGAAGGAAGTACTGAAATTATTCATCTAAAAATTATAGAAAAATCGCTAGTCATTAGTATGATATATAAAAGATCTTTGTGCAAAGAATCATAATTTTACTAGCTTGCTAACCACCACTAAAGATTTAATCAAATAATCAAGGTAAAACATACTTAATGAAGTGAGCCTTAGAATTAATTTTCCTAAAATCCCATAAAAATTCACAGAGATTTAAAATCATAATAAACGTTCTCTACTTAAATTTCATCACTTTCCAGAGAGTGTGTATTCCCTAATAAATTTTCTAAGCAAATCATACAACTACTAAATCATTAAAGGAAGTATCCAAAATAATGAACATAAAATTCATAGAAAAATATCCAGATTTGTACCATCCCTATAATTCACTCTCCCCAAATCTCACCACTTTTCAATATGATTTAGTGTCATTTCCTATCTCTACAAGTTTTGTGCCCTAAACTAGGGTTAGACTTTCAGGTATCCCAACGGTCTCCAAATTTACTAAGATTTCATCCAGAGAACTATATTGACCCTGTGGTTCTCTTCACCCAATTTCGGGTCAATCCAAGGTCATTTGACCACATGACCTTCACAAACCACCAAGATCCATCCTTAGGGTTCGACCTTGGTCCTTAGGGTAAACCTACCCCGATCCACCTCAAACTCCATGAGGGGGTGCTAGAGAATATTACTAGCCAGTGGTAAAGATCTCAGCCTCTGTTGAGGTGATCTCACCACTCAAACTTCAAAAGTGCACTTTTAACCTAAGACCCCTTATTAGGCCAAAACTTAGGGTTGATCATTTCTAGTCCAAACCATCTACAAATGAGATGGAAAATTATACAGAACCTTATGGTGACCCCAGGGACCACTCACCAAAGTTTGGGAGGGTTTGGAAATTATTTAATTATCTAATTAAATTCGGCTAGGATTATTGAATTTTTCTAAAAACTATAGAAAAATATTCTCCAAAAATTCTCATTTTTGGATAGCACCTAGATATATGTAAGATTAGACCACACCCCAAATTTCAAGTCATTTGGATGACTGAATTGGAGTGGGGAATTTTTCTAAGGTCAAGGAAGCCCTCTGGTTAGACCTCACCAAAAAGGGTGCTGTGGTCTAACCAGGATTCCAAATCGAGTGAAATTAATTTTGAATTAAAGTAGACTTCAAGGGCTACACTTCCTATGTTGATCATTTTTCCTGTAGGAGCATCTAGGTATTTTTCCCAATTTATTTAACAAGACAGATTTTTCATTCAGAAATTATTTTAAAAATAGAATTTATTTCTCATGCCACTGTTCATCTTCTTCAACAGCCCGAACCAGAGGCCTAAAAACCTAATATCCTGTAGCTTTTCCAAGCTATTTCACGGCCATCCAGCCATCTCCCTGGCCGGCCACCACCACCACCACCTCCGTTGAGGCGAGGGCTATCGTCGGGCGGCGGCACGGTCGCCGGAGAGGCGGTTTCCGGCGAACCCGCCACCATGAAATTTTAGGAAAACCACGAACACGCTCACCCGATCTGGCTCTTTTGAGCCCGATATCTCTCCTAACGATTCCTAAGATCTATCCGCAGAAGAAGAGGGAGGGGAGGACCTTGTTCGCGGGTTGAAGGCGTGCAGAGCGTTGGGAAGCCATTTGCGCGGTGGTGGCATCGCCGGAAATTCTTCAACAGCAAGGGGGAAGTCTGAAACAGTTTGAGGGAGTGTAACCTTTTCCTCCTGCTCTTAGGAATCTTTTATAGATCAGCAAATGGGGAGGGGAAAGGATGAAACGTTGGAGATGAAACGTTGGCGGCCATTAATAACACCCTTATGACGTTTCGGTTATGACGAATGGCAGTTGAAAAGTTGGAGATGAAGAGGTGTTTGCCAAGTGGAAATTTCCTATTGGACCCACTTTTCCTTAATTATTAGCATAATTAAAGTAGGGAACGACCCATAAATACTCTTGATTTTCATTCCCATAGTCAGAATTTATTATGGCGTCGGTTACCGAAATTTCCAACCTGGCTGTCATTTCGGCCTTGGTCACGGGCGTGACACATAGGTCAAGGGCGTGACAGGCCCGGTTAGCCAATTCTGGGTTCGACGATCGTCGAACTGGGATCGACGATCGTCGAAGGGTGGTCACGGGCGTGACAGGCCCGTGTGGCCAAATTTGGTTCGACGATCGTCGAATTAGGATCGACGATCGTCGAGCGTGTCACGCCCTATGTCATGGGCGTGACATTGCGGGTCACGGGCGTGACAGGTCTGGTGACAAATTTTGGGTTCGACGACGCCGAACTGGAATCGACGATCGTCGAGCGTGTCACGCCCTATGTCACGGGCGTGACATGGCGGGTCACGGGCGTGACATGCCCGTGGGGCCAATTTTGGGTCGACGACCGTCGACCTGGAATCGACGATCATGGTCACGCCCTATGTCACGGGCGTGACGGATCGGTCACGGGCGTGACCAACCCGTGACCCGATTTCTTGGTCGATTTATTTCAAGTTTTGGGCTCCCTAGGGTTCTACCACAACCAACTGACTCCTAGGGGTCTAGCCGGAAATGGGATGTTACATATGGAGCCTCCATGGCCATGATGGCCATTTAGCTAACATTTTCTCTCTCCTCCAAATTGGGGAAACTCTCATTCTTTCTCCTAGTCACCAATCTCTGAAGTTGGTGGACCCCAAAGGTGTCTCTCCACCTCCTAGACTAATGGGCCACACTAGTTTGGGCTTAGCCTGCTTGGATTGGGCTAGGTTAGCCCAAATTGACCAAATTGAACTATGGGTTGACTTTGTCCAAATTAGCCACTTTGGTGACTTAGGCATGGGGCTTTTGGGGCCATTGGGTCCCCCATGATGCCAAGAGACTAAGGGTGAGGTCAATTTGACACTTAGGTGGTCAATTGACCCAAATTGAGCTAAGTTGACTTTCTTAGGCTTAAGGTTGACCTTGGTCAACTTGACCTCTTTTGTTGACTCCAATGGGTCATTATTGCTCTAATGGACCCTTTAATGAGTTAGAGATGTTGTGGTGGGGTCATGGAGTCATGGTGAAGCCCTAGGGTAAACCCTAAGCTAATGTTTGAAGTTCTGCTATTTGCAGCCCAAGGTAATTCACACCCTAATACCCATGTTCACCCATCACTTTAGTGCTTCCTAGGGTTTTGTCATGACCTAGTCATGAAAAAACCACCCTAGGGGTCTAGTTGCCTGAGGGATGTTACAAGACGTACTTAAAACTCTTATGATTCGTATATATCTTACACAAAATGCCATATAACAGATGTCTCCTTAACTTCAAGACGTAAATCACAGCTGCAAATTCAAAATCATGCGTAGGATAATTTTTCTCATGTACCTTTAACTGTCGCGACCCATATGCAATCACTTTGCCCTCTTGCATCAACACGCAACCAAGACCCCTGTGTGTTGGGTCCACGTAAACAACATACTCTATCCCTTTGGTAGGCAAGGTCAACACCGAAGCAGTGCACAATCTCCTCTTTAATTCTAGTAAAGATTCCTCGCACCTATCGCTCCACAAAAAAACTGCATTCTTCTGCGTTAGTTTAGTCAATGGCGCAGACAACGAAGAAAAACCCTCCACAAATCTCCTATAATACCCTGCCAACCCTTGGAAACTCCTTATCTCTTTGGGTGTGGCATGTCTATTCCAATCCATGACAGCAGCTATCTTCTCAGGGTCCACAAAAATTCTATCCTTATCAACCACATGACCCAGAAAAGAAACCTTAGGAATCCAAAACTTTCACTTACTTAGCTTGGCATACAACTTATGCTCCCTCAAAGCATACAAAACTAAACGCAAGTGCTGTACATGCTCTTCAGCACTGCAGGAGTATACCAGAACATCGTCTATAAATACGACCACAAAACGGTCCAAGAAGTCTTTAAACACTCTGTTCATCATATCCATGAAAGCAGAGGGTGCATTTGTCAATCCAAAAGACATCACCAAAAACTCAAAATGCCCATACTGCGAACGAAAAATGGTCCGTAGATTATCCGTCTCACGAATCCTCAACTGGTGGTAGCCAAACCAAAGATCAATCTTTGAAAACACAGAACTACCACGCAACAGGTCAAACAAATCATCTATTCTCGGTAATGGATACAAATTCTTGATAGTCACCTTATTCAGTTCTCTATAATCAATGCACAACCTCATCGATCCATCCTTTTTTCTTTACAAACAAAATGGGAGCACCCCAAGGTGAAGAACTTGGCCTAATAAAACCATTCTGAAGCAATTCATCCAACTAGGTACACAACTCCTCCAACTCACGCGGGGCCATCCGGTACGACACCTTAGCAATAGGATGGGTACCTGGCTCCAGATCTATGACGAACTCCACGTCTCTCTCAGGTGGGAGACCTGGAAGATTATCAGGAAATACATCAGGAAACTCACGCACTAGAGGATCTCCTCTAAATGCGTCAAAACAACCCTGGTTTCAAAAACTGAAACCAAACAAGCAAAACATCCGGAATCTAAAAGCTTCTGAGCACATACCGTAGAAATAATCGGAGAAGCCTGGCGCGGATTACCATAAACACTCCTGGGTTGACCGTTGTCCATCTTGAAGTCCAAGTGCTTAACCTTGCACTAGATAACAACATCATATCTGGACAACAAGTCCATGCCCAAGATCACATCAAAATCTTCCAAGTCTAACACCTTCAAATCAGCAACCGCTAGAAAATTGCCTAACAGAATCAGACAACTCTGAATACCTTGGTCTGATACTACAGAATCACTTGTAGGAAACTTGGCACTCATCGTGTCACTAACTCGATTGAGAGTAGAACGATGACGCTCTACGAAAGCCCTAGCCACAAATGAGTGGGTAGCACCCAAATCAAAAAGAACACGCGCCCAACAGTTCTTTACCTTAAACCTTCTTATAAAAATCCCATAGGCTACTAAGCAAACGAACGTCAAAACTGTAGCTACATACTAAATGCTAAAACTAAGGAAAGATCTAACCTGAAATAATCTGGGTAGACGTCTGCGCTTCCTCCAACAAAACCACATTCAGCTTGCCCTTTCCCTTGTCCAACTTCTGCGGCGGTGGAAAAGCCTGAAGTGGAACTGGTTGCAATAGGGGCTGAGCCTGCGGGGATTGTGACTTTAAATGTCCTTCTTGTCCGCACTGAAAGCAGCCTCTTTTCTTTCCCCAAAAAAGGGCAGCGTCGTGACCCTTCCGCTTACACGCAGAACAAACTAAATCTACTTTAGGAGCACTCTGAATCGTATGAACCTGCTCCTACTTCTGAGCTCCTAATATCTTGAAACATTTCTCAAATGGATGGCTTGGTCGGTTACAGAAACTGCATTCCTCTTTGCTTCTCTTACCTGACGAAAAACAAAATTCCTTAGAATTCTTACCCTCATCAGATTTCCTCTTATATTTTCGCATTTGCTGGTCTCTATTCTTAGCGTTATCAATCGCCTCAACCTTCAAAATTGCCTCCACTGCTTCAGCATAGCTTCCAGATCTGTATGCACTAGCTAGATGCTGGATGTGACTCCTCAGGCCACCCAGAAAACATTTAACTCTATTAGCTTCAGAGCTTACCAAATCAGTAGAAAATCTGCTCAGTTTGGTGAACTTAATCTCGTACTCACTAATTGTGAGGTTTCTTTGCTTTAAATGAAGAAAATCATTCATTAGACGGTCTCGCTTGACCGATGGAAAATTTCTTTAGTAGTAACTCCTTAAAAGATTCCCAGGAACGTCTATCCTTAAGATTCTCCTTTTCTCTCAGCAACCAATTCTTTTCCAAGCCCTTAAGCTGATATGCAACGATCATTACTCTCTGATCGTTAGAAACTCCTGAGTATGAGAACATCTCCTCGATTGATATAAGCCAATAGTCCAAAGCCATGAAATCTGCTCGACCATCGTACAAAGGAGGTCCTAATCGCTGGAAATGCGAGATAAAAGTCATCTCTGGTGGCAACAAGATCGGAGGCACCAGTGGAGCAGGGGGAACCAGAATAGTTAGACACACAGCAGGGTCTTGCACTCTCGGCAGCTGTCCTAACACAACAAATAATAACGCTTGGATCTGCGTATGCATATCCACCATTTGCCTCGACAAAGTCTCATTACTCTTCCATAGGCATTCGATCACCACATCGCTCTGCAAACCCGAAGACACGCCCTCTGACTAGGGAGTCAATCTAGTCGCTACGCGCTTAAGCGACATACTAAAAGAATAACAAACAACTAATCAAAACCTAGATGTTGGCTAGAACCAAACAACACAGTCCAGACAATATATGCTTAAGTACTTGCTAAAGCTGCTAACTTGCTCTAGGATTTTCAATAATTGTGTCATGTTTAATTTAGGATTATATGCCGTCACCCTATTGACTCATGTGCATAAACCATGAATGCATGAATTTTCATTCCTTTTACTTTAAAACCATGTGTGTACATATGTCATCATGTAAACCTTTAGCTTGGCACGTGTGCTAATGCTATGTTATGTTATACATGTTGTGCTATGCATTCTAATAAAATCCTTAATGCATATTATGAGCGGCATACACATGAAATGTTATGCATCCCATACTACATAACATCGCATGTAATGAAAGAGAAACCGTGCTAATGGGCATCCATGTGATGGTGGTTATGCATCCCATACTACATAATCGTCACATGTTGCCACCTATGGTGGATCCATATACAAACCCATATTATGCTTCCCATACTACATAATATGCCCTGTATACTTCTTATCATGATATGAGTGTAGTGTTCGTGCTTCATCCAAGACGTACTGATGGCACATCAGTGTGTGTATGAAATGACACTAGACAACTAACACAAACCTGAGACAGCTGTTCAACCAAATTGTCAAACAACATATCCCTCTAATACCAACTATCACAACCCACATTTTCTCCGCATTAAAAGATATATCAGAGTAAGGAGAAAACACGCGCCGTGATGCCACGTCGTGTAGGGGATAACTGCAGATGCTCAGGAAAGACTCCAACTCTACATTTTATAAGAAATTCATAAGTTATTATGAAACAAATCCAGTTTTAAGTTAAGATGACTGTATCCCTCGGCACGATGGATCAACTAGTCCACAGGTAAAAATATAGTTATACGATGCGAAAATACTTTGATTATGTTGATTTAACATCCTACGCGAGCATAAACATCCTCGAAGGACAACCCGCGATATGCAAGACTCTAGATTTATTATAAGTATAGAAATAGTCTTTACATTAGCTCAAAAAATAGAATATTAGTTTTAGAAAGATGTCATGTATGAAATACTAGTAGTAATGCTTTTATAAGTTAAAATACCTAACATGCAACCTAGCATAAAACATTCCCCAGAGAGCAAGTGAAAATAACAACAAGGAGGTAAATCTAACAGCTTAGCAAAGCAATTAGCATTTCAAAAGTAAACCACCAGTGGGAGTCAATAACCTGACACGAACCCACTGGAGAGCATGTATGTATGTACTAACAAGAAGCAACCAAACACTACCTCACAAGGGTGAGGAAAACCTCTACAACACAGCAGTCCACAAGCAATACCAACATAGCCGCTCAACCAGCTACTGCCCTGAACCTGAGACATTCAAAGAAAGAATACCTCAGCAAGAATATACAAGTGGCAAAGAAGCATAAGGATATAGTCAAGTGAATAACAGAAAGGGGTTACCAAACCCTACTAAAAAAATGCTGACAACCTCAGCTAAATAGGAAAATCAAACAAGGGTAAAATCTAACTTATGGATTTCAAGAGTATGAAAATTTGCACCAAGTACGATAAAGAACTATGCTTTAATAAACATGTACATATGTAAGTATAAGTATTATGAATAGTCTGCTCATAACTTTATAAGTAAAATCACCGGTGAAATACCAGCACCTGTAGTGGTGGGATCCTACCCGATACACCAACAGTCAAGAGAAACCATAATCACTGGGGAAATACCGGCGCCTGTAGTGGTGGGAACCTACCCAACACACCAAAAGTCACAAACCTTACAAGAATCCAAAGAAAGGTGGTCTTATACCTTGACACACCCAATACCGGGGAGAAAACTGGCACCTATGGTAGAGGGGACCTACCCAACACACCAACAGTCACAAACCCACCAGGGTCAAATATCCATAGCCAACCATGGCCATACCAAGTCTTCATTCAATATAAAACAAACTGCAAACAAACTCGTAAACTAAAATACCAAAAGCCAAACACTTCCCAAGATAAATGGGACGAAAGTATCCAAAGTATACTCTAAGGACCTAACTCGGCGAACCTGACCAAAAAAATGGCGAAAAAGAAAAGAAGTTAAGGGCAAAAAGATGGACATGCAAGGGGAGAGGTCCACTTGCCTTGAAATCTCCGAAAGAAGCGCCTCCCGCCCGCACCGCGACATGGATCGGCCGTAGAAAGGCCCTAACAACATTTCCTTAAACTTTTGGAGGGAGAAAGGGGTCAAACTCGCTAACCCTAACGTACAAAAATTGGAGAAACGATGAAAACTTTCCACGATCGCGTAGCCCTCGCTGAGAGCTTTCCAAATCTATAATAAAACGACGAAACCGACCACCAAAGCTCTTACTATCGTCGGCTGAACGCACGCTCCGTCCGCCGTACTCCCTCTTCCGTGATACTCGACGTCGGGTTTGGGAAGGAGACGAATAGTAGGGTTGACGTGACCTAATTCGTATATATACTTATAAATATAATAATATAATATATATTATTAATTAAATAACATCAAACGCCGTGAAAACCAAATCAACTCGGAATTTTATGAAATTCACACCGTAGCTAAATACCGATGCTACGAATCTAACCGTGAATTTGAAATCCAAATCCGACAAATCAAACTCGGGTAAAACACCACCGAAATATAAAATGCAGCCACATCCATATAAAAAGCTTCACCGAGTCACCAAAACAGACTCGACTCACGAGGGAGAGTGCACAACCAAAACAAAACCGGCAACACAAGAAAACCCACTGAGCAAGCCCATGCTCCAACAAATAACACATGTTAACTACGTGCCAACGTAACGCCGTGACGTCAAAATTACGTCACTACGGAAATTATAATAAGTACCGAAAAATCGGGGGCATTATAGCTATCTAGCAGGTATATTGTAACATTTATAGTGTTATAAAATTAAATGCAAGCTAGCAGTTCTATAATTAGGAAGCAGTAATGTAATCAAGAAAGGTAGAGCAGTAAGTACATGTAAAGTAAACTATGGAATAAGTAACCTTAACTTATTTGAATGCTCATACAAATATATTAGATAAGGGGTCTTTTGCAAGGCTACCATCGTATAAGCTATCCCATACTAGTTTATACGATGGGGTGTCAGGTTTAATGCAGGTATGAGTGTTGTCATATGTTATGCCATGAATCATGCAAGTGCAACACACGCACACGACTCTATGCAAACAGACTTTTAGTTCCCCCATTTTGGAAGCTAGCTTCACTACCAGGAGCCTCCGTGGTGGCCAATGAAGATAGTGGGTCGGGCCACCCCAATCCTAGGCGGGTATTCACACTACTAGGCCTAGCCCTTACATACGCCTCTGAAGGACACACCAGAGTCACCACGTACTATGCTGACCAACTGCCAGTCTTTTCCTTTGCTAAGTGTAAACCACACTTGCCGTGTCATCGTATCGACGTCAGTGTGAAGAATCATCAAATACCGAAGACCCACCACTTTATGCACATGAACACATGAATTCCCGAGCCATCGGCTCCCCGGACTAACCTGTCTATTACAACTACCTTCCGAGCCTTCGGCTCGTCGGGCTAACCTACCCATTTCCACAACCCCCGAATCTACCGCTCGGATAACCTAATCAAGCTAACCTCCCGAGTCACCGGGGTGAGTGAATGTGAAGTCCTAGTATATCTAATTGCTCTTAACATTTTAATCTTACGGTTTAAGGTTAACCTTGGACTTCCCAGGGCATTCCCTGTGAAGGGCTCTCGGGGGCACTAGGAACTATGATGGGCTGAAGCCTAAAGACCCCTTTTGCAAGGTACTTATTATTGTTGGTATCTACCCATAGCTAATCCCATTTAATGTTATACTAAATCTAACCCTATTGTATTTTGACTCTCTGCACAAGAAAGATGATCTTTCATCGATCCCGAGCACCACTTAACACTAGTCAACCCAACACCCTCCCCATCATGAATCCTAATGATGAAATCATTTTCACCTTACCAAATAAGTGTACTATTAACCCCAACTCTCTATTTCCATCCTACATGCTATCACAATTCTGCAGTTTTACTATATGCAGACCAACCTAAGCTATATGATGAGCATGAGTGGTGTTTTCTTCCAATATTCATCCAAATGCCCTAGAATTATTACTAGGGGTCTATCATGACATATTTAGACTAAATCCAGAAACTTGTAATTTTCCTAATTAATTTAGCATTTATTAAATTTTCCCCAAAATTAGAACATGGGTTGTTTTTAACATAAAGTACTAGATTTCCTAAAGTTATGGCCACCCAAAAATTATGAACACTATATAATGCCAAAATATCAGAGAATACCAAGTTTTACAAATTTACATAAATGTATTAGCCCCTAATTAATTAATTCAAGATAATTGCAATAAATAAAGGTAAAGAGGGAAGTACCAACAAAACTTATCCAAAAACTACATAAAAATTACCAAAGCTTTAATATGATCATAAAACTTTACTGACTAAGTTTCATACAATTCCAAGGTCAGCAAGTTATATAGAAAAAATACTTCAAATAAATCCCTTATAGGGCACTTTGTGAAGAAACATACTTGTAATCTCTTCCAAACAACATGCAATAATTTCCCAAGCTTTTATATGCCCTAAAAGGTTCTCTGGCCAAGAAAACTTAATTCTCCGTCAAGATATAATATTTATTATCTATTCATCAAGACTCGGTGCACTAGTTCACTTAACACATAAGGTACTATGAAATAATGTCCAATCATTCCAAATTACTGACTAGTGCATATAAATGATATTTAATCAACATTGTCAGAGTTTCATAACATTCTAAGTTAATTTAACCATGATTACTTCAAAATCATCAAAGGGAAACTTGAAGGTTATAACTATTAGTATGAGCTACTGTCTTTCAAACTTCCTATAATAAATTACAGAGGCTCATATTACTATAAAAACTCTTCTGCCAAAATTTCATAAAAATCCAAGGTCATATGACCTTTCAATTTTCCATAAAGAGGTATAGGCCTAAATAATTTCCAATTGATTAAAGTTGTGTGCATGTGTCTTAATGTCACCAAATTTCTTCCTAGGGCTGTTCACCACCCTAAGATCACATGTACTAAACTCCAAGTCCATACAAGGACATATCACCCTATGTCCTTCACAAATCCCCAAAGTTCAACCTTAAGGTTTGAACTAGGTTCTTAGGGCAAATCCACCCTAATCCACCACAAACTCCAAGTGAGGGTGTTTTAACTGACCTTGAGGTTCTGGCCAAAGTCCCAGCCCTTTTGGGTGAGAATTGGCCCCTCCATGCCCAAGCACCCTTTTGCCCTAATTTACCCTTAAGGGACCAAACTTTGGTCACACAAATACCTATACAAAGCAACCCCAAATGGGCTGAAATTTTTAACAGGGTCATATGATGACTCTATTGGACAACCACCAAAATTTTTGTTGGTTTTGAGTTCATTAGACCCCTTAATTAATTCATATATATATTATTAAATTTTTACAAAAACTTTAGGAAAATATTTTCCAAAAATTTCCATTTTTGTATATGATGAGTGTGACTGTATAACTAGCCTATGGTCCAAATTTCAAGGCATTTGCCTGGCTAGTTTAGTGGGGGCACTCAAATTAGTCTCTCGTAAGCCAATATATAGGATACACCATATTGAGTGATGTGCTCAGACCACTGCCCAAAATGAGTTGAAATAAATTTTAAAATAAACTAGATTCCAGGGCTACAACTTTTATGTTGGACATTTTTAATGTATGGGGCTCATAGTATTTTTAATAATTAAATCTAATCACTGCATAAAGTGTGACAGTTAATGAATTAAAATGAGTTAATATTAATTTCGGCAACACGAATCCTAAAGTACCAATGGATGACATCTGGTCATCTTCTTCATGGGGCCAAAGGCCAGGATTGGCCTTACCTGGGCGGTGTTTTCCTGTGATTTCCCGGCCACCCGCGCCTCTTCCCGCCTGGCCACCGCCACCACAACCTTCGTTGAGGTGGTGGCTAGCGATTCGCGGTGGTTGGCCGGCCGGAGGTGGCCGGAAAAGTTGATGGTGATTTGAATTTAAACTTGAAAAATCAAGCTTTCGGCTTAGCTAATTTGGGGTCAATATATCCCAAATCGTGCGGCCAATGGATAGAGATCTATCCACTGAGAAAGGAGAGGATGATAGGACCTTTTGGGAGTGCTGGAGTCGGGCTAATTGTCGTGTCGCCATTGACGGTGGTGGCGCCGCTCGGTGTTCTGCAATAACACTACCAATGGGCTCGGCTGCTTCAGGGAAAAGGTGAAAACCGCTGCTGGGAGTCTAGGGAAGCTTTTAAAATGCTCAATTGGGGGAGAGGAAGGGCCTAGGCTTCAATGCCATTAATGGCCTTGAAGGAGATTTTCGGGCAACTTGAAATTCACTGAATGCAGCCACCTAGGGGATCGGTCATGGCTGTGAAACTTCTCTCAACGGCCTAGGGAGAATGAATCAAGCCTTTGGAATCAATTGGAGAGGCCCTTGGCCATGAATGGCCTTCTCTCTCTCTTTCTCTCTCCTCCATTTAGGGAAAAATGACTTTCTCTCTCCTAGTCACTATTTCCAGAATTTTAATGGAATTTAGGTAAATTCCTGCCTCCTAAAGCTAATGGGCAACGCTAATTGGGCTTAGTCCAACTGAGTTGGGCTTTGTTAGGTCCACTTAGGCTAATTTTACCTAATCTTTAGGGTTGAGTTGACCTTGGTGAAATTGACCTTTTGGGTTGACCCCAATGGGTCCTTGGTGACCCATTGGCCTCCCCTAGGGTCTAGGAAGGGTTGGGTAGGGCTGGTTTGGTACCTTGGAGGCCACTTGACCCTTAGGTAGGTCACTTTGACCATTTTAGGGCTAGGGTAGAATTTGGTCAACTTGACCTTTTGGGTTGACCCCAATGGGTCCTTGGTGACCCAATGAACCTTCTAAAGGGCTAGGGATGTTATGGTGGGGACAATTTTTCTAAGGGAAGGGTAATTGGCCCTATATAGGTCAGTTAACCCATTTAGGGTTATGGTTGACTTTGGTCAGCTTGACCCCTTTAGCTGACCCCAGTGGGTCCTTGGTGACCCATTGACCTCCTTTAAAGGTTAGGAGTGTTGTGGTGGGGGTCCTGGAGTCAAGTGGAATCTCCAAGGTAAAACCCTAGCGGTGGTTAAAAGAATGAGCTAATTGCAAACCAAGGTGATCTCACCTTCATTCTTAGGTTTACTTGGTCTTCTTGGGCTTCCTAGGGTTTTGTCATGAACTAGTCATGACAAAACCACTCTCAGGGGTCTAGTAGTTTGAGGGATATTACAAATCCCAATACATAAAAAGAAAAATTTCGTCCCCGAAATTAAGGTCAGGCCTATGGGGTTTCTACCAAAGTAAAAGTATGTAACATCCCTAGGAATTTGAAGGTATACCCGACTCGAAGAGATCCGGGTACCTCTGCTGTATCAGGTCCCATGGCTCCCTTTTGTGCTCCTCCTGCCCATGATTCCTCCATAGGACCTTGATTAGTAGAACCTTCTTGTGTCGCAAGACCCGCACTACTGTATCATCGATCCTGACTAGCTCCATGCAGACTGATCGATCTGAAGCCAACGAGCCATCTGTAGTGGAAATCAGCTGCTTAGGTCGTAGTAGAGCCCTCCAAAGTGAAGAGACTTGCAAGACGTCGTGCAATCCCATTAACTCTCGCGATAGCTTCAATTTGTAAGCCAAGGGGCCGATCCGTTTCAGGATCCTGTAAGGCCCCATGTACCTCAAACTGAGCTTCTTCCACCCGCGAACCCGTGAGACTCCATGCATCGGCCATATCTTCAAGAAAACTCGGTCTCCCACCTTGAACTCCACCTGACGATGTCGCGCATCATAGTATTTTTCTTGTCTGCTTTGACCCTCCAGCATCCTATCCCGGATCAATCTCACCTAAGAATCTGTGTCCTCCACGAACTCTGAGCCGAGTGCCTTTGGATCCTTATCCTGGATCCAAGATAGCGGGGTCCTGCATCTCCGTCCATACAATGCCTTGTAAGGGGCCATTCCTATGCTGGACTGCTGACTGTTGTTGTAGGTGAACTCGATCAGCATCAATAGTCTCTCCCAAGGCTCTCCGCGGTCCAAAATGCATAGGCGCAGAAGATCCTCTAGTGTCTGGTTGGTGCGCTCTATCTGCCTGTCTGTCTGAATGTAGAAAGTCATGTAGAAAGTCAACCAAGAGCCTAGGTAGGCCTGAACTGACCTCCACTCCTTGGACATAAACCGTCCATCCTGATCTAACCCGATCGTCCTGGGCACTCCATGGTAGCAGACAAACTGCTCCACAAATCTCCACACCAGATCACCGACCGAAGCATCCTTCCTGATTGGAATAAACCTAGCCACCTTCGTCAGTCTGTCGACGATCACCCAGATCGAGTCGTTCCTCACATGAGATTGGGGCAGCCTATGTATGAAATCCATGGCTATGCCCTCAAACTTCCACTCAAGCATTGGAAGTGTTGAAGCAAGGAAAATTCCCGACCTCGAAATAGGATCAAGACAGCCTAAGGTTACTGATTCTACGATCCGACGTCACGATTCAAGAGGCTAGCGAGAGAGAGAAAGGAAACTATCTATAAGCACACCCCAAGTGCTCCAGCGGGGAGGTCCCACCACGTACCCGAAAGCTTTGAAGAAGCTTCCCCTCCGCAACCAAAAGGCTGGGCGAGGTACTAGGCTGGCATGGACTTGGCGAGTATCTACTTGGGGGGATCTCACCTATTCCAAAAGGTGCCATTTCTAGTACCCCGGGGGACTATTTATAGAGAAATCCTGGGGGGTGGGGGTAGGCGAGTATCCAGCCTCTGTGAGCGAGTATCTAGGGTTACTCGCCCATACTCGCGAGATACTCACCAAAACTCGCCTCAGCTCGCCACAGCTCGCCTCTGCTCGCCCAAGCTCGCCTCTGCTCACCCAAGCTCTCCTTTGCTCGCCTCTGCTCGTCACAGCTCGCCCAAGCTCGCCTCTGCTCGCCACAGCTTGCCCAATGGTCTGTGAATAGCCATCTACTTGAGTACTTCTGATCTCGACGAATTACGGGTTATACACAATCCCCGCTTTTTTCGAGCTCGACACGAGCTCAGAAAAACAATGTTGAACCCGAAGTTCAGAGAGATGGCGCTATACGATGCGCTGCAAGAGGTCCTTTCTAGGAGAAGAGCTCAACTGAAGGAGAAAAGAAAATGTCGACACCGCCCAGAGGTAGAACCTAACAGAAGGGGGTGGAGAAGAGTCGACACCTCCCAGGCCATTCGCTAGGCGAGCGAGCTCAACTAAAAGAGGTGGAAATGGGGCGGACATCTCATATGTAAAGCATACCTGGATGTGAAGAGAAGGTCGATACCTCATAAGAACCAAGTTCAACTGAATTGGAGAAGTGGTCGACACCTCTCAGGAACCAAGCTCAACTAGAGGTGGAGAGAAGAGGTCGACACCTGGCAGGAGCCGAGCTTAACTGTAGGTGGAGAGAAGAGGTTGACACCTGGCAGGAGCCGAGCTCAAGTGTAGGTGGAGAGTTGACACCTCACAGGAGCCGAGCTCAACTGGAGGTGGAGAAGAGGTCGACACCTCATAGGAGACGAGCTCAACTAGAGGTGGAGAGAATAGGTCGACACCTCGTAGGAGACGAGCTCAACTAGAGGTGGAGAGAAGAGGTCGACACCTCACAGGAGCCGAACTCAGCTGTAGGTGGAAAAAGAGGTCGACACCTCATCAGGAGGAAGCTCAACTGAAGGTGGAGAGTCGACACCTCACAAGAGCCGAGCTCAACTGGAGGTGGAGAAGAGGTCGACACCTCGTAGGAGACGATCTCAACTAGAGGTGGAGAGAAGAGGTCGACACCTCACATGAGCCGAGCTCAACTAGAGGTGGAGAGAATAGTCGACACCTGGAAGGAACCGAGCTCAACTGGAGGTGGAAAAAGAGGTCGACACCTCATCAGGAGGAAGCTCAACTGAAGGTGGAGAGTCGACACCTCACAGGAGCCGAGCTCAACTGGAGGTGGAGAAGAGGTCGACACCTCGTAGGAGCCGAGCTCAACTAGAGGTGGAGAGAATAGTCGACACCTGGCAGGAGCCGAGCTCAACTGGAGGTGGAAAAAGAGGTCGACACCTCATCAGGAGGAAGCTCAACTGATGGTGGAGAGTCGAAATCTCACATGAGCCGAGCTCAACTGGAGGTGGAGAAGAGGTCGACACCTCGTAGGAGACGACCCAACAAGAGGTGGAGATAAGAGGTCGACACCTCACAGGAGCCGAGCTCAACTAGAGGTGGAGAGAATAGTCGACACCTTGCAGGAGCCGAGCTCAACTGGAGGTGGAAAAAGAGGTCGACACCTCATCAGGAGGAAGCTCAACTGAAGGTGGAGAGTCGACACCTCACAGGAGCCGAGCTAAACTGGAGGTGGAGAAGAGGTTGACACCTCGTAGGAGCCGAGCTCAACTAGAGGTGGAGAGAATTGTCGACACCGGGAAGGAGCCGAGCTCAACTGGAGGTGGAAAAAGAGGTCGACACCTCATCAGGAGGAAGCTCAATTGAAGGTGGAGAGAAGAGGTTGACACATCATCAGGAGGAAGCTCAACTGAAGGTGGAGAGAAGAGGTCGACACCTCACAGGAGCCGAGTTGAACTATATGTGGAGAGAAGAGTCAACGCCTGGCAGGAGTTGAGCTCAACTGGAGGTGGAAAATGAGGTCGACACCTCATCAGGAGGAAGCTCAACTGAAGGTGGAGAGTCGACACCTCACAGGAGCCGAGCTCAACTGGAGGTGGAGAAGATGTCGACACCTCGTAGGAGCCGAGCTCAACTAGAGGTGGAGAGAATAGTCTACACCTGGCAGGAGCCGAGCTCAACTGTAGGTGGAAAAGGAGGTCGACACCTCATCAGGAGGAAGCTCAACAAAAGGTGGAGATTCGACACCTCACAGGAGCCGAGCTCAATGAGAGGTGGAGGTCGACTCGGGAGGCAAGTAGTCGGTCTGCAGGAGGGGAGCTCGTACAGAGTTGACGAGCTACGACATCACTCGCAATGAGGAACTTGATCTCCTCGAGGAGGTTCGACGGCCGGTATGCAGGAGAGGAGCTCGTGCAGGGAAACATACATACATTTACCTTGCCACTCGAGGGCTCTTGATTTCAATCAGGGAGATCGGCCGATCCACGAGGAGAGGAGCTCGTGGTAAACAGGACTTACGACATTTATGGCACTCGAAGTCTTGATTTCAATCGAGGAGATCGGCCGATTCCCGAGGAGAGGAGCTCGTGGGAAACCGGACTTATGACATTTCTGCCACTCGAAGTCTTGATTTCAATTGAGGAGATCGGTCGATTCCCGAGGAGAGGAGCTCATGGGAAATCGGACTTACGACATTTCTGCCACTCGAAGTCTTGATTTCAATCGAGGAGATCGGCCGATCCCCGAGAAGAGGAGCTCGTGGGAAACCGGACTTATGACAATTCTTCCACTCGAAGTCTTGATTTCAATCGAGGAGATCGGCCGATTCCCGAGGAGTAGAGCTCGTGGGAAACCAGACTTACGACATTTCTGCCACTTGAAGTCTTGATTTCAATCGAGGAGATCGGCCGATCCCCGAGGAGAGGAGCTCGTGGGAAACCGTACTTACGACATTTATGCCACTCGAAGTCTTGATTTCAATTGAGAAGATCGGCCGATCCCCGAGGAGAGGAGCTCGTGGGAAACCGGACTTACGATATTTCTGCCACTCGAAGTCTTGATTTCAATCGAGGAGATCGGCGGATTCCCGAGGAGAGGAGCTTGGAAACCGGACTTACGATATTTCTGCCACTCGAAGTCTTGATTTCAATCGAGGAGATCGGCCGATCCCCGAGGAGAGGAGCTCGTGAGAAACTGGACTTACGACATTGCTGCCACTCGAAGTCTTGATTTCCATCGAGAACATCAGCCGATTCCCGTGGAGAGGAGCTCGTGGGAAACTAGACTTACGACATTTCGGCCACTCAAAGTCTTGATTTCAATCGAGGAGATCGACCGATTCCCGAGGAGAGGAGCTCGTGGGAAACCGGACTTACGATATTGCTGCAACTCGAATTCTTTATTTCAATTGAGGAGATCAGCCGATTCCCGAGGAGAGGAGCTCGTGGGAAACCGGACTTACAACATTTTTGCCACTCAAAGTCTTGATTTCAATCGAGGAGATCGGCCGATTCCCGAGGAGAGGAGCTCATGAGAAACCGGACTTACGACATTTCTACCACTCGAAGTCTTGATTTCAATCAAGGAGATCGGCCGATTTCCGAGGAGAGGAGCTCGTGGGAAACCGGACTTACAACATTTCTGCCACTCGAAGTCTTGATTTCAATCGAGGAGATTGGCCGATCCCCGAGGAGAGGAACTTGTGGGAAACCGGACTTACGACATTTCTGCCACTCGAAGTCTTCTATTTGGAGTCGAGGTAGTTTGCCCTGTTGCTTATGAGATTGCCAAGGAGTCAAATATATAAATATCTTTGAGGACGAAGGAATTCTAAAGAGAACAATGATCTTTTCCCCGTCGAGTTGGGAGGTTGGCGTCCGGACCTGTTCATGATAGTTCCTCCAGTCGGAGGAGAGATGCAATCGGGGGTAGCTAGGCCGACATGCAAGGGGGGAGCTGATCTCGGATGTCAATGCTGAGGCTCGGTCTTACAAGGACGCTTACATCCCGAGGCATCGTCCCATCGTCTGCCCTGGGCTATCTAGGAGAAACAAGTCGAAGGCTCGTTTCCCAACCTAACCGTGGAGATCATTTTCAGCTCTGCCACTTGGTTACGAAAACCAGAGTGCAAGCGAAGAGAAATGGTCCTCGGGGGGTCCTACTGGACACTCTCGATTCCACCATCCTTCCGCGGACTTGCACTTCTCAGAGCTCGGCAGGTTATCCTGCTTTGGTAAAAAACAGAGACGCGTCCTGCTTCACAGGACCTGCGGTCGCTAAGAGCGGGTATTTTCGTCTTCTCAAAGACCGATGATGCCTTTATACAAGGTATCACTTTGTGAGGTCGATCCCTTATCGAGTTCAGGAGGTTAGCGTCAAGACCTGTTCCTGATAGTTCCTCCAGTCGGAGGAGAGATGCAATCGGGGGTAGCTAGGCCGACATGCAAGGGGGGAGCTGATCTCGGTCGTCAATGCAGGGGCTCAATCTTACAAGGACGCATAAATCCCGAGGCATCGTCCCATCGTTCGCCGTGGGCTAAATAGGAGAAACAGGTCGAGCGCAGGTTTCCTAAATCGATCGTGGAGTTGAACTTCACTGCTCCTAGGTAACTTGAGATGAATCAACACAAAGAAGACAACTCGCACTAACCCGTGACTCCGGGGGCGAGGAAATGCATAAACAACTTGGAAACAATGTTACATATAAGAAATACATGTTACCGCTAGGGGTAAAACCTTTTCAGGTCATCCCCGCTCCAGGTATTTGAGGAGATGAAATGAATATCATTGCGTCCTGGTTGCTAAAGTGATAGCCTCGCGTGTATAAACTCGCAGAATTTGAACACCATAGTTGTTAATGTAGTGATCTCACGAGTATGGAACTCATGGAATTAAAGAGATAGCAGCCTATCCGTTAAAGAGATCACCTCGCGAGTATAGAGCTTACGAAATTTAAAGAAGAGCACCCTAGCTGCTGAAGAGATCATCTCACGAGTATGGAACTCGCGAAATTAGATGAAGGCATCCTAGCCTGCCCGTTGAATGGATCACCTCACGAGTATGAAGCTCGCGAAATTATAGGAGAGCATCCTAGTTGCTGACGAGCTCACCTCGCGAGTATGAAACTCGCGGAATCGAAGGAGAGCACCTATTTAGCATGAAGAGCATCACGAATAGGAGCTTGTAGAATACTAGCTTGAAGATGTCATGAGTATGCCGTCTCATGAGATGTAGGTTGTTGGAGGAGATCATCGAGTATGAGCTCGCAGAGCACCTCGTACATTTTTCCTCGGTGGTGAACTCGTCATCATTTGCCCTGCTTGTTAGTCATACAAAAAGTACTCACGAGCTTTACCAAAGCACCCGTAAGTATGAATATGTATGGAAAACACCACTATTGGAAAAGGAGATGAAGTAGGCGGAGGGTAACCAACATAACTCGCCTAGATTCTGAGCTATCCCGGCCTTGCGAGTAAGTCACCAACATAACTCGCCTATGGGCGAGATCCCTTGATGCTCGCCACTTCAGTTGATACTCGCCTCTTCACTTGATACTCGCCTATGGGCGAGATCATCTGATACTCGCCTCTTAACTTGCTGCTCGCCTATGGGCGAGATCATCTGATACTCGCCTCTTCACTTGCTGCTCGCCTCTGGGAGAGTGTCATTCCTGCCTATGCTCGCTGGTATGTCGCCGACATTAATTCGCCTCCATGAACTCGCCGCTGGAACTCGCCTATGAGCGACCTACTAGGGAAGCTCGCCTCTCGAAACCGCCGAGCTGGAAAGTCACCGTCGCGCAGTCGCCTATGGGCGAGTAACCCAAGAACTCGGCCACCTTGCCGAGAACTCGCCCACCTTGCCGAGTTCTCGCGAGTTGCTGTCTTGGATCTCCAGCTCGCCATCTTAAGCCATGAAGTCTTCTCGCAAAAATTTCTTCCTCGGCTACTATCCACGCTCATCGCACCAAGAGTTGAAGCCAGGAAAATTCCCGACCTCGAAATAGGATCAAGGCAGCCTAAGGTTATTGATTCTACGATCCGACGTCACGATTCAAGAGGCTAGCGAGAGAGAGAAAGGAAACTATCTATAAACACACCCAAAGTGCTCCAGCGGGGAGGTCCCACCACGTACCCGGAAGCTTTGAAGAAGCTTCCCCTCCATAACAAAAAGGCTGGGTGAGGTACTAGGTTGGCATGGACTTGGCGAGTATCTACTTGGGGGGATCTTGCCTATTCCAAAAGGTGCCATTTCCAGTACCCCCGGGGGCTATTTATAGAGAAATTCTGGGGGGGGGGGGTAGGCGAGTATCCAGCCTCTGTGAGCGAGTATCTAGGGTTACTCGCCCATACTCGCGAGATACTCGCCAAAACTCGCCTCTGCTTGCCCAAGCTCGCCTCTGCTCGCCCAAGCTCGCCTCTGCTCGCCACAGCTCGCCCAAGCTCGCCTCTGCTCGCCACAGCTCGCCTAATGGTCTGCGAATAGCCATCTACTTGAGTACTTCTTATCTCGATGAATTATGGGTTATACAGGAAGTGGCTGCAATAATCCGTCCGGACTCATGCACTCCGCCTTTACGAGCTGACAAGCCTCGCAATGCGTCACAAAGTATGTGATATCTTTCTTCATGCCCGACCAATACATTGTCCTCTTCAGATCCGCTACCATCTTTGTGATCCCCGGGTGCACTGAATATCTGCTGTAGTGAGCCTCTATCATGATATCCTCCTGAATTCAGCCTCCTGTCAGTATATAAACTCGGCCTCTAAAGCATAGCAACCCATCTCTCAGAGTGTAATCCCCTGCCGTGCCTTCCTCCAAGGCCCTAAATATTGGCTCCATCCTCGCATCCATCCTCTGCCCATACCTGATGCGATCTCAGATGTCGTCGGTGGTACTCATCGATGTCAGGTACTCCTCATAAAGCTCTAGATAATCCTTGGATACCAGAGATATCTACATATCTTCCAGCATCTGCACCAGCTCCATAGCCATTAGCTGAGGCCCTGCTCCTGGTATAGTGGCTCTCCGACTAAGAGCGTTTGCTACCACATTGGCCTTCCCGGGATGATAGCGCATGGTATACTGGTAGTATGACAAAAACTCTACCACGCATCTCTATCAGATATTCAGCTCCTTCTGCGCATCCACGTATTTCAAGTTCTTGTGGTCTGAGAAGATATCGTATTGGACACCGTAGAGATAGTGCCGCCAGATCTTTAGAGCGATGATAATGCTCCCATCTCCAAGTTGTGTACTGGGTAATTTTGCTCATGTTTCTTTAACTGACAGGAGGCGTAAGCTATCACGTGCCCGTTATGCATCAGAACGATACCCATACCCTGATATGATGCGTCAGTATAAACCGGAAATACTTCCTTTAAAGATGGAAGGGAAAGGATGGGGGCCGAGGTAAGCCGACCCTTCAGCTCCTGGAAGGCATCCTCGCACTGTTGTGTCCAAACAAAAGGCGTCTCCTTCTTCATCAGAGATGTGAGTGGGAGAGCTATCCAGGAGAATCCCTCTACAAACTTCTGGTAGTAACTGGTAAGTCCTAGGAAACTCCTCGCGTCAGTGGTTATCTTCAGTGGTGGCCAATCCCGTACTTCCTGAAGCTTTGCCGGATCCACTGCCAGTCCTGCTCCACTGATAATATGGCCCAAGAAATCCACCTCCTTCAGCCAAAACTGGCACTTGCTGAACTTAGCATACAGCCTGTGCTCCCAGAGCCTCTCTAGAGTCAGTGCCAAATGACGCACATGCTCCTCCTCGGTCCTCGAATAATTGAGGATGTCGTCAAAAAACACTATGATGAAGACATCCAGATTGGACTCGGATATCCGGTTCATCAAACTCATGATTGCGAATGGTGCATTTGTGAGCCCGAAGGTCATCACGGTGAACTCATACAACCTGTATCTACTGCTGAAAGCGGTATTTGGGATGTCTTACTCCTGAATCCACAGCTGGTAGTATCCTGACCTCAGATCCAGCTTCGAAAACCAGTGAGCTCCCTCTAACTTGTCAAACAGCTCGTCAATTCTTGGTAGAGGATATGTGTTCCGGACTGTCAGCCTGTTCAGTGTCACGTAATCGATGCACAGTCGGAGTGTCCCATCCTTCTTCTTTATAAACAGGACCAGAGCTCTCCATGGCGAATAGATTGGTCGAACAAATTCGGTTTGCACTAGCTCCTGTAGTTGGCTTCAAAACTTTACTAACTCCTTCGGGTCCATCCGATAAGGAGCTCTGATACTGGCTTAACTCCCGACACGAGCTGTATCTGGAAATCCTTCTCTCGATGCGGCGGCAATCCTGGCAAATTCTCTGGAAATACGTCTGCAAAGTCCCGCACCACCAAGATACTAGCAATAGAATCCTTGGCCTCGGCCATCTCAAACAGCACCTAGTAGACCTCATCTCCCAACAGATGGGCCTTGACGGCCTAAATAGAGGAGTGTAGAAGACGAGAAGCTGAGGCAATAACTTCGAAGGTCGGGTAAGTGTTTCCATATCTCAACACGACCCTTCTTGTTGGGCAATCAATCTGCGTATGGTTCTAGGTGAGCCATGCCATGCTCAGTACGAGGTCAAAATACGACATCTTCAGGATCATTGTCGGGGCCTCGAAAGTTACACCATCAATGGTCACTACCATAACGCACTTGGCCGTAGACTGGATCTCCATCCCATTTGGGAGATGTTAGGTATTATATCCACAATAACCTTGATTTGAAGAAGGGTCCAGTCAAGCTAAGATGAATTGAGTTTGTATTTGATATTGTATTTTAGTTATGTACTTGTAGGTTTACTTTGCTAAGTACACACCAATGTCAGGTTATAGTGGGTTAGTAAACACAGCACTATACAATGTAATTCTTCATTGTGTAGACCAATGTGTATACTCATGTGTAATCTCTCTATTCGGGTGTACTTCTATCCCAAGTACAGGAGAAGGATCAAGGAAGGCCAAAGACCAGGAGTCTGAAATGAAGAATTTTACCTAAGTAAAATTCGGCGAGTATGTTGAGTCATACACGTCAATTTCGTCGAGTACCCCCTTGATACTCGCCAAATTCGTCATGTATGCTTGTCGATACCCGTCGAATTCATCGTATATACTTAGGGAAAATTCTCTGGAAATCCAGAAATCCTCCAAGTAAAATTCGCCTAGTATCACTGGGGATACTCGCCGAATTCGCCGAGTATCACTGGCGATACTCGCCGAATTCGACTAGTATCCCAGGCGATACTCGCCGAATTATTTCAAGCTAATTTTCGAACTTTCTGGAATTCTGTCTAAGGCATGTTTGATGTATATCGCTGTCATATTCGGCGAGTATCATACTGGATACTCGACGAAACTTGCCGAAAATGAATTGTCGATTTTCCAATTTTTTCTCTGGTTTTAAATCATCGGCCATGCACAGTGTTTTTCTAGAGTTCGTTTTTGGATACATTTTATAGCCGTTTGTTTTAAAATCTCTATATATATACCTAGGGTGATTTCGAAATCAATACGGATCCAAATACCTAATTGGACTTTCAAATTTTAAGAACTTCCCGAAATAGATTCTGTCGGCCGCTCCTCTTATTTTTCGTGAAATCCTTTCGATCGACCGCGACATCGAGCGTTCTTCTTCTTCTACGACATCATCGACTAGATCATTGCTTCCTCCAAGATTATTTCTACTCCAGTCCAAGTCGGTTGAAGATTCAAGATCCATGGTTTAAGATCCAAATATTTCAAGTTTCCGAGTTCTCCGAGATTCAAGATCAACCCTTCCAAGAATGTCGGATCAAGACTTGTAATCATAAGTTATTGTTGTAATATCATTTGGAATAGTGTAGGAGATTTTTATCCGAGATTTGTAGATCCGTTTGTGGATCGAGAGAGTAGATCCGGTTGTGGATCGAGTTTATAGATCCGGTTTCTAGATCGAGTTATAGGAGAGTTTGTTCTCCGAGTGGTAAGAGCGCCGTCTCCGAGTTGTTGGAGTTGCGACTTCGTGGTGCAATGTTTGACAAAATATGAGTTTGGTGAAGTAGCCAAATCTTCCCCTTCGCGGGAGATAGGAGAGGAGGGACATTGGACGTACCCAACTCGGGGAACCACTATAAAATCTCTATGTTTGTGTGCTTATTCTTTAAGATAATTTTTATTCTGTAAAAAGATACAAACATCACCTATTCACCCCCCTCTAGGTGATTTAGGTTGATGCAATATACTTTCAATTGATATAAGAGGGAGGTTTTGGTCGATAAGGTTAACACCTTGATCAAGATCTCTGATCTAGCGTAAAGAGATTCTGCACAGTCGCCATGGAAAGAAGCAAAGACATGTCATCCATGAAGCTACCGGTATGCACCAAGGAAAACTTTCCCATGTGGAATGAACGAGTACGGTTCTTCATGGAAGCTGCTGATCCGAGAATTTTTCTGATCGTGGAAGAAGGACCACACATTCCTACTCAGGCTTCAACGATAAATCCAACGATTATGATTCCCAAGAAGATGATGGAACTCACAAAAGATGAGATTACCTTAGTCTCCCTTGACAAGAAGGCCAAAAATATAATAGCAAGTGCAGTGGATGACTCAATGCTTCAGAACTTATTCCACTACAAATCTACCAAAGAGATGTGGTACTGCCTGGTTATACCCATGGAAGGTATAAAAGAAGTGCGAGATGATCACAGATCTCTATTGAATCAAGAATACAAATCTTTCAAGCAAGCATAAAGTGACACCATTGCAGACAGCTTCAAAAAATTCTTCAAGATCGTCAACGGACTCAGAAACTACAGCTGCATCTTCACACATGGTGAACTGAACGGCAAGTTCCTTAGATCCCTCACAAAGGACCTGGACACAAAGGTCATTGCCATTAGAGAAATTGGAAAGTTTCCAGAGATCGGCCCTCAGAATCTTTTCGGCAAATTGCTCTCCTACAAACTCCAAATGAACACCAGAAAGAAGGAGGAGCAAGCCAACCGATCTTCAAGCAAAAAGAAGTCTACAGCCATAAAGGCTGAAGGTTCAAGGAATTCTAAAGCTGTGTCACCCATAAGGACACGAGCTCTATAAACTCCTGAAGACTCTTAGCCCAACACATCAGGCTCTGAGTTATCTGACGGAGAGTTCTCTCTTATCTCCAAGCAGTTCAAGAAACTGCTCAACAAGAGAAGGCAGATGACGAATCCATCATCCTCCACTGACTACAGGAGATCACTTCGTGACAGTGATCGTACCAAGAAAAGCTATAACTAGGAGGACAGGTATAAATCCAAACCTAATAAATTTTCTTCCTCTGACGTTGTTTGTTACTGCTGTAATAAATCAAGTCACATAATTGCGGAGTGTCCATATAAGAAGAAGGATAGCTCCAGGAAGAACAAGAAGAGATCCTTCAAAGGGAAGAAGAAAGAAGAAAAGAGCTTCATCGCCAAAAAACCGAAGACTCTTAGTGACAGTGACTCGAGTGAGTCGAGCTCTGAGAATGAAGAAGCCTACTTCAGGCTCATGGCTCATACAGATGAGGAAGTTGGCAACTCTGAGTACCGCGGGAAGGAAAACTCACACACGATACTCTCTGAATCTAAAACGTCCTCGAATGGTCATGATGGCTACTCTTCTGAAGAGGAAGGTGACTCTGAGTTGATGGTTCAACATGAGAACCTTTTAAAAGGCTTTTGACAAATGCCGTAAGGTAGTCAAAAAGCAGTTAAAAGAGATTGTCTCCCTCAAGGAAGTGGAAACAAATCTGAAGGAGGAAATTGCAAAATTGATTCCTCTTAGAGATGAAGTCCACTCCTTGAAAGAGGAACTCAAGGGCTCTGCTGCGACATTGAGTCTAAAAGAGAAATATTTTGATGAGCTGGAAGAAAAGCTTTTGGTAGAGAGCAAACTCGTTGAGAGCTACTCCAAGTCAAAGACTATCCTCCCTCTCATTGATGAGTTTTCCGCTCCGAAGAAGGGTAGTGGTCTTGGCCATAAGGTTGAAAAGGTAAGGCTGCTAAGAAAGCCTCTACCAAAGAGAAAGGGAAGGTCCCTCTTAGTCAAACCTCATTTAAGAAGGTAATCTTCCCAATGAACAAGTTTTATTTTGAGTCGTCCTATGGGAACTATACTCGGCCTACTCATGTAGAGCCTAAGTCGCGCTATCAAGAATGGACCCGTCCCCGGAACTATAGGGAGAGTGTGTTCAAAGCACCTTACAAAGAAATTCAGTTGAAAAATTATGATCCATATATTCATGGTCATATCATTAAGGGCTTATTTGATGGAGCGGCAACACAGCGGTATGCTACTGATTTTGCTGCCGCCCCGCCAAATAAATATTTGGTGTGGGCGGTGGCAAGAAGCCATCGCCCACGGCGGCAGCATAGCGCTGCAACCCTAAAAAAGGGCTACAACGCTGTTTTTTATATACAATATTAAATTTATATAATATATTATATAATATATAATATTATATAATATTAAATATAATATTATATAAAATATTAATTATATAATATTTTATAATTAATAAACTATAAAATATTAAATATATAAAAAATAAATATTATATAATATATATATATATATATTAATTTATAATTTATATACATATATATTGATAATTTTTTATATTATATAAAATTTATATTAATAACATAATTAATTGGCATTTAATAAATTATATTAACATTTAATTTTTTTATAATTAATTAAAACATTAATATTTAATAAATTAATGTTTAATGATATTTATTGCGGGTCACTTGAGACTAGGGGTGCAAGTTGAGTTGAGCCGACTCGAAAAAACTCAAGCTCGAGCTTGTGTAACTCGAGCCTGTGGAGCTCGAGCTCGACATGCTTGAGCTCGATTACGAGTTGAGGTCGAACTCATCTAGTCTTGTTCAAGAGCTCATGAGCCGGCTCGCGAGCTTTTATTTATACATTTTTAAAAAAAATAAGAAAAAAATAAGAAAATAAAGTTCATGAGCTCGAGCTCGAGCTGGGATAAATGAGTTTGTCGAGCTCGACTCGTTTGCACCCCTACTCGAGACACTCGTGAATCGATCAAAAATGAATCGTCTATGCTCGTGAGTGAATTGAGTGCGCATACGTGCGTCTTAACGTCCGTTTGGAATTGTAGCGTCGAGCCGGACAAGATCGGGAAAACAATTTATAGCTCGTCCAAACATATTTTGGGGAAGCCCATCAATATTAATATATTACTTTTATAATTAAATAAAAATTAATGTCGAGCAAATTGTCTATTTATTTCTAGACTTTGTAAATTATCCGAGTTGTTTAATTATTACTACCACTGTTTTATTCTACACCACTATTTCACACAACACTACAAATACAGTTTTCCAAATAGTTTTATAAATTTTTACACCACTGCAAAATAGCTGATTCCTGCACCACTATTTCCCACCACTGCTTCCTGCACCGCCATAGCTTAGCCAAACAGACCCTAAGAAGGCAACGGATGTGCCTTAGGATAAAGAGATGGGGAGCTCCTATGTATGCTGCAACCAGGAGGCCTCCACCTCAAAGAATGCTGCCCCTGTTAGACCTCAGCTCCAAAAGGTAAAGCAGGAGTACAAAAGGAGGTACAAAAGATTTGACTGTTGGTGTTGCGGTAAAGTTGGTCATTTTGGCATAGATTGCTGGTACAATCCCGCTAACTTTATAACCCCACGGGTTAGCTATACGAGACAGACCGCTCGTAAAGTTAATGTTCCTAGTGGTGGTAAGCTTATCAGGAACCAAGGACCCAAATACTTTTGGGTTCCTAAGGTAAAATGATCTGTTTTTGCAGGAATGTCCAAAGGCCAATAGAACTACGATCTGGTATTTGGACAATGGATGCTCTCGGCACATGACCAGGCAAGAAGCCTTTTGCGTGATTATATCTCAGTCAAAGACGGACCAAAAGTCATCTTTGGAGGTTAAGACAGGAGAACAACAAAATGTTATGATATGATTTCCAACGACGTAGTCTCTTTCACAGACGTGGCTTATGTTGAAAGATTACACCATAATCTCATAAGCATAAGTCAACTATGTGACAAAGGCTACATCATTGAGTTCTACAAGGACAAGTGTTTGATAAAGTCGTCTGCAAATCTGGAGAAAGTTTTAACAGAAACTCGGAGCAGAAATAGTTTCTGTTTAAATTTCCTTTGCTTAGACAATTCTACACCAGTATGTTTTATCGCAAAAGATAGTGCGTCTCTTTGTGACCAATGACATAAGAGATTAACACATATTAGTTTTAAAAATTTAAATGTGCTATTTTCTCACGACTTAGTGCGCGCCCAGCATTAAGTGCCTTAAATAGAGTCCATGTCACGCATGCCAAATGGGCAAGCAGACCAGGGCTACTTTCAAGGGCATCGCTGAAAATCACTCCTCAAGAAGTTTATACTAACTACACATGGACTTATTAAGTCCTATGTCAATTCACATCTTAGGAGGTAAGGTCTACACGCTTGTAATTGTTGATGACTACTCGCTTTTTACTTGGGTGTTCTTTCTGAAACACAAGTCAGACACCTTCGAGTCTTTCACAAATTTTGTCCGACAAATTCAGAACGAACTAAGCTACTCAGTGGTCAAAATCAGAAGTGACCACGAAACAGAGTTTTAGTCTGGTTCCATGACAGAGTTCTGTGAAAGTCAAGGTATCTTTCATGAGTTTTCCTCCCCACGCACTCCACAACAAAATGGAGTAACAGAGAGAAGGAATAGAACCCTAATTTAATAATATACAACGATGTTAAATGACGCCTCACTTCCAGAGTACTTTTGGGCTGAGGCAGTCAACACTGCTTGTCACGTGCAAAGCAGAGCACTAATAAACAAGAGCTATCGTAAGACCCATACGAACTGTTGAAGGTAAAAAAACCAACTGTGTCCTACTTCATGATCTTTGGAAGCAAATGCTTCGTACTTAATAATGGGAAGTATTATCACACTATGTTTAGTGAAAAGTGCTTTGAAGGTATCTTTGTAGGCTATAGTAGCCATAGTAAGGCATATAGAATTTTTAATAAGAAAACTATGGTGGTAGAAAAGTCAATCAATGCTGTATTTGATTATACAAGCTTTCTTCAGAGCAGCTCGTCTAGGTTTATTAGTGCAGATGTTGGTACCATGTTTAAAGAGCTTAGCTTGGATGAACCAGTCAAAGAAGACATTCCAAGCTCAGTCAAGATCGTCGATCCAGGCTTGGTGGATGAAGAACCGCTAGAGGACGAATTGCCTCAAACTATAGAGGCTGCACAAGATGTTACAGATCCTGCAGAAGGAAGGGCAAGGAATCTAGGGTTCCGACACCTTAGAGATCACCCAGTTGATCAAATCATTGGAGAGCCAGGAGACGATGTGTTATGCAAAAGAGATACAGCTAATGAGATTTTGCATCGAAGTTTTCTGTCGCTGGTTGATCCAAAGAAATTCGAAGAGGCAAACAAGGATGCTTCCTAGATTCTGGCAATGTAAGAGGAGATCAATCAATTTGAACGTTGCGAAGTATGGGAGCTAGTGCCTAGGCCAAAGGGACAAAACGTGATAGGCACAAAATGGATATTCAGAAACAAGCTGGATGAAAATGGAGTAATTATCAAGAATTAAGCCAGACTTATTGCTCAAGGATACCAACAAGAAGAGGGGATCGACTTCGACCAGACCTTTGCTCTAGTGACTAGGCTCGAAGTGATACGGTTATTTATTTCGTATGCTACTCTCAAAGGATTCACTGTCTACCAAATGGACGTGAAGTCAGCATTCCTCAATGGTGATCTGAAAGAGGAAGTATACGTAACACAACTCCCAGGTTTTGTTAATTCTCAACTCCCTGAACAAGTTTACTTTTTGAATAAAGCATTATACGGCTTAAAGCAAGGTCCCCGAGCTTGGTATGAGACATTGTCTAGCTTTCTTCTTGAGAACAAGTTCACAAGAGGAAAGATAGACAAGACATTATTTCTTAGGGTTGTAAAAGGCAAGATTCTTCTAGTGCAAATCTATGTCGACGACATCACATTTGGCTCTACAGAAGACAACCTTTGCAAGAAATTTTCTATACTTATGCAAGGGAAGTTTTAAAAGAGTAGCATGGGAGAGCTGAAGTATTTCTTAGGACTTCAGGTGAAGCAATCTGAAGATGGAATTTTCATCTCTCAGACGAAGTTCACCAAAGAGCTTCTTAAGAAATTTGGAATGGAGAGCGTATCCTCCATGAGAAGTCCAATGGGTTCGACCGTGTCTCTGGACAAGGACGAGAAAGGTAAACATTTGATGAAACCATGTACAGAAGCATAATTGTATCCTTGCTCTACCTAAATTCCAGTAGACCAGATATAATGTTTTCAACATTTGTCTATGCTAGATATCAGGTGAACACTAAGGAATATCATTATGTCGCTGCAAAGTGGATTTTAAGATACCTTAAGGGCACACCCAATCTTGTCTTATGGTACCCAAGAAGTAATGATGTCGAGCTAATTGGCTTTTCAGATGCTGATTTTGCAGGAAGCAGGGACGATAGGAAAATCACTTCAAGGACGTGTCAATTCCTCGGAAGTTGACTTATTTCTTGGAGCAGTAAGAAGCATAATTGTGTGGCAACTTCTATTGCCGAGTCAGAGTATATCTCTGTGGGTAGTTATTGTGCATAGCTTCTTTGGATAAGGAATCAACTCAAAGATTATAACTTTAAGTTCATAGAGACTCTAATGTAATGCGACTCCTCCAGTGCAATTGCAATCGCCAACAATCCAGTTTCCCACAGCCGGACCAAGCACATCGAGGTGCGCTACCACTTCATTCGGTAGCATGTGTAGAACAAAGACATAGCCCTCAACTAAGTCCTGATGGACAAGCAGGTTGCGAATATTTTTACGAAGCCGTTGGACGAGACCAAGTTCTCGTTTTTCAAAATGGAGCTAGGTATGCTGAACAAGGACCCATGAAGACGGTCAAAATAACAGAAATGGTCTTAGGATCTATTTCAACAAAGTAGGAATTTTTGCAAGTAGAATTCGGTGAATTTCGGCCAACTCGTCAAAAAATCATGCGATAGTCGCAGAATCGGACTCCACCAATAACAAATTTTGCCAAAATCTATTTAGGGCAAAATTTCAATTGACCATATTGGATCCGAAGAATCGTCAACATGTGAGGTACGCACATTATTAGTTTAATTTAAAAATTGTATATACATATATAAATAGAAAAAAGAGGGTACATTCACGAAACACGCCGACTCGTCGTGCTGCTGCGATTCCGACCCTTCAGCTTCCGGCTCTTGCCGAATTCACTTCTTCATTCCCGTCGAAGAATTCCTGTAGTGCGTGCGACTAGGGTTGTGCATTTTCCCCAAGCCCTAGCCGACAATCACATCCAGTCTCCCGCCGATCCCCCACAGTGGAATTTCCCGATTGCCAATTGTCAACGTTTCCTTAGTCTAGTACAGTGCGCTGCCAATCCAGATATTCTTTAGTGCAGTACAATGCAGTTGTTGGAAGTTACAGGAGCTTCAGTGTTCAAAAAACCTGATCTACAATGATTTAACCCATTTTCCAGATTTTTGATTACCAGAAGTTAAGTTTTCCTTGATTTTCAATGGCTCCTCGTAGTACGAGTGGATTGCTTGGCAGAGGCGAACTTGTCTGCACCAGGTTTGCTCATGCCTCTGACGAATTCTGGAATGTCATTCTTATGATGGAGATAATTGTACTCTCCTTCGTCATCGAACACCCCTACAAGGTGCTGGACAAGGGAGTTCTTGAATTTTTCAAGAATGCAAAGCTCAGACGTGAAGATTCAGTGATAAAGAGAAAAGTTCAGAAGTACAAGGTCAAAGTGAAAGCTTCTCTTCTGTCCAGGTATCTGCGGCTTCCAGTTTGTGAAGAGGCCGATTAACTAAACGAAGACGATTTCTCTAGGGCCCTGCTATTTTGTGGATTCCCCCGAGGCACCAAGGCCATCAAGCGCAAAGGGATGAATGAGGAAGGCAAGTTCCTCTCCGACATCATTGGCAAGGTGTTGATCTACAAGACAAGCTCCCATGACTACCTTTCTACACACATGTTCAAAGTGCTCGTTGCTATTATCTGCAGGAAGAAGTTTGATTGGGGTGTTTTGTTGTTTACCAAAATCAAAGACAGCCTACACACTCCCAACTTTGGCAGGATTATCAGCCTATACCTGAATCAACTGGATGGTGATAGGTTCGATATGACCAAAGGCGTACCTATCAATCATTGGAAGAAAATCGACTCCACAATCTTCACTCGATGGGATAGGAGGATCATCTAGAAAGAGGGAGCCCCAGTACCCCTAGTGGATAAGGAAGGTCAAGTCCCTGATGATAGGATCTCTTCTCCAAACCCCAGTGAGATTCCTAATAGCATGAGTGCAGGAATTGAGGGGGAGTCAGTGATTCCATATTCAGTTATAGCTATAGTTATTTCTGTTCCAAGTTCAGTTACTCCAGTTCTAGAGCAAGAGAATCTGTTGGTAGAGGTTGCTCAGATTACTCAGATTGCTGTTGAAAAGTTGGTGCCTGAGGAATCCGAGTATGATACAGTTTAAGAGGACACTGTTGATACCGAAGATCAAGCTCCTTTGGAGCATGATGAGAATGCTGAGGTATTTGAGGATGGTGCTGATGATGATCTAACAACTACTGATTTTGAGTTAGAGAATGCTACTAATGAGAATGTGCTGGTTACTGATAAGTCTGTTGCCGCTGATGTTGCCAGTGATACCATAGTTATTTCAGTGCCAATGTTAGTGGACAATTTGATAGTTCCTCTCCCTGAGATGATCACCTCTACAGTGTTTGAGGGGGAGACAACTCAGTCCCGAATATCTGTTTCCACTCAGGTTGATAAATTGATGCGTAACCTGGACACAAGGATTGGTAAGCTGTCAGGTGCCCCTTCAGTTATTGAGGAGGAGGTGGTTACCTTATTTGATGAGGAAGGAGATACTGAGGAGCATGCTCCTATACCAAATGTTTCTATTCCAGTGCTGCAAGATGTTCCAAGCTCAAGTTCAAGTGATCAGATCCTGAAAGATGTTGATGCTCTGCTAGCAAAGTAACTTGCACAGTTCGATGCCTCATTGGCGAAAGTGGTTAAAAGAGTTAAATAATTAGAGAAGTTTATGCTAAATGGGCTTGCTGAAGTTAAAGTTAAATTTGATAAGCTAGAGGCCAGGTTTGATGAAAAGTATGACAAAGCTGCTATTGCAGTGACTCTTATGATGAGTGGCCTTAAGACCAACAAAGATGGTCTGGAAACTCTTGACAAAAACACTAGCACCATGGTTGAAGAGTACTACAGATCTATGGAACACTATGATTCTTCTTTACAAACGTATGCCAATGCCATTGCTGCCAAAGCCAAAAAGGGGGAGGAAGCCCTTACAGCTAAGATTGTCGATGTTGAAAAGGCTATGTTCGATCAATTCAAACAAACAAATGATTATAGCTATGACAACATCGTATGGTTACATGGACAGCTATTCCCGTCTCAAGTTCCTGCTGAGCATGTTCCTGTTGATGTTCATACGGCTCCAAACTATACTCAATACTGGACAGACTCACGGGAATTCTCCCAGGCTCATATTGTTGTTTCTTCTACTGTGCCTCCATATGTTCAAGCTGCTATTGATGCTGCTATTGCCGCATTCTCAGATGCTCAGGTTCTCAAGAAAAGGAAATTTGGAGAGGGTACTTACGAAGTCAGACCAGAACCGGCCAGGCCAGCTCAAGTTAGAGAAGGGCCTAACCGTGAAATTGATGAAGTTTGGAGCCAAACTTCAAAAGTAATTATCTTGGACACCTTTGCCTTATATGAGCTCGGAGTGGAGAGCATCAGGATCACTATAGTTCAGAAGAATGGAACAGATACAAAAAAGCCTGCACTAGGAGGAGAATTCATTTCAGGAAGAATAAGGATGCTGATCCTATGCCTCCTCCTCCTCCAAATTACTATCCGAAGCCCAGGGAATATTTTGAGAGACTGTTGTTGAAGAGAAAGAACAGGAAGATATAAATTCCTATATATATATTTCTTTGTTGTGTGTTGTTGGCTGCCCTCCCTAATCTAAAACACTTTTGATATA
This sequence comes from Platanthera zijinensis, assembly GCA_039513925.1. NCBI lineage: Eukaryota > Viridiplantae > Streptophyta > Magnoliopsida > Asparagales > Orchidaceae > Platanthera > Platanthera zijinensis. Next base: position 45,177,702 of record CM077083.1, read on the forward strand.
TATATATATATATATATGATTTATCTATAGTCCTAGAATGTGTGTCATTTCATCTTTATTATCTTTTCAAGTATTTATGTTATTTTAATTGGTATGTGCAATTAACCTTAGCTTGTAGGATTTTGGCTTCTTCAAATAGGGGAGATTGTTGGGTATTGTATCCACAATAACCCTGATTTGAAGAAGGGTCCAATCAAGCTAAGATGAATTAAGTTTTTATTTGATATTGCATTTTATTTGTGTACTTGCAGGTTTTCTTTGCTAAGTACACACTAATGTCAGGTTACAGTGGGTCAGTAAACAAAGGACAATACAATGTAATTCTTCATTGTGTAGGCCAATGTATTGACTCACGTGTAATCTCTCTATTGGGGTGTAATTCTATCCCAAGTATATGAGAAGTATCAAGGAAGGCCAAAGACCAGGAGTCTAAAATGAAGAATTTGGCGAGTATGGTGAGTCATACACGCCGAATTCGTCGAGTATCCCCTTGATACTCGCAAAATTCGATGTGTATGCTTGTCGATACCCGTAGAATTCGTCGTATATACTTAGGGAAAATTCTCTGGAAATCCAGAAATCCTCCAAGTAAATTTCGCCGATTATCACTGGTGATACTCGCTGAATTCGCCGAGTATCACTAGCGATACTCGCCAAATTCGACGAGTATCCCAGGCGATACTCGCCGAATTATTTCAAGCTAGTTTTCGAACTTTCTGGAATTATGTATAAGGAATGTTCGACGTATATCGCTTTCATATTCGGCTAGTATCATACTGGATACTCGACGAAACTCGCCGAAAATGACTTGTCGATTTTTCGATTTTTTCTCTGGTTTGAAATCGTCGGCCATGCACAGTGTTTTTCTAGGGTTCGTTTTTTGAAACATTTTATAGCTGTTTGTTTTTAAATCTCTATATATATACCTAGGGTGATTTCAAAATCAATACAGATCCAAAAACCTAATTGCTCTTTCAAATTTCAAGAACTTCCTAAAATAGATTCCGTCGGCCGCTCCTCTCGTTTTTCGTGAAATCCTTCCGATCGGCCGCGACATTGAGCGATCATCTTCTTCTACGATATCTTTGACTGGATCATTTCTTCCTCCAAGATTCTTTCTACTCCAGTCCAAGTCGGTTGAAGATTCAAGATCCAAGGTTTAAGATCCAAAGATTTCAAGTTTCCGAGTTCTCCGAGATTCAAGATCAACCCTTCCAAGAATGTCGGATCAAGACTTGTAATTGTGTGATATTATTGTAATATCATTTGGAATAGTGGGAGATTTTTCTCCGAGATTTGTAGATCCGTTTGTTGATCGATAGAGTAGATCCGCTTGTTGATCGAGTTTGTAAATCCGGTTTGTGGATCGTGTTATAGGAGAGTTTGTTCTCCAAGTGGTAGGAGCGTCGTCTCCGAGTTGTAGGAGTTGCGACTCCGAGGTGTAAGATTTGACGAAATCTGAGTTTGGTGAAGTAGCAAAATCTCTGTGTTTGTGTGCTTGTTCTTTAAGATAATTTTTATTCCACAAAAAGACGCAAACATCTCTTATTCACCCCCTTCTAGGTGATTTAGGTTGATGCTAGATAGTTTCAGAAGACGCACCCTCCTAACGACTCTCTCAAAGCTCTTGATCTGGTCCAGGTCTCTGATAAACTCCTCCAAGAAAAAATTATGTGATGCTCCCGTGTCGAATAGGGTGTGGTCAGGCTTGCCACAAACCATCACTATCCAGGAGTTAGTTAAGGTTTTTCTTCTTAGATATCTAGTTTTAGATTCTTCCTTAATTCTACAGTTCTATATTCATGTAATCTAACTTCTAGAAAGGGAAGAAACTTAAATAACCGGCATACCCGCTATCACCCGCTCCGGGTTCCGTGGCTGAGCCAGATCCAAGGCATATACCCACCCTCTATCCTGCATGCGGACTCCGCCCTGAAATCCCCGTCCTCGGCCACGTCCTCTACCACCAAACTGTCGAGCAGGTGGGGAATCCTAAAATGCTAGTGGGGGTGCTTCCCTCATGGGATTGTTCATCTGTATGTGCCCCGGCTGGTTGCACCAAACGCATGTCGGTGCCTCCTCCACTGCCCTCGGCATCTCCCGCATTTGTAAAGGCTGAGGAGCCAACACCACTGGGTTCCTCTGCTCCTTCCTGTCCTCCTGGTGGGGTTGGTCCCCATTCCTCCTTTCCCCTATGACATGACCTTTGGGCTTGTCTCTCCTTCCACCAATCACTGAAGCATTAGCCAGTCTCTTCCAGCCCCGAACTGTAACCTTGTCTGCCTCCAGCTTCTTTGCCATCTCCAAAATCCTGACCAAGCTTCCATCAAAAATGAAGAGAAAGGCCTGTCTCATGTCATCATGAAGGACCTTATAGAACCTCTTCGCATAGCCCGCGTCATCCAGCTGATATGAGTCCGCAAAGCGAGCTAGGTGTGTGAATTCCCGGTAGTATTTCAACACTGTCCTGTTGCCCTGCCTCAACTATAGGAACCCGTCCTCCAATTTATCCCTCGCCGACTGAGCTACAAAATGTTCCAATAGAGCTTCTCTGAACTCCTCCCAGGAGGTGTCTGCACAATCCACTCCAGCAAAGGTGGTGTTTAACAGTGACTTCCACCATCTCTTTGCATGTGACTTGAGGCAGGAAACTGCCAAGGCTACATCCTCCTTCGTCGAGCATCGAATCCCAGCCAGCATCTCATAAGTAATGTTCAACCACTTCTCTGTTCGGACTGCTGACTACGTCACGAGGTAGGATGGAGAAGAGAGCCCCCGGAAGGTGCTCAACCAATTAGCCCCGCGATTTGGCTATTGGGCTGGAGACTGCTGAGCCTTAAAGGCCTCCAGAATAGCCGTCAGTGTCTGCCCCATCTCCGTCTGCTGGAACGGAGTCGGAGCCGGTAGGGGTGGAACTATGTTCTGTGCCTGAGGCGTATCCTACTGAGGAGTAGGGTTCGTCGCAGGCTATAAGGAAAATTCTAATTTTTAGTTAATTTACAAGTGGAACTAATGAAAAGTAGACTTTTACATGTGATTCTCCCTTATGGGCACACCATTGCTTCCGCTGCTAGTTTGTCCTCAAACTAAGCTTGCGCGGGGTGGCCTAGGGTTTTTATGGACTTCTCTCTCGATTGATGTTTCCTCTGATACTAGTTTATAAGACCCCTTTTTTTTTCTACGGTACAGGGTCTTATGCCCGGAACCGCCGATTCTGCCGGCATTGACGATCATCAAGAAGTAAAAGTATAATAAATCAGACAATTAAGTCTAGTCCACAAAATCACAACATATATATGAAATATAAATCACAGCAAGTTCACATGATAATATAAGTACTAAAATAGATCAGTAAGGTAGTAATATAAACGGGCGTATGCCCAGTACAACAAATCCTCACTACAACCCTCTAGCGGAAGCTAGATAAAGCTAACACTCACAGAGCTAGAGATAGGTGCTCCGGTACTAGACTGGCCCACCTCCATGTGCACCGTACTCTGCTGGTGCTACATCTTCTACTGCTGCTCCCTGTCCCCCATTCGGAGTCCCTAAAATGTTTGGTCCACCGACCGTTAGTCAAAAGACTAAGCCTGATTTCCCCCACCCCTCCCCTAGTGGCTCCTAGGCACCGTGTGGGTGGAATGATAAGAAAGCTATGATGGTGGAGAGTAGGAACAAGGAAGGTGATGGTGGAGATATCTAGCAGGGATATTATAACATTTATAGAGCTATAAAAGGAAATGCAAGCTATCAGTTCTATAATAAGGAAGCAGTAATGTAATCAAGTAAGGTAGAGTAGTAAGTACATGTAAGGTACACTATGGAATATGTAACCTTAACTTATATGAATGTCCATACAAACTTATAAGTTAAGGGGTCTTTTGCAAGGCTACCATCGTATAAGCTATCCCATACTAGTTTATATGATAAGGTGCCAGGTTTAATGCATGTATGATTGTTGTGATATGTTATGCAATGAATCATGCAAGTGCAACACGCGCACATGGCTCTATGCCCACAGACCTTTAGTTCCCCTATTTTGGAAGCTAGCTTCACTCCTAGGAGCATCTGTGGTGGCCAACAGATACAATGGGTCAGGCCACCCCACTCTTAGGCGGGTATTCACACTACCAGACCTAGCCCTTACATATGCCTCTAAAGGACACACTAGAGTCACCATGTACTATACTGACCAACCGCCAGTCTCTTCCTTGGCTAAGTGTAAACCACACCCGTCGAGTCATCGTATCGACGTCGGCATGAATGACCTTCAAATACCTAAGACCAACCACTTTATGCATACGCACACATGAATTCCAGAGCCATCGGCTCCCCGGACTAACCTGTCTGTTACAACTACCTTCCAGCCTCCAACTCGCCAGGCTAACCTGCCCATTTCCACAACCCCGAGCCTTTCGCTCAGATAATCGAATCAAGCTAACCTCCCGAGTCACCGAGGTGAGTGAAAGTGAAGTCCTAGTATATCTAATTACTCTTAATATTTTAATCTTACGGTTTAAGGTTAACCTTGGACTGCCCATGACATTCCCTCTGAAGGGCTCGCGGGCACTAGGAACTACGATGGGCTGAAGCCCAAATCTCCATTTCACAAGGTACTTATTATTGTTGGTATCTACCTATAGTCAATCCCATTTAATATTAAACTAAATCTAACCCTAGTGTATTTTGACTCTCTCTCTCCATAGGAAAGACAATCTTTCGTCGATCCCGAGCACAACTTAAAACTATTCAACCCAACACCCTTCCCATCATGACTCCTAAATATGAACTCATTTTCACCTTACCAAATCAATATACTATTAACCTCAACTCCCTATGTCCATCCTACATGCTATCACAATTCTGTAGTTTTACTATATGTAGACAAACCTAAGCTATATGATGAGCATGAGTGGTGACCCCTTCAAATATTCTTCCAAATGCCCAATAATTATTACTGGGGGTCTATCATGACATATTTAGACTAACTCCAAAAAATTGTAATTTTCCTAATTAATTTAGCATTTATTAAATTTTCCCCAAAATTAAACCATGGGTGATTTTGAACATGAAGTACTAGATTTTCTTAAGTTATGGCCACCCAAAAATTAAGAAGACTATATGATGCCAAAATATCAGATAATACCAAGTTTCACTAATTGTCATAAATGTATTAGCCCCTAATTAATTAATTCAAGATAATTGCAATAAATAATGGTAAAGAGGGAAGTACCACCAAACATTATCCAAAAATTACACAAAAATTATCAGAGCTTTAATATTATCATAAAACATTACTGACTAAGTTTCATACAATTCCAAGATCAGCATGCTATATAGAAAAATACTTCAAATAAATCCCTAATAGGGCACTTTGTGAAGAAACATACTTGTAATCTCTTCCAAACAACATGCGATAATTTCCCAATCTTTAATATGCCCTAAAAGGTTCTCTAGACAAGAAGCGTAATTCTCCAGCAAGATATAGTATTTATTATCTATTCATTAAGACAAGCTGCACTAGTTCACTTAACACATGAAGTACTATGAGATAATGTCCAATCATTCCAAATTACTGACTAGTCCATATAAATGATATTTAATCAACATTGCCAGAGTTTCATAATATTCTAAGTTTACTTAACCATGATTACTTCAAAATCATCAAAAGGGAAACTTGAAGGTTATAACTATAAGTATGAGCTACTGTCTTCCAAATATCCTATAATAAATTTCAGAGGCTCATATTGCTATAAAAAGTCTTCTGCCAAAATTTCATAAAGATCCAAGGTCATATGACCTTTCAATTTTTCCATAAAGAGGTATAGGCCTAAACAATTTCCAATTGATTAAAGTTATGTGCATGTGTCTAAATGTCACCAAATTCCTTCCTAGGTCTGTTCACCACACTAAGCCCACATGGACTAAACTCCAAGTCCATACAAGGACATATCAGCCTATGTCCTTCACAAACCCCAAAGTTCAACCATAGGGTTTGAACTAGGGTCCTAGGGCAAATCCACCCTAATCCACCCCAAACTCCAAGTGAGGGTGTTTTAACTGACCTTGAGGCTCTGGCCAAAGTCCCATCCCTTTTGGGTGAGAATTAGCCCCTCCATGCCCCAAGCACCCTTTTGCCCTAATTTACCCTTAATGGACCAAACTTTGGTCACACCAATACCTATACAAATCAACCCCAAATGGTCTGAAATTTTTACCAAGGTCATATAATGACTCTTTTTTGACAACCACCAAAATTTTGGTTGGTTTTGAGGTCATTAGACCCCTTAATTAATTCATACCTATTTTATTAAATTTTTACAAAAACTTTAGGCAAATATTTTACATAAATTTCCATTTTTGTATATGATGAGTGTGACGTTATAACTAACCTATGGTCCAAATTTCAAGGCATTTGCCTGGCTGGTTTAGTGGAAGCACTCATATTAGTCTCTAGTCAAGCCTTTGTATAGGCTGCACCATATTGAGTGCTGTGGCCAGACCACTGACTAAAATGAGTTGAAATCAATTTTAAAATAAACTAGACGTCCAGGGATACAACTTTCATGTTGGACATTTGTACTATAGGGCGCTCTAAGTATTTTTAATAATTAAATCTAATCACTGCATAAAGTGTGACAGTTAATGAATTAAAATGAGTTAATATTAATTTCGGCAGCACGAATCCTAAAGCACCAATGGACGATATCTGGTCGTCTTCTTCATGGAGCCACCAGACAGGATTGGCCCGACCTTGGCGGTTTTTGCCCGTGATTTCCCAGCCACCCGCACCTCTTCCCGGCCGGCCACCTCCACTACCACCTTCGTTGAAGTGGTGGCTGGTGATTTGCGGTGGTTGGTCGGCCGGAGGTGGACGGAACAGTGGATGGTGATTGGAATTTAAACTTGAAAAATCAAGCTTTCAGCTTATCTGATTTGGTGTCAATTGATCCCAAAACGTGCGGCCAATGGATAGAGATCTATCTACTGAGAAAGGAGCGGAGGATATGACCTTTTGGGAGAGCTGGAGTCGGGCCGATCGCTGTATCGCCATTGACGGTGGTGCCGCCGCTCGGTGTTCTGCAACAACACTAGCAATGGGCTCGGCTGCTTCAAGGAAAAGGTGGAAACGGCTGCTGGGGGTCTTGTTGGGTACATTGGAAAATGTGTACCTGATTTGAAGAAGCCCAACCTAGCTCAATGATATACATCATGTTGTATTTGATGTAGTTTTGAGTTGACATGTGCAGGTAAAGAAATGTTAAAGTTTACAGGAAAATTCTAAGTCCAAGTGTCGACACAAAGGAAAATGTGTCGACACATAGAAGAAAGTTGTCGACACAACACTGGGAAAATGTGTCGACACAGAAGAAGTAAGTCGACACTACTCTGAGAAAAAGTGTCGACACATAACATAGTCAATCTCAACACTGGGAAAATGTGTCGACACAGAAGAAGTAAGTCGACACTACTCTGGGAAAAAGTGTCGACACAGAAGGAAAGCGTCGACCTCAACATTGAAAAAAAATGTCGACACAGAAGAACATAGTCGACCTCAAGGAATATAGTCGACCACAAGTTTGTCTACAACAGCAGAATGTGTCGACACATTGTGATTGAGTCGACACATTGAAGCAGAGTTAAAAGAAGACTGTGTCGACACCTGAAGGCTAAGTCGACACTTACTGAAGTTAAGATTCTACAACAACTGTGTCGACACACAGGACTTGTGTCGACACACTGAAGAGTCAAGATCAAATTGTTTGCAGAAGAAGCTGTGTCGACTCAAAGGCAACTTAGTCGACATCACTGAAGGCAGTGTCGACACCAAAGTCAATTGTGTCGACACAAATAGACAGATGGTCTCGACACTTTCTGACAGACTGTCTCGACACACTGTGGTTCAAGACTAAGGCACAGGACTTGTTGAAGACTTGACAGCTGTGGGTTGCCACCGGTTAACTGAAGCTGTCAGACTTGTCAGAGAACTGTTAGAAACTGGATCAGCCGGTTACCATGAAGGAAGTCTATAAATAGACATATTCAGAAGAAGGAAATAACCTTCTCAACATTGAAGAAATTCTTAACTCCAGAACTTTTGAAGAAGGATTCCGATCCAAATCATTTCAAGAAAGTGCAAGGCACTTAAGAAGATCTTCTCAAGAAGATCTAAGAAGACTATCTAAGGATAGATCTAAGAAGAGTTCTAACCAGAATTCTGAAGAATCATTCAAGTGCTGATAGAGAGAGATCAAGTCAGAATTTGAAGAAGAAGAAAGAATCCACCAGTGGATTATCAAGAAGCTGTTTGGAATCAACTCAGCTAAGTACATTTTCAAGAAGCTTTGAAGAAGGCTAAGAAACAGTTGATTGCATCAGCTGGTTAAGAATTGTCATTGCCTTTTCTCTCTCAATTTGGCAAGACAAATTTAAAAACAATCTTTTCTATATTTCTGTAGGATCTGTTTATACAGATCTGAGTTGTAAGCCTATGTTATAAAGGCTGAGTGTAGGAGTGTTGAACTCTGAGTGGTAGGGCTGATTGCCTGAGTGTAGGAGAAGGATATTCTCTGAGTTGTAGGCCTTGGGGCAAGGCTGAGGTAGGGCAGTTGTGCCTGAGTTGTAGGAACCAGTTGGGTTCTGAGTTGTAAGATCTATTGATCTGAGATAAGTGGAAGTTTGGCTGAATCTAGCATACAGCTAGATAGGTGAAGGGGGAAAGTGGATGTACCCAGACCTTGGGGAACCACTATAAAACATAGTGCAATCTGTGATGTGTTGTTTTCTGTGATTGCTGTGTTTTTGTATTAGTTAATAAATTGAATTCTGTCTAGAAGTTTTAGAAAAAGAAGCAGGACCTATTCACCCCCCCCCCCCCTCTAGGTGTTTAGGCTGCCTTGAAAGTTAAACTATCAAGTGGTATCAGAGGGAGGTTCCTCAAAAAGGACTTAACAGTCTGAGGTAGATCTGATAGGCAGAATCAAGAATCAAGAAGATGGGTTCTGGAGAGAATCATAAGGAGCTAGGGTCAATGAAATTACCCATATGCAAGAAGGAAATCTTTGGGATCTGGAAAGAAAGAGTCAGATTGTTTATGGAAGCATCTGACCCAAGGATTTACATCACAGTACAGGAAGGCCCCTTCATACCAATGAAGATATCTGTTCTTGATGCAAATATCCAAACACCAAAGACTTATTCTGAAATGACCAAGGATGAAATCATCTTGGCTACCATGGACAAAAGGGCACAGAACATAATTGTCAGTGCCATAGATGATTCAACATTTCAGAATCTGATTCACTGCAAGACCTCCAAGGAGATGTGGGACACATTGATTGTCTACATGGAGGGATCAGAAGAAGTAAGGCTGGACAGAAAATCTATGCTAAATCAGGAGTATGAAAGTTTTAGACAAGGAAAATCTGATAGCATAACTGAGTGCTATAAGAAATTCTATAGAATTGTGAATGAGCTAATTTCCTATGGAAGAGTCTTCAGTACCTATGAACTGAATGACAAATTCTTAAGATCCTTATCAAAGGATTGGGATACAAAGATCTGTGCCATAAGAGAAGTGGCAAAATTGGCAGAGATATCTCCTCCAACTCTGTTTGGAAAGTTGCTATCCTATGAAATGCAACTTATGGTAAGGAAGGAGGAGGAAAGAAACTCAAGAGGAGAGCATAGAGAAAAGACTGTGGCATTTAATGCTGAAGCCACCAGAAAGAATAGGAGGAAATCACCATCTCCTCCTAAGGAAGTTGAAGAAGGTAGTTCTGAAAATTCAGATAGGGGTTCAGTCAGCAGTGATTCAGATGCAGACTTTGCTGCATTCACTAGGCAATTTCAAAGGTTCTTGAAAAAGAAGCAATGGAAGTCTAGGCCTTCCTCATCACAGCAAGTAGATGACTATTATCAGAAAAGAAGGTCATCTAGGAAAGAGATAAGCAGGTCAAAGCCCAGCAAAGCCACTACTTCAAAGATTGTCTGCTATTGTTGCAATAGGCCTGGACATGTAGTGGCTGAGTGTCCTGACAAAAGGAAGGAATCTTCAGAAAAGAAGAAGACTCATCAGAAAGGCAAGAAGGAGAAATCCTTTGTAGCAAAGAAAGATAAAAGTCTGTCAGACCAGTCAACTTCAGAATCAGGATCTGAAGCTGAAGCATATATTGGATTATATGCTGCATCTGAGGAAGAGGAGTTTATGCAGTTGCTAGACTCCATCAATGAACATCAATGCATGGGTTTGATGACTAGATCAGAAGAGGACCTATGCCAGAATCAGTCTGGTCCTAATGAGGTAAACAGTCCTTCCAGTACATTTGTTTGTAGTACAAGTGAAGAATCAGCTACATCTGCATCAAGTGATGAAGATGCATCTGGATCTGAAGGAGATGTCTATCAATTGATAGACAAGTATGGGGACTTGTTGCAGGCCCTTAAGAAAAGCAAGAACCTGGTTAAATCACAGGCTCAGGAAATTGCTGATCTAAGGGTTACAACAGCTGAGTTAGAAAAAGTCCTTGATCAAAAGTTAGCTGAAATTGCCAAGCTGAAAAATATAACTATTATTCAGATGGGCACAATTAATTATACTAATGATCAAGTAAAGAGTCTGGAGGACAGACTTAGAATTGAAAGGGATTTAGTGGCTAGTTACTCTAAGCCAAAATCTGTCTTACCCTTGATAGATGAATTTGTCACTCAGAAGGGTAAGGCTGGATTAGGATTTAAGGGTAACTCCAGGGCTAGCAGATTCAAGAAGAAAGGCAAAGCCCCTATTCAGCCACTAAACCTTTCAGTCCCCATAAGGTTTGGTAAGAAGAAAGTGCCTTCTAACATATATGATCATGAAGACATTCAGGATCATATCAAGACAAATGTTCTGAAGAACAAGGGTGTTAAGGCAAGCAGGCCTACCTATGGTCATAAGCCCTATGGTTTTAAGAAACCAGCAGGAGAAGTTGCAACAGCACCAGCAGTGAACAGAAATGCTTCTGACAAGGATGTATCTAGATCTAGATACAATAAGTTTGAATGTTGGTGCTGTGGCAAGAGGGGTCATTTTGCATTGGACTGCTGGTATAACACAAGTGTTATAAAGAATAAGAGTCTACCTGTTAGAAGAGGTTATGATCACTTTATTAAGGCTAACCTGAACCAAGGACCCAAGACTTACTTGGGTTCTAAGGGTAAGTAATTCTGTATTGCAGGTGAATCCAAGTTACCATGCCCCTATATGGTACTTGGATAGTGGTTGTTCCAGGCACATGACTGGAACAAAGGGGCTGCTGAAGGAGTATTCATCTGTCAAAGATGGACATAAAGTGATCTTTGGTGGATCTGAAAAAGGAGTCATCAAAGGATTTGGTAACATCTCTTCAAACCTAATTACTATCACCCAAGTGGCCTATGTAAAAGGTTTGAAACATAATCTAATAAGCATAAGCCAGCTGAGTGATCTAGGATATGACATTTCATTTGGTAAGGATGGATGTCATATCAAAAGGTCAAGTGATCAAGAGATCATATTGACTGGGTATAGGAAGAGAAATGTGTATTGCCTTAATTTTGAATGTGAGAATAAGGCATCCCCCATTTGTCTTGTAGCTGATGACAATGCTTCTCATTGTGTTAAGTGGCACAAGAGATTGGCTCATCTAAACTACAAGACAATTGGCCAACTCTTTAGTAAAGAACTAGTGAGGAATGGGCCTCAAGTTAAGTGTATAAAGGAAGGGGTATGCTCAGCTTGTCAAAAGGGCAAGCAGACAAAAACCTCATTTCAAAGCCTTGAAAACAAGGATTCTGTGAGGTGCTTATACCTCTTGCATATGGATCTTTTTGGTCCTATGCCAGTTCACAGTCTAGGTAGGAAGGTCTACACACTAGTGGTTGTAGATGACTATTCTAGATTTACATGGGTGTTCTTTCTGAGACAAAAATCTGAAACCCCAAGTGTATTATTTAAGTTTGTAAAGCAAATTCAGAATGAACTGAACAGTACAGTGGTCAAAATCAGAAGTGACCATGGTACTGAGTTTCAATCTGAAAGCATGACAAACTTGTGTATAGACTTTGGGATTTTCCAAGAGTTCTCCTCACCTAGAACACCTCAGCAAAATGGAATTGCTGAAAGAAAGAATAGATCATTAATTGAAGCTGGTAGAACTCTATTGAGTGACACCTCTCTCCCAGAATATTTTTGGGCTGAGGCAGTTAACACTGCTTGTCATGTCATCAATAGGGCTTCTATCACCAAAAGCCACAGAAAGACTCCCTATGAGATTGTGAAAGGCAGAAAACCAAATCTATCCTATTTTAGGATCTTTGGCTGCAAGTGCTATATACTTAACAATGGTAAGTCTTATTTGACTAAGTTTGCTGCCAAATCCCAGGATGGGATATTTGTTGGGTACAGCACAAATAGTAAGGCCTATAGAGTCTTCAACTTAACTACTCAAGTTGTTGAAGAATCTGTGCATATTGTATTTGATGAAACAAGATTAATCAATTGTGAATTGTCTTGTAGATCAAATGACTCAACAGGTATAAGCAAGAAGATGGACAAGCTCTCCATTGCTGAAGCTTCAAAGGAAGAGGGAGCATTGGAAAATGAAGGCTGCTGTCCAGGGGGAGTACAAGAGATAATGGAAGCTGATGAAAACCAAGAGGAGCAGCAGAATGAAGAAGCTGGAGATGCTCAACCTGAAGGGAATCTACCTCCAGCTATAAGATATCTAAGAGATCATCCTACTGATCAGATAATTGGTGATCCAAGACAAGGAGTGCAAACTAGAAGCAGAAATCAAAGCACAGTTTTGCATTCTAGTTTCTTGTCTCAAATGGAACCTAAGAAGTTTGAAGAAGCTATCCAAGACCAGCACTGGATTGATGCTATGCAAGAGGAGCTGAATCAGTTCAGAAGGTGCAAGGTCTGGGAGCTTGTTCCTAAACCAAGAGGCCACAACATAATTGGGACTAAGTGGATCTATAGGAACAAGCTAGATGAAAGTGGAATAATAATAAAGAATAAAGCAAGATTGGTTGCAAAAGGATACAGGCAGGAAGAAGGGATTGACTTTGATCAAACCTTTGCTCCAGTAGCAAGGCTGGAGGCAATCAGAATGTTCCTTGCCTATGCAGCCTACCAAGACTTCAAAGTATACCAGATGGATGTAAAGTCAGCATTTCTGAATGGTGATCTTAAAGAAGAAGTATATGTAGAGCAGCCATCAGGTTTTGTAGATCCTCTTAAACCTGATTCTGTGTACAAGCTTAGGAAAGCTTTGTATGGGTTAAAACAAGCTCCAAGGGCTTGGTATGAAACCCTGTCTACCTTCCTCATTGAGAATAAATTCTCAAGAGGAAAGATAGACAAAACTCTATTCCTTAGGGAATCCAAAGGAAAGATCATCTTAGTCCAGATCTATGTTGATGACATAATCTTTGGATCTACTGAAAACAACCTTTGTAAAAAGTTTGCCAAACTTATGCAAGGGAAGTTTGAGATGAGCAGTATGGGAGAACTTAAATTCTTCTTGGGACTCCAAGTAAGACAGACTGATGATGGATTGTCCATATCCCAGTCTAAGTTCACCAAGGAATTAATTAAAAAATATGGTATGGAGTCATCCTCCTCCATGAGAACTCCTATGGGCACAAGTATGCCAATATGCAAAGATGAGGCAGGTAAACCTGTTGATGAATCATTGTATAGAGGAATAGTTGGGTCACTACTATATCTCACTGCTAGTAGACCTGACATTATGTATGCAACATGTGTCTGTGCTAGGTACCAAGCCTGCCCTAAAGAATCTCATTATACTGCAGTAAAAAGGATTCTGAGATATCTAAAGGGCACTCCTACTCTAGGTCTTTGGTACCCTAAGAATAGAGATTTTCAACTAACAGGCTATTCAGATGCAGATTTTGCAGGATGTAGAGAGGATAGAAAGAGTACTACAGGTACTTGTCAATTCCTGGGAGGAAGACTAATATCTTGGAGTAGTAAAAAACAGACTAGTGTGGCAATTTCCACAGCTGAGTCAGAGTATATTGCTGCAGGAAGCTGCTGTGCACAGCTATTATGGATGCAGCACCAGCTTAAAGATTATGGTATTCAGGTAAGTAGAACACCCCTTTTATGTGATTCTAAGAGTGCTATTTCTATTGCTAATAATCCAGTTTCTCATAGTAGAACTAAGCATATAGAAATAAAATATCATTTTCTTAGAGAACATGTAGAAAAAGGTGACATCTCATTGGAATTTGTAAAAACAGATTATCAAATAGCAGATGTATTTACTAAGCCTTTAGATGAAACCAAATTCAATAAATTCAAAATTGAATTAGGTATGTTAACCATTGATTAATGTATTAAACAAAATCATTAACAATGCTATTGAAATGGGTTATAAGTAAGAAAAAGTAGTAACAACAATAATCAAGTGTTAAAAAGAACACATTGAAGTTACAGAAATTGGCTAAGTAAGAATGTGTCGACACATTCAGTAATAATGTGTCGACTCAGAGAAATTATGTCGACAAGTCAGAAATATTGTGTCGACACAGAGAATATGTGTCGACACTTAAGAATTTTATTGTCGACTTAACCAGGAATGTAATGTCGACTCAACCAGAATCATGGTGTCGACACTTACAAAATATGTGTCGACACTTGTCCTTAGTGTCGACACAGAATTTCTGTCTTTCTACTATGTATCCAAGGTGTCGACATAACCACATATTGGTGTCGACACATAGTAGGCTGAAGAAATGTCGAGTTAATAGAAGCTTGTGTCGACACATTCCGTCTGTGTCGACACATTGAGACTGTCTTTGGCGCCTTTTGAACTTCTTTCAATAGAAGCTATAAATAGGTCAAAAAGCTCTTTGTGTCGACACGCTTTCAAGGTTTTCGAAACTCAAACCCTGTGTCGACAGTCTTTCTTTCTCTCTTCTCTCAAGCTTTCTCGACACAACAATGGCGCCAAGGATTGAAGATAACATCAATGAAGGCTATGAGTTGGTGCGCCAGGCGTTTGCAGATGCGCCGCCCGATGTTCAAGGGGTTATCACCCTTCTCTCCAACTCAGGGTTAGAATTTCTGGTCTCTGAACCGTCCAAGATCTGGAAGAAGGAGGTGCATGAATTCTTTATCTCAGCATCAGTCCATTCTACTGGACTCAAGATTAAGTCCACTGTTCAAGGGACTAAGATTAAGATTACCCACAGGGGTTTGAGAAAGATATTCCAATTACAAGTAGTTGAGAATGAAGAAGAGGTTCCCAGTTCTAAGACAAGGGAAGCCCTACAATGGTGTGGCCTGGACTCAAGCATGAAGATTGGAGCTGCATTCAATAGAAAGGGTATGAATCAGCAAGGGAAGTTCTTGTCTGAAGTTGTTGGCAAGGTAATTCTCTGCAAGTCAGGTGGACATGATAGGATTTCTGCCTATATGTTCAGCCTTATGACCAGGATTGTCTTTACAATCCCTACTGATTGGTCAGCAGTGCTCTTTGACAAGATCAAAGAGGGAATCAAGAAGCCTAACATGGCTAGGATCATGAGCCTGTACTTCAATGGAGTAATTCCTGAAGTGATGCAGCAGCTGCAGGGGAGCAAGATTAACCATATGAGAAGAATGGATATGAGACTATTCACCAGGTGGGATAGGGTGCTGTCAAAGGATGTGCCTGAAGAGAACAGGCCAGACACTCCTGTGCAATCCCCTACACCAAATCAAGAATCTGACCAAGTACAAGAAGGGACACAGCTTGACTCAACTGTGGTCCAGGAAGTATCAACACCTGCACAGATGCAGGGGGAGCAAGTTTCCACTTCTGCTCCAAAGGTATCTACACCTGCTTAGGTATAGGACGAGCTAATGTATTTTAACTTTAAAAGACATTGCTCTTATTCTTATTACTGCACAGGTTCAGGGGGAGCTAGTGTCCACACCTACACCTGCCACTACAAATATTGAGGTGCAAGTCCAAGAGGTAGCACAGTTAAACATATCTCCAGATTTAACTGCTGCAAAAGTGACCACTCCACTGGAATTTACTATGGAAGAGTTATTCCCAGATGTTGATACAGCTACTGATAGAATAGAAGAGGACCAAGATGTTGAGCAGCCTCTTGACTTAGAGCTAGAACAAGGAGTGGAAAAAGTTCAAGAGATTGAGAAAGTACAAGAAGTAGAGGAGGAGCAAAGAATTGAGGGGGAGCCAGTACATGTTGAAACTGAGCAACATGGCACTGAAGCAGATAGAGTTCACATTGAGAGTACTTCTGAATCTGAGACTGAAGAAGCCAGGTTGGCTAAGAGAAGAAAACTGGTTGTATTTAAAAGAAGAAGCAAAACTTATAAGCAGGCTTTACAGACAACACCTCCACCTCCACCTCCTGAAGTTGATTATAACAAGTTCTTGGTGGATTTACAGGTGAAATTGGATGACCACAGGGTGGCCATTGAGAAATATGTTGATGAAAGAAACAAAACTCTGCAGTTTGACTTAGCCCAAGATATCAAATCTATCCAATTTCAAGTCAACTTGAATAAAACTGAAATGACAGATTGCTTCCACAAGGGTGGCAATGCTGTAGTTTATCTGGCTAAACAACAGCAGGCTATCTCTACAAAGGTGGATGATATTGTTTTGAAGCAAGGTTATGTTCTGGAAAATCAAATAAGAATGAATGACAATTTAACTGAATCTCATAATGAGATCATTCAAGAGGTGAAGAAGATTGTTCCAGGGATGCCTGCAGATAAAGCCAAAGAAATGGCAGAGTTTGATAAGAATTTTCAGGCTGCAATTGCATCTGTTAAGACTGCCATCACAACCTCTCAACAGGAAATATCTGAAAAGCTTCAAAGATTAAGACCATTTTTCAAGGAGGGAGTGAATTATTTGGATGGCCAAATAAGATTTCAGAAAGAAGATCTTAGAGATCATGTATCAAGAGAAGCCATAAAGGGGGAGAGGATGCTAATTCATGCAGGCTCTGAGCATGCCAAATGGGTGACCAATAGCATAAGAGCCACATTGGGATATCCACCATTGTGTGATGATAACATGGTGGCTGAGTCAGGATTACAAACAGGACTACTTGAAGGTGACCAACCTGAGGTTGCCCAAGTCATATACCCCCCTCCAGATTTTGATATATTGGATCAGCAAGTGCAATATATGTATAGTCCTTCAAAGGAAGTTGTAAATGTTATCTTTGAAAAGGTTGATAAGCCTGAGGTAAATTTGCAAGAACAGCAAGATGCTCTACTGTCAAAGAAAAGATTTAGAGAGCAGGCTGAGCTGAAGCCAGATTTTGAGCAGTGGAGTCCTACTTCCAGAAATATAATACTCACTGCATGGAAAGCTGTCAAAGATAAAGTTCATGAGAGGGGCAAGTGGTACAATGAGCAGGAATGGCAGAAGTATGAGGCAAGACAAGAAGCCATTGTACAATTCAGAAGGAAAGCTAAGATGGGAAGACTTCCAACTGATGCTATGGAGCCAAGCAAATACTTCCCAAAGCCTTTTCACTATTTTGAAAGGCAAAGGCTCAAGGAAGAAGCTAAGAAGAAAGCTGATCTTAAAGGAAAAAAGATGGCTGAAGAATCAGAAGCTCCTGTGACAGCTAAAATTAAATCTGGCCAAGGGATTGTTATTAGAGAGCCTAATCAATCCTGATAATGTTTTAGTTCTTTCATAATGTTTTGTAATGATGTAATGTGATCAGTCAAAGAAAAACCATGTAATCAAACATTACCCAGTAATAAACAAAATTTTGTTAAATCTGTGATAGATTGTTTTATCCATGATGTTCTTATTATTTTGTTTATAATTAAGTATCCCTGTGTATTGTCATATATCATCATTTTATACTATTTATAAATGGTGTATATCATTGGCTATAAGGGTTATGACTTCTCCAAATAGGGGGAGATTGTTGGGTACATTGGAAAATGTGTACCTGATTTGAAGAAGCCCAACCTAGCTCAATGATATACATCATGTTGTATTTGATGTAGTTTTGAGTTGACATGTGCAGGTAAAGAAATGTTAAAGTTTACAGGAAAATTCTAAGTCCAAGTGTCGACACAAAGGAAAATGTGTCGACACATAGAAGAAAGTTGTCGACACAACACTGGGAAAATGTGTCGACACAGAAGAAGTAAGTCGACACTACTCTGAGAAAAAGTGTCGACACATAACATAGTCAATCTCAACACTGGGAAAATGTGTCGACACAGAAGAAGTAAGTCGACACTACTCTGGGAAAAAGTGTCGACACAGAAGGAAAGCGTCGACCTCAACATTGAAAAAAAATGTCGACACAGAAGAACATAGTCGACCTCAAGGAATATAGTCGACCACAAGTTTGTCTACAACAGCAGAATGTGTCGACACATTGTGATTGAGTCGACACATTGAAGCAGAGTTAAAAGAAGACTGTGTCGACACCTGAAGGCTAAGTCGACACTTACTGAAGTTAAGATTCTACAACAACTGTGTCAACACACAGGACTTGTGTCGACACACTGAAGAGTCAAGATCAAATTGTTTGCAGAAGAAGCTGTGTCGACTCAAAGGCAACTTAGTCGACATCACTGAAGGCAGTGTCGACACCAAAGTCAATTGTGTCGACACAAATAGACAGATGGTCTCGACACTTTCTGACAGACTGTCTCGACACACTGTGGTTCAAGACTAAGGCACAGGACTTGTTGAAGACTTGACAGCTGTGGGTTGCCACCGGTTAACTGAAGCTGTCAGACTTGTCAGAGAACTGTTAGAAACTGGATCAGCCGGTTACCATGAAGGAAGTCTATAAATAGACATATTCAGAAGAAGGAAATAACCTTCTCAACATTGAAGAAATTCTTAACTCCAGAACTTTTGAAGAAGGATTCCGATCCAAATCATTTCAAGAAAGTGCAAGGCACTTAAGAAGATCTTCTCAAGAAGATCTAAGAAGACTATCTAAGGATAGATCTAAGAAGAGTTCTAACCAGAATTCTGAAGAATCATTCAAGTGCTGATAGAGAGAGATCAAGTCAGAATTTGAAGAAGAAGAAAGAATCCACCAGTGGATTATCAAGAAGCTGTTTGGAATCAACTCAGCTAAGTACATTTTCAAGAAGCTTTGAAGAAGGCTAAGAAACAGTTGATTGCATCAGCTGGTTAAGAATTGTCATTGCCTTTTCTCTCTCAATTTGGCAAGACAAATTTAAAAACAATCTTTTCTATATTTCTGTAGGATCTGTTTATACAGATCTGAGTTGTAAGCCTATGTTATAAAGGCTGAGTGTAGGAGTGTTGAACTCTGAGTGGTAGGGCTGATTGCCTGAGTGTAGGAGAAGGATATTCTCTGAGTTGTAGGCCTTGGGGCAAGGCTGAGGTAGGGCAGTTGTGCCTGAGTTGTAGGAACCAGTTGGGTTCTGAGTTGTAAGATCTATTGATCTGAGATAAGTGGAAGTTTGGCCGAATCTAGCATACAGCTAGATAGGTGAAGGGGGAAAGTGGATGTACCCAGACCTTGGGGAACCACTATAAAACATAGTGCAATCTGTGATGTGTTGTTTTCTGTGATTGCTGTGTTTTTGTATTAGTTAATAAATTGAATTCTGTCTAGAAGTTTTAGAAAAAGAAGCAGGACCTATTCACCCCCCCCCTCTAGGTGTTTAGGCTGCCTTGAAAGTTAAACTATCAGGTCTAGGGAAGCTTTTAAAATGCTCAATTGGGGGAGAGGAAGGGCCTAGGCTTCAATGCGATTAATGGCCTTGAAGGAGATTTTCGGCCAACCTAAAATTCACTGAATGCAGCCACCCAGGGGGTCGAACATGGCTATTAAACTCCTCTAAATGGGCTAGGGAGAGTGAATCAAGCCTTTGGAATCAATTGGAGAGGCCCTTAGTCTCCCTTGGCCATGAATGGCCTTCTCTCTCTCTCTTTCTCTCTCCTCCATTTAGAGAAAATTGATTTCTCTCTCCTAGTCACTATTTCCAGAATTTTAATGGCAATTTAGGTAAATTCCTACCTCCTAAAGCTAATGGGCCACTCTAATTGGGCTTAGCCCAAGTGAGTTGGGCTTGATTAGGTCTACTTAGGCTAATTTGACCTAATCTTAGGGTTGAGTTGATCTTGGTCAAATTGACCTTTTAGGTTGACCCAAATGGGTCCTTGGTGACCCATTGGCCTCCCCTAAGGTCTAGCAAGGGTTGGGTAGGGCTAGTTTTGCACCTTGGAGGCCACTTGACCCTTAGTTAGGGCACTTTGACCATTTTACGACTAGGGTTGAATTTGGTCTACTTGTGTTGAGTACATTGGTCATAATGTACTTGATTTGAAGAAGTCCTTTCAGCTCAATGATATACACATTGTTATATTTGATGGATGTTAAGTTCAAGTGTACAGGCAAATAAAGCTAAGTACAAAAGCATCGAGACACTCAGGACTAGTGTCAACACACACTGAACAAGTTGTGTCGAGACAAAGAGAAGTTGTGTCGACACTAAGGACAACTGTGTCGACAGACTCTATTCAAGTTGTGTCGAGACTGAAGACAGCTGTGTCGACACTCAGGACTAGTGTCGACATACTTCACAAGCCGTATCGTGACATGAAACAAGCTGTGTCGACACTCAGGACTAGTGTTGACCCATTCTATATAAGTTGTGTCAAAATAAGTTGAAGAGCTGTGTCAAGACATTCAGATATATGTCGACACCATTATAAGAGCAGTCTCAACACCAAGGACTTTTGTCGACGCATTCAACTGTCAAGTGTCAACTCTTCAAGCAGATTTGTTTCCTAAGAACAGAAATCAAGACAGAGGTACTAATAAATGTCAGAACTGTCAGATGTCAGTTATTGACCGGATCAGCCAGTTACTCCTATCAGAGCCTATTTAAATGGATCAACTCTTAAAAAGAGAAAGAACAACTAGAAGAAGAACAATCACAATTGTTGAAGTCAGATATTAGAAGCATCCGCTACAAATTTAGAAGGTGGAGAGAAGCCAGATTAAGAAACGTCTTCAACATTTCAACAGCCTAGATCTACCCTAATTTTCTACTTCAATAAGCTTTGGAAAGCTATGAAGGGTTGGATCAGATCAATCTTGACAAGTTAAAAGGAAGCAAATTCATCAAGATCAGATCAACAAGCTGTTAATCATTTCTCTCTTGCTGCGTGACAGTTTCTAAATCTATTTCTTTTACCATCATTAATTGTGTAAGATCAATCTGTGGAACTAAGTATAGGAGAATTATTCTCTTTATGTTGTAAGCATGTGTTATAAATGCTGAGGTAGGGCTAGGATAGCCTGAGGTAGGAGAAGTAGGTATTTATCTAAGTTATAGGGCAGGATTTGCCTGAGGAGTAGGAGTGTGGATTCATTCTGAGGTAGAGTTCTTGAGAAGAACTTGAGGTGTAGGATCTTGATGATCTGAGTAGTAGGACTTGTATAGTCTGAGTGGTAGGAGTCAGCTGGGCTCTGAGCTATAAGATCTGAGGATCTGAGTAAAAGTAAGAGAAGGAGTTTGGCCGAATCTAGTTCATTACTAGATAGGCAAAGGGGGAATGTGGATGTACCCATAAGTTGGAGAACCACTATAAATTTGTGTGCATTGTGCTGTGTTTTGCTGAATTGTTGTGCTGTGATAATTTTTCTAATTGTCTTAAAGTTTATCTTGATTATCTGACAGTGTTAATCATTTTAAAGGAAAGTAGAACTCTGATTAATTAAATGGGTACCCAAAGTTTAAATTGGACATATTCACCCCCCTTTAGGTCATTCTCAATCCTAAAGCAAACATTTACAATTAGTATCAGAGGGAGGTTCACTGAAAAAGGCATAACAGCCTAGTGAGAATCCAAAGGATTACAAGGTAAGATATATCATAGCTCAGAGGGAAAAACATTTCATTAAGCTTTCTGTCATCTCTAAATAAAACTTTGGAATATGGAAGGAGAGAGTATGATTATTCATGGAGGCAGCAGATCCAAGAATTTGCATCACAGTGATTGATGGACCTTTCATTCCCATGAAAGTGTCAGTTCTTAATGCAAACATCAAGACACCAGAGACTTACATGGAGATGGATATGGATGAAATAATTCTGGCCTCTATGGACAAAAGGGCACAATATATAATTGTCAGTGTAATAGATGATTCCACTTTTCAGAATATGATTCATTGCAAGACAGACAAAGAAATGTGGTAGTCTTTGATTGTCTACATGGAAGGAACTGATGAGGTCAGAGATGATAGGAAATCTCTGCTAAAACAACAGTATGAAGACTTCAAACAAGATAAGAAAGACACTGTGGCTGAATGTTTTGAAATGTTCTTCAGAATTATAAACAACCTGAGGACTTATGGCAGAATATTTACAAACAATGAACTTTATGACAAGATCTTGATGTCCCTGAACAAGAAATGAGACATCAAGATTTGTGTCATAAGAGAAATGGGGAATTTAGCCAACTTAGAACCCAAGGCCGTATTTGGAAAGTTGTTGTCACATGAGTTACAGCTCTATCTAAGGAATTCTGAAGAAGATTCATCTAGAGCACACAGTAGAGAAAAGACCTTTGCCCAAAAGGCTGACTCATCCAGAAAAGTCAGAGATAACTCAACACTCACATAAAGAGTGGAAATAACTTCTGTGTGTTCAGAATCTTCCTCATCAGGAGGAGACCTGACTGAGGAGGAACTGTCTCTCCTCTCTAGACAGTTCAAGAAGATGTTGAGAAGAAGAAGGCAGGGCAGCTGGAAGGGTCTTGCTGGAGACACTTCTCTCAAGAAGACCAATCATCCAGAGAAACCCAGGAAGAAGAAATCTAGGGACAGGTATGGATCTTCACAGAATAAATAAATAAAGACTAATATAGTGTGTTATTATTGCAACAGAAAAGGGCATGTCATCGCTGATTGCCCAGCAAAAAGAAAGGAGAAAAAGTCAGAAAACTTAAAAGATGGACAACACAAGAAGGCTGACAAAAGCCTCTTGGCAAAAAGATAATTGACACTATCTAACAGTGAGTCAGATTCATCAAAATCAGAAGAGGAGGAGTCTCTCTTTGGCTTGATGGCTATTGAGGAAACCCAACCAGGAGAAGAAGTTCAGGATTGTTCAGATCCTGCTAAGGTAAAATCAATCTCTCATTGTTTAGCCTCAGATTCTTTTTCTGCATCAAAAAATGAATCATGTTCACACTCCTCTAATAGTAAAGAACATGATTCAGACACTGAAGCGATTTTAACTCCCTTATAAACAGATATGGGAAGTTACTAAAGGCCTTGATTGCAAGCAAATAACTTGCTAAGGATCAGGCCAAAGAATTAGAATCCTTGAGAGGAGTATCTTTTCAATTGATAAGTGCCAACACAAAGTTGGACCTACAAAAACTAAAACTTATAAGACTAACTAACAAGATAGATTGCCAGGTAGATGTGATAATAGAACAGTTCAAGACTGTCAAAGACCTGGAAGCAAAGCTTACTCAGGAAAGATAGCTCCTGACTCAATTCTCAAAATTTAAGTCAGTACTACCTATCATAGATACCTTTTCTGCACCAATTAGAAGTGTTGTAGGATATGGTAAGAACAAAAAGTTTAAAAAGAAGTATCTACCCAAGAGTAAAGCTCCAAGTTGTCCAGTTAGGCAACCAGTCGAGTATCTGCCTTCTAACAGATGCTTGAGATCATGTGTTCCTGGGCACATGAGGTCTGAGTGCTCAACCAGTAAGGTCAATAAAGAGCCTTGCTGGAAGGATCAGACATTGAAAAGCAATATAGGCCAAGAACCACTACAAAAAGAGATCAATCCAAGAAACCAAGGAATTCTTGGAATTGGTCCCAGTGTATCTCACCTAAATCTGAAAGGTAAGGGTGTGAATTTTGCACCATTACCTTGGAAGTTGGATGATAATTCTGTATTGCACAAAAGAACAACTTCAAATGTGAAACCAAAGAAAAGATACAACTGGTTTGAGTATTGGTACTGTGGGAAGGTTGGTCATTTTGCCCTAGATTGTTGGTATAATCCAACAACCCCTTCATATAAGTTTCAACCAGCTTTGTTTAGAAAGCCTAACAGGAACCAAGGCCCCAAAATTATTTTGGTGCCTAAGGTGAACTAAATCTGTGTTTGCAGGTAGAGCCAAGTTCCAAAGGTAGGCCAATATGGTACTCAGATATTGGTTGTTCCAAGCACATGACTGGATCAAGGAGTTTACTAAGAGATTACACTCCAGTTAGGAATGGACCAAAAGTCATCTTTGGAGGGTCAGGGAAAGGACTCACCAAGGGACATGGTAACATTTTTAATGGCCTAATTACCATCACTAAAGTGGCTTATGTGAAAGGATTGAACCACAATCTGATAAGTATAAGTCAGCTTTGTGATATAGGGTATGAAATTGTTTTCCATAATGACAAGTGTTTGATAAGGAATTCAAGTGATAAAGAGATCATCTTGTCAGGCACTAGGAGTGGGAACATTAATTTTCTAAACTTCTTAAGTATAACTGAGAAATCACCTGTATGTCTTGTAGCTAGTGAGAAAGACTCTTTATGTGTACAATGACACAAGAGGTTGGCTCACTTAAACAACAAAGCTATGAGTAAACTATTCTCCATGGACTTAGTTATAAATAGTCCACAACTCAAATGCTTTAAAGAAGACGTATGTCATGCATGTCAAAAATGCAAACAAACAAAAGTTTCCTTTAAGAGCCTTCAGTCCAAAGACACTGAGAGGTGTCTATACTTACTTCATATGGATCTATTTGGTCCTATGCAAATTCTTTGTTTGGGTAGGAAGTCCTATACCTATGTGATTATGGATGATCACTCCAAGTTTGCTTGGGTATTCTTCTTAAGGAGAAAGTCTGAAACACTAGACATCCTTGCTGATTTTGTCAAACAAATTCAGAATGAGATGAGATGTTCTGTGGTCAAACTTAGAAGTGACCATGGTACATAATTTCAATCTGAAAAGATGACAAATTTATATAGGGAACTGGGAATCTTTCAGGAATTCTCCTCTCCAAGAACACCACAGCAAAATGGAGTTGCTGAGAGGAAAAATAGAACTCTTATTGAGGCAGCTAGAATAATTCTGAGTGATACATCTCTCCTAGAATATTTCTGGGCTGAGGCTGTAAACACGGCTTGCTATGTTTAGAATAAAGTATTGATTAACAAGAATCACAACAAGACTCCCTATGAACTAATGAAAGGTATAAAACCAAATCTGTCATACTTCAAAATTTTTATAGTAAGTGCTATGTTTTACAATAGGAAAACTTATCTAACCAAGTTCTCAGAGAAATCTTTTGAAGGAATTTGTGTAGGGTATAGTCTTCATAGCAAAGCATACAGGATCTATAACTTGAAACATCAAATTGTAGAAGAATCTATTAATGTAGTTTTTGATGAATCATATGTTTTATTTAATGAGATCTCTAACAACTCTGGTTTAGATATTGTAGACTCTAGAATGGAAAAGCTAAAAATAAGTGACTCACCTAATCTAGAGTTACACATTAGAGATAATATAAAAATTCCTATAGAAGATACTGCAACTGCCTAGGGGGAGAAAGATAATCATCCTAACCCTCCTACAGTACTAGGTAATGGTAGGCACCTGCCAGTAGTAGTTAGACACTTTAGAGATAATCCTACTGATCAAATAATAGGTGATGCCAGATTAGGAGTAACTACTAGGAGTAGACATCTTAATGAGGTTCTATACTCTAGTTCTCTCTCAGGTAGAACCAAAAAGGTTTGAAGAAGCCAATTTAGACCCCAACTCGATTATGGCTAAGCAAGAAGAGCTAAATCAATTTGAGAGATACAAAGTCTGGAGTTTAGTTCCTAAGCCTAGTGATCACAATATGATAGGTACTAAATGGATTTACAGGAATAAATTAGATGAGTATGGTGTTATAGTAAAGAACAAAGCTAGATTAGTGGCTAAAGGATATAGGCAAGATGAAGGGTTAGACTTTGACCAAACCTTTGCACCTGTAGCTAGGATAAAAGCCATAAGGTTATTTTTAGCTCATGCAGCATTCAAAGGATACAAGATCTACCAGATGGATGTAAAATCAACATTCCTAAGTGGTACACTAAAGGAGGAAGTCTATATATAGCATCCATCAGGTTTTATTAACCCTAAACACAACAATTATGTTTTTAGATTACACAAGGCTTTGTATGGGTTAAAATAGGCACCTAGAGCCTGGTATGAGACCCTGTCTACCTTTCTTATAGAGAACAAGTTCACTAGAGGAAAGATAGACAAGACACTATTTCTTAGGGACATCAAAGGATCAAGTATCCTAGTCCAGATTTATGTAGATGACATAATCTTTGGGTCTTCTAATGAGAAGATGTCTAGTAAATTTGCAAGGCTTATGTAAGGCAAGTTTTAAATGAGCAGCATGGGTGATCTAAAGTTCTTCTTGGGATTCCAAGTTAGACAATCTGAGGATGAATTATCTATCTCTCAATCTAAGTTCACTAAGGAGTTGATTAAGAGATATGGTATGGAGAATTCTTCTACCATGAGAATACCAATGGGTTCTTCTGTGTCACTACACAAGCATGAACCTGGGAAATCAGTTGATGAAACCTTGTATAGAGGCAAATTGGATCACTCCTGTATTTAACTATTAGTAGGCCAGATATTATGTTCTCAACATGTGTCTGTGCTAGGTACCAAGCATGCCCAAGGAGTGTCATTATACTACTATAAAGAGAATACTAAGATATCTTAAGGGCACACACAATCTTGGGCTTTGGTATCTTAGGGATAGTGATTTTGAACTTATAGGTACACAGATGCAGAATTTATAGGGTGTAAAGAAGACAGAAAAAGTACTTCTGGAACTTGCCAGTTTCTAGGGAAAAGACTTATAAGTTGGAGTAGCAAGAAGCAAACAAGTGTTGCAATCTCTACAGCAGAATCTGAGTATATATCTGCTGGGAGCTGCTGTGTATAGTTGGTGTGGATTCAACATCAACTACTGGACTACAGTGTACAACTAAGTAAATCTGTAATGTTTTATGATTCTACTAGTGTATTTTTTATTGCTAATAATCATGTTTCTCACAGTATAACTAAATATATAGAAATTAGATATCACTTTCTAAGAAAGAATGTTGAAAAAGAAAATATAAGCTTACAGTATACTGCAACAGAAAGACAAGTTGCTGACATTTTTACAAAACCCCTAGATGAAAGCAAGTTCAATAATTTTAAATTTGAACTAGGCATGTTGAACATAGAATAAATATGTATAATTAGTATTAACAAAAGTTTGTACAACTCTTAAAAAGATGACTAACCATACATACAAATCTTGATAACCAAGAAAAAAAACTTGATAAAAGTCAAAAAATTATATTCAGAACTCAAAGTTTGTCTAAGTCAAAGAATTGTGTCGAGACACCACAGTGTGTGCCGATACTATAGGTAGTATTGTGTCGAGACACCAGAATGTGTGTCGACACTATAAGTAATCATGTGTCGAGACACTTGATAGTGTATCGACACTGAATAGTGATAGTATGTCGAGATTTTATAACTTAGTGTCGAGACATAAGGTTATCGAGACCTTGAGGTCTGAGTCGAGAGAGATGAACCTTATGTCGACTTAAGTCGACACTTCTCGACAGACTAGGTTTTCCAGGTCGTCACTCGATATTTCCCTATAGTTAGAAAATTACTAAATACATCGTGCCTTTTCACCTTCAAAAGACAGATACTATAAATAGGAGGTATAAGGTTTTGTCAACTTCACTCACCAGAAATCTTGAGAGACTGATCGCTGTGTGTCGAGACCTAGAAATCCATAGTCGACTCCTCTCTAACTTAAGCTCTTCCAACAAGAATGGCACCCAAGATGGATGACAACATTAATGAAGGATACGAACTGGTGTGCAATGCCTTCGTCTCCGCTCACGAAGATATAAAGAAGGTGATTGACCTTGTCAATGAGGCAGGTCTTGAGTATCTTCTTTCAGAACCAACCAAAATTTGGAAGAGAGAGGTATCTGAATTCTAATCTAATGCCAGGCACGATTAAATCTAGTATTAATGGAACAAGAGTCATGGTCACAATCAAAAGACTGTCTAAAGTCTTTCAGATTCCAAAAACTGCCCAGGAAGATGAACTGGATTCAAGCAAGACTGCTGAAGCATTAGAATGGTGTGGCCTAGCTCTAACCAGTAGTTTTGGAAATTCTTTAAACAGGAAGGGAATGAATTCCCAAGGAAAATTTTATCTGAGATAGTAGGAAAGGTGCTCCTCTACAAGACTAGAGCACATGACATGCTTTCCAAATTTATGATTAACTTGATGATAAGGATTATTTTCAAAATCACAACTGACTGGAATAGGGTGGTTCTTGATAAAATTGTAGAACGAATTCAGAAGCCCAATATGGATAGAATAATTAGTTTGTATCTGGTAAAGGTCATTCAAGATAATTTCAATCAGAAAAATTGAACTAAGATAAATCATATGAGGAGAATGGCTCTGAGAATCCTGTCTAGATGGGACAGTGTCTTGACTAAATAAACACCAGAACCTAAGAGGAAAAAAGAGGTAACAGGCAAGAAATCTGTGGTATAGGAAGTTGTATCCTCTAGTGATTCTGAAGAAGAGGTGAATTTCAGTTTTGATAAGGATGCTGAGGAAGAACAAGGCCGATCTCCAAGGCACTCGCCTGTAACCAGTGTACAGGTGCAGGGGGAGAACATTCCAAAAAGAGAACAAATTGAGGGGGAGAACCTCAGTGAATTTCCAATGGACATAACTACTACTATTATATTGGATGTTATACAGGACCTAGAAAAATCTAAAGATCTTGATCATGAATTATCTGAGAAAGAGACTGCAGAAGAGATTCTTCTGTTTGAAGAAACTAATATCCAGGGGAGATAACTGAAATTCCCAAGAATGAAGTACCTGATGCTGAAATTCAACATGCAGATATTACTATGGAGAATATCAATATTAATAAGTAAGGTACAAGAGTTGAGGGGGAGTTGGCCCCAGATACTGACAAAACCAAAGAGACACCTCAAGTTAAAGAAGTTAGTTCTTCCTAATCTGAGAAAGCAGAAGCTTCTCAAATGAAGAAAAGAAATTTTTCTAAAATTAAGAAGAGGAGCAAGAGCTACAAACAGTATCTTAAATCTGGACCACCACCAGCTCCTGAAATGGATAATAGCTCTCTGTTAGTTCAACAATAGATCATGCTTGATAAGAAAAGGCAAGATCTATAGAAGTATGTAGATTAAAGCAAAAAAGAGCTGCAGTTTAAACTGGCTCAGGATATTAAGTCAATAAGATTTGAAGTCAATCTCTTGAAAACTGAAATGACTCCTTTCTTTGAGAAAGGTGCACATGTTGTTGTCTACCTAGCCAAGCAACAACAAGAAGCCAAACAATAAGAGGATGATATGGCAGTCAAGCAAGGCTATGTCCTTGAGAATCAGAACAGAATGAATGAAAATATTATAGTTATGCATGATACAACATTGGGAGAAATAAAGAATCAAACCACTGCTTTGGAAACAAAACTTAATACCACTGCAACAGATATAGACACCAAATTGAAAACTCATTCAGAATCTCTGCTAAAGGACATCAAGACTTTTGATAAGATTTTGGACAGCAATTTACTCAAAGTTAAGAACACAGTAATATCAGGAATTAATTATCTAGATGGTCAAGTAACATTTCATAAAAATGATTTGAGGGATCATATTAAAAGAGAAGTCAAAAAGGGGAGAGGGTAATGATTAAGGCCAGTTCTGAACATGCTACTTGGATATCAAACAATATCAAAGACACTTTAGGCTTTTCTCCCCTATGGTATGATGGAGATCAAACTGTTGAATCTGGTTGTCAACCACCTCTACATAAAGCATCTCCTGCTGAAATCTATGATTTTAATCATCCTGTAGCACAAGATAATTTTGAGTCTATTCAAACATCTGTCCAACATATGTATAGTCATCCTCAATGCTTAGATCAGAATGTAATTTATGTGAAAGTGGACAAGTCTTCTACTACTCCAGAGATAGAGGCTCAGTTATCAAAGAAAAGGTTTAGAGAACAAGCTGAGACTAAACTAGATTTTGAGCAATGGAGTCCAGATCAATAATTCTTACTACATGGAAGGCTATAAATTCTAATGTCATAGAGAGGGGAAAATGTTATAGTGAACAAGAATGGGGCAAACATCTTAAGAAGCAGTAAATTATCCAAAAGTTCAAATATGATATGAATAAAGGAAAGCTTCTTGCTAAGTCTATTAAACCTAGCAAATATTTTCCAAAGCCATTTTATTACTTTGAAAGACAGACTGAAAGAAGAAGCACGATTGCAAAAGCTAAAGCTAAGAATGACAAAGGAAAGAAGGTTGTTGAGGATAAAGTGCCTGAGGTGAAAGCCAAGATACTATCTGGAAAATGCATAGTTATCAAGGAACCAAAGTTGCCTTAAGATTTTTTAGTTTTAAATTTCATATTAAATAAAACTTGATCTATAACTTTTAAGTAACCAAAGTTTGTAGCATTAAACTATATGATAAAATGTTAATAAAAATCTTGGCTTATTCAACATTTCATGTGTTGTTAATAAGGATTGCAATGTTTTGCCTTATCTTCTGTTTAGCATTATTGTTTTTAATATGTGTTTTTATAAGTGGTATTTCACATATAATATTGCACTGTATTCTTATGTATTTATCATTATATTTTGGTATCATGTTGTATATCATTGAATTGGGGTTATGACTTCTCCAAATAGGGGGAGAATGTTGAGTACTTTGGTCACAATGTACTTGATTTGAAGAAGTCCTTTCAGCTCAATGATATACACATTGTTATATTTGATGGATGTTAAGTTCATGTGTGCATGCAAATAAAGCTAAGTACAAAAGCGTCGAGACACTCAGGACTAGTGTCAACACACACTGAACAAGTTATGTCGAGACAAAGAGAAGCTGTGTTGATACTAAAGACAACTGTGTCGACACACTCTATTCAAGCTGTATTGAGATTGAAGACAACTGTGTCGACACTTAGTACTAGTGTCGACACACTTCATAAGTTGTGTCGTGACTGGAAGTAAGCTGTGTCGACACTCAGGACTAGTGTCGACACATTCTACATAAGTTGTGTCAAAATAAGTTGAAGAGGTGTGTCAAGACATTCAAATGTATGTCGACACCACTACAAGAGTATTGTCAAAAACCATGACTTGTGTCGACGCATTCAACTGTCAAGTGTCAACTCTTCAAGCAGATTTGTTTCCTAAGAACAGAAATCAAGACGGAGGTACTGACAACTGTCAGAACTGTCAGATGTCAGTTAATAACCAGATCAGCCAGTTACTCCTACCATATCCTATTTAAAGGGATCAACTCTTAAAAAGAGAAAGAACAACTAGAAGAAGAACAATCACAATTGTTGAAGTCAGATATTATAAACATCAGCTACAAATTTAGAAGGTGGTGAGAAGCCGGATGAAGAATCATCTTCAACATTTCTCCAGCCTAGGTCTACCCTAATTTTCTACTTCTAGAAGCTTTGAAAAGCTAAGAAGGGTTGGATCAGATCAATATTGACAAGTTCAAAGGAAGCAAATTCATCAAGATCAGATAACCAAGCTGTTAATCATTTCTCTCTTTCTGGGTGATATTTTCTGAATCTATTTCTTTTACCATCATTAATTGTGTAAGATCTATCTATGGATCTGAGTGTAGGAGAATTATTCTCTTTATTGTAAGCCTGTGTTATAAAGGCTGAGGTTGGGCTGGGATAGCCTAAGGTAGGAGAAGTAGTTATTTCTTTGAGTTGTAGGGCAGGATTTTCCTGAGGAGTAGGAGTGTGGATTCATTCTGAGGTAGAGTTCTTGAGAAGAACTTGAGGTGTAGAATCTTGGTGATCTGAGTGGTAATACTTGTATAGTTTGAGTGGTAGGAGCCATCTGGGCTCTGAGCTGTAAGATCTGAGTAAAAGAAAGAGAAGGAGTTTGGCCGAATCTAGTTTATTGCAAGATAGGTGAAGGCGGAAAGTGGATGTACCCATAAGTTGGGGAACCACTATAAATCTTTGTGCATTGTGCTGTGTTTGCTGAATTGTTGTGCTGTGATAATTTTTCTAATTGCTGTTAAGTTTATCTTGATTATCTAACTGTGTTAATCATTTTAAAGGAAACTAGAACTCTGATTAATTAAAGGGGTATCCATAGTTTAAATTGGACCTATTCACCCCCCTCTTAGTCATTCTCAATTCTAAAGCAAACAATTATAACTTAACCTTTTGGGTTGACCCCAATGGGTCCTTGGTTACCCAATGAACCTTCTAAAGGGCTAAGGATGTTATGGTGGGGTCACTTTGGCTAAGGGAAGGGTAATTGGCCATATATATGTCAGTTTGACCCATTTTGGGTTAGGGTTGACTTTGGTCAACTTGACCCCTTTAGCTGACCCCAATGGGTCCTTGGTGACTCATTGACCTCCTTTAAGGATTAGGAGTGTTGTGGTGGGATCCTGGAGTTAAGTTAAAGCCCTATGGTCAAACCATAGAGGTGGTTAAAAGAATGAGCTAATTGTAGACCAAGGTGATCTCACCTTCATTCCTAGGTTCACTTGGTCTTCTTGGTCTTCCTAGGGTTTTGTCATGACCTAGTCATGAAAAAATCACTCTCAGGGGTCTACTAGTTTGAGGGATGTTACATATTCACTCAATGCCTTCATTCAGAAATTCGGTGCAAGTTCAAAAGCATTGAGAGATGAAGACTCACTCAACGCCTACAGTTAGAACAATATTCAAGTCTAGAAATGTTGAGTGAAGTGGATTCACTCAATGCCTTCAACTAGAAGAATTTTGCCAAGTATAAATATGTTGAGTGATGAAGGTTCACTCAACGGCTTATCAGTTCAGTTGTCTGAGATAAAAGCATTGAAAGATGAAGGCTTACTCAACGCCTCAAGAAGTAGAATTTCTACTAAGTGTTTTTGTGTTAAGTCGCATAGCTTCACTCAATGCCTGTATAGATTAACTATGAAAACTGC
Organism: Platanthera zijinensis; assembly: GCA_039513925.1. Classification (NCBI taxonomy): domain Eukaryota; kingdom Viridiplantae; phylum Streptophyta; class Magnoliopsida; order Asparagales; family Orchidaceae; genus Platanthera; species Platanthera zijinensis. The sequence goes on from CM077083.1 coordinate 45,210,826, forward strand.
TAAGTTCACAAGTGTTGAGTCATACTGACGTCATCCAAATTCAAATCAAGCAGGATTTGCGCACTAGAATCCAAATGGCGATAAACTCTTTCTAGCAGTAGTTAAAGGTAAAGTACCTTTACAGCTGCTATTTTCGCTTGCCCATACAGATAAAAGAGTAGTTCGACGGCGGAAGATAAAAAGGTCTTTTTAGAGAAATTAAAAAAAATTCCTTCTTCACCTTCTTCCTCGGGTAGTCTTCTTCATCTCAATCAATTATTCTGGTTTTATAGAAGAGTTATAGAAGACAAAAGAGTAGCAGAGCACTCAAAGGAAATTCTTTTCATCTTCAAGGATATAGCTTTCAACTCTGAGATATTTAAAGCTTGAAGATGCAGAGCTCTGCATCAGGTCTTATCATCATAAGTAGAACTACACAGAGGATCAATAATCTTGTGTATGTGAAGAGATAGGACTAAGTTTACTCAGTTCAGAAAGGTGACTCAGAGGACCATTTCTATGGAGTCAAACAATCTCAAACTCATTTATCAACTTGTAGGATCACTATTTGATCTGTGTTGTAAGCCTGAGTTATAAAGGCTGAGTGTAGGAGTTGTGTCTCGGAGTGTAGGATTCTGTTTAGGATCTGAGGTAAGGCTTGGGGCCTGAGGTAGGATCTCTGTATAGATTCGAGGTAGGAGATCTGTGTATCTTTGAGTGTATGGCTGCTTAGACTGAGGTAGGAGTTGTTATACTCTGAGTTGTAGGAGTGAGCTTCACTCTGAGGTGTAGGATCCTGAGGGATCTGAGGTGTAAGCTCAAGGAGCTGAGTAAAAGGAGAAGTTGGCTAAATCTAGCTCACTCCTAGATAGGTGAAGGGGAAAAGTGGATGCACCATAGATAGGGGAACCACTATAAACTCTTGTGTGTTTTGGTATCTCTTGAAAGCTAAATAACAAAATCTAACACACAACTAGACCTAAGATCAAAATAATTAAAAGACTTGAACATACCTATTCACCCCCTCCCTCTAGGTGTGTAGCTACTATTAAACAAAGACTTTTAAGTGTTATTAGAGCGAGGTTGTTCAAAAATGACTTAACAGTTTAAAAAGATCTCCAAGAGTAGCAGAATATTATCTTCAAATGTTCAGGTAAGAACCATAAGGAGTTGAGCTCAATGAAACTTCCTATATATAAGAAGGAAAATTTTGGAATCTTAATGGAAAGGGTAAGGCTATTTATGGAAGCCTCAAACCCTAGGATATTCATAACAATTCAGGAGGGACCTTTCATTCCCATGAAGGTCTCTACTATAGATGCCAATATCCAGACACCTATGAAATATACTGAGATGACAAAGGATGAAGTCATTTTGGAAACTATGGAAAAAAGAGCTCAGAACATTATTGTTAGTGTCATAAATGACTCCACATGCCAGAACTTAGTCCACTGCAGAACACCTAACGAGATGTGGGATTCTCAAATAGTATACATGAAAGCGACAGAGGAGGTGAGGGATGACAGGAAATCCCTCATGAATTAGCAGTATGAGGACTTCAAGCAAGACAAGAAAGATTCCTTAGCTGATTGCTATGAAAAATTCTTCATGATAGTTAACAGTCTGATCACTTATGGCAGACAGTTCACAAACAATGAGAAGAATGACAAGTTCTTGAGATATCTCAACAAGGAGTGAGATATCAAGATCCGTGCAATTAGAGAGGTTGACAACTTGGCCAACACTATGCCTCAAAACCTATTTGGGAAGATGTTGTCTCATGAGATGTAGCTGAACTCCAAAAAGGTAGAAGAAGATGCTACCAGATCTCTCAACAAAGAGAAGGTTGTTGGTGTCTACTAATCGTGAAGAAAATAAAAGCAACCGAACTAGCAATCCATCCAGGCAAGTATACCTATCGAATTGTAGCTAGGGGACACAAGTGTCGTATTGAAATCCGGGAACTGCTGAATACACTTACTCACACGAAGACTATTATTTTATCGGAGGAAAATCTTGAGGGCTAAAAAGGAAATTGCAATTAAGAAAGGAAATATAGTTAATCGCTAGAAAGAGAACCACTGCATTTAATTAAAGAACTATTAGACGCGATTACGATAAAGTGTTAAAGAACTACGACAAAGGGATGGAAATGTACTCGATCAAGAATCACCTCGGCCAGAGTAATAAAGAAATGCGATAAAATCCTAAACTTAATAGGGAAGAGTTTCTTGACCGTGGAGGTTCCTAAATCTTAAACACACTTCTCTCGAAGTCGTGTCCGACTGAGTTTAGGTAGGTCCGACCGACTTTCGTCTAAATCAGAGGCCTAAAGCTCGCTTTACGCGGTGAACCCCACTATTAGATTTTATTCCAATCCGGGAGATTTGAATGTCTGCCTCTCTCGAGGGGTGCATACCAATCCCTTTCCTCTTGAGTGCTCACTTCAAACTATCGGCCTTTCGGCTAGCCAAGCATGAAAGCTAAGGCGGAGAGTATACATCGATGATATATCTCCAGTCCAAAAGAATTCAAGAGCAATTCAAGGTTAAACCCCTAAAAAGGAAAGGTAAAATTAAAGCATCATAACTTAATCACTCAAACCTCAGATCATCAAGATCGAGTACAAGGAGGATTTAGTTATTCATGGTATAGAGAATGAAGATCATATTAATAGTGTGGAAAATAACACCGAGTAGAAGGGAAAGAGAGTAGCGAACTAATTTATTTCGTAATGTGGAGGAATCACAAGTAGGGCACACAGATACTATAAGAACACTTTCTACGATGATTACAAATGTTGTAAAAAGGAAGTACAGAAATGCGAAAAAGGCTTGCATGAAAAGAAACTCAATTACTTGAAGTAAAAAGGAAGAGACAAGCTTAAGACATAAAAACTAAAATAGCAGCACTTCTTCTTCTCTAATCTCTCCCAAACTCCCCTCAAACACTAGAAGATGATCCCTATTTATAGAGTTTTTTCGGGCTGGGTCACGCCCTATGACACGCCCATGGAGGGTGTGACCATAGGGCGTGTCTGATTCGGTGCGACATCTGGAGCGTTGGCATTTAATTCTGGCGTGGTTGTTGAGTTACATGCCCATCGAATACGCCCCTGGAGGGCGTGACATATGGGCGTGTCGGATTCGGTGCGTTGAAATTGAGCTCGGTACTGACTTCTCGGGACTTGGCGGGTCACGCCTGTCAGACACGCCCCTGGAGGGCGTGTCAGTGGGCGTGTCGGAGGGCGTGACAGCTAGTTTCTGGTGGAGATTGACTTCGGACCGGCGGCTTCATTCCATTAGGTTACACGCCCTTGGTACACACCCTAGGAGGGCGTGACCATGGGGCGTGTAACAGCAAAACTTGTAAAATCCTGCAAAAAGAAGGGAAGATGTTAGTGACAATAATATATACAAAAAAAGTCAAAATATAAGCATAGAAGACATGCTTTGTAAATTGAAAGCTAGAAAATACCATAATAGTTTAGGCTATAAAACAGACTATCAGCATCCAACAACATAAAATTATAATAATACTTAGAACTTTAAGCTACTAAATTACCCAAAAAAGGATGACTAAAAAGTAGTCATCAAACACCCCCATGCTTAGACATTTGCTTGCCCTCAAGCAAATAAAAATGAAAACTAGGGAAGGAAATAGAAAATAAACAAAGCTAATTTAGGTTTCATAATTAAGAAAAACAAAACATGGAAAATTAAACTATCCTAATATTCATATTATCAACTAGTGGGGTGAGAAGTGCACAATAGAAGATTTGAAAGGGAAAGCCTAAAAATCTCATTAAAACATAAGAGAGGTCTACTAATTTCTAAATCTTAAAAACAAGGCATCCAAAATAAATGAAAATAAGGAAAACAAAAGTAGAAGTTCTAAATAAACGGCGCATTAACAAACTACTAGGTTGCTAGATAAACATTAACCCTAAAACACTCCAAGGTAATCTCCAAAGAAATCCATCAATGATGGTGGCCATAGGCTTGTACGTTCACACTTTCTCCACTACGCGAAATTAAGTTCTAAGATCATTAGGACTTCTACTAGGCATTAAAACTTGGCTTAGGTAAATGATTAGGAAGTGGAATCAAAGGTAAACATGAAGGTTTTAGGCACTAAACCAAGGTGAGCTCAAAAATAACCAAAGCATAAAAAAAATGAGAAATAACAACTATGTCATTTCTCCAATATGAAACTACAAAAACAAGGCCATGATTTTTTTTCTTTTATAAACTTGGCCAAACATAAACGTATTGCATTCATTTTCTTTTTTTTTTCTTTTTTTTTTGATTTTGTAATGATATATTTTTTCTCAATTTTTTTTCTTTTGAATAACATTTGATAAGAAAGCTCCAAAAATAAGCTTGAGAATTTCCTATTTATTTCAAAAATAATACCCTTCCCACAAAAATAATTTTTAAGCTCAAATTTATAGTGCAAAAATAGGAAAGATATTTGGCTTTGGTGAATATAATGAAATGAAAGGTGGAGCTAAAAACAAAGAAAATAAGGAAAAAGGCCCAAAATTGTTTTGCAAGGGTTTTGTTTTTGGTGGGCAAGAAAAGCTCAAACTATTCAAATGGTGGCCTAAATCATTTCTAAAGAACGAAAAAACGGCGCAAATGCTTCGAAAGTAGTTTGGTACAAGTTCTAGACACCAAGAAAGACTACCCCGCAAATGAAAAAGGACTAAAGATACCTAGCAACCATTCGTAAGTAACTAACCGAATAAAAAGACATAACTACGCATTGCTAGCTTATAACTTAAAACCGGATGCCTATATTTAAGAAAAAAAAAACTAGTAGAACTAAACTATGTTAAAATGATAGGTTCAGAAAAACATTTTCAAAGTAATCTATATAGAACTAAGAAACCGCATGGGCCTACACTTCACTAGAAGCAATATGAAAATAAAGATAGAAAATAATTTTAGGTTTTGTTTTTTCAAATAGATTTTAGCACAATTTATTTCTTTTGAAAGAAGAAGAACAAAAAGAAGAAGCCAAAAGAAACTAGACCCCCCCCCATGCTTAAAATATTTCATTGTCCTCAATGAAAGGAAAAAGAGAAGGAGACTGAGAAGGAGAGATAAAAGAAAATGCAGAAAGTAAAGTAAATAAGAACAGGACTTCCCCGGGTTCGTGAGATGAAGGCGGATGTCGCTCCCCCATGCTTGCTCTTTAGCGCACTTGATCGTCAGCAGGTTTGACTTGATCCATCTTGAAATCAGCAACGGCGGAGCGACGACCACGATCATGGACTTGATTTGCCTCCGGCAGAAAGAGCAAAATAAAAGCAAAAAGATAGAGTCCATGGGCAGATGCCCGATAATGTTTGTTTATTACAAGAGTTCAAATAAAAGGGTTTCATAATAATAAGTCCAAAAAGTTGAATGAAAATGTCCATAACAAAATAAAAATGTCCATCAGAAATAAAAAACTAAGAATCAAAAAGAAGATTCTCCTTTGCAGGAGTCACAGAATCATTAGAGAAATAGAGTTTAAGTCTATGGCCATTAACTTTAAAGTCCCCCTTATCGGGGTGTGAAAGTAGCACAGTGCCGTAAGGAAAAACATCCTTGACCGTGAATGGTCCGGACCATCTAGATTTAAGCTTTCCCGGGAAGAGACGTAAACGCGAATTAAAAAGAAGAACCTGATCGCCTGGTTTAAAAGTTTTAGGGTGGCGCAGGTTCTTATCGTGATACAATTTCGTGCGTTCTTTATAAATTTTATTATTTTCATAGGCGTACGCTCGCCACTCGTCAAGCTCATTTAGTTGGTTTTTTCTATGCTCGCCGACCGAGTGCGGATCGAAATTAAAAAACTTCAACGCCCAATACGCACGGTGTTCTACTTCTACCGGAAGATGACACGATTTTCCATAGACTAATCGGAAAGGAGTACAACCGATGGCGGTTTTGTACGCTGTCCGATAGGCCCATAAAGCATCGTCCAATTTTAAAGACCAATCCTTACGAGAAGTAGAAACGTTTTTTTCCAAAATTCGTTTAAGCTCGCGATTGACTACCTCGACCTGACCGTTCGTTTGGGGGTGATAAGCAGTGGACAATTTATGCGTAATGCCATATTTGGCTAAAGCCTTAGTGAGCTGAGCGTTGCAAAAATGACTTCCCCTATCACTAACGATCGCTCGAGGAAACCCAAAGCGAGAAAATAATTTTTTGAGAAAATTGACAACTACGCGAGCATCATTATTTGGTAGAGCTTGGGCTTCTGCCCACCTAGAAACATAATCGACTGCGACTAGAATATATTTGTTTCCTAAGCTGGAGGGAAATGGGCCGACAAAGTCTATGCCCCATAGATCAAAAACTTCGCACTCGAGAAAGTAATTTTGCTCCATTTCATTTTTGTTAGAAATATTTCCAGTCCGCTGGCATCGATCGCACCCGCCCACAAAGATTTGTGCATCTTTAAATATGCTTGGCCAATAGAAACCAGCACTAAGCACTTTGTGGGCGGTGCGGTTTGCTTGATAATGCCCGCCAGTTGGACCTTCATGAACATGTTTTAAAATTTGGTGCCCCTCTTCCTGTGAAACGCATCTCCTTACCACTTAGTCCGCACAAATGCGAAATAGAAATGGGTCTTCCCAAAAATAATACTTCAACTCCGAAAAAAATTTCTTCTTTTGGTGAGTGGAGTATTCTTTTGGAAGGACCCGGGCCACAAGATAATTGGCCAGATCGGCAAACCAGGGGGTAGAAGATGAAGAAATATTAAAAAGACGCTCATCCGGAAAAGAGTCATTAATAAAAGTTTCATTTAATAAATCAAGTTTGGGATTTTCAAGGCGAGATAGATGATCCGCCGCTAGGTTTTCCGCTCCTTTCTTATCCCGAATTTCCAAGTCAAATTCTTGAAGTAAGAGGATCCAACGGATAAGACGCGGCTTGGCATCCGGTTTAGAAAGGAGGTACTTCAAAGCGGAATGATCCGTGAAAACAATAACCTTAGATAGAGTAACATACGGTCGGAATTTATCAAAAGCAAAAATAACTGCTAAGAGCTCTTTCTCCGTCGTGGTGTAATTTTCTTGCGCAGAAGTAAGAGTTTTACTAGCGTAGAAAATCGGATGAAAGTTCTTAGCGATTCGTTGACCTAAAACCGCACCTATCGCATGATTACTCGCATCACACATAATTTCGAAAGGTAAATCCCAAACTGGGGCGATCATAATAGGAGCATTTATAAGTTTCGATTTTATTAATTCAAAGGCATCGAGACAAGATTTATCAAAAACAAAAGGAATGTCTTTTTCGAGCAAGTGGGTGAGAGGTTTAGTGATTTTTGAAAAGTCCTTAATAAATCTACGATAAAAACCCGTATGACCTAAAAAACTTCTAATCGCTTTAACGGTTAGAGGGGGCGGTAACTTTTCAATTACTTCAATTTTTGCCTTGTCCACTTCAATTCCCCTAGCGGAAATGTTGTGGCCAAGGACTAAACCCTCACGTACCATAAAGTGGCACTTCTCCCAATTTAAAACTAAATTTGTCTCCTCGCAGCGCTTTAAAACTTTTCCTAAATTTTCTAAACATAGATCGAATGAGTCGCCAAAAACGGAAAAGTTGTCCATAAAAACTTCCATAATATTTTCTACATATTTATCAAAAATAGCAAGCATACACCGCTGAAAGGTGGCGGGTGCGTTGCATAATCCGAAAGGCATTCTACGGTAGGCAAAAGTTCCGAAGGGGCAAGTGAACGTCGTCTTCTCTTGGTCCTCGGGTGAGATAGGGATTTGAAAATATCCCGAGAGACCGTCGAGGAAGCAATAAAAATTGTGCCCGGACAAACGTTCTAAAATTTGATCGATAAAGGGGAGGGGGAAGTGATCTTTTCGAGTGGCATCGTTTAGTTTACGGTAATCGATGCACATCCTCCATCCCGTTATCGTCCTAGTTGGAACTAAATCGTTGTTTTCGTTTGGTACTACCGTGATCCCACCCTTCTTAGGAACAACCTGAACTGGACTTACCCACTGACTATCGGAAATAGGATAAATTATCCCTGCATCTAATAACTTAAGCACCTCTCCCTTCACAACCTCTTTCATATTTGGATTAAGACGACGTTGTGGTTGAACTACACCCTTAGGACTATTTTCAAAAAATATGTTGTGTGTGCAGAAAGAGGGACTGATGCCAGGAATATCACAAATTTGCCACGCTATAGCTCGGCGATGCTTTTGTAGTAGTTCGATCAATTGATCGTTTTCGGATTGGGAAAGAAAAGCCGAGATTATAACGGGCAATTTTGAATCTTTTGCAAGAAAGGCATATTTGAGGTGGTCAGGCAGTGGTTTTAAATCAAGCTGGGGTGGTTCGTCATAAGAATTTTTTAAATTTTTCTCTTTTTCAAAAACAAGATTTTCATACTTTTTCCTACTACATGCAAAATTATTTTCAACATTTTCTTGGATCGACATCACCGGGTTGTCAAAATTATGTGAAGAAATTTCAGAAAACGAAGATGAAAATTCATTGGGGGAAATGTTAGAAAGGGAAAGGGAAGAGTCTTCATTTAGAACGTCAACAAAAAAACAAGAGTCATCATTTTTTAAGGAGTTTTTCATGGATTGATTTATAGAAAATGTGACCTCATCATCTCCCACACGCAAAAACAACTTTCCGTTACTAACGTCTATAACTGCTCGAGAGGTGGCTAGAAATGGTCGTCCAAGGATAAGAGGGACCTCGACGTCTTCTTCAATATCAAGAATGACAAAATCCACCGGGAAGATGAATTTGTCGACCTTTACTAGCACGTCCTCAACGATACCTAGTGGATACTTGATAGACCTATCAGCTAATTGGATACTCATCCTTGTAGGGCTCAGAGTGCCCAATCCTAACTTCTTAAATAGTGAAAAAGGCATCAAGTTGATGCTCGCTCCTAGATCTGCCAACGCATATTTAACAAATAAATCACCAAAGACACAAGGAATGGAAAAACTACCCGGATCGTTTATCTTTTTAGGCAGATTAGAATTTTTAACGACTGCCGAGCATTCTTCATTCAATGTTACATGTGATAAGTTCTCCAATTTCGTTTTGTTTGTTAATAAGTCCTTAAGATATTTTGCGTACTTCGGCATTTGACTAATCGCTTCATGAAATGGCAAATTAATGTGAATTTGTTTGAACATTTCAAGAAAGCGTTGGTACTGATCATCTAGTTTGTCTTTCCTAAGTCTAGCCGGATAAGGAGGTGGCGGGAATTCTTTTAGGACAACAGGAGCATTATTTTGAAAATCATTTTTTTCTTTTTGAGAATCAGAAATAATAGAGCCATCGTTTTCTTTTTCAAATGTAGATTTTTCTTTTTCAGAATCTAAGTTGTCATTTTCCGTGGGGGTAAAAACTGGAGGAACAATCGCCTTTGGCTCTTCCCTTGTGGTGGGCTCGTTAACAACTTTACCGCTCCGAAGGGAAATCGCATTTGCATGCTCCCTTGGGTTAGGCTCAGTGTTCGAGGGAAGAGTTCCAGGTGGTCTCTCGGAAAAGGCCTTAGCGAGTTGGCCAACTTGATTTTCTAAGTTTTTCATGGATCCTGTTAAATTTCTAATAGTGGCATCGTTCGAGCTTATATATTTAGCGAGGATCTCTTCCAAAGGGGAAGGTTTTTGAAAATTTTGTTGCGGTGGTGGTGGTGGTGTAAAATCGTGCGGTGGACGTATTACGTTAGCATTATTACTCCAAGAAAAATTAGGATGGTTACGCCATCCGGGATGATAAGTGTTCGAAGAAGCAGAAAAACCAGGAGGAGAAGAAAAATTCGAAAAAGCAGAAAAATTATTCGCCGAAATATTCTGAGCAGGCCTGGGTATGTTCCCCAGATAATCCACCTGCTCGGCAGCAGCAGCATTTTCATATACCTTAGCGGTGGAGGGAGCAGTCATCTCCGAGATCTTCTTGTTGAGCATTTCCACTTGCATCGCCAGTTGCGTCACCGAATCCACTTCATAGATACCTGCAGGTTTAGATGGGCGAGACCTGGACGAATTCCACTGATAAGTGTTCATCGCCATGTCATCGATAAGCTCAAGAGCGGCTTCCGGAGTTTTGCGGTCTAAAGAACCAGCGGAAGCGGCATCTATCATTTGCTTAGTCACTTGGTTTAGCCCATTATAGAATGTCTGAACCTGCAACCATACAGGCAGAGCATGATGTGGGCATCTTCTTAAAAGTTCTTTGAACCTCTCCCAAGTGTCATAGAGGGTCTCAGAATCAATTTGAGAATATGAAGTTATATCATTTCGAAACTTAGCAGTTTTGGCGGGGGAAAATAACGAGAAAGAAATTTTTCAGTTAAAATGTTCCAAGTAGTGATTGATCCTCTTGGAAGAGAACTCAACCACTGTTTGGCTTTAGTCCTTAAGGAGAATGGGAAGAGTCTTAGCCTTATCGCATCGTCCGAGACACCATTAATCTTGAAGGTGTCACAGATTTCAAGAAAATTAGCAATATGCAAGTTCGGATCTTCATCTTGCGATCCGTCGAACTGTACATATTGCTGCACCATTTGAATGATGCTAGGCTTAAGCTCGAAGTTATTGTTCGCAATAGCGGGGCGAACTATGCTAGATTCTGTACCCTCCAGGTTTGGTCTTGCATAATGGGACATAGTCCTTTGCACGACTTCCTCTTGGTTGGGTCTTTGCAAGACTTCCTCTTGGTTTGGACTGTCCATTCTTAAGGTAGAATATGAATCGGAATGTTCGACCGGTATTTGAAGAGTCGGGCCTTTAAATCGCAATCTTCTCCGAAGAGTACGCTCGATTTCGTGGTCCAAGTCCAAAATAACCGACGGACTTCCCCGGGTCATGCACTGGAGGAAGAAAGAGTGAAGTATTGTTTATTATTATTATTATTATTTTTTTTAAATATATATTTTAGATGTTTTAGCCCCCAAACTTCCCAAGGACTACCCGATGAAGGGTTCGCAAGGTACTAGACAAGATAGCGGTACTTAAAACCGCATTGCCCTTTTTGAGAGGATTTTGTTGGTGTAGGAAACTTGTGATGTGGGTATTTATTGAAAATGATTATATTTATTATTATTATTATTTTTTTTTAAAGCGATTTTTTTTTTCTTTTTGGTTTGCAATAAGGAAGATAAAAGTAATAGATTCGTGTTTTCAATATATCAACAAGAGCTGATCCCCGGCAACGGCGCCAAAAACTTGGTGTCTACTAATCGTGAAGAAAATAAAAGCAACCGAACTAGCAATCCATCCAGGCAAGTATACCTATCGAATTGTAGCTAGGGGACACAAGTGTCGTATTGAAATCCGGGAACTGCTGAATACACTTACTCACACGAAGACTATTATTTTATCGGAGGAAAATCTTGAGGGCTAAAAAGGAAATTGCAATTAAGAAAGGAAATATAGTTAATCGATAGAAAGAGAACCACTGCATTTAATTAAAGAACTATTAGACGCGATTACGATAAAGTGTTAAAGAACTACGACAAAGGGATGGAAATGTACTCGATCAAGAATCACCTCGGCCAGAGTAATAAAGAAATGCGATAAAAGCCTAAACTTAATAGGGAAGAGTTTCTTGACCGTGGAGGTTCCTAAAGCTTAAACACACTTCTCTCGAAGTCGTGTCCGACTGAGTTTAGGTAGGTCCGACCGACTTTCGTCTAAATCAGAGGCCTAAAACTCGCTTTACGCGGTGAACCCCACTATTAGATTTTATTCCAATCCGGGAGATTTGAATGTCTGCCTCTCTCGAGGGGTGCATACCAATCCCTTTCCTCTTGAGTGCTCACTTCAAACTATCGGCCTTTCGGCTAGCCAAGCATGAAAGCTAAGGCGGAGAGTATACATCGATGATATATCTCCAGCCCAAAAGAATTCAAGAGCAATTCAAGGTTAAACCCCTAAAAAGGAAAGGTAAAATTAAAGCATCATAACTTAATCACTCAAACCTCAGATCATCAAGATCGAGTACAAGGAGGATTTAGTTATTCATGGTATAGAGAATGAAGATCATATTAATAGTGTGGAAAATAACACCGAGTAGAAGGGAAAGAGAGTAGCGAACTAATTTATTTCGTAATGTGGAGGAATCACAAGTAGGGCACACAGATACTATAAGAACACTTTCTACGATGATTACAAATGTTGTAAAAAGGAAGTACAGAAATGCGAAAAAGGCTTGCATGAAAAGAAACTCAATTACTTGAAGTAAAAAGGAAGAGACAAGCTTAAGACATAAAAACTAAAATAGCAGCACTTCTTCTTCTCTAATCTCTCCCAAACTCCCCTCAAACACTAGAAGATGATCCCTATTTATAGTGTTTTTTCGGGCTGGGTCACGCCCTATGACACGCCCATGGAGGGCGTGACCATAGGGCGTGTCTGATTCGGTGCGACATCTGGAGCGTTGGCATTTAATTTTGGCGTGGTTGTTGAGTTACACGCCCATCGAACACGCCCCTGGAGGGCGTGACATATGGGCGTGTCGGATTCGGTGCGTTGAAATTGAGCTCGGTACTGACTTCTCGGGACTTGGCGGGTCACGCCTGTCAGACACGCCCCTGGAGGGCGTGTCAGTGGGCGTGTCGGAGGGCGTGACAGCTAGTTTCTGGTGGAGATTGACTTCGGACCGGCGGCTTCATTCCATTAGGTTACACGCCCTTGGTACACGCCCTAGGAGGGCGTGACCATGGGGCGTGTAACAGCAAAACTTGTAAAATCCTGCAAAAAGAAGGGAAGATGTTAGTGACAATAATATATACAAAAAAAGTCAAAATATAAGCATACAAGACATGCTTTGTAAATTGAAAGCTAGAAAATACCATAATAGTTTAGGCTATAAAACGGACTATCAGCATACAACAACATAAAATTATAATAATACTTAGAACTTTAAGCTACTAAATTACCCAAAAAAGGATGACTAAAAAGTAGTCATCAGTTGTGACCTTCAAAGCTGAAACAACAAGGAGGAGCAGATAAAAGACTCCTCCACCAAGGAGAGCTGTAGAGTCTTAGAGTTCAGATCCCAGCTCATCAGGCAATGAATTGTATGATGGAGTACTGACACTATTCTCCAAACAGTTCAAGAAAAGGTTGAGCAAGAGGAGATAGTGGAAGAGCAAGGGCTCTTCAAGCTCCACTTCAAGAAAGCCTTATTCCCGCAAGTACAAGTTCAGAAGAGACCCTTCTGTGGAAAGGTATGACTCTAAGCAGAACAAACACATTAAGACTAATGTTGTTTGCTATTATTGCAATAGGAGTGAACATGTCATTGCTGATTTTCCAATCAAGATGAAGGAGCACAAGAAATCTGATGACAAGAAGCACTACAAGGACAAGGAGGCTAAAAAGAGCTTTTTGGCCAAGAAGAAAACCAGCTTATCAAATAGTGATTCATAGTCTTCGGAATCCGAATAAGAAGAGGCCTACATTGGTCTCATTTCTATTGAAGAGGAGGTTGATCATCAAGCTGTCTCAACTGGCATAATAGCTCCAACATTATCTATTGATAGTGACTTTAAAGAGGATGATTAATTCAGACTCATGGCCCTAACTGAAGACAATCAGGACAATTCTGTTCCTGGTGAGGTACACTCTCTCCCTAACTCTCCCTCTGTCTATGAGACTGGCTCAAATTCTGAAGTATCCACTTCATCTAGTGGGGACGAAGGATCAGAATCTGATGATAATGTCAATCAACTGATTGACAAGTATGATGCAATTCTGGATGATCTGAAGAAGAACAAGAAACTTGTCAAAAGACAAGCTGGGGAGATTGCCTCTCTTCAGCAAGTTTCTTCCCTACAGTCTGAGTCAGCTCCTTTGCTTGCTCAGATGAGCAGGGAAGTCAGTCAGTTGAAGACAATCTCTATCATCATAAATTGGCACCATGAGTCAGAAGAACAAGATCATCAAGGATCTTGAAGAGAAGGTACTCAAAGAGATGATGCTAGTGGCAGAATTTTCTAAGCCCAAAACTATACTTCCACTGATTGACTCCTTCACCTCTCAAAAAGATAAGAGAGGTTTGGGGTTCAAATGGAATACTAGAGCTGCCCATTCCAAAGGGAAAGGCAAGGCTCTAGTAGTGCCTCAGACCACCTTTCAGAAGGTTATTCGTATAACACCTCCCCTGTAATGATCGTATAATATGGGTCTGGTCGGGGCCCCACAACGTACAGCCTCCACAGCTTAAGCATTATAAGATGATATAAAAACTACCCAACTCAAAACTCAGAATTAAAACAGGGGAAACAACCAACCAACCAGAAGTTATCCACTACCACGAGAGTATCAGAATGGTCTTAAGGTCTTACAATAACCAATTGTCCAGAAACTGAAACAACAAACACAAACAGAGCAACGTTCCTTGGCACTTCTAGGCTACCTCGGCATGCAAGTTGGAAAACATAATGCACTAAGCATAGCACTAAACAAACAAAGCTGCTAAACAAATAGTTCACTTCATGAGGCTTAGGCCTTTTTGGCCGGCGAGCTTGCTCCTGCTTGCGATCCTTACCCTGTAAAAATTTATTATAATATGGGTCAGCAAAGGCTGACCTCAACTATGTAACCAATACATCTCCTCCCAGCCATCCCTAGCGAACCTCGAGGCACCCCATCACCCTGCAAATCAGCACATCGTATGCAAATATACATGAACATACAAAGAAAATAAACTTGTTTGGATGTCTCAAACAACAAACACGTTTCTATGTTGAGCAGGTAAAATAAAGGGGCCTAAAATACAGCATGTATGCAATCCCGGGTTTCACCCAAGGCACCCTATAGCGCATGAAACGAACACATCATCACGCATCATCAAACAGGTACTTCCAATTTCCCCATCGATGTTCAAGCTGCAATTAAACGGGTACTTCCAATTTCTCCACTGGCGTTCAAACCGCAAACACACGGGTACTTCCAATTTCCCCTAATGGCATATAAGCCGCCACACAGAACTCTTGCCAAGGCTCCACCCGCTCGTGGGTCTCAAAACCCGGGCTTGCCCGCAAGCTCTGACTTCTCACGTCAGGATTCCGTCTCACAAAAAAAACACCGATGCTAAGAAACCTTATTTGACCCAACCCGCTCATGGGCTTCATTGCCCGGGCTTGCCCAAAGCTTGACGCTCTCGTCAGTTTCACAAAATGGGACTTGTCTCGCCGGGACACTCTCCACACATGACTTGCATGTCATGGGTTAGCCAGCCGACCACAGAGACAAAGCCGCACCTTAGCACATCACAATTAATAGCCATTTACACCCTAATCCACCATTCATTCTCGCACAAAATAAAGGGGGGACGAACATCATAAATGACTTCTTGCCGCAAAAGGATTTCTTGCATAATACTTAAGGCTCGTTATGCAACATCACTGAATCAGACTAATGGTCGTGACTACGGCTTCACCCGCAATGCCTAATCCACTAGTGGAGCAGATTTCTAATGCAACATCATGTCGGAGACAGACACAATCGACCCGGTGGCTCCTCTTGAACCATGGTGACCCAAACCCCTCTCATTTAAGAGAGTCGGTGTCTAAATGCTTGAAAGAAAGCAAGAACAACATGGATGCCATGCACGCATCCGAAATACCGAGAGGAGAAGTGTCATTACCTTACGACACCTCTTCCTAGCCTTGGAAAACTCGATTTGCACGGATGAAAGTGTGCGCCTTCAAGTACTTTCCACGGATCTGGCCTCAGATCGACGATCAGAGCCCCGATGCTTCATTAATGGTTGAGAAAGTCCTTCTTCTTCCTCCAAACTCTCTCTCCCCAAAACCCCAACTCTTTCTCAAAATGAGATGAAATGAGGGTTTAGAACATTTCCGCCCTATTTAAGCCCTTTGGACGGAGGTTCCTAGGTTATAGGATCAAATCCTAAGAGAAATCACATGACTAAAAAGCCAAAAGATGGAACTGCTCCTGTGTGCTATTGTCGGGCGGTAACTAGCTACTGCACCGTGGTAGCTTTCCGAGCGCTCGACAAGAAAATAATGTCACGCTATCGCCAGAAGTAAGAATAATGCTGTGCAGTAGCTCACTCAACTCCAACCACTCAATGCCTCCACTCAACGCCTTCTACTCAACGCTCTCAATGCCAGGCTACCGCCGAGCGGTCGCTAACTAACGTCGTGCACTAGTACTCAACGCTTGGTTTCGACGAAACAAGGATATCATCGGGCGATATCTACCTATCATCACGCGATAGCTTCCTGAGGCTCAAGATCTAGAAAAATTAGGGTGTTACAACTCCTCTCCCCCCTAACAAGAATTTTGTCCTCGAAATTTAGCATGCATTCAACCAAAAAGCATACATGAAGCAAAAGTTCTGGGAAGTCCTCCTGCATTGCTTGCTCGCGCTCCCAAGAGAATTCGTATTGCTTGTATTGTCCCAATACACCTTTACGAGTTTGACCTCTTTGTTCCGCAACTGCGGATCTTCTTAATCCACTAAGCCAACTGGACGGACTTTCGTTCTAAAGTTCTCTTGTACCGGCACTGCCGTTAACTAAACCACAACACCTGCCTCCACCAAGGCTTTCCTTAAAACTAAAACATGGAAGAAATTGTGTAATCCACTTAGATTCTGGGACAATGCCAACTGGTAAACTGCTTCTGCAATACGTTCTGTAACTTCGAACGAACCCAAAAACCTCAGACTCAACTTCTTGAGTTGGCAAATCCGCAAAACACCTTTGAACGGCTTAATCTTTAGATATACCCAGTCGCCAACCACGAACTCCGCGTTCCTATGGCGCGCATTGAAAAACTTCGCCTGTCGATCCTGAGCAACCTTCATGCGCTCCTTAATGGTTTGCACCAACTCACAAGCATCAGCTATCATCTCTTTTCCCAAAAGTTTGGAGTCTCCCGCCTCTATCAATGGCATCGGTGTTCGACACTGCCTTCCATACAAAGCCTTGTATGGCGCCATCTTGATACTCGCCTGGAAACTCCACCATGAAAAGGTGATCTTCCCACCTCTTGCCAAAATCAAGGGTACACATTCTCAGCATATCCTCCATAGCACAGTTCGTCCTTTCGGTTTGACCATCGGTTTGAGGTTGGAATGTTGTACTAAACTTGAGCCTTGTGCCCAGACTTTCTATACCAATGTCTAGTCTTTATAAGTTAATCGTCCATCGCGATCACTAACGATACTCTTTGGAATTCCGTGCAATCGCACAATATCACGAACATACAGTTCTACCAGTTTCTCCACACTATCCTCCTTCCGATTCGGGATGAAGTGAGCCACTTTGGTCAAGCGATCCATGATCACCCAAATTGCATCGTTACCCTGCTGCGACCGAGGTAAGCCATGCACAAAATTCATAGAGATGTCATCAAATTTCCACTTGGGGATAGGAAGAGGCTTCAGGAACCCGGCGGCTTTTGACACTCAGCCTTCACTAAGGCACAAGTTTGGCACCGACTCACGTACAAAGCTGCATCCTACTTCAAACTAGGCCACCAAAAGGATTTCTTCATATCCAAGTACATCTTTATACTACCCGGGTGAATGGAGTACTTCGTGAAATGATCCTCAAACATCAACTTCTCGCAGAGCTTGCCAAACTGCGATACATATACCCGTCCTTCTTTCCTGAATATTCCATCAATCATCTCTCAGGCACTACCCTCGCCTTTTTGAGCTTCCACAACCAATGGATGGAACTCCACATTTGAAAGTTATTACTTCAAGGTTAGCTAGTCACCTAGAGGGGTTTGAATTTTCTTAAGCCTTTTTGTTTTTTTTTTCTTTTCTAAGTGATCTAGAGCTTGTCCTTAGTACCTGCAATATAAAATAAGAACAAGCAACAGAGCACAACACTCAGATATTTATAGTGGCCCCCCAATTGGGTACATCCACTTTCCCTCCCACATTTCTAACTTATGTTAGACAAGGCACAAACTCCTCCAAAATGCTCCTCAGAGCTTACACCTCAGGCCCTCAGCCTTACACTCAGGTTCTCATCAGAACCCTACCTCAGAACCACAAAGGTTCCTACCTTAGAGCCATGTAGTGCTCCTACAGCTCATTGGTCCACAAACCATCTACTTTAGCCTTATATTTAAGGCCTACAGCTCAGGCTTCTCAGCCCTAAAACTTCAGGAACAAGTCCCTACTCTCAGAGTATTGCAGCACTCCTACAGCTCAGTACCCTTCCAGGTACCTACCTCAGTGCCCTCCCAGTCACCTACAGCTCAGCCTCCTCCAAGGCCTATAACTCAATGACATACTTGTCACCTATAGCTCAGTGACTCAATAGTCACCTACCTCAGGCATTAGGCCCTACACTCAGGCTGGGAGGATAGCCCTACCTCAGATCCACACTTTGATCCTACCTCAGTACCCCAACATGGAACCTACCTCAGTGACTAATTAGTCACCTACAACTCAGGCACAAAGTGCCCTATAGCTCAGATTCAGACAACCTGAATCCTACAGGAAATATATTGAATAATATGAAATACTTACTCAGAGATAAATCTCTGAGTCTACCTTGTTGGACTGAGCAGATATCAGTCCAGCCCTCTTGATGTAGAAGGAATTAGTCTTCTTCTACAACTACATATTTCTCTACTGCACTGAAGAACAACTATCTACTATTGAAGGATGACGACCCTTCACACAGCTATATCTTCTTGCTGATTGGATGAATCAGCCACCTTGTTCTCCAAAGAATAATCTCGCTAAACTAGAAAAAGCTTCAGCTATCTTTCTCTGTCTTTTTGGCTAGGTCTGCTCGACTTGACTTTCAAGCTCGTCGGAGAAGATGAAGTCCAACCGCCTCTCTTTTCATTCTTGTGTTCGTTAACCCGAATCCCTTTTTTTTTAATATCTGCTGATTTGTATCAACGACACAATTGAATATGGGCCCCGCCAAGGATGGTCAGCACCACCTACCTCAAAAGAGGACAAATAGTAGCTTCCGGCGCTACTGTAGCTTTCCTACAATGGCATGAAATACTTTGTCTGTGCTCGATGAATGGAGAGCTGGGTTCGATGATTTTTTAAATCAGTATGATGAATTTTGAACTGAGCTCGACTAACTCAGAATCTTCAGACTTTAACTTGAGCTCGACAAAAGGTGAGCTGGGTTTGACGAATTCTGAAATCAGTTCGACGAATTCTGAACTGAGCTCGACAAACTCATAATCTTCAAACTTTAACTTGAGCTCGACGAAAGGTGAGCTTGTTTCGACGAATTCTGAAATCAGTTCGACGAATTCTAAACTGAGCTCGACGAACTCTGAATCTTCAAACTTTAACTTGAGCTCGACGAAAGGTGAGCTCAGCTCGGCAAACTCAGAATTCAGGTCGACAAATTCTGAACTGAGCCCTTCTATAGAAGCGTAGAGTGAGCCCGCCTTACTCAACGCTTCTGGACTTAGAGAAATTCTGCTAGCTTTGTCTCAATGGTTCCTTCTCAACTCTCTAAGCGGTTTCTTCTTCTCAACTGAGACTATCTTTTTCCTTAGCGGTTTCTTCTCAACTGTCTCAGTGGTTTCTTCTTCACAACTGAGACTATCTACTGTCTCAGCGGTTTTGCTATGACCACCATTTCTCTCAACGTTTTGTGTTGAGCTTCTCAGCTATCTCAGCGGTTATGCTGAGACATTTTTCTTAGCTGTCTCAGCTGTCTCGACGCTTTTGCCTTAGACAGTCTTCTTAGCTGTCTCAGCTGTCTCTGGAGTTGAGAGCATTGAGTATACCTTCATCACTCAACGCTTTTTGCCTTAGTCAAATTACCTGACTTCCAGCTTACCCTTTTTGTTCACCTGTCCAATCAAGGATAACCTGCATGTATGAACTTAAGCACACATCAAATACTTTTATGCCCCTAAGAATGATTGGCGATGCCTCCTGAAATCCTGAGGAACATTGTAGGGCACACCCATCCATGCTATTTGAAGAAGGCAGAACACCCATCCATGTTAAGGTGCATCAACACAAAAAGTATCATGATAGACTTGATGAGACATTATCATGACAACTTGCCATCCCAGTATAGGATAATGCCCCCTAGATGAGATGGCTTAACACTATGATTGAATAACCAATAGTACTGGTGAATTATTAATCATTAACAATGTAACAGTATGATTAACAGTAAAAGCTTTATTAATCATTTACAAGATAACAGTATTATTAAGATCTACCTAATCATTAACTTAGCCAAACAATAATAGCAAACTTGTGATTATAAGATATCTATGAAAGAACAACATTTCATTAATCACAGCTATATAAATGAGAATTGCAAGCACATTTATCACAACCATACAACTCATTAATTTCATTGATAGAGATTTGATATTTCTACACTGTTGATATTCATTACAAGACATTGATCAAATATTTAAAGAACCCTAAGTCTTGCAGCCTCATATAAGCTCTTCTTTGATGAACTTGAATCAGTATCCTTGTTAGCAGCAGTCTTCTTCAAGTTTTCAGCTTTGTTCTCCCGCCACTTGAAGTAAAGGAATGGCTTTGGAATATATCTGGGAGGCATTTCTTAGGATTGCTCTTCATTACCAGATTTTCTTTGAATACTCTTTCCCTTAGGGAATTTCTTTCCAAATGCTTTATCCATTCCTCAGAAGGATATACACTATCAATATTCTTTAAGATTTTTCCATGGTTTACCCAAGCATTGATAATGATGGATTCAAAGGCATCACTTAGCTGTTCATGATCTGGATCATCTCTGTTCTTAGCTCTCCTCTTAGCCATGAACTCTTCCGCCATCTGAGTTCCTTCCCTCTTTCTTCTGGCAGCAAGTTGTGCATCCTGTGCAGCTCTAGCTTGTGCTGAGAAGTCTAGGTCCTTTGGCCTCTTTTTATCCAGGAGGGGTAGGCAACCCCGATGCCTTGAATTATATTGAAGGCTTGATCTTCAATGAGTGTTGCTGCCTTAACATGGCTACTCTCCCCCTTTTTGCCTTCTTCAGAGATGGTCTTTTGCAGTAAGGTGGTGTTGGCTTCACATTTTCTTGATATAGATTGGAATATTCTCTCATTGTCAGTAAGCAACTAATTTTTCAGAAGTATTGCCTCCTTCATAGAGTGAAAATCAACATTGGTGACATACTGATTTACATGATCTGTTGTACCCCTGATTACCTCATCAGTTGCACTCACATAATTCTTGACATATCCTATGTCATCTGTAGAGAATTGTTGGCTTGTTTCCAAGGATTTCATGAGGGTGGTCAGCTTTATGCCAGCAATTCCAGCCATGTCAAACCAGGTGGTGACCTTTTTTTAAGTTAGAAGATTCTTCTTTACTTTCCTTGACTTCAGTCAATAGTTCCTCCCTTAGCTTGGCAACTGATTGGTCAACATACTCCTTGAGGGTTGTGGTTGGAGCATCTATGAGTGCTTTGATTTAGTTTAGTAATTCCTCATTGGAGATTGGGGTAGTTGAAGGATGGTTCATAGGAGGAGGAACATCTTCCTGAGCAGGGACCTGTGAGGGCTCCCCCTCAACTAAAGCACCTATAGTAGGTGCAGACTCAATAATTTTGTTGACTACATGATCCAGAGTTTCAAGTCCATCTGATCATGCTCCCCGTCAAACTGAGCATCCTTTTCAGGGCTTGACCCATTTAGATAGGTATCTAATACCTCAGGAGGCTCTTGGTTATCTTTTATAGCAGGGATATCTTCAACTGCAGCTACATCATCAGCAACAACCATATCTTCCTCATTTTTTGCAGCAATCTCTTCTTCTGTAGCATTCTTTGAAACTTGTCCTGATCTTGGACTAGCATGGATTTTATCAACATGCACATCACTGACTTGAAGTTTGAAGTTTGTAGAGGATTGACTAAGTAATAAGTCAACCTACAGACCAACATCAACTAGAGAGGAGGTTCCAAGCTCTGGTTCAGAGCTG
Organism: Platanthera zijinensis; assembly: GCA_039513925.1. Taxonomy (NCBI): domain Eukaryota; kingdom Viridiplantae; phylum Streptophyta; class Magnoliopsida; order Asparagales; family Orchidaceae; genus Platanthera; species Platanthera zijinensis. The sequence continues at coordinate 45,232,758 of CM077083.1, forward strand.
GCAGTTCTTTCTTCCTCAGCAGGTTTCTTCCTTATGTCCCTAGAGGAGTCCTTTATTGTTGAAGGTTGGCTCATTCGTAGGACCCTAGTGAATCTGTCCAAAGTTTTTATGTCCATTATTTTTAGATAGTGAATCTTTACTCCTTGCTCCTACTGGAATGTATCAGGGTAGGTGTTCACTAGGTATAAGAAAAGAATTATGCCCATGTTTGGAGTGTGTAGACAGTCTACTATTCTCTAGTAGATGAGAGAAGACCAAGAGGTCTTCCTATTGAAGATTATCCTAGACATGACATGAAACATTGGCTTGGAGATTGTGTCATGTGATCTAGGTTTGTCGATAAGGGCTTTCCCTACAATAGCTGCTAGCATTTTACATCTCTGATTGAAGAATTTCCTCTTAAGAGACCCAGGTTTGGCATCCCTGTATCTACACCACCTGAGAGCACTGTCTCTATCCATGATGGTGGGTTCATCTTCCTCGCTAGGGTTGACAGAGGGATTTGCCTAGTCTTTTAGGGTTTACCTTAATCTTGATCTCCTCAATCTTAGACTTAAGTGAGTCTTGAGAGGACAACACCTTGATGTTGGAGAAGAATTCTATTACCTCTTATCTAAGAATGGTGGAGGGTTCAGAAAGGGTGTACTCCAAACCTGTGGTCTCAATCATCCTTAACACTTCCTTAATCTCTGGCGAGGCATAACTGAATCCATTCCTCACAATTTCATAGCCCTCCTAGAGCTCCTTTGAGATCTTCAGCGCTATTTAGTTAGTGCGGCAAGAAGCTGAGAAGGTTTTCATCTCGACGGCTAAGGTTAAAGCTTTTAAGAGTGGTGTGGCTTTTTGTTTCTTGTCGCCTTTATATATATAGTGAAAAAGTTTAATTACGTTATCATTAGATTAACCAATTAAATATTTTTAGACTTAAGTTAGTACTTTTAGGCTTTACGGCTTACTCTACATTTCTTGTTATGATACAGGCACTTAGTGCTTCTATTATACCTCTCAGCTTTTCTTTTATTCACTTAATTCCTGGTTAATTTGTAGCTTCCCTTACTGTCTGGATGTACATTCTATTTGTCTCACCATTATACAAATATTTAATCAATTCTAAGTATAATGGAGACCTGTTATGCTAATAAGGTAGTTTTTAATTAGCAAACTTTATCAAGCACAGATTTACAGGAAATTTTATCTAGAGGGTAAAAGCTACAAGTTTTAACAATGTAGATCATTTTGATAGATAAGAAAATTATTGTTTTACACCTGGTGTGCTTGATTTGTTTTATCCTAAGTACATCTATCTTAGTTTATAAATCTGCAAAATTAGTCTCTGTATAAAAGAGAGAGACTTACCTTGAGGTTGTTAGCCTTTAGCCCTTGAGGATTTCACTCTTATCAACCTCAACCTTTGTTCCTTACTCCACTAGGACCATAGTCCTTGAGCAATCAACTTGTCCCAGACATTTTTCTAGAGCATCCTTTGTCCAAATACCAAGTCTTATCTAGACAGGTATTTGGACTATCCTGCAAAATAGTATTTACCTTCCCTTAGGAACCCAATACTTATTGGGTCCTAGGTTCATGTTAGCTTTATAGAACTTTTGTCCAACTCACTACCGGGGCTGTGCAACCTTCTGTCCACTAGCCACATTCAAGTTATGCCAACAATCAATGGCAAAATGGCCCACCTTTCCACAGCACAAACATTTATGAATGTTGTATCTTCTCTTCTAGGCACAAAATTGCTGTCCATGAGAGAAGTGATGTAACACCCCTTAACTCAAAAGAGGAACGAGCAGTGTTTGAGCCAAGTTTGGGACTTGTTAAGCTGAATACGGTCTGTGACACGGGCATGTCACATGGCCGTGTCGTGCTCGGGTAAGAGCGTTTGGTCGTCGAGGTGAGGTTGACGATCAGTGAGGACTGGGAACACGGCCCGGGACACGGGCGTGTCCCAAGGCATGTCAAGCACATGGCCGGTGATACGGGCGTGTCATATGGCAATGTCCTCTTCTAGAAGTTTTGGTACTGTATCGATTGAGGGACACGACCAGGAACACGGGCGTGTACTAATTCACACGGGCATGTTGAGGTTATTACGGGCGTGCTTAAGCCCGTGTCCTGTTCGAGCGCGACTATTTCAGCATCGATTGAGGCACACGACCCATGACACAGGCGTGTCCATGGTTGATACGGGCGCGTCCCAAGCCGTGTTAGAGGTCGTGTCCTGTTTTGTAATCTCTCATTTTACGGCGAGTGAGGAGCACGGCCTTGGACACGGGCATGTCACAAGCCGTGTTCGACCCAGGAAATTCATTTTTAGGGTGAATCATGGACGCTCGTTTCCTTTAAAAAAGATCCGACGGCTCAGCCCTTCCCCTGTTGGTATTTGGCCGGGAATAAGGTTTAGAAACCTCATTTCATTGCGAGCTTTCTCTTTCTAAAGTCTAGAGAGAGGTGAGAGTAAGTAAGAAGGTGAAGGAGAGTTCCGGCCGCTGGAGGAGCTTCGGAGCCTCGATTCTCGATCCGAGTCTAGATCTGCGGAGGCGAGGTCGATACGGTGCTTTCCATCTGACTAGATCTTCATGGCGCCGAAGAGAAATGCTAGGGTAATGAATCTCTTCTTGGACATGTGACGTCTCCTTTCCTTTTGGCATAGGAAGCCCACTCTCGTGAGTATACAGTGAGTTTGAGATGTTCCTTCGAGAAGACATGAATAGTCCCCGTTGTTTTACATGTTGAGTCCGGAATCAAAGTACAGACATAGGTATGGTGTGTGAAGCCTACCCGGACAAGTTGGTCTGGATCGGTTATGTTTCATTATGCATGAATGGTCTGAGAAGACTCCGTGACGATGGTTATTTTTGGGTTTTCTACGCGGTAGATTGCATCAGGGAATCTTGTGGATTAACTCCAAGGTGCACCCGAAAAACTTGGCAGAGGCTTGATTCTGCCAACTTGTTGGCCTGGGAGCCAACATGCACATAACTGGGTTATGTAAGATTCGTGTAATCTCTTTGGTACTCAGGGAAGCTTGACCCGCACATATGGCTTAAATTGACATTGCGGTGTGAGCAACGGGTTAGACGGAACCGTACTCGCTCTATGTAGTTCGGTTAAAGAGACCTAAGGTACATGGTACTTACCGTTGGCATAGATGGAGGGTCTTATGCTTTGGCCAGAAAGACTATAATGCTCACAAATTTGCTGCCCTGGAGGCGGTGGTGAGACCACAGAATTGTTACCGGGTTCACCGTGTAAGTGCCCTGAGAGCACGGGGTGTGTTGCCATACGGGCCTGCACCTGTGGTGTGTTGTGCAAATGTTGTACTTTCACTTAATTGTTGGGTTATGAATGCACTACAGGGAAGGAGCACTGCTACCCCAATAATGGGGTGGGATCGTTACAATTTGGTCAGCTTTAGCTGACCGTTGCTTTGTTTGCCACCGTGTGGTGGATTGTTGCTTGTAGGTGCTGCGGAGCCGAGTTATAAGTAGCAGGCTGAAGCCCTGGTTGCTGAGCCATCCCTCGAAGGCCATGCGAATGTTTACTTGTTTTATACAAGTTTAACCGACCTGCGAGCCGATGTTTGTAAAACACTAGTTATTTAAGTATACCCTTTGTAAGGCCATAAGGCCAAGTACTTTGTGTATTTTGTACGTTAATTCGTAATTTTGGATTGTTAGTGGACATTCATGTTATTGTCTTAGGTTCTTTCTTTGCAACTTTTAAATTGCTTCCGCTAGAATGTACTCTGAGTAGGACGTGTTATTGGAATGATTGTTTCATTGAGTAACCCACTAGTCTGTCCGTGGTATATGACGTCGGGCCCCAGCCGGACCTACTGCTATATGCTATGTTATGGATAGGGGTGTTACAATTTGGTATCAGACTATCAGTTTCGGTCATGCTTAAATGAATTCGTGGGCGAATTCTTTTAAGGGGTGGTGAGCACATGTGTGAGCGTCATCGTTATAACATCATGAATGTCCACTTAGGAATGAGAATACACATGTTTGAGGAACCTGCGTGTTCTTATAATTTCTTTTTGCAATATTGTTCGGTCACTTAATGGTGTTTTGTATGTATATAGGTGGCCAGGAGTGGTGCAGGGCCTTCAGAAAACCCATATTCTGAGGCAAGTAGTGCACCTAACGATGTGCCTACAACACCTCCCTCAGTAGAAACCATAAAATTGGGGGCTGAAGCGGTGTTCACTATGATTAATTTCTAGCCTACAAGGCAAATGAAGTAGCCTGCCCCTGCTGTGGAGCAAGTACCGCTTCAAGCGGCAGAACCAAGAAGGGTGGAGCAAGTGGTCGTGGAGCCAATGATGCCTAGGAGAGCAACTGAAAAGCAACTCAAGCTTGTTATGGGCTTCAATCCTCCAGTGTTCTCGGGGATGGGAACCCCAACCCAAGCTGAGGATTGGCTCTACCGAGTAAAGACAGTTGATAACTCTAATTATTTCTATCTTTTTATTCATTTATCTATATTAATAGTTGGATATTTCAAATTAATTTTATATTATTAAGTTTATTTTAACTTGTTAATATAATTTATATCTATTTGTGTTAATAAAATCATTTTTAATCTTGCAGGGCAGATCTACAGGTTATTTGGAGCAAAAAGAAGAATTTTCATTTTTTTCTGCCTAGACACGCCCTATGACACGCCCTACCTGGGCGTGACAAAGGGACGTGACACGTGATAACCAAGCCTGCAGCCAGAGCCCGTCGACCGCGCCAAAAGATCGTCGACCAACCTTGACACGCCCGTGTAGGATGAAGACACGCCCGTGTACTCCTTACACGGGGCGTGACGGCCCATGGAAGAATCGTTGACCGCTGCCACGTCAGATTAAAATGACACGCCTGGGTCACGGGCGTGACCCAGGGCGTGTCCCGTGCGTTTCCAGCCAATTATTCCTCCGTTCCAGCCGTTGCCGCCAGAGATCGTTCCTGCTTGACACGCCCCTAGTCACGGGCGTGACTAGGGGGCGTGACACCTTCTTGAAGACAACTTTTACTCCTGCCATTTTCAGCTTCCCGCCGTTTCCAGAAACTGCCGTGACACGCCCTAGGTCACGGGCGTGACCTAGGGGCGTGACCCGTCAGTTAACCAATTTTGGCGGTTTTTCCTCCAACGTTCCCGGGCTTTCAAGACGACGGTTCCGAGCCTGACACGCCCTAGGTCACGGGCGTGACCTAGGGCGTGACCAAACAAAATTTTTCTATAAATTCCAGACAGCTTCAGATGCTAAGGAGTCGAATTTTGGGAGTTGGAGTCTTGTAATTTCCTGTTTCTTTTGCTGTATTTTCTCATTTCTAAGTTAGATTTACCTTTGTTGTAACTTTAATTTTAGTTATTTCCATTTCAATCATGTCTTTTCCTACTTCATTTTGTATTTCCCCAATCATGATGAGTAGCTAATCTTCTTTTAGCACTTGATCATGATGAACCTTAGAATAAAATAGATCTTTCTCCTTCTTATTAAATGTCTTGTTCTTAATTGTTCTCACTACGATTTATCTTTGATTTTTATTTCTCCGAATTCATATTACGCGGATATGATCTTCGATCTAAGATCCGTATCCTAAATGACCGAGAGGTTGCGGATACGAGGAGATCACTCAAAGATAAAAGGAGTTGAATGTACTCCTCGAGAGAGGACGACGTAAATCTTCCGGATTGGAGTCAAATCCAATAGTGAGGTTCACCGCATAAAGCAAGCTTAGGGGTTTCGACTGGCCGAGAGGTCTTAATCGATCAACCTAAGGTTAGTTAGAAGCATGAGCTCGAGAGAGATGCTTCTATATTTTAGGAACCTCCACGGTCGAGTGAGTATAATTAAGAACTCGCATTTCATTATTTTCCAAGAAGATTTATTTTAGTCTAAGGGGATTCTAGATCAAGTGCTAGCTTTCTCATATTTGAATTTCTCTTTAGCTTCAACTTTAGTTTTATTATCTAGTATAATCCAACCAACTTTTCCGTTTGATAAAATAATAGCTCTTCCTTGTGAGTACAAGTACTCAACAGGCCCCGAATCGCAATACGACACTTCCTATACTGCATTTCGATAGGTACGCTTGCCTATTCGGGATTCTAGTTTGGTTGTAATTTAACTTCTAGAAAATCTTCATCAAGTTTTTGGCGCCGTTGCCGGGGACTTTTCTTTGTTGATATTTTGAAAGCAAGGATCTATTAATTTTATCATTTTTTTTCTTTTATTTCAAAAAAAAAAAAACTTTTTTTTCAAAAGTTTTATCTTTAAATTTTTATATTTAAAATTTCTTGCGAAAGGGCCGTGTCGGGTTTTCATCCCGCAATACCGCCTAGTACCTTGCGAACCCATCACTGGGTAGCCCTTGGGAAGTCCGGGAAATTTTATCTTATAAATTTTTAAACCTTAAAACTTTTATCTTTTGTTTTGTTCTTGTGTATGACCCGAGGGAATCCGTCACCTCTTTTTGATTTGGATCCGGAAATCGAGCGAACCCTTCGGCACCGCTTACAATTTCGAGTTCCGAATTTTCAAGATACGGAATCCTTAGGAGACACTCCTAATCCTTCTTTAATTCTCTCTCTGTCACTGTCTTCCCCTTCTCCTTCTTCATTTAGTTCTTCTTCTCATTCTCCTAGATCTCTTTCTTCTTCTTCTTCCAATATGGGTGAGCCAAATGCGGTCGAACAACGAACTATGTCCTATTATGCCCGTCCAAACTTGGACGAGGCTCAATCTAGTATTGTTCGCCCCGCTATTGCCCCCAATAATTTTGAGTTGAAGCCAAGCATCATCCAAATGGTACAACAATATGTACAATTTGATGGGCTTCAAGATGAAGATCCAAAGGCGCATATTTCTAATTTCTTAGAAATATGCGATACTTTTAAAATTAATGGTGTATCCGATGATGCCATCCGGCTAAGGTTATTTCCATTCACATTGCGCACTAAAGCCAAGCAATGGTTGAGTTCTCTACCAAGAGGATCAATCACAGCATGGGCTGAAATGACGGAAAGATTTCTTACGAAATACTTTCCGCCGGCTAAAACGGCTAAATTGCGCAATGATATTACTTATTTCTCCCAACTTAAGTCGGAAACATTATATGATACTTGGGAGCGTTTCAAGGAATTGCTTCGTCGATGTCCTCATCATGCAATTCCGGATTGGTTACAAATCCAAACCTTCTATAACGGCCTAATTCTCAAACTAGGCAACATATCGATGCCGCCGCCGGTGGAACGCTTAATAACAAAACACCGGCGGCCGCCCAAGAGCTAATAGAAGGTATGGCTTTGAATACCTATCAATGGAGTACACCTCGGTCTAAATCACCTAAACCGGCCGGGATGTATGAAATTGATACGGTCTCCAATCTATCTCTCTAGGTTGAGATGCTAAACAAAAGATTAGAAGAGATGTCTGCTCCCTCTTCTATACCTACCTGGGATCCTACTTCTTCCCCCTCTCCCACTACGTTGGCCGAGCATGTGGATTATATGGGAAATTCGAATCGGCCACCTTTTAATCCGGGTAATACTAATTATGGTAATACCTATCACCCGGGTATAAGGAACCACCCCAACTTCTCTTGGAGTAATCCGGGGAACGCGGCTCGCCCACCAAACACAATCCCACCAGGATATTTTCCACCACAAGCTCCAAAAGCTCCCAATCTCGAGGAGTTGTTCTCCAAATATACTAGTACAAACGATGCCAATATCCGGAATCTCATCGGATCTCTTCGTAGTTTGGAGACTCAAATTGGGCAAATTGCAAAGATGCTCTCCGATCGACAACAATGAGCGCTACCGGGCAATACAGAGCCCAACCCAAGGGAGCAAGCCAAAGCCATCACTTTACGGAGCGGGAAGGAGGTAACCACTTCTACAATTCCAGTTGAATCTTCTCCAATTCCGGTTGATACGGAGGTAACGATTTCTTCATCTTCTCCTCCGATTAAGCCTTCTAGTTATATTAAACCAAAACCTTATCAACCACCTCTTCCCTATCCGTCTAGAATGCAAAAAGACCGGATAGATGAGCATCACGGTAAATTTTTAGATATGTTTAAACAAATCCAAATAAATTTACCGTTATGCGAAGTGATAGCACAAACGCCAAAATATGCTAAGTACCTCAAGGATCTTTTATCAAATAAAAAGAAACTTGAGGATATCTGCACGGTTCAATTGAACACGGAGTGCTCAGCGATTTTACTTAATAAATTGCCTAAGAAATTACCTGATCCAGGTAGTTTCTCTATACCTTGTTCATTTGGCGATTTATTGGTAAAACGTGCGTTAGCCGATTTAGGTGCCTCAATAAATTTAATGCCTTATTCTTTAGTTAAGAAATTGGGTTTAGGAGAACCTAAACCCACAAGAATGAGCATTCAATTGGCGGATCGGTCTATTAGATATCCGATGGGTATTATTGAGGATGTGCTTGTCAAAGTTGACAAATTTATCTTTCCGGAAGATTTTGTCATCTCTGACATCGAAGAGGACACCGAGGTACCACTCATTCTCGGTCGCCCATTTCTTGCCACCTCGCGCGCAATTATAGACATTAGTAACGGTAAACTTCTCCTTAGAGTCGGAGATGAAGAAGTTACCTTTACTATTGATACGTCTATGAAAAATTCGCTCTCCAATGACGACTCATGTTACTATTTAGAGGCTTCTCCTGAAGAAGACTTTATTCCTTTTTCTGAACATTCTTTATCGTCTATTGATCATAACGCATATTTTGAAAATTTAGATTTAATTGCTTATGAAAATAGTGATAAGGATTCGATCACTCGCATACCTACTTTTGAAATTTTGGAAATTAGTAGCGATCGTTTGAAAACTTCTTATGATGAACCTCCCACGCTTGAACTAAAACAATTGCCTGATCATTTAGAATATTTATTTTTAGCGGAGGATTCTAAACTTCCCGTAATTGTGTCGGCCTACTTGACCGATGATGAAAAATATAAATTATCTAATATTTTAAAACGTCATCGCCGCGCAATTGCGTGGAAGATCACGGATTTGAGAGGAATTAATCCCTCCTTTTGCACCCATAAAATTTTATTGGAAGAAAAAGCTCACAAAACAATTCAACCTCAACGCCGGCTAAATCCTAACATGAAGGAGGTAGTCAAGGCCGAGGTGATTAAATTATTAGATGCGGGCATCATCTATCCGATTTCGGATAGCTCTTGGGTGAGTCCGGTCCAAGTGGTACCTAAGAAAGGAGGCTTAACGGTAGTTCCTAATGATAAAAATGAATTAATTCCTACCCGAACCGTTACCGGATGGCGGGTTTGCATCGACTACCATAAATTAAATGATGCAACCCGAAAGGATCATTTTCCTTTGCCGTTCATTGACCAAATCCTTGAACGGTTATCCGGGCACTCGTTTTATTATTTTCTTGACGGTCTCTCGGGATATTTCCAAATCCCAATCGCACCCGAAGACCAAGAGAAAACAACCTTCACTTGTCCGTTTGGCACCTTCGCCTATCGAAGGATGCCTTTTGGTTTATGCAATGCGCCGGCAACCTTCCAAAGGTGTATGCTAGCGATCTTTGATGAACTAGTGGAAGATATCATGGAGGTCTTCATGGACGATTTCTCCGTCTTTGGAGACTCTTTTGATTTATGTTTAGCAAATCTTTCCCGTGTACTCCAAAGATGTGAGGACACGAACCTAGTCTTGAACTGGGAAAAGTGCCATTTTATGGTGCGGGAAGGTTTGGTTTTAGGCCATAAAATTTCTAGCAAGGGTATAGAGGTAGATAAAGCAAAAATTGAAATTATAGAAAAATTACCTCCACCCTCAAATGTTAAGGTCGTTCGTAGTTTTTTGGGGCACGCCGGTTTCTATCGCCGGTTTATTAAAGATTTTTCTAAAATCACTAAGCCCCTTACACACTTATTAGAAAAAGATGCGCCTTTTATTTTTGATGAAAATTGTTTGCGCGCTTTTTCACTTATAAAAGAAAAATTGATAAACGCACCAATCGTGATAGCCCCCAATTGGGAACTTCCTTTTGAAATTATGTGCGATGCTAGTAGTTTTGCCGTTGGTGCGGTCTTAGGACAACGCATCAATAAAAATTTTCATCCGATATATTATGCGAGCAAAACACTAACCACCGCACAAGAAAATTATACAACCACCGAAAAAGAACTTCTTGCCGTAATTTTTGCCTTTGATAAATTTCGTTCTTACCTTACTTTATCCAAAGTTATTGTTTTTACCGATCATTCGGCTTTGCGTTATTTACTAACCAAAACAGATGTCAAGCCTCGATTGTTTAGGTGGGTATTGCTTCTCCAAGAATTTGACTTGGAGATTCGGGATAAAAGAGGAGCGGAAAATCTAGCGGCGGATCATCTTTCTCGGTTGGAGAACCCCAATTCAGAGGAGCTCAAAGAGGAGGACATCGATGACACATTTCCTGAAGAGCGCCTCCTCGCTATGCATAAGGTAATCACTCTCCCCACTCATTGGTTCGCCGATTTTGCAAACTTTCTTGTTGCAAGATTCCTCCCAAATGGTTTTTCTTATCAAGAAAAGAAGAAATTCTTTTCAGATTTGAAAAATTATTTTTGGGAGGATCCATTTCTCTTCCGAGTTTGTGCGGACCAAGTAGTGCGGAGGTGTGTTTCTCATGAGGAGGGCGCAGAAATTTTAAAACATTGTCACGAGGGACCCGCCGGTGGGCATTATAAAGCTAATCGGACGGCTCGGAAAGTACTTGAAGCAGGCTTCTATTGGCCGAGCATCTTCAAGGACGCTCACGCACATGTAAGTCGTTGTGAACAATGCCAACGCTCAGGTAATATTTCCCGCCGAGATGAAATGCCCTTAAATTTATTTATAGAAATTGAAGTTTTTGATTTATGGGGAATCGACTTTGTCAGCCCGCTACCAACTTCCTTTGGAAATAAATATATTCTGGTAGCGGTTGACTACGTGTCACGGTGGGTGGAAGTGCAAGCTCTCCCCACCAATGACGCCCGAGTCGTGACGCGATTTCTTAAACAACTATTTTCACGATTTGGAGCACCGCAGGCAATAGTTAGTGATAGGGGCACCCACTTTTGTAACGCACAATTTGCTAAAGTATTATCTAAATACGGCGTTACATATAGGTTAGCCACCCCCTATCACCCTCAAACTAGTGGCCAGGTAGAAGTAGTTAACCGAGAAATTAAACGTATTCTAGAAAAAACGGTTTCTACTAATAGAAAGGATTGGTCGGTCAAGCTTGATGATGCTCTATGGGCTTATCGGACCGCGTACAAGACCGCTATCGGTTGTACGCTGTATCGATTGGTCTATGGGAAAGCATGCCACTTACCGGTTGAGCTTGAACATCGTGCCTTTTGGGCACTTAAATTTTTAAATCTTGATGAAAATTTGTCCTCCGAGCTCCGTAAATTCCAACTTAACGAGCTCGATGAGTGGCGCTCCCTCGCTTATGAGAGTAATAAACTCTATAAGGAGCGCACCAAATTTTATCATGACAAGAAAATTAAGCACCCAAAGGACTTTAAACCGGGAGACCAAGTCCTTTTATATAACTCGCGCTTACGCTTATTTCCGGGTAAACTTAAGTCCCGTTGGTCCGGCCCCTTTGTCGTAAAGGAGGTTTGGCCTTACGGGACGGTTCTTATTTCACACCCGGAAAAAGGCAATTTTAAGGTGAATGGGCACCGGCTAAAATTATTTTTTGCCGGTGATAATATTAACGAAAAATTAGACAACATAATGTTGTCAAACCCATAATAAGCGCGCGCCACTATGGTCGAGCTCACCGACCATAAACAAAGCGCTCGTGGGAGGCACCCCACGGTTATCTTTTCTTTTTTTATTATTTTCTAATTTTCTTTTTAAGTTTTTTTTTTACAGGCTTGAAGGACATCGCTGCATGACGATCGGGTGGAGACGAACGTCGAATCTTCGTATTTCTTCAAGTCGGTAAATTTTAATTTATTGTTCTTAGATTATTTAACATAATGATGATATAAAAAAAAAAAAAAAAAAAAAAAAAAATCTCGTACACGCATCCGTCACGCCCGTGACCCAATGGTCACGGGCATGTCCCGGGCGTGTTTTGCCAAGACTGCGGGAGGTTCCTCCTCCCTCGGTTTTCCTGCCCGTCATTCGGATATGACACGGGCGTGACATGTTTTGTCATAGGCGTGTCGAGCCCGTGTCGCGGGTATCCGAGGCGTTGACCAGTCACGCCTCGGATTCTTTCTTAGTCAGTCAGATTTGACTGACACGCCCAGAGTCACGGGCGTGACTCTGGGGCGTGACTGGAGTATCTGATGCATTCGCATCGGATGTTCTTCGGATTTCCCCTACACGCTCGACGTCACGGGCATGTTCCTTAGAGTCACGGGCGTGACTCTGAGGCGTGACCCCCGAATCCGAGGAAGTCCGCCTCGGATTCTTTTCTGCTTTGACCCGGGCTTGTCACGCCCCCTATCACGGGCGTGACAGGGGGGCGTGACCGACCCGAAAAATCTATAAATAGACTTTTTTCCTCCCCTCTTCTCTTCACACCTCCACCCTTCAACCCTTCTCTTCTCTCCTCCCCTTGGCCGAAATTTCCTCCACATTTCTCACCATGCCTCGCCACCACGCTCGATCCACCGCTTCCTCCTCCGAGCACCCCGCTGATCCAGCCTCGGCGGAGGCCATGCTTCTTTTCGAGAATGCAACCCAACAAGATCGAAGCGAGAGACTGCGCGCCAAACCCTTTGGCGTGTTCCGGATCTTGGATTGGGCCATCCTCGCCCAATTCGGAGCAGCGGAGCTAGTTCGGGAGCTCATCTCTACCCAAGGGTGGGATCCCCTCTTCTCCATTTCTGAGCCTGCTTTCCTCGAGCTCACCATTGAGTTCTTGGCCTCATTTGAGTTCCGTTGGGCGGCGCAAGATGATTTCATCGTCTTTCGCTTGGGCGGGATGATGCACTAGCTCACCATCCGCCAACTCAATGTTGCTATGGGCTTTTGCTCGGAGGCCTTTTCCACTTCCCCCGCCTACCCCGACCTAAAAACTGATTTCCCTCCCGACTTCAGTCTCCCTACTTTTTGGTCGGAAATTAGTAATGACGTCGCCCCCTACACTCCAAAGAAATCTAAGGGTAGCCACCTCATCTCCCCTGCTTTACGTATTCTGCACAACCTTCTCTCTTTTACCATTTCCGGGCGCGGCGATAGCCATGGCGTGGTGACTCGGGCGGACTTACTATACTTGTATAGTATGTTTTACCGGGTCCCACTCAACCTTGGTTACATGCTCGCCATTTTCTTTCGGCACCAGGCCGAAAATGTGAGATTGGGAGCGGTGCACGGCGGGAATTTCATCACTTTCCTCGCCAAGCAGACCGGTGTGTGGGCTGCTCTTCCGCGGCTCACTTGCATGCAAACGCCGCAGCCTCTTCAGTTCCCGACCCTTCAGGCACTTGGTTTAGCTCGCCGACGCGACGGCGAGTTTGAGGCTGTTCCCCCGTTCGTTGGTGGCGGTGATCTTGATCTTGATCATGGTACCGGTCCCAGCGGTACTCATCATTCCCCGCAGATTCCGCTACCACCGCTGCACTCTGCTCCAGCGCCCGATCCTCCAAATTATTGGGACCGGCAATTTGGGTTGCTCCATACTCGCATAGACCAGATGCAAACCCATTTTGACTGTCGCTTCGCTTCTTTTGATGCGCGCTTCACCGTGCTCGAGCAAAACCATACTTCCTCCATAGAGCATATTACTCGCGAGTTCGCGAACATGCGGACTTTCTATCAGGAGCACGGGGACGTTTCTGACCAGGAGTAGCTGTCTTTTCATTTCTTTGGATTTGTAGAGGGTCACCCCTTTGTATCTGTATGTTTATTCTTCTGTATCTGTTTTTATTATTATGATGAAAAAAAAAATCCAAAAAAATATCTATAAAATATTATGTTTTGCTTTCATCATCTTGTACAGGTCTCTTTTGATGCTGGCTTGCATTTTCAGGGAAGTCTCCTCTCTTCACTTTTCTTCTTTATTTTTACATTGGGGACAATGTATTGCTTAAGTATGGGGGAGGGATATTTCTCAAGCAAAACTTATAAAAATTTTCAAAAAAAAAAAAAAAAATTAAAACAAAAACCACAAAAAATTTTTTTTTAAAACAAATTTAAAACTCAAAACATTTTATTTCGTCTTAAAATTTTGTTTTTCCAAAATTTAAAAAAAAGAAAAAGAAAAATGAAAATATAGAAAATCAAAAAATTAAATTAGAGAAGTCTTTATTTCTATATTTATTCACATGCAAAATTCCTAGTAATTCAACTTGTTTATAGTGTTTAGAGAATTTTGATGTTTTAATTGAATGTTGAATTTTGGAGTAGAACTGTTGGCCATGCTGTGTTTCTAGTTAAGTGCACGTGTAAGTAGAATTTTTAGTAGATCTAAATATTCAGCATATAATTAGATTTTCATTTTTCTAAATGCGTAGAAACAACTTATTTTACTTCAATTATGAAAACCGGTAAAACTTTAAAATAATTTAGGTGAGTAAGTAGATGTTTGCTAGAGAGATATTTCGCGGACCAAGAGAGAGTTATTCTTTTTCAATGTCTAGAACTTGCCCTCTAACTATTCTCAAGACTTTGCATAAGTTAAACTCATTAGCATAAATATGATTTAGGCACTTCTTTTGGTAAGTTTGAGCTTTTGTACCCGCACCTAAAATTTTAACTTTGCTTAGCCAATTTGAGCCTATTACCTTTTCATTTTATTGTAGCTCCACCAAATGATTTACCAAAGCCTAAAAAGCATCCTAATTACACACCTAAACCCGAGCTTGAAAAAACAAATGTAGAAATATTTTGTGAGTGATTAGGAGCCTTTTCATTTTTGATGGCTCTTTTCTTATAAAAAAAGGGGTTGATTTATTTTTCTCTCCTCTTCAAAATAAAGAAAAAAATTATCATTAAAAAATGAAGAGGTAGAAAAAAAAAATTCAATATGATGAGAAAGTTAAAAAAAAAGAAAAGAAACAAAGGAATTTAGGAATTTGGCTACGTTCTTTAAAGCCATAGCAAATCTTTATGTACAAGCTTCTCTAGGTTTTGGTGTGACTAGCCATCGTGTTTATCTTTAATCACCCTCACCAAAAACCTAAGCCTACATTTTAACCTAATTAAGCCCTATTGATTTATGTTTATAAGTTAGACTAGTGTCGTGGCGAGAGTGTGAAAGGGCAAGCCTATGGCCATCGACATTGATGGATTTCTTTGGAGGGTATCTTAATCTTTGTTTGTGCAATGTTATCTTAGTACGCACGCTACACTCTCCCTAAAGATAATTTCCAGATTTACCGGATTTTCATCTTAAAAGTAAAAATAATAGTGAAAACGCATTTTAAGAAAAATAAAAACCTAATTTGTATGCTGAGTAAGTCTTTCTACAAAAATATCTACAAACATAGGCATAAGACTTCGCATTTTACTCCTTAGGTTCAATTTTCTTTTCTAGCATTTAAAATTTTTCTACTCCCTATAGGAAGTTGTTTGCTCGGGACTAGCAAACGGATAAGTATGGGGGTATTTGATAACTCTAATTATTTCTATCTTTTTATTCATTTATCTATATTAATAGTTGGATATTTTAAATTAATTTTATATTATTAAGTTTATTTTAACTTGTTAATATAATTTATATCTATTTGTGTTAATAAAATCATTTTTAATCTTGCAGGGCAGATCTACAGGTTATTTGGAGCAAAAAGATGAATTTTCATTTTTTTTCTGCCTAGACACGCCCTGTGACATGCCCTACCTGGGCGTGACACAGGGGCGTGACACGTGATAACCAAGCCTGCAGCCAGTGCCCGTCGACCGCGCCAAAAGATCATCGACCGACCTTGACACGCCCGTGTAGGATGAAGACACGCCCGTGTACTCCTTACACGGGGCGTGACGGCCCATGGAAGAATCGTTGACCGCTGCCACGTCGGATTAAAATGACACGCCTGGGTCACGGGCGTGACCCAGGGCGTGTCCCGTGCGTTTCCAACCAATTATTCCTCCGTTCCAGCCGTTCCCGCCAGAGACCGTTCCTGCTTGACACGCCCCTAGTCACGGGCGTGACACCTTCTTGAAGACAACTTTTACTCCCGCCGTTTTCAGCTTCCCGCCATTTCCAGAAACAGCCGTGACACGCCCTAGGTCACGGGCGTGACCTAGGGGCATGACCCGTCAGTTAACCAATTTTGGCGGTTTTTCCTCCAACGTTCCCGGGCTTTCAAGACGACGGTTCCGAGCCTGACACGCCCTAGGTCACGGGCGTGACCTAGGGCGTGACCAAACAGAAATTTTTCTATAAATTCCAGACAGCTTCAGATGCTGAGGAGTCGAATTTTGGGAGTTGGAGTCTTGTAATTTCCTGTTTCTTTTGCTATATTTTCTCATTTCTAAGTTAGATTTACCTTTGTTGTAACTTTAATTTTAGTTATTTCCATTTCAATCATGTCTTTTCCTACTTCATTTTGTATTTCCCCAATCATGATGAGTAGCTAATCTTCTTTTAGCACTTGATCATGATGAACCTTAGAATAAAATAGATCTTTCTCCTTCTTATTAAATGTCTTGTTCTTAATTGTTCTCACTACGATTTATCTTTGATTTTTATTTCTTTGAATTCATATTACGCGGATATGATCTTCGATCTAAGATCCGTATCCTAAATGACCGAGAGGTTGCGGATACGAGGAGATCACTCAAAGATAAAAGGAGGTGAATGCACTCCTCGAGAGAGGACGACGTAAATCTTCCGGATTGGAGTCAAATCCAATAGTGAGGTTCACCGCATAAAGCAAGCTTAGGGGTTTCGACTGGCCGAGAGGTCTTAATCGATCAACCTAAGGTTAGTTAGAAGCATGAGCTCGAGAGAGACGCTTCTATATTTTAGGAACCTCCACGGTCGAGTGAGTATAATTAAGAACTCGCATTTCATTATTTTCCAAGAAGATTTATTTTAGTCTAAGGGGATTCTAGATCAAGTGCTAGCTTTCTCATATTTGAATTTCTCTTTAGCTTCAGCTTTAGTTTTATTATTTAGTATAATCCAACCAACTTTTCCGTTTGATAAAATAATAGCTCTTCCTTGTGAGTACAAGTACTCAACAGGCCCCGAATCGCAATACGACACTTCCTATACTGCATTTCGATAGGTACGCTTGCCTATTCGGGATTCTAGTTTGGTTGTAATTTAACTTCTAGAAAATCTTCATCAACAGTCTTGACAGCTACGGAGACGGAGGAGTGGCAGAAGACGACTATAGCCACTTTCTTGTTGGACGGCGATGCAAGTCTGTGGTGGGAAGGTTTAGAGATACACCACTTGGGGGGAAAACAACTCACAGACGTCTCGATGGAAGAGTTTTCGAGACTGTTATTGGCAAGGTACCTTCCCCCGGCTTAGAGGATTGCAATGGAGAACGAATTCTAGAAGCTGGTGCAATGAGAGAGTAGCGCGGACGAGTACCTCCATAAATTTACACATTTGGGTCGGTATACAAGCGCTACATTCGTTGATGAGGAGCGAAAGACAAACCGATTCTATGAAGGTCTGCGGGATGACCTAAGTCTACTACTCTCGGGGCCTATGGCGCGGGGTTTTCTAACCTTGGTCAACACGGCCCGGTCTTTGGAGAAAGATATGAAGAGTGTGCAAGCGAAGAAGGACCATGCTGCTAAGAGGACAGACTTCAAAGTGCCGACTACCTCAAAGTCTGGTTATCATAAGTTCAGTAAGAAGGCTAGGACTTCGGGTCCAAACCCTTCTTCTGGTGCTTCGGGGGCAACTACAGACCGAACCCCGGGCGCATGCTACAATTGTGGGAAACCGGGCATTTTTCCCGTGATTGTTGGAGCGGATGCCCAAAGTCCTAAAGGAAGCCGGGAGCTTCATACAAAGAGAAGTGCAAGGCAGTGGAGTCCACTGTATCGCACTATGATCCAACTCAACCGAGAGTCTATTACCTTGGCCAACAGGAGGCCATAAAACAAGCTGATGTGGTGATAGGTACGGTTTAAATTTATAGCAATTTAGCTTTAAATGCTTGGTACCTTGCGCATGATAGCTTATTATTGCTTGTATTAGGCTTCGTTTTGATTTTTGATAATCCGGCAAGAGCACTCTTCGATACGGGATTTATATCGCGCATTGGATTTCCTTCTTCGATGTCGAAGGACTAACTGGATGTGTTGTTGCCTAACAGGTGTTCGATGCGCGCAGAGAGAATCTGTTGCGTAAAGATACGGATTGGGATTCAGGAGTTCGACTTGTAAGTGTCGTTACTATCGCTGGTGGAGTTCGACGTAATATTTGGTATGGACTGTCTCTCGGAGCAGCAGGCATACATTGATTGCAATCACAAGTAGGTCAAGTGGGGAACTGGTCGTGAGATGACTTTTGCAGGCTTGAAAGGGTCGAGCAAGATGTTGATGTCTGCTCTTCAGGTGGTTAAGGCAGTTCGTGCTGATGCATTGCTATTCTTCACACTAGTGGAGGCTTTGAAGCCTAAGCCTACTTTGGACAGTATCTTAGTGGTATTCGAGTACCCTGACATATTCCCTGACGATCTCCCTAGAGCCCCACCGCAGCGAGAGATTGACTTCACAATTGAGCTAGTGTCAGGTGCCAAACCTGTGTCACGCTCTCCGTATCGATTAGTGCCTAAGGAGATGGCGGAACTAAAGGTTCAACTGGAACAGTTTTTGGAACAGGGTTATGCGCATACAAGTTTGTCGCCTTGGATCGCACCGGTCCTTTTATTAAGAAGAAGGACGGAAGCTGGCGGCTCTGTATTGATTATCGAGAGCTAAATAACTTAACGGAGACGAACAAGTACCCGATCCTAAGGATTGATGATCTGTTCGATTAGTTAGTTGGGTCATCGGTGTACTCGAAATTGGATCTTAAGTCCGGGTATTATCAGTTGAGGATAAGAGAAAGTGATATCCTCAAGACAGCTTTCAGCATGAGTTATGAGCATTACGAGTTTACTTTCATGTTGTTTGGGCTGACTAATGTGCAATTTATGTTCATGGATCTGATAAACAGAACTTTCAGAGAGTACCTGGACCACTTCGTGATAGTCTTTATTGACAACATATTGGTGTACTCGTAGTGCGAAGAGGATCACTTCAAGCATCTGCATTTGGTGATGGAGATATTGAGGCGGAACCAACTATACGCCAAGTTCTCCAAATACGAGTTTTGGTTGTCCTCGATAGCGTTCCTTGGTCATATAGTCAGTGGAGAAGGGATTGTGGTGGATCCAACGAAGATAGTTGTGATACAGGAGTGGCCTGTGTTGTGTTCAGTTGCGGAATTTCAGAGTTTTCTAGGCTTGCCAGCTACTACAGGCGCTTCGTAGAGAACTTCTCGCGGATAGTGTTACCCTCATGACTTTGATGAGGAAATATCAAAAGTTTGTGTGGTGTCTGGAATACGCGCAAGCTTTTGAAGAATTGAAGAGTCGGTTGACCACGACGCCTATTCTATGTTCGCCGGTTGGGACCGAAGGCTTTGGGATCTACAGTGATGCTTCAGGCAGTGGTTTGGGTTGTGTTCTACTACAGCATAGGAGAGTGATAGCTTATGGCTCGTGCTAGCTGAAGGTGCATGAGAGAAATTATTCGGTCCATGACTTGGAGTTAGCGGCCGTGATATTTGCTCTGAAGATGTGGAGACATTACCTGTACGGGGTGAAGGTCGATATATATACATACCACAAGAGCCTGAAATACTTGTTAGAACAAAAAAATGTAAACAGGCTAGTGTCGAAGCACAGCTAAACTGGATAGAGGTGCAGTATGACCTGGCTGATCGAATTCGGCAGGCTCTAGATTTGGATAGCAACATTAAGCAAATCATGGAAGAGGCTTTGGATGGGTCAAATTCCCATTTTGAGGTTGTTGATGGACTGTTATGGAAGGACAGTCGTCTGTGCATCCCAAATAGGGGTAAACTACGGGAGGAATATATGTATGAGGCTCATCATACCAAGTACTCGATTCACCCAGGGAGCATGAAAATGTATCGGGATATGAAGAAGTTGTTCTGGTGGCCAGGACTTAAGAAGGACGTGGCACTCTATGTGGCAAAGTGTCAGACGTGCGCCTTGGTGAAGGCTGAGTGTAAGAAGCTCGGAGGTTTCTTGAAGTCCTTGCCTATCCCAGAGTGGAAGTTCGACGATATTTCTATGTACTTTGTGCATGGGTTGCCAAGGTCGCAGAAGGGGAACGACGCCATCTGGGTGGTCGTAGATCAATTAACAAAGGTGTCGCGCTTCATTCTGAATAGTAAGGATGATTCAGTGGATAAACTGGCAAAACTCTATATGGATAATATTGTTCGACTCCACAGTGTGCCCCACAGCATCGTGAGCGACCGGGATCGACGGTTCACGTCCAATGACTGGAGGTTGGTGCAACAAATGTTGGGAACCAAGCTAAGTTTCAGCACGACCTTTCATCTACAGATGGATGGTCAGACCGAGAGAGTCAACAAGACAATGGAATACATGCTTCGCATGTGCGTCTTAGATTTCGGGAAGCAGTGGGAAGATCACTTGTACCTAGTAGAATTTTGCTTATAACAATAACTACCAAGCAAGAATTCAAATGGCGCCCTTCGAGGCCCTTTATGGTAGGAAATGTCGCACGCCGTTGTCGTGGTTTGAAACGGGTGAGACGAAGCTATACAAACGACAAAAGGTGGAAGACGTAACTTCATTGGTACGAACTATTCGATAAGGGTTGATGATCGCTCAGGACAGGCAGGCTAAAAACTATAATGCCAAGCATCAGAACGTCGGCGACTGGGTGTATTATAAGATTAATCCGTTCAAGGGCGTTTCACGGGTACGGCGCTTGAAGAAGCTGAGCCCGAGGTACCTTAGACCATTTGAGATCCTGGAGCGGATTGGCGAAGTAGCTTATCGACTGAAGCTATCGGTGGAATTGAGTGGTCTACATGACGTATTCCATATTTCGGTGTTGCGAAAGGCGGTGCAAGAGCCTTCGCAAGTGATTGCGGTTGATCAAATACCGGTTGATGTTGGGTTGATGACGAAAGTCAAGCCCGTTACCATCGAGGACTCGGAAGTCAAGCGACTTTGTAACAAGGACATCAGGATGGTCAAAGTCCGATGGGACAATTGCGGTCGTGAGGAGTTTTCGTGGGAGCGAGAGCAGACCATGCTTGAGGAGTACCCCGAGTTATTCCACTCAGGTACCATTTTGTTTGTTGTATCTTTTCCTTTCGGTAATTTTCGCGGACGAAATTCTTTTAAGAGGGAGAGAATTGTAACGCCGCGAAACTCAAAAGAGGAACGGGCAGCGTTTGAGCCAAGTTTGGGACTTGGTAAGTTGAACACGGCCTGTGACACGGATGTGTCATGAAACATCCCTCAAATAACTAAACCCTTAAGAGTGGTTTTATCATGACTAGTTCATGACAAAACCCTAGGAAGCCCAAGAGACCAAGTGAACTTAGGAATGAAGGTGAGATCACCATGGTCTGCAAATAACAATTTCCAATAACCCAACCTAGGGTTTTGATTTTAGGGTCTCATCTTGACTCTTTGACACCACCATAACATCCCTAACCCTTTAGAAGGTTCATTGGCTCACAAAGAACCCATTGGGGCCAACTTAAAAGGTCAAGTTGACCAAAGTCAACCCTAATGCTAAAATGGTCAAAGTAGCCTATCTAGGGCCAATGGACCTCGAACTTGCCAAAATGACCCCACATAAACCTCCCTAACCCTTTAAGAGGTACATTGGGTCACTAAGAACCCATTTGGGTCAACTCAAGTGGTCAAGTTGACCAAAGTCAACCCTAGCTCTAAAGTGGTCAAAGTGCCCTTATTAAGGGTCAAGTGGCCTACAAGGTGTCAAACCAACCCTAACCAAGTCCCCCTAGACCTTAGGGGAGGCCAATGAGTTACCAAGGACCCATTGGGGTCGACCCAAATGATCAAATTGACCAAAGTCAACTCAACCTAGGTTTTGGTCAAACTAGCCTAAATGGCTAGCTCAAACCCAAGCCACTTGGGCTAAGCCCAACTTAAGTTGCTCATTAACTTTAGGGGGCCGATATTTACATGGAATGACATTCAAAATCTGTAAATGATGACTAGGAGAGAGAAATCTCAAGTTATCCTTTAATGGAGGAGAGAGAAAGAAGAAAGAGAGAGTGGAGTTATGGAGGGAGACCATTGGTCACTCCTTCCACCTCCCCTAAGCAACCTTTGGGATTCTTTGATGCTTAAGATTCATCTCCCCATCAACTCCAACCCATAAAAATAAAGAGGGGAGCCCAACCACCATAGCCAACCACCCCTTCACCTCCCCTCCCATGAAAAAATATAAAACCCCCTATACAGCCCCCCATTCCAATTTATGATCCTTTCATCATCTTAAAAACCTTCATGGCAGTCAAAATCATGTATTGGATCAATGGTTTTGGTGGAGGGTCGATAAATCGGGCAAGCTCGCCGGAGAGGAATAAATCCACGGCCAACGACCGCTACCGCCGTCGTCAAACCCCGAACAAGGTCCGCTTCTCCTCCTCTCCCCTTGTTCTAGTATCTTAGATCAAATTTGGCTGAGAAATTGGGCTCAAACGAGTCGATCCGGTGAGAAAAAAAATGAAGTTTTCCGAATACTCATGGTGGCGGGTTCGCCACAAATCGCCACCTCCGGCAGCCAAACCACCTCCGGAAAATAGCCACCACCTCGACAGAGATGGTGGTGGCGGTGGCTGGATAGGGAAGTGGCTGGGTGGCCGGCGTTTGGCTTGGGAAAAGCTACAGGCGTTTTGATTTTTAGGTTGTTGTTCGGGTTCATGGAAGAAGATGAACAGTGTTCTTATATAAATGTTAATTAAGCTTTTACATTTTTAACCCTTTACTGTACCCTCTTTAAATTAAATAAATGAGACCCTTAGGGGCTAAACATTAAAAAGTAGACAACATGAAAATTGTATCCCTTGAAGTCTACTTTAATTTAAAATTAATTTCAACTCATTTGGGTAAGTGGTTTGACCACATCACTCAACATAGTGCAGCCTATACATATCCTTGACCAGAGACAATTGAGTTCCCCCATCAATCCAGCCATCCAAATGAATTGAACTTTGGCTGTGGGTCACTCTTACCTATACCTATAATATATACAAAAATGAGATTTTTTGGAAAACATTTTCCTAAAGATTTTGTAGAAATTTAATAAACCTTGCATGAATTATTTAAAGGGTGTAATGACCTCTAAACCCACCAAACCTTTGGTGTCTATCTCTTAGGGTCATGGCATGACTGTGGTTAAACTTTCAGACCATTTGGCTTTGATTTGGAAAGGTTTTGGTGAGACCAAAGTATGGCCCTTAAGGGGTTAATTTAGGGCAAGGAGTGTTTGGGGCATAGAGGGGCCAATTCTCATCCAAAAGGGATGGGACTTTGGCCAGAGCCTCAAGGTCAGTTAAAACACCCTCCCATGGGTTTTGGGGTGATTTAGGGTGGATTTTCCCTAAGACCCTAGTTCAAACCCAAAGGTTGGACTTTGAGGGTTTGTGAAGGGCATGGGGTTATATGCCCTTGTATGGACTTGAAATTTTGTGGAGAGGATCCTAGGGTAGCTAAGGTCCTCTGGTGAAGATATTAGTGGATTTAGGGATAGTTACACCTCTCAAAACCCTAACCCTAGTTTAGGTCACAAATCTTACAATGGTAAGATAGGAAAATAAAACTCTGTGAAAAGTTGTAAAACTTAGGTAGTGGAGTTATAGGGTTAGTGTGAGTCTCTGGAAATTTTAATGGGAATTTTGGAACAATAACTTTAGTACCTTCTTTGCAATACAAGTGTTAGCCCTTATTTGTAATTGGTTTGTTATGACCTCTCTGTCCACTGGAAAATTATATAAATTGGGCAGAGAACGTTTTGGATCACTATGATCATACATGAATTTTATTATAATTTCTAGATGCATATTTACTGTACTTACTTCACAAGCTCATAAATATGGGAACATGATCAAAAGTAGATTCAGAGCTCAATACTTCTTCGAAAATTGTGAAACTTAATCAGTAGTGTTATTAGGTCATTATGCTCATTTGAAACTTTATTCACAATTTTTGGATGTATAATTTCTGTACTTACTTCATTAATTTATGAAAATGGAATATAGTTCAAAATTAAATTTAGAGTTCATTATTTACTGGAAAAATTGGGAGACTTTGAATTTATAGTATAATAGTTTCTTTGTATTTATCATAATTTTGTAGAGCATTTTACATGACTGAAAAAGGTACTTCATATTCAAAACTAAGGCATTTGGACTTCTAGGAAATTAAATAAATTATAAAAAAAAAATTAGGAATATTATGAATTTCTGGATTTAGGCTAAAAATATCACGATAGACCCCCCAATAAATATCTCAAAGCTTTTGGATGATAATTTGGAGTATCTCCTATCATGTACACCATATAGCATAGGATGGTCTTCATATAGCAAAACTGCAAAAATTATGTTGGAATATGAATTTGGGAACATGGGTTGGGGTTAGAAGTTTGATGGTTTGGATAAATAAAGATGAGTTCATCATTGGAAGTTAGGATCAGTAGAGTGTTGGATTGGCTAATGTTAGGTGGTGTTCGAGATCGGCGAAAGATCGTCTTTCTCGTGGAGAGGAAGAGTCAAAACACACTAGGGTTAGATATAGTATAACACTAAAAGGGATCAGTATATGGGTAATAACTAATAACAGTAAGTGCCTTGCGAAAGGGAACGATGGGCTTCAGCTACCATCATAGTTCCTAGTGCCCTTTGAGAGCCCTTCACGGGGTATGTCGGGGGGCAATCCTGGGCTAACCTAAATAGTACGTAGGAATAATAAACTTCAAGAGAAACTAGTATAACTAGAGAATCACTTTCACACACCCCGGTATCTCGGGAGTTAGTTTGACTAGGATGTTCAGGCGGTAGGCTCGGTGGTTGTTGTGATGGGCAGGTTAGTCCGGTGAGCCGAGGGCTCGGTAGATAATTGTGACGGACGAGATAGTCTGGGAAGCTTTGGCTCGGTTGGTAATTGTGACGGACGGGTTAGTCCGGGGAGCTTTGGCTCGGTGGATAATATATTAATATTTTATGTGCATAAGATATAAGGTGGTGGGTCTTCGGTATTGGAGAGTCGTTGTACTAACACCAGTACATTGACTCGGCGGGTGTGGTTTTACACTTAGTCAAACTAAGTCCGGTGGACCAGCCAACAAAGAGTACGCCGGAGCTCCGCTTAGTGCACCAGCGTTGAGGCGTACGATAGGTCTGACTGGTAGTGCTGATACTGGTTTAGAGGTTGGCGAGGCCCAACCCACCGTTTCTGTTTGCCACTACAGAGGTATCCTGAGAGGTTAGGCTCCAGAAAGAGGGAACTAAAGGTTTGTGCGCATAGAGTAGGGTGTGTGTGTTGCATTTGCATGATCATATCATAACATAATTCTAAGTCATGGCATAACCATTGCATATAACCTTTGACACCTATTGTATAAATTGGTATGGGACATTTTATACAATAGGCCCTGCAAAACGACTCCTTGGTTTATAAGCTTGCGTGAGCATGCATATAGGTTAAGGTTTTTATTCTGTAGATATATACATGCTTGTTAGAAAACGGACACCCTATCGTATAAATTAGTATGGGACTTTTTATACGATAGGAGTCTTGCAGAAGATCCCTTAACTTATAAGTATGTATGGGCATTCTTATAAGTTAAGGTTACGTATTTCATATTTTGTCTATTTGTTTACTATACTGCTTTTACTTTTATAGCTCTTCTATACATACACCTGCTAGGGTAGTTTTCACCTGCTTGTTCCACTCTGCTTTGTTGTCCTCCGCTTTAATCCTCCTCGCACGGTGCTTATGAGTTGCGGGGGTGAGGCGAGGATAATAGTGGCTTAGTATTTATGACTAACGGTCGGTGGACCATATCATTTTAGGGGATCGTGGAGCACAACATGGAGGAGCATCCCTTGAGGTTGGCACGCTTGGAGACGGGACTGTCTAGTACTAGAGTTCAGAGTGCTGGGATAGTGAGTCCTGATTGTAAGTAGTTATTATAGACCTACTTCCGCAATGAGTGATTTGTAGTGAGGATATAAATATACCGGGCATGAGCCCAAGTTTTCTGTACTTTTATTATATTTGTGAACACTCCCTTCGTGGAGACTATTTACTTTATATGTGACTGCTATGGACTTGCTTTCTTCTTTGTTTGGCTACTGTTTTGTGATCGAATCGGCCAGCAGGATCGACGTTTTGTTGTGATGACCTTCCTGGGCGTGAAGGTGTCACAGCAAAGCGGCGGTTCTGGTCCTAATACCCCGGTGTTTAAAAAAAAAGGGGACAGACACAATTGACTCGGTGCCTCCTCTTGAACCATGATGACCCGAACCTTTCTCATTTGAGAGATCCGGTGCCTACATGCTTGAAAGAAAGAAAGAACAACATTGATGTCATGCACGCATCCTAAATACCGAGAGGAGAAGTGTCGTTACCTTACGACTCCACTTCCTAGCCATGGAAAACTCGATTTGCACGGATGAAAGTGCACGCCTTATAGTCCTCTCCACGGATCTGGCCACGGATCGGCAATCGGAGCCTCGAGGCTTGGTTAATGGCGGAGAAAGGCCTTCTTCTTCCTCCAAACTCTCTCTCCCGAAAACCATAACTCTTTCTCAAAATAAGATGAAATGAGGGTTTAGAACGTTCCAACCCTATTTATGCCCTTTGGACGGAGGGTCCTGGGACATAGGATCAGATCCTAAGAGAAATCGAATGGCTTAAAATCCAAATAATATAACTGCTCCTGTTCACTATCACCACGAAGTAACTAGCTACCGTACCGCGGTAGCTTCCCAAGCGCTCGACTAAAAAATAATGTCGCGCTATCGCCAGCGGTAAGAATAACGTTGCGTGGTAGCTCACTCAATGCCTACCACTCAACCCCTCCACTCAATGCATGCTACTCAATGCTCTCAACGCTAGGCTACCACCGAGCTGTTACTAACTAATGTCGCGCGCTAGTACTCAATGCTTTGTTTCGATGAAACAAGGCTATCGTCCGGTGATAGCTACCTATCGCCGTGCGATAGCTTCCTGAGGCTCAAGCTCTGGAAAAATTAGGGTGTTACAATTCTCCCTTCTAGTAGGTATGAAAAGGATAATATGCATGGTCACTGGAAGAATGGTTGCTCTTCTTGTAAGGATACGAGTGTTGATGCACGAAATGTGATAAGGACTCGAGCACCACCAATCAACTGTTCGAGCACTGGAGAAAGAAGAAAAAGCAGACTGCAAGCAGTAGCCTACTTAGCGGATGAGAGAAAAGCAAAAGGGGCCGCAAACTACGGCAACACCAGACTTCGCCCGTCGCGGCCTGAATGCCACTCTTGCGATGGGCTTGACTTTGATTGCAAATGGCGGGTTACAAAAGGCGGAAAGAAAAGTTGTGCAGTAAACAAGTTGGAGTCCGCAAAGCCCGAGATTCGAGTCCGCAGCCTTTAACAAGTAGGCTCTTGGGCTCGAGTCAGTGTGTCACAACCCGCATTTTCTCCGAATTAAGAATTATCAGAGTAAGAGAAAACACGCGTCATGATGCCACGTCAAGCAGGGGATAACTGCTGACGCTCAAGCAAATCCAACTACAATCTTTATGCAAGAAAATCATGTGCTTAATGAATGGAAAATCAGTTATGTTTAGAGTCCGTATCCCTCGGCTCAGTGGATCATCTAGTCCACAAAAGAAAACTATATTTAAACGCTGCGGAAAAATACTTTAATTAGGTTTTACACCCTAAAGAGCGCATAAGGGTCCCAAGAGAACCACTCATGCTATGCAAGACACTACACTTAGTTTATATAATATATATAAGAAAACGGTTTTCGTACGTGATTTGGAAAATAGTGATTAAGTTTACAAAACATGCTGATCATGAGCTTCATTTATAATAATAATTATAGTTTAAAAAAATAACTAGCAACCTAGCATAAAACCTTCTCAAAGCAAGTAGACTATCTCCAGAAAAAAAATGGTAGCAGCGATAGTATATATCTAGTACAAGGTAAAAACTACTAGTGGGCGCCAACAACCTAACACGAACCCACCAGCACATATATATGTCTGTAAGAAAGTACTGAAAACAACCTCACAAACAAGGTAAACAAAACTCCAAAGTCCGGGAGTCCACCAACAACAACACCTCCAACTAGCCACCAGACTGGCTACAGCTCAGAACCTGAGGCATTCCAAAAGAAAACAGAATACCTCAGCAAGCAAAAATCAAGGTAAAACTGCATGAAAGAGTCAACCAAAAGGACAAAATAATAGAAAACATGCAGTAGAAAGAGTCACAACTGTCCAAAACAGGACAACAAGAAATGCACAACGTGCAAAGAAAACGGCCGACAAGGAAAACCCAGAAATACAACTGGAAATCCACTCGGAAATGAAACACAAGGTAAAGGAAGAGTGTTGAAATAAACCAACACGACTAAGCGTTGAGTGAAACCCACTCAGTGCCTACCTAAACTTTGGCGTTGAGTGAGCTAGCCTCACTCGCCGCCAAAATAATACCACTACCCACAAGCCCACTAAAGAATGCGGAGCTCGACGACAGTCGAACGACCAAGGCAGAAGATCCAGAACTCGAGTAGTTGCCTGCCACTTGAGTATCTAAACTCCCGCACTCGAAACCATCTAAATTCGCCTAGCAACAGAAAATATACAAAGCGCACGATCAGTGACGCACGATCAGTGGTCGTGCGCACTCATCGGCTGATGATCGTGCGAAACGAACCTGGAAAACCTGACAGAAAACCTAGCAACTGCGCACGATCAGTGTCGCACGATCAGTGGTCGTGCGCACTGTTGTCAGCGCTCGTGCGATTGCCCGAGACAGAACTTTGGAAACTTAAAGACAGCCGCGCACGAGCAGAGGCACACGACCAGTGGTCGTGCGCCCTAACGGTTGATGACCGTGCGCGACTAACCTGTACCGTTTGGAATTTTCCGAACGATACCGGAACGCGCACACGACTCACGCCACTGCAGTAGCAGTAGACAACTATCAACGTCGCACGCTACTACCATTCAAACTATGCCTAACCATTCGAATAATACCTTAACGAAGGAAAATTGGCAACCACACCCCCCCCCTAACTCTCCCTCTCGGCTACACCCGAACCAGAGCAACATTCAAAAATAAAGGAAAACAACGGCTCCACGCCGACAATTTGGATTCCAAACATCACAACATAGGGGGGGGGGGGGTTTCAGTAGGAAGAACTAAGCCCTATAGTTAGCAAGAAAATGAGAACAACAAGGCCTCTAACCTGGGCTAACCGGGATTTCAATTTCAGCAAATAAAATCAAAGAAAACACTTGGCAAGGGCAAGAATACCACTTGCCTCAATCTCAGCGAAGCTTTGGACTGCTTTCCTCCTCTTCGT
Source organism: Platanthera zijinensis (assembly GCA_039513925.1). Taxonomy (NCBI): domain Eukaryota; kingdom Viridiplantae; phylum Streptophyta; class Magnoliopsida; order Asparagales; family Orchidaceae; genus Platanthera; species Platanthera zijinensis. The sequence goes on from CM077083.1 coordinate 45,262,343, forward strand.
ACGGATCAAAACGGCCGCAACACCTAGAACAAAGACTCGGCCATTAATGGCGGAAAACTTCCAAAACCAAAAATTCCAATCCTTCCAAAACTCCACGAAAATCGAATTTCTTACCGCAGGAATGAAGGTCTCGACGAGAGCAATCCGAATCCACTCTCGAAATCGAATTCCGTCCACAAACGCTCCGGGAATCGGCGTCCGAAGGCAAGGTAGGCGGTTTCTCCGTTTCTCTCGTACAAGGAGCCGGCGGTTTCTTACGGGGAAGATGAAGATGGCGGTTCCTCCTCATTCTATATATATATATTAATATATAATTATATAATTAATTACAAAATTACATAAAGCACCAAATCGATGCGAAAACCGAACTACCTCGGAATTCGACGAAATTCGCACCGTAGCTAAATACCCACGCTACGAACGCAACGGCGAAGTCGAAATTAACTTTCGACGAACAGAACTCGAGTTACACCCAAACAAAGCCAAACACAAACATCCCACCGAGAGGCCACACCGGGTCACCAAAACGACTCGGTTTGCTAGGGAGATCTTGCCAACAGGCTACCAAACAGGGCACTCAGTTCTAAGGAGCTAAACCGTACTCCACACATGGCACAAGCCACGGAAATGCGTCATCGTAACGCCAAACGAGAATAAAAATAATCGCTGAAAAAACGGGGCGTTACAGTCACTCCCCCTAAAAGAAAGTTTCGTCCCGAAACTTTACGCACCACCCTCCTACAAAAGAAGGAAAAGTAACAAACAGAAGTTACAAAGGGAAACATACCGACCAAAACAGAGAAACAGGTGAGGGTACGCCCTCCTCATGGCCGACTCTAGCTCCCAAGTCGCGCTCTCCAAATCCTGATTTTTCCATAGAATCTTCACCATCGGTATGGACTTCTTTCGCAGCACACGCTCCTGAGTATCCAAAATACGAACTGGCACCTCAACGAAAGAGAGGTTGGGCTCTAACTGGGGCACAACATCCAAGAGTTGCCCACTACTGCGCACACACTTCCACAATTGGCTAACATGAAAAACATTATGAACACCAGGGAAGTTCGCTGGCAAATCCAATCTATATGCAGACACACCAATCCGCTCCAAAATCTCGAACGGGCCCACATACCTTGGGTCCAATTTCTGATTTTTACCAAATCTCTTTACACCAACCATTGGAGAAACCTTGAGGTATACATGATCCCCTACTAAAAACTCCAAAGCAGACCTACGCCGATTGGCGTTCTTTTCATACCTCTCCTGGGCTAAACGAAGCTTCTCCCGAATAAGCTTCACGGCGACTTCCATCTCTTCCAGAGCATCAGGACCCAACAAAGGCTTCTCACCAGCCTCAGCCCAAAACAACGGAGTCCTACATCGCCTCCCATACAAAGCTTCGAACGGAGCCATCTGCAAGCTTTCCTGATAACTGTTATTGTAAGCAAATTCCATGAGTCGCAGACGCTCATCCCACGCTCCACCGTGGTCTAAAATATAGCACCGGATCATATCCTCAACAATCTGATTGACCCGCTCCGTCTGCCCATTGGTCTGAGGGTGGTACGCAGTAGAATACCTCAGATCCGTACCCAAACCCTCCTGCAGACTCTGCCAAAAACGAGAAGTAAACCGGGAGTCTCGATCAGAAATGATGCTAACCGGCACACCGTGGAGTCAGATGACTTCATTCAAGTACAACTCCGCTATCTTCTTCATCGGGTAATCAATCTTATAAGGCACGAAGTGAGCACACTTCGTCAATCTATCCACTATAACCCAAACAGAATCATATCCTCTCGGGGATTTTGGCAAACCCGTAATGAAGTCCATAGATATACTCTCCCACTTCCAAGTCGGGATATCTAGCGGAGTTAACTTACCACCAGGCCTCCCATGATCGACCTTCACACGCTTGCAAGTGTGACACTCAGCAACAAATCGGGCTATATCTCCTTTCATACCATACCACCAAGCAATTTGCCTTAAGTCACGGTACATCTTCGTAGATCCTGGATGGTAGGCAACGCTGGAACCATGAGCCTCACTGCAAATCATACTCCTAATGTCCCCAACAGCGGGAACGCAAAACCTGCCGCGGTACTTCAAAGTACCCGCATCATCACTAGAAAAATCTGTCAACTCCCCCTTCTCTATCCTGGTAAAAAGGTGCAACAGATCCGGATCGTCCTTCTGATGCAGTCTAGTCAAAGAAATCCAGGACGGCTCTGCCACTGACAAACTACTCTGCAAACCACAGCATCCCACTGAAATATCCATAAGGAGGAACTCCTCAACTAATCGATCGGCGGAGAGGTTAAAGATCTTTCCCGTCTTTCGGCTCAGGGCGTCGGCCACCACATTGGCCTTGCCCGGATGATATTGGATTTCTACATCATAATCCGCCACATACTCAAGCCACCGCCGCTGACGCAGATTCAACTCTTTCTGCGTGAACACGTACTTCAGGCTCTTATGGTCAGTAAAAATCTTGCACTGAGCCCCATAAAGTAAGTGCCTCCACAACTTCAACGCATAGATAACCGCTGCAAACTCAAGGTCATGCGTAGGATAATTCCTCTCATGAGTTTTCAACTGCCTTGACCCATAAGCAATTACTTTTCCATCCTGCATTAATACGCACCCCAGACCTATATGTGAAGCATCCACATACACATCATAATCCACGCCCTCAGTAGGAAGGGTCAGAACGGGAGCAGTACACAATCTCCTCTTTAACTCCTGAAAAGCTTCTTCGCACTTCTCGCTCCAAACAAAAGCCACATTCTTCTGAGTCAGCTTGGTCAACGGTGCGGCTAGAGAAGAGAAACCCTCCACGAATCTCCTGTAATAGCCAGCCAACCCTAAGAAACTTCTGATCTCCTTAGGAGTATTCGGCCTACTCCAATCCGTCACTGCTGCAATCTTTTCTGGGTCAACCGAGATCCCATCCTTGTTCACCACGTGGCCTAGAAAAGAAACCTGAGGCAACCAAAATTCGCACTTGCTCAACTTGGCGAATAACTTGTGGTTCCTCAACTCCGATAGGACCAAACGCAAATGCTGCTCATGCTCCTCAGCACTGCGAGAATAAACCAACACGTCATCAATGAAGACCACAACGAACTTGTCTAGGAAATCCTTGAACACCCTGTTCATCATATCCATGAAGGCTGATGGTGCGTTGGTCAGACCAAACGACATCACCAAAAACTCAAAGTGCCCATGCCTCGACCTAAACGCAGTCCGTGGAATATCTGCCTCACGGATCCTGAGCTGATGATAGCCCGAACGAAGATCGATCTTGGAGAACACCGTGCTACCACGCAACTGGTCAAATAAATCATCGATCCTCGGCAGAGGGTACCTGTTCTTGATAGTGACTTTGTTCAACTCTCTATAGTCGATGCAAAGCCGCATCGACCCATCTTTCTTCTTTACGAACAAAACAGGAGCACCCCAAGGCGACGAACTCTGCCTGATAAAACCTTTAGCCAACAACTCATCTAACAGAATTCGCAACTCCTCTAACTCACGAGGGGCCATCCGGTACGGCGCCTTAGCAATAGGACGTGTACCCGGCTCCAAATCAATAACAAACTCCACATCCCGCTCAGGAGGGATACCAGGAAGATCATCAGGAAAAACATCGGCGAAACCACGAACAATAGGAATCTCCTCCAAGCGTGGCACGCTAACAACGGTTCCAACCGCCGAGACTAAACAAACACAACAATCAGAAAGAAACAATCTCTGAACACATACCGCAGAGAGAATAGGAGAATCCTGACACGGATCAGCATACACGCTGCCGGGCTGACCGTCGTCCCTGATGAAGTCCAAGCGCTTTCCTTTGCACTGAATGACCGCATCATACTGAGAGAGCCAGTCCATGCCCAAAATGACATCGAAGTCCTCTAGATCAATCATCTTCAGATCCGCCTTCGCAAGAAAATCCCCCAACAAAACCGGGCAATCCAAAATACCCAAATCTGACAACACAGATTCACCAGAGGGAAACTTGACACGGAAGGAATCCCGAACACGATCTAGAGACAACCGATGACGCTCCACAAAGGCTCTAGCCACGAACGAGTGGGTAGCGCCGGAGTCAAACAGAACACGCGCCCAGCGGTTCTTCACCTTAAATTTCCCTATAGGAACGCACAAAGCTAAGGAACTAGCACAACAGTACCGCAAACAATCTAGCAACTAAACTACCAGGCTAGAAAGAAAAACAACTAACTACTAACCTGAGATCACCTGGGTCGAAGTCTGAGCCTCCTCGGAAGAAATCACGTTCAGCTTCCCTTTTCCCTTGTCCACACGCTGAGGTGGAGGTAATGCCTGCAATGGAACTGCAGGAAGAGCTGATTGGACCTGAGGACACCTCGACTTAACGTGACCCTTCTGCCCACACTGATAGCAGACTCTATCCCTAGACCAACACTGGGCTGCATCATGCCCGGATCGCTTGCAAACTGAACAGGAGACATCTCTCCCAGGAGCACCCTGAATAGCATGAACCTGCTCCTTCTTCTGAGCTGCCGCCTTCTTGAAACACCTCTCAACAGGATGGCCTGACCGACCACAAAAACTGCACACCACCCTGCTCCTCTTTCCCGAAACAGCATCGGGTACCAGGGGTTTCTTCTCCTCTACCAACTTCCTCTTATCCTTCCTCAACTGCTGGCCTCTGCTCTTCGCCGTCTCAATGGCCTCAACCTTAAGAGCAGCCTCTACAACTCCAGCATAAGTCACTGACCCATAAGCACTGGCCAACTGCTGCACCTCACTCCTCAAACCACCGAGAAATCGCTTAACTCGATCAGCCTCAACGCTGACCAATCCAGGGGCAAAACGGCTCAACTTACTAAACTCTATCTCATACTCACCCACCGTGAGCTGCCTTTGCTTCAGATAGAGGAAATCATTCATGAGGCGATCACGCTCGACCGAGGGTAAGAACTTCCTCAACAGCATCTCCTTGAACACTTCCCAAGAGCATCCGCCTACCAAGCTCTCCTTCTCTCTCAGCCTGTAACGACCCCATCCGTTAAATGACGTATAGTAGAAGGTCCGGCCGGGGCCCCACACTATATGCCACAAACAGACGGTGCGGTCACAGGATAATACCAAATACGAATCCTAACTCAGAGCATTCTAGCGGAAGCTTTAAGTTACAACTTTGAACTCTTAACCGGAATGTCCAATATATAAAACCACATTTATATAAATACCACGGAATGTACACAACCACAAGAGTTTGGCCTTAAGGCCTTACAGTTCCTCTGAACATACATCATGTTTTACAAACCTCGGCGCGCAGGCCGGCCATACATGAGTACAAAGATAAAACAAAACAATGGCTTAGCCTTCCAGGCTAGCCGCAGCAGCAGCAGCAACAGCAGTAGGGCTCTCCCGCCCATCACTTACCACTTGGCTCTCCAGCACCTGCACGGGGACAATCCACCCAACCGGTGGCAAACAATGCAACGGTCAGCATTCAGCTGACCCAATTATAACAATCCTACCCCTTTCTCGGGGCATGAGCATTCTTTCCCTGCAAGCATGGCATCATCAATAGCAACTATGTGCGCGCAGGCACATTCAAGCCATCACAACCATCGGCCACCCGGCCCGACAGTCCGTGCACTCAGGGCACATTTTCGGTGTACCGGAATACCAGGGTCAACACCACCGTCTACACGGTATTTGAGCATTTCTAGTCTTTCCGGCGCGCGGGCCTAAGACTCTCATTAGGCGCTCCAACAAAACCTATACCAGGCTTCCAAGTCGGACGGACCTAACGCAGGTACGGATCAGCCACCCCCCGTTGCTCAAGTCGCCGAGCCACCTCGAATACGGAAGTATCCATGGCATTTTATAGGCGCGGGTCGGTTTCACCTTTCCTGTTCGGCACTCAGCCTTTTCAACGAGTTGCAGCCCAACGGCTCAACTACTCACAAAGTGGCAACGCACGGCCACAAGAGTTGCCGCCAACCCTCTTCATTTCCTGGACATCGTCCAGTACTTCCTGCCGCACCAAGCAACAGGTAGGAACAAGGCATCACAAGCCATAGGCATCACAAGCCATTATCACGGAGCCTTCTCCGATATGCAAACAAGCATCACCAATCCAGATGGGCTTCACACAGCATGCCTAGAGCCGTACTCCAATTCCGGCCTCTAACAAGGGGGACTTCACATATCTACCCCAAGGGACACCACAACCCACCGCACACTCGCGGGGAAGGGCTTTCCCTATGCAATGCAGAAAAGAAGGACTTCACATGTCCAAGGAGGGAGATCGTTACCCTTGTCGATCTCTTCGGTGCCATCGAAAACTAGCCGGTGAGAAAGAACCGCAGCAGCCTTGCCGTCACAACGCCGGCTTCGGATCACGAATCGAACCACGGGAGCTCCGCCGGTGGCTTGGTCTCCTCCTCCTTCTTCCTCTCTTCCTCTCTCTTCCTTAAGGATAAAGAAGAATGAATCTCCTTCTCTCACGACTTATCCAGCCCAAGAAACCACCTGAGCCTTTGGATCAAAAGAGAGGAAACTGAACGGCCAAGATTATCCCAAAATTTCACTTTTTGGCCGACACGGCCTGTGACACTCCCGTGTCACAGGCCGTGTACCCCTGAAGCGGTGCACACAGCTTGAACCGACTGAACAACACGGGTCATCGACACGCCCGTGTCGGACCTGACACGCCCGTGTCAAACCTGAGACACGCCCGTGTCTCCTGCTCCATCGGAGCTGCAACCAGTACACGGGTCGGAACACGGCAGCTGACACGCCCGTGTCCAGCCTGACACGCCCGTGTTCCCGGCCGTGTTCAAGGCCGTGTCCGGCTCTGCCTGGAATAGGCCAATTTTGCAAAATAAATAGAACACGCCCTGGGACACGCCCGTGTCCCAGGCCGTGTCACCCGACACGCCCTGGGACACGCCCGTGTCCCAGGCCGTGTAACCTGACCTGCTACTCAAATTTCAAGTTGAGTCTATTGGGGTCTTTTGGGGTGTTACAACCCTCCCCCCCTTATCAAAATTTCGTCCCGAAATTTGCACGGTAAGGAAATAAAACTCAGCAGCTATAACTCTGTTATAACAAAAAGTACACGGTCTACAGTTATACAAATAACTCGGGAAACTCAGCTCGCATGGTCTGCTCTCGCTCCCATGTTAGCTCTTCAGGGCCACAATTGTCCCATCGGACCTTGACCATCCCGATCACTTTGTTCCGCAACTGTTTCTCGGCTCGATCCTCGATCCGAATGGGTCTAACCCTCGTCGTTAGCCCATACTCGACCGGTACCCGATCAGCCTCCACGACTTGAGCTGGATCCTTTACCGCCTTACGAAGGACTGAGATGTGAAACACATCATGTAATCCACCCAAGTCCGCTGAAAGTGCTAGTCGATAAGCAGCTTCCCCAACTCGCTCCACCACCTCAAACGGACCAAGATACCTCGGACTTAGCTTTTTCAAACGCCGAATCCTGGACACACCTTTGAAGGGTTTGATCTTCAAATATACCCAATCACCCACCGCGAACTCCACGTTCCGGTGCTTGGCATTGTAGTACTTTGCTTGCCGATCTTGGGCTATCAATAGCCTCTCCCGAATAGAGCGTATGAGCGAAGTAGCTTCTTCGACTTCCTTTTTCCCACTCAGCTTCGATTCGCCTGCTTCTGCCCAAGCTAACGGTGTACGACATTTCCGACCATACAACGCCTCGAATGGTGCCATACCAATACTCGCTTGGTAGCTATTATTATAGGCAAATTCGACGAGAAATATATACTCTTCCCATCTTTTACCAAAGTCTAGGGCGCACATGCGGAGCATATCCTCCATCGTCCTGTTGGTTCGTTCAGTCTGGCCATCCGTTTGGGGATGAAAGGCCGTACTAAACGCTAACTTTGTACCCAACATTTGATGAACGAGCCGCCAATCATTCGATGTGAACCGCCCATCACGGTCACTAACGATGCTCCGGGGAACACCGTGCAGTCGAACAACCTGCTCCACATACAGCTTGGCCAAGGTTTCCACTGAATCGTCTCTTCTGTTTGGAAGGAAGTGCGCCACTTTCGTCAACCGGTCCACAATCACCCAGATGGAATCATGACCGCGTTGAGATCTCGGCAACCCGTGCACGAAATCCATCGAAATATCATCGAACTTCCACTCCGGAATAGGTAACGACTTCAGAAACCCGCCAGGCTTCTGGCATTCTGCTTTCACCAACGCACAGGTGTTGCATTTCGCCACATAACGAGCCACATCTTTCTTTAATCCGGGCCACCAGAACAGCTTTTTCATGTCCCTGTACATCTTTGTGCTCCCTGGGTGAACTGAGTACTTTGCAAAGTGAGCTTCGTACATCAACTCTTCCCTCAGTTTACCCACACTTGGGACGCATACTCGACCATTTCTCCGTAACAACCCGTTATCCCAAGAGAATTGATCATCCGGCCCATCTTTAGCATAGCGCTGGAGACTTTCATCAAGCTCCGTTGCTCGACGAATTCTGTCCGTAAGGTCATACTGCACCTCCGTCCAGTTCAAGCACGCATCGGTTGACGCACCTTTGTCAACACACGATATCTCCATTGCTTCCAATTCTTGGATCAGACGCTGATCATGCCTCTGCAACCAGCTTGCCCGTACCGGAGTCTTCCGACTCAAAGCATCAGCGACCACATTTCCCTTTCCGGGAGTATAGTGAATCTCGAAGGTGTAGTCCCCAAGGAACTCCATCCATCTTCGTTGTCGCATATTCAAATCCTTCTGATCCAACAAATACTTTAGGCTCTTGTGATCTGTATAGATATCCACTTTGACGCCATATAGATAGTGCCGCCATAACTTGAGCGCAAAGATTACCGCCGCCAACTCCAAATCATGGACGGGATAATTCCGCTCATGCACTTTCAACTGACGCGAGCCATAAGCAATCACTTTCCCAAACTGCAGAAGAACGCAGCCTAAGCCGCTCCCAGATGCATCACTATAGATCTCATACCCATCGGTACCACATGGCGATGTCAACACCGGCGCCGTGGTCAAACGACTCTTCAAGTCTTCAAAAGCTCGCGCGCACTCCGGCGTCCATATGAACTTTTGATCTTTTCTCGTCAGCGTGGTCAGAGGTAAAGCAATCCGTGAGAAGTTTTCCACAAACCGTCTATAGTAGCCCGCAAGTCCAAGGAAGCTCCTGACCTCGGCCACTGAAGACATCACTGGCCAATCTCGGATGGCACTTATCTTCAACGGATCCACCGCGATACCCTCTCCGCTTACCACATGGCCTAAAAAGGCTACTGAAGAGAGCCAGAACTCACACTTTGAGAACTTGGCAAAAAGCTTATTCCTCCGCAGGGTATGCAAGACCAACCGCAAATGGTTTGCGTGATCCTCTTCCGACTGAGAGTATACTAAGATGTCATCGATAAACACAATAACAAACAAATCCAAGTACTCTCGGAACGTTCGATGCATTAGGTCCATAAATACCGAAGGCGCATTACATAGGCCAAACGGCATTACCGTGAACTCATAATGACCGTAGCGTGTTCCAAACGCTGTCTTGGGAATGTCACCTTCCCGAATCCTTAGCTGATAATATCCCGATTTCAGATCCAACTTGGAATAGACCGTTGATCCCGCCAGCTGATCAAAAAGGTCATCAATCCTCGGAATCGGATATTTGTTTTTCTCCGTCAGCTTATTCAACTCGCGGTAGTCAATACACAATCGTAAGCTACCGTCTTTCTTTTTCACAAAGAGAACAGGCGCGCTCCAAGGTGACATACTTGGGCGTATATAACCCTGCTCCAACAACTCTTGCAGTTGGACTTTCAACTCAGCCATCTCTTTTGGCGCGACGCGATATGGAGAGCGGGCCACAGGTTTCGCACCTGGCACCAACTCAATAGAGAAGTCAATCTCCCGCTGGGGTGGTAACCCCGGAAGATCTTTAGGAAACACGTCGGCAAACTCTGACACAACTGGCACTTCACCGACACTGGCCTTTGGCTCAACAGCCTGAATTAGCGTGAAGAATAACTCCGCGCCCTTCCGCACAGCATTGACGACTTGGAGTGCAGACAACAACGTTCCGCCAACTCCTCGCATACCAGCGAACTTCGTCACAAGCCCGGTATTCTGGCCCAGTGTAATCTCTTTGGAGTTGCAATCAATAAAGGCACGCTGCTCCGAGAGCCAGTCCATACCAAAGATCACATCAAACTCCGATAACGGTAGCACAGCTGCACTCAAACCGAAGTCCCGACTTCCTATGAGCACAACCACATCGCAAGCCCTATCCGCAAGCATCACACAGCCATTCGGCAATAGCACCCTTGTACTATCCACCGTCACATGACTCGGTACCCCAATGCGAGATACGAAATCCTCAGACAGAAAAGAATGCGAAGCACCCGTATCAAACAGGGCTCTCGCTAAGTTATTCCGAATCAGGACAAAGCCTGCAGCACACACACATCATGCACAAGCTAAACAAAACCAAAACCAAAAGCACAGCAAGTAAACTAACTCAACTCGTACCTGTGACGACGTCACTTTGCTTAATCGCTTCCTGTTGGCCAAGTTGATAGATTCGGGGCTGCGCTTGGGAAGCAGAGGAATCCACCACCGCTTTGCCCTTCTCAGCATACGACGCACCCGTCTTCTTTTCCCCTTTGGGCTGCACAACTCGACAGTCACGAGCAATATGCCCCACCCGGCCACAGTTATAGCACGTACGAGCATCCGGCCTTGATGTCGCTCCCGACACCACAGTCGTAGTCACTTGCCCAGATGGCTTGGACCTCTTGCCCCCTTTCTTCTGGTAAAACGACTTGCCTGGGCGAGGTGCTTGAAACTCTGGCTTAGACACCACCAAGCCCTTATTCCCTTGCACTCGCCTCATGTCCTTCTCCAACGCGCACGCAGTATCAACCAACGCCTGAAACCCTTGGCTCACAGAACTCGAAAGCAGGAATCGTAACTCATCCCGCAATCCTTCATAGAACCGATTCGTTTTCCTTTGGTCATCCGCGAAGATTGTTCCCGCATATCGTCCCAACCTGGTAAACTCGTGCAAGTAGACATCCACACTATCTTCCCCTTGCTTTAACCGTTGGAACTCGTTTTCCATAGCAATACGTTGCGCCGCTGGGACATGTTTCGCCAGAAATATCCGAGAGAACTCCTCAATCGATACTTGTGTTAATTGCCTGCCCGCCAAGTGGTGTAACTCAACCTCGTCCCACCACAACCGCGCCTCCCCTTCCAGCATGAAGGTGGCTAAGGTGACCTTGAGAGTTTCCTCCGCCCTGATCGCTGTCAGTATCCTCTTGACACGCGATAACCAATCTTCCGCCTGCGTTGGGGATCCCATTCCCGCAAACGTCGGAGGACTGAAGCTCATAAATTGCTTCAACTGTCGGTCAGCTGCTCGTGGATCTACAGCCTCAACCGGCTCGGGTCTTACATCAACACGAACTGGCACTACCGCCGGCTGCGCTTGCCCGGTCGGCTGAATCATGGCAAATAGCGCCTCAGCCACTAAGCGAACAGTTTCTGCAGATGGAGGAGGTGTTGGCACCTCAGCTGGTGCCGCACTCTCATCAGAACGCTGGGGCTCAGACTGCCCCGCACCACTACGTGTCACCTATAGGTGGACAAGACACACATTAGCGAACGTATGCAAGCAAAACAACACAAAAAGGAACGCGCAGATTCCTCAAACAAGAGTTTGTACATTCCTTAATGGACATTCCAGAGTTCATTAGCGTTACAGCAGGTCGCACAAACACGTGCTCGCCACCCCACAAAAGAATTCGACCACGAATTCGAAAGAGGAAGACCGACGAAAATCTGATACCAAAATGTAACGACCCCATCCGTTAAATGACGTATAGTAGAAGGTCCGGCCGGGGCCCCACACTATATGCCACAAACAGACGGTGCGGTCACAGGATAATACCAAATACGAATCCTAACTCAGAGCATTCTAGCGGAAGCTTTAAGTTACAACTTTGAACTCTTAACCGGAATGTCCAATATATAAAACCACATTTATATAAATACCACGGAATGTACACAACCACAAGAGTTTGGCCTTAAGGCCTTACAGTTCCTCTGAACATACATCATGTTTTACAAACCTCGGCGCGCAGGCCGGCCATACATGAGTACAAAGATAAAACAAAACAATGGCTTAGCCTTCCAGGCTAGCCGCAGCAGCAGCAGCAACAGCAGTAGGGCTCTCCCGCCCATCACTTACCACTTGGCTCTCCAGCACCTGCACGGGGACAATCCACCCAACCGGTGGCAAACAATGCAACGGTCAGCATTCAGCTGACCCAATTATAACAATCCTACCCCTTTCTCGGGGCATGAGCATTCTTTCCCTGCAAGCATGGCATCATCAATAGCAACTATGTGCGCGCAGGCACATTCAAGCCATCACAACCATCGGCCACCCGGCCCGACAGTCCGTGCACTCAGGGCACATTTTCGGTGTACCGGAATACCAGGGTCAACACCACCGTCTACACGGTATTTGAGCATTTCTAGTCTTTCCGGCGCGCGGGCCTAAGACTCTCATTAGGCGCTCCAACAAAACCTATACCAGGCTTCCAAGTCGGACGGACCTAACGCAGGTACGGATCAGCCACCCCCCGTTGCTCAAGTCGCCGAGCCACCTCGAATACGGAAGTATCCATGGCATTTTATAGGCGCGGGTCGGTTTCACCTTTCCTGTTCGGCACTCAGCCTTTTCAACGAGTTGCAGCCCAACGGCTCAACTACTCACAAAGTGGCAACGCACGGCCACAAGAGTTGCCGCCAACCCTCTTCATTTCCTGGACATCGTCCAGTACTTCCTGCCGCACCAAGCAACAGGTAGGAACAAGGCATCACAAGCCATAGGCATCACAAGCCATTATCACGGAGCCTTCTCCGATATGCAAACAAGCATCACCAATCCAGATTCCATCCAGATGGGCTTCACACAGCATGCCTAGAGCCGTACTCCAATTCCGGCCTCTAACAAGGGGGACTTCACATATCTACCCCAAGGGACACCACAACCCACCGCACACTCGCGGGGAAGGGCTTTCCCTATGCAATGCAGAAAAGAAGGACTTCACATGTCCAAGGAGGGAGATCGTTACCCTTGTCAATCTCTTCGGTGCCATCGAAAACTAGCCGGTGAGAAAGAACCGCAGCAGCCTTGCCGTCACAACGCCGGCTTCGGATCACGAATCGAACCACGGGAGCTCCGCCGGTGGCTTGGTCTCCTCCTCCTTCTTCCTCTCTTCCTCTCTCTTCCTTAAGGATAAAGAAGAATGAATCTCCTTCTCTCACGACTTATCCAGCCCAAGAAACCACCTGAGCCTTTGGATCAAAAGAGAGGAAACTGAACGGCCAAGATTATCCCAAAATTTCACTTTTTGGCCGACACGGCCTGTGACACGCCCGTGTCACAGGCCGTGTACCCCTGAAGCGGTGCACACAGCTTGAACCGACTGAACAACACGGGTCATCGACACGCCCGTGTCGGACCTGACACGCCCGTGTCAAACCTGAGACACGCCCGTGTCTCCTGCTCCATCGGAGCTGCAACCAGTACACGGGTCGGAACACGGCAGCTGACACGCCCGTGTCCAGCCTGACACGCCCGTGTTCCCGGCCGTGTTCAAGGCCGTGTCCGGCTCTGCCCGGAATAGGCCAATTTTGCAAAATAAATAGAACACGCCCTGGGACACGCCCGTGTCCCAGGCCGTGTCACCCGACACGCCCTGGGACACGCCCGTGTCCCAGGCCGTGTAACCTGACCTGCTACTCAAATTTCAAGTTGAGTCTATTGGGGTCTTTTGGGGTGTTACACAGCCACCAACTCTTAGCCAACCCTTTGAGCTGATAGGTGGCTAACATCACCCTCTGGTCATCTGAAATCCCTGAGTACGAGAACATCTCCTCCATGGAGATTAGCCAGTCGTCTATCACCATGAAATCTGCCTTCCCATCATAAGTGGGAGGGCTCAGCCTCTGAAACTGCGAGATGAAGGCCATCTCTGCTGGCACCACCACTGGAGGCCTCAAGGGTGCAGGAGGAGGAGGAACCGCTAACCCCCCAGCAGGAACTTGCGCACCCTGAGCCTGCCCTGCCACAACTGCCACCAAAGACTGAATCTGGGCTTGCACCTCCTCCAACTGCCTACCCATAGCTTCGCTACTCTGACGCAGACCCTCGATCACCGCATCGTTCTGAGCTCCAGAAGATTCACCCTCAGACAGGGGAGTCGATCGAGTCGCAGGACGCCTAGCCATCCTAGAAATCAATACAACGCAAATCAGATCCAAATCCCACGACTAGAACCGACTACCAGTACAGACAATACATATGTAGATATAGACTTAAAGCTGCTAAACTTGCTCTGAGAGTTTATCTTCTTCACAATAATTAGATGATATGCCCTAACCTAGGATGGTTAACCACCACCTTACTAACTCTTGTGCCTAGATCGGATGCATGAACTTATGTTAGTTTGAAAACTTATGTGTGTACATATGTCATCCTGCAAATCTTTAGCTCGGCGCGTTGTGCTTATGCAATGTTATGATATGCATGTTTGTGTTATGCATTCTAAAAAGGCCCTAATGCATGATATGAGCGGCGTACACATGAAAATGTTATGCATCCCATACTACATAACATTTCCATGCAACGAAAAAGAAACGTGCTAGTCGCAGTCATGTGGTGAGGTTATGCATCCCATACTACATAACCCTCACATGTAGCCCCTATGGTGGATCCATATACGAACACATATTATGCATCCCATACTACATAATATGCCCCGTATACTTCATGTTATGCTATGAGTGTAGTGTTCGTGCTTTTGCCAAGACGTGCTGATGACATATCGGTGTGTGAATGACATGATGCTGAACTACTAAAAGCATCCAAGGAAGGTTGCTCAACTAACTTGTCAAGCAACCTCCCTCTGATACCAACTGTCACAACCCACATTTTCTCCGAATTAAGAATTATCAGAGTAAGAGAAAACACGCGTCATGATGCCACGTCAAGCAGGGGATAACTGCTGACGCTCAGGCAAATCCAACTACAATCTTTATGCAAGAAAATCATGTGCTTAATGAATGGAAAATCAGTTATGTTTAGAGTCTGTATCCCTCGGCTCAGTGGATCATCTAGTCCACAAAAGAAAACTATATTTAAACGCTGCGGAAAATTACTTTAATTAGGTTTTACATCCTAAAGAGCGCATAAGGGTCCCAAGAGAACCACTCATGCTATGCAAGACACTACACTTAGTTTATATAATATATATAAGAAAACGGTTTTCGTACGTGATTTGGAAAATAGTGATTACGTTTACAAAACATGCTGATCATGAGGTTCATTTATAATAATAATTATAGTTTAAAAAAATAACTAGCAACCTAGCATAAAACCTTCTCAAAGCAAGTAGACTATCTCCAGAAAAAAAATGGTAGCAGCAATAGTATATATCTAGTACAAGGTAAAAACTACTAGTGGGCGCCAACAACCTGACACGAACCCACCAGCACATATATATGTCTGTAAGAAAGTACTGAAAACAACCTCACAAACAAGGTAAACAAAACTCCAAAGTCCGGGAGTCCACCAACAACAACACCTCCAACTAGCCACCAGACTGGTTACAGCTCAGAACCTGAGGCATTCCAAAAGAAAACAGAATACCTCAGCAAGCAAAAATCAAGGTAAAACTGCATGAAAGAGTCAACCAAAAGGACAAAATAACAGAAAACATGCAGTAGAAAGAGTCACAACTGTCCAAAACAGGACAACAAGAAATGCACAACGTGCAAAGAAACAGCAACGACCTAGCCCAGGAACAACATCCTGCAGGGCCTACTAGGATGCCAAGAGCCAGAATGCTGCAAACTACCAAAGAAGAAACTTCTAACACCCTAAACTGTGGGAAGTGATAGTAGCAAAAACAACAACGAGGAACCGGATCGAAGGCAAACGCAGTCCCCCAATCCACCATGTCCAAGTCAAAAGCTCGAGGGTCAACACGTGAAAACATAAGGGACCTTCCACCCGACATGCCCAGCCCGTACCTGGAGCAAGAAATCCATGGGTGGCCTTGGCTATATCACACAACTCCACCCCCATAAAGAGCTACAACCACCACTACTATCCACGACACACGATTCGGCCTTTAGGAAAATAAAGAAAATGGCCGATAAGGAAAACCCAGAAATACAACTGGAAATCCACTCGGAAATGAAACACAAGGTAAAGGAAGAGTGTTGAAATAAACCAACACGACTAGGCGTTGAGTGAAACCCACTCAGTGCCTACCTAAACTTTGGCGTTGAGTGAGCTAGCCTCACTCGCCGCCAAAATAATACCACTACCCACAAGCCCACTAAAGAATGCGGAGCTCGACGACAGTCGAACGACCAAGGCAGAAGATCCAGAACTCGAGTAGTTGCCTGCCACTTGAGTATCTAAACTCCCGCACTAGAAACCATCTAAATTCGCCTAGCAACAGAAAATATACAAAGCGCACGATTAGTGACGCACGATCAGTGGTCGTGCGCACTCATCGGCTGATGATCGTGCAAAACGAACCTGGAAAACCTGACAGAAAACCTAGCAACTGCGCACGATCAGTGTCGCACGATCAGTGGTCGTGCGCACTGTTGTCAGCGCTCGTGCGATTGCCCGAGACAGAACTTTGGAAACTGAAAGACAGCCGCGCACGAGCAGAGGCACACGACCAGTGGTCGTGCGCCCTAACGGTTGATGACCGTGCGCGACTAACCTGTACCGTTTGGAATTTTCCGAACGATACCGGAACGCGCACACGACTCACGCCACTGCAGTAGCAGTAGACAACTATCAACGTCGCACGCTACTACCATTCAAACTATGCCTAACCATTCGAATAATACCTTAACGAAGGAAAATTGGCAACCACACCCCCCCCCTCCTAACTCTCCCTCTCGGCTACACCCGAACCAGAGCAACAATCAAAAATAAAGGAAAACAATGGCTCCACGCCGACAATTTGGATTCCAACATCACAACATAGGGGGGGTTTCAGTAGGAAGAACTAAGCCCTATAGTTAGCAAGAAAATGAGAACAACAAGGCCTCTAACCTGGGCTAACCGGGATTTCAATTTCAGCAAATAAAATCAAAGAAAACACTTGGCAAGGGCAAGAATACCACTTGCCTCAATCTCAGCGAAGCTTTGGACTGCTTTCCTCCTCTTCGCACGGATCAAAACGGCCGCAACACCTAGAACAAAGACTCGGCCATTAATGGCGGAAAACTTCCAAAACCGAAAATTCCAATCCTTCCAAAACTCCACGAAAATCGAATTTCTTACCGCAGGAATGAAGGTCTTGACGAGAGCAATCCGAATCCACTCTCGGAATCGAATTCCGTCCACAAACGCTCCGGGAATCGGCGTCCGAAGGCAAGGTAGGCGGTTTCTCCGTTTCTCTCGTACAAGGGGCCGGCGGTTTCTTACGGGGAAGATGAAGATGGCGGTTCCTCCTCATTCTATATATATATATATTAATATATAATTATATAATTAATTACAAAATTACATAAAGCACCAAATCGACGCGAAAACCAAACTACCTCGGAATTCGACGAAATTCGCACCGTAGCTAAATACCAACGCTACGAACGCAACGGCGAAGTCGAAATTAACTTTCGACGAACAGAACTCGAGTTACACCCAAACAAAGCCAAACACAAACATCCCCCCGAGAGGCCACACCGGGTCACCAAAACGACTCGGTTTGCTAGGGAGATCTTGCCAACAGGCTACCAAACAGGGCACTCAGTTCTAAGGAGCTAAACCGTACTCCACACATGGCACAAGCCACGAAAACGCGTCATCGTAACGCCAAACGAGAATAAAAATAATCGCTGAAAAAACGGGGCGTTACACAGTGTGCCTTGGGTGCATCACTTCCCCCTATTTATAGATTTGGGGGCCTGCCCAGACGGGCAGGGCTAAAATAACCGGCTACCCGGGGTACAGGAGAGCCGGGCAGCAGTGACGGGAATCAAAAAGAAATGGACAAGCAGTCCACGCAAGATAGGCGGACTGGGCTTGCGAGCTGGGCATCCCCTTGGTCGTGCGGAGCGCCATCCTGGATGGAGGGCCGAGGCCTGGGAGGACTGGATCTTGAGTCCGCCTAGTGAATGGCAAGATCCATAAACTAACCAAGGTCGGGCGACCTGAGCAGACTGGGAATTAGAGTCTTCCTCTAGTGTGCATTGATAACCTGAGCGGACTGAAGGTCTGGAGTCCGCCGAAAGAGAAGGATCTTGGCCGGGCATGTTGCAGATTCTGGGGTTAACATAATCCCTGCACATTTTCAAGTTTTGAGAAATTTCGAAAATGTTTCCTTAACCGTCGAGTCTGCAACTATCATAAATGTCGTCTGGGCTATAAATTCAGCCGGGAGCACTGTATTCTACCAAAACTTTCTGCGCAACAGGCCAGCATTTACCACTTGCGGTCTGCATCTTCGAGTCCGGAATGGCGAGACTTGGATCCTTCTTTGGCAATCTTGCTTCCAAGCCCGACAAGCCTAAGGCATCTGCTACACCGGTGAAGAAAGTAGTTCATCGGGGCGAAACGACTGTTCGCAATGTTGGAGAAAGTTCGCGAAAAGGAAAAACACCCACCAATCCGGTCCGCAGCGGTAAGGAGTCGGAGTGCGAGAAGTCTGATGCCTCTCTTGCCCCGAATGAACCTCCCCAGAGCGCGGAAAAGACTTCTAATCCGCAATAAACTTTTGACCAGGTCCCTGCGGATTCCGGGGGAATGGCGATAGAAGCAACTCCTTCTAGTACATTGATGTTGCGCATAGATGCCGGAAAGGAGGTCTCTTCACCGGAAGCTCGGCAGCAGGACACCGTGAGGGTGCGGACTGCTGATCCGGAGGATGAAAAATGGACAGAGAAGCTGGCTGAGGATCAGGCCGCGGCTACATCGACTTCCTTGGCTGTAGTTGGCACAGACCAGGACACAATCCGCGTGAACCCTTCGGACTCTGAGCAGGTCATGCTGGCTTTGGAGAAAAAGGCTCCCGAGAAGAAGAGGAGGAGGGACAAGTCTTCCATTTCTGAGCGGATGGAGAAAAAGCTGCGGGCTCAAAAAGAGAAGAACGTCTCCGTGCGGACAGGCGCAACGAGCTTGCAGTATAGGCCGCGAGAGAAAGAAGTTCCAGATGCGAGTTTGATTACACCGGATGCCCCCATCTCAGGGGGCGACTCATCTGCGGTCAGTTTGTCTACCACCGAAATACTTGACACTATTGATAACGAGCGGCTTGCTGACATTAATCAGTCTCTGCTGGAGGTGTTGCAGTATGATGTCGAGATACTGGGTGAGAAGGTCGCCGAGCCCGCCCCCTCAATTGCGGATGACCAAATGAAGAAGACGGCGAAGGAGAAGCTCGCGATCATGAAAACCAAGGTCGAGGCGGTTCCCGAAGGACTGGAGGCGGATAAGCGAGCTGAAGACCTGCGGACGGCAGCCGAGCTGATTCGGTCGGGTAAATTACAGTCGGTACTCCAGCGATTTCATCAATGATGGCTTTATAAGTCCCCACCACAGAAATCGCGGACAATAAAAATCATCACAGAGACCGAGGACATAGTTGCTTCCAGTAAATCTGTTGCCGAGAAAAAGGCGAAAGCATATCGAAGATGGAAGCAACACTTGGTCGCCTTCAATACGGAGCGAGTGAGGCGGCCTGTCGTGGATAGTCGCTAGATCGCTGCAATGATTACAAAAAGTTATTTATCTTTATCTTTTTGAACTCACCGCGACCTGGAAACTAAAACGGATTTTGTTTCCTGTATTGCAGTTCGAAACTCTCCACCAGACTCCGTCGAAGCTGGCAAGATCATACCGTCGCCCGCGGATGCTCCCGTGCAAGCATTGTCGACCGACCTAGCCGAGTCTGTACAAGGAGAACAATCCGTCCCGAACAAATACATTTTGTTAGTAAAAAGTATGAGGAAGAGTTAAAGGAGGTGTGAACTGGAGCCAAGAGAGGATAAGAGAGAGAGAAGGCGCTTGAGGGCCAGGTCGCTGACTTCTCCGCGATGGTAGAAGGTTTGAAGAAAGAAAAGCAGAAGCTGAGCGAGGACGTCCTGTAACGACCCCATCCGTTAAATGACGTATAGTAGAAGGTCCGGCCGGGGCCCCACACTATATGCCACAAACAGACGGTGAGGTCACAGGGTAATACCAAACCAACCGAGTCCTAACTCAGAGCATTCTAGCGGAAGCTTATTAAGTGCAAGAACTCATACCATTGAATGTCCACTAATATATAAATATCACATTTATATATATAACCAGGAATGTTTACAAAACCACACCGCACACGGCCTTAAGGCCTTACACGTTACTCTTAACAACACATATCATTTCATACATCGGCACGCAGGCCGGCCACACATGAAATCCAACACTTCGCACGGCCTTCAAGGGCCTACCAGCAGCATGGGCTTTTGCCCGCTCAATCCATCAGCCCGCAACACCTGCATATGGACATCCACCCCATGGGTGATAAACAAAGCAACGGTCAGCATTCAGCTGACCAATTATAACGACCCCACCCCTTACCCGGGGCAGTGGTTCCTTCCCTGCATGTATAGCAATTTCAACATATAAAGCACATACACCCAACATCACAAACGCCGGCCTCAATGCCAGGCGCTCCGTGCACTCAGGGCACCTTTTATGGTTTGTACTTGGTAGGCGGGCATAAGCCTCCAAACCCTTGTTGAAGACCTCACGCACCCGTCTCACTCAGAGGTACGCACCACACCAAAACCCGTGAGCACTATCAGTCGACCTACCCCCGTAGTGTAACAAGCCTAGGGAATTCGCCCTGCTGCTTTGCTACCAATCGACCGCTCACCCGATCTTAACATTGCCACTTGGTGGAATGGGCATAAGCCTCCAAACCCCTGTTGAAGACCTCTCGCACCCACCCACTCAGAGGTGTTCATCGCCACTTGGTAGAATGGGCATAAGCCTCCAAACCCCTGTTGAAGACCTCACGCACCCACCCACTCAGAGGTGTCCACACTCCATCAACCAGCTCTTACAAGCATACAACCAAAGGAGCTATACAAAGCATCCTCACCAAACACATCGTCCTCACCATCTCCGCAGGCTAAACGATGAATACACGGAGTCTTCTCCGGATCGCAATATAAACATCACCAATCCCGACATACGTCTGGATGGGCTTCACACAGCATGCCTATGCCGTACTACAGACTTCCGGCTCTAGATGCAGACTCAACTGCTGGAATCACTTACGCGTTTCCATCTCTTGATGGAGGATCCCATGCACATGCAAAACAAAGGGCTTCACCTGCCCAAGGAAGAAAGATCGTTACCCTTGACGATCGCTTCGGCGCCATAGAAAACTAGCCGAATGGAAATCACCGCAGCGGCCTTGCCTCCACAACGCTGCACTCGGCTCTCTATTTGGCTCGACGAAGCTCCACCGGCCTCCTCCTCCTCCTCCTCCAAGCTCTCCTCTCTTTCTTAAGAAGAAAGGCTAAGTGGAATGAGCTTTCAACTCAATCCACGGCCTTAAAGAGGCTGGAAATGCTATGGACCACACGATCCAAATAGAGGGAAACGAACGGCCGAGATCTGCCCAAAACCCCAATTTTTGCCTGACACGGCCTGTGACACGCCCGTGTCACAGGCCGTGTACCCTTAAGCGGCACACGCGGTTTGGAACCGACTGAACAACACGGGGATCGACACGCCCGTGTCGACCCTGACACGCCCGTGTCATTCTTGAGACACGCCCGTGTCCCCTGCTACACGACACCCACCGACTTCCAAAACCAGTACACGGGTCGGAACACGGCAGCCGACACGCCCGTGTCCAGCCTGACACGCCCGTGTTCATGGCCGTGTTCACGGCCGTGTACGGCTCTGACCCGAATAGGCCAACTTTGAGATTTAAATCGAACACGCCCTGGGACACGCCCGTGTCCCAGGCCGTGTACCCCCGACACGCCCTGGGACACGCCCGTGTCCCAGGCCGTGTCTACCAGCCTGCTACTCAAAATTGTGAAAAAACATATTTTGAGTTCTGGGGTGTTACACGTCCGCCACTATAGAAGCAAATATTTGGCTCTGGTGCGGGAAGGGAAGAAACAAGTCACCGAGGTAACCGGTACTCGGCCACAAATGCCGGCTCAGCCCTCTCCGGGAGAGGCAACAGCTCCGACGGTGAGCGGGCAGCCCACGGTGGCCGCAGATTCGAGGTCATCCGGCGAGCATGCGATCCCGTTCAGGCGAGTCGTCAGGGACACTGCCCGTATGCATCGAACCTTCAATAACATGCACCACCTTGTCCAGCAGTTATACAGAGAGATCCTGCGAGGGAGCGACCAAGCGGCCTATCTTGGGACGGATGAAGAGGAGAAACCTGCTTGCCGGATAGATGGAGAGGAGCGACCTGCTCGTCGGTTAGATGAATAAGAGCGACCTGCTCGTCGTTGAAGTCGCTGAGTCCACGAAGACTTGATGAACATTGTATAATTTTATGTGAACGTTATTCTTGCGTGACGCGGATATTACTAGTTTCTGTAAAACATTGTATTGTATGATATTGTGAACTCTTTTATTATGCTGTGATCTGTGTGTTGACTGCTTCTCTGTAGGGTATTTTGAATGTGATTTATGTGAATTGCTATGCGTGAACTGAAGAGAAGCGGACTGTGCGGATTGAGCTTGAATCCGCACAAACTTATCTGAATTTGCAGGGAGCTAGGAAAGAGGCGCGCTGAGCGGATTGAGCTATCAACCTTAGCGGATTAGCTGTCATCTGCCTGTCAGAGTTTTTTTCTATAAATAGGGTATTCATTTTCTTTATGTATCAAAAACAGTTGGATCTAGAAACCCTGCGGCCTGGAGAAATGGTGTCCGCACGTACAGACGCCGCAGCCGCCTTTCATTCCGCTGAACTTAAAAGAAGCCAGCTGACCGCGGCCGACCTGGAGATCTTCCGGGAGAGGCACATGACAGGCTCGCCGGTGCTCGCGCGGCTTCCTGAGGATCATGAACGGCTAAACTTCTCTCCCTCTACCCAGATCGCGGTGCCCATCGATCATTTCAATTGTGGGTTCAAGTTCCCCCTGCTCTGGGAGGTCGCCAAGATCTTTGAGCACTACGGGGTGGTTCCAGGCTAGCTCGCGCTGAATACCGTCGCTGCGATCTAGAGTTACCTTTCTTACCTGCGATCTGAAAAGATCCAGTTCTCCATGAAGATTTTCAAAAAGATCTTCTCTGTCCGCTCGATAACCCCGTCTAAAGATCACCAATACAAGGGTGTGATTTACTTCTACTATCGAGGGATGAATGTTTCGTGCTTGCAGAATAAAATCCACAACTGGACCTCGAGGTATCTTATCTCTGAGGGCGACCTAGGGTTCCTCCACACCAACCCGCAGGTGCGAGCAGATACCGACTTCAAAAGTGTTCCTTTGGGTACGGTAGAGTCCGCCATCATTGGATTTTTGGCTGGGGCAAGGCTCGATATTGATCACTATATCGCGTTGTTGTCGGCCTGGATACCGTAAGTCGCCAAGAAAGTAAGTATTGTGACCTGTCATTGTATCCGCAAATTCCTTTGCTTCATGGCTTGACTGAACTGTCTTTTCAGCGACCTTGGCAGTACCAGCCAACCTACCTCTAACGCCCACCGGCGCAACTCCTACACAAGGAGAGAGAAATAAAGAAATCGCAAAAAAAGAAAGGAGGAGAGTGACCCTGCGGCGGATTACTCTTCATTCGGAAGTTTCGATATGGCGGGCTTCGGGAAAAACCAGAAGGATCTCAAGGGTAACCCGATGATCCACTGGAACGAGAAGAAAAAGTTTGTCTGCCTCTCCACTTCTCTTCCTTCCTAGAAGAATCCGCGCCCCTCTCATCATGCCCATGTGGTGGTCTCCGCTTTGTACGGGAAGCTGAACCTCTGCGAGCTACAAAGCATCCCCCATGCCGACCTCCCCCTGATCGCGGCTCAGGCTAGCGCGAATAGTGCTGTCACAAACCACTTCATGGGTCGGATGACGCGCGAGCTGCTCAGTGAAAATGAACACTTAACGCGAGAAATCAAGTCTCTGAAAGACAAGAACAAGCGGTTAGGGACGAAGGTCAACAAGTGCAAAGAAACAGAAGCTTAAGTATCGGTAATCGCTTGTCTTTGTTGCTTGTCCGCAGCGGACTGATTCATTTACTCACTCTCCAGATCGCATATGATGTCACCAACCCAAGCTTCCAGAGCGCTATGTTTCCCTTTGTGAAGGAAAGCGTGGAAGTTGCTATTGAACGCTTCATCAGCGATGGGCTTGCAAAAGAAGGCGTGGACTCTATCCCCTTATTGCAACTATTTCCCGAACTCAAAGACAAAGTCGCCAAGTTCGAGCAGGAAGCAAAAGGGAAGGTGGTTGATGATGAAGAGGAGAAACCTTCTGATGGAGAGACCCCTGAGGTCGCTGTGTCAAGCCAGCAAGGGAGCAAGTCTGGCCAGTCCGCCTCTTCTAAATCTGAAGGAAGCAGTGAGCAGACGGAGCCCGCAGCGGCGATCGAACGGAGTCTTACCAGCTCCAGCTCTAGTGGTAGCAGCAGCAGTACTTAAAGCGACTATTCTCCCTTGGTCGACGTGGACGGGTCGAGTCCAGAAAAGCCTGTCGAGAAGAAACAAAGAACAGACTAGACATTGTAACTTTTTGTTTTTGTTGTAAAAAGAGAGCGGACTCCGTTTGAGTCCTCCAACACTTGTAAAATGTTTTTGAATGATATGAAAAGGATATTTTTGTCTCATGGTGTTTTGATCTGTTTGTAGTGTATCTGTCCACGTCATATAGACGTTATCCGCGCAACATAATTTTTTCAATCCGCAAATAATCCTTGTTGAAATTGTTGGAACTTGCTGCGACATGAACCTTATTTTTTCCTTTGCGAATCCCAAGACAACTAATATAATAACAGGAGCTGCGTTTTAGAATTGTTCTGACGGGGTAACGCTGATTTGCGAGTTAGCCAGATTTAATCCATAGTCCGCTGATATTTGAAACCGAGAAGCAACACATCTAACCAAAATGAACCCTGCGGACTGAGTGGACTGAAGAATTTTGAGTCCGCCAATAATTATAATAACGATAGAAATGATCTATAGCTCATGACCAAGTGGGCAGGTGCGGCTAGTGCGGCATAGCTTTCCACACTGGGCCATGAACTATAAGGTCAACCTAAGAAAACCGGCGGACAGAGCGGACTGAGGAATTTGAGTCCGCAAATAATTTTGTTTATTGAAATGGAAACGCCCCCCTCTTGCCTGGAGTACAGCCTTGATTGATCCTTCGGGTAGGTGCGGCTGGAGCGGCATTGCTTTTCCTGAGATCAACCAGGCTGTGGGTCTCCTTCATGCACTACTTGAGGGTACCAAGGAGTGTTCGAAAGTCACAAACCAAGATGATCTGCAGGCAGGTGCGGCCGGAGCAGCATTGCTTTCCATGCACGATCATCAAAGTTGTAACGATATCCTTTAAATGGCATGGTAGAGCTGACTTCCACTCTGTTCCTCCAATATGCAGAAGTGGGGTTAGGTACTAGCTGGTATTCGAAGTTCAGTATCCTGCCGCGGTAGAACCGGTAAGCTCCCACTACACGGTGCAAAAACTCCCCGCAAAACGTGGTCTTTGTGGTGTTACGCTAATAACAACGGTTCTAAGGGAGGTTTTTGCTGAACTCGGCGATGTCTCCTGGTTTTAGATGCTTGATCTTCTCATGGAGCGAAAAAGAGAAAGCACCCAAAGAAGTGTTAGTATGCAAACTTCAGCAAGTATTAATTTTCAAGAAATTTGTGTGACACAGAATGGAGAGTTCAGGGATAGAACCGTTTTTGAGCTGCCCTTGCTTAACATATTAACTGCTAATATTTGAGACAAAATGACACTTGAAGAAGTGTTAGCAAGGAACTTTTTATTAATGACACACCTCTTTACAAGTTTGCATAAAAGGAAGAAAGAAGAGAAGAGGTTCAAGAATAGAACCATTTTAAGTCATCTCCACTCCATGTATGTGGCATATCTTCTCCTTCATATGTTTGCAGACGATAAGCTCCCTTCTCGAGTACTTCCTTGATGATGAATGGTCCAGCCCAATTCGGATTGAGCTTTCCGACTGTGCCGGCTCTTGTCGTGGCGTCTACCTTTTTAAGAACTAGATCTCCCACTTGGAAGTGTTTGATCCTTACGTTCTTATCAAAATACCGAGTCATCCTTCTCTTGACTTCCTCTTGCCTGATTGCAGCCTTATCTCTGATCTCCTCGATGTGTTCCAGGCTGAATCTCAATTCCTCATTATTCAGTTCCTTTTAATCTTCCATACCTTGCCTTGCAAGCAGAACTCTGGGTGAAGGGACTTCAAATTCAACAGGAATTAGCGCTTCCGATCCATGTGAAAGCTTGAACGGAGTTTCCCCTGTTGAAGATTAAGGTGTCGTTCTCAGGGTCCATTGAACTGAAGAAAGTTGATCAACCCAACTGCCCTTGAGGTTCTGTACTTTCTTCTTAAGGAAGTTGAGAATCTTCTTATTGGCTGCCTCTACCTGACCATTGCTTCTGGGGTGATGGACTGATGCAAAATGTAGCTTTGTTCTAATTCGCTTGCAGAAATCTAGCATCTCAACGTTGTTGAATTGTGGTCCATTATTAGTGATTATCGCCATCGGGATACCATGTCAGCAGACTATCTCTCCCCAAACAAAATTCTTTACAATCTGTGTGGTTGTCTTTGCCAATGATTTAGCCTCGATCCACATACTGAAGTAGTCAATCATGACTATGACGAAACGCCGCTGTCCACTTGTCATGGGAAAAGGACCAATGAGATCCATTCCCCAAATGGCAAAGGGCCAAGGGGTTGCGATAGATCTAAGGGATTGGGCAGCCTGATGCTGGAGTGGTGCGAACTTCTGGCAATGAACACACTTTTTCGCATAAGCTTCAGAATCTTTTTTCATTGTGGGCCAGAAATAACCCTGTCGCAGGATCCTTCGTTCCAAAGTTCTTGCCCCTGAGTGGCTTCCACACTCACCAGAATGGACCTCTCGAAGGATGGTAGGAACTTCATTTTCTGATATACACCTTGCCATGGTAGCTAAGAAGATCTTTCTGTAGAGAACTCCATCCGCTAAGTAATAGTGCACTGCCTTTAATCTGAATCTCTTCTTATCTCTGACGGACTAATGCAAGTTCCCAGTGGAGAGATAGAGGATGAACGAGTCCATCCAAGAGGGGCATTGATCTATCTGCATCAACTCTTCCTCCCCTACTGTCGGGCGGAAGAGTTCAGAAGTCGTCCCTCCTGATGAAAGTCCGTATTTGGAAAGGACATCTGCCTCCTCATTCTCCGCACTCAGAATTTGTTCAATGGTGAAACCTCTAAATTTTTTGACTTCAACCTTTACGAGTGCAAGGTACTTCTTCAGCACCGACTCCATTGTCTCAAAGTTACCCAAAACTTGTGAAGTCATTACTAGGGAGTCAGTCTTTAAGTGGACATGGTCGATCCCGAGCTCTCTTGCGAGCCTCAAGCTGGCCAATAGAGCCTTATATTTTGCCTGGTTGTTGGTCACTGGAAAGTAAAACTTGATTGCTTGCTCGAGTTTGATGCCATTTGGATTTATCAAAACCACTCCTGCTCCGGAAGAATTTCTGCCTGAAGCCCCATCTACATAGATGGTCCAAGCCAGAGGAGACCTCTCTGCCTGATCAGAATCAGATTCTACCATATCAATGAGAAAATCTGCCATTGCTTGCGCCTTGATGGCTGTCCTGGGCATATAGGAGATCTCAAACTCACTCAGCTCGATTGCCCACTTGGCTAACCTGCCTGAATGTTCTAGTTTCTCCAACACACCCTTCAAAGGTTGGTCAGTGACCACTTGGATTGAGTGTTCCTTGAAATAGGGACGGAGTCTGCGAGCAGACATAACCAGTGCCAGATCTAGCTTCTTTAGGATTGGGTACCAGGTTTCTGCATCTTTCAGGATATGGCTGACATAATAAACTGGAAATTGTCTCCGGTTTTCCTCTCGGACAAGAACGGAGCTAACTGCCTCAGGGCCAACTTCCAGGTATAGGAACAACATCTCCCCTGCTCGGGGGCTTTGTAACAAGGGCGTAGAGGTTAGTTGTTTCTTCAACTGTTCAAAGGCTTGAGTACACTCTTCCGTCCACCGAAACTTGGACACTCCCTGAAGAGTTTTGAAAAATGGGGCACTCTTATCCCCAACCCGAGAGATAAATCTCCCGAGTCCTGCCAACCTCCCCCCTAACTGTTGAGCTTATCTTGAAGAATGGGGGGGAGCCATATCAAGGATGGCTTTAACCTTATCTGGATTGGGGGCAAGGCCCTCTGGAGTAAGGAGATGACCGAGGAATTTCCCCTCACTTGCTCCAAAAACGCATTTTAACATGTTAAGTTATATCTTGTATTTTCGCAAAGTGGAAAAAGTTTCTACCAAATCGTGCAGATGTTGCGGAAGAGACTTGCTTTTTACCAAAAGATCGTCCACGTATACTTCAAGGTTTCTGCCCTTTTGTCCTCTAAACACATGATTTATCATGCGTTGATACGTCGCGCAAGCGTTTTTAAGCCCAAAGGGCATTACAAGATAGTAGTAGCAACCATCGTTAGTAATAAACGATGTATGAGGGATATCGGGCTTGTGCATTCTTATTTGCTGGTAACCAGAGAATGCATCTAAAAAGCTCATAAAAGAGTACCCTACCGCAGAATCAACTAAAGAATCTATCAGAGGCAAGGGGTAGCAATCTTTTGGGCACATTTTATTCAATCGGGTGAAGTCTACACACATCCTCCACTTCCCCCCTTGCTTTTTAACCATTACAATGTTTGAAACCCACTCAGGATATTGAATTTCTTGAATAAAGCGTGCCTTGAGGAGTTTGGCAACCTCCTCCCTGATTGGCTCCGCTAGCTTGATCGCCGCATCTCTCTTCTTCTATTGCACCGGCCGAGCGGTTTGATCAATGTTGAGATGGTGGCACGCCACATCAGGATCGACTCCCAGCATGTCTTCCGCCGACCAGGCGAAGACATCCAGGTTCTTCAGCAAACGGGATATCAACTCTGCCTTTTGGTCTTCTGGCAACTCTGAGTTGACGGAGAGCTTTCTCTCCTCCCCTTCAGCAATAGGGACTTCTTGCATCACCTGGGCAGGTTCCAGGTGAGCGCCTTTGCTATCCATAACAGCTTCTGACTGGGTAGATACTTCTTCTACCGCCAAGAAGATTGGAGGGGCAACTTCGGTCATGTTGACTGTGCAGAGGAAGCATTCTCGGGCTTGCCCTTGGTCACTTTTGACCCTGCACTGACGACCATCTTTGTTGAACTTGATAGCCAGGTAGAAGGTTGAAATTATTGCTTTTTACTTATTTAGCAGAGGCCTCCCAAAGATGGCGTGATAGCTGCTGGGAGCATCCACCACTATAAACTTAATCTGCTTGTTCACCCCCCTCAAGCCTTACGGGGAGTACAACGCTTCCCTCGATTTCCTTCCTCTTGCTAGAGAAGCCATAGAGCGGCTCTTCGGTGGAAAGCAGAGGCTTTCTAGTCTTTAGGGCTTCAAAGGTTGGCTTGAAAAGGAGATTAACGGAGCTGCCAGTATCGATAAGAATCCTATCGACTGTATAATCTGCGATGGCTGCTTGGACCACAATAGCATCATCAAAAGGATTAGCGGTCGGGGG
This sequence comes from Platanthera zijinensis, assembly GCA_039513925.1. Taxonomy (NCBI): domain Eukaryota; kingdom Viridiplantae; phylum Streptophyta; class Magnoliopsida; order Asparagales; family Orchidaceae; genus Platanthera; species Platanthera zijinensis. Next base: position 45,292,247 of record CM077083.1, read on the forward strand.
AAGATCCTCGGGACCGAAGATGACGCTTCCCGAAGACGGGGCAAAGGAAGAAGTAGAAGCAATCTTTGCTCGGGTGACTCTTGCAAGGGAGGACTTCCGAGTGGACTCAGTTCCTGCTCCACCATGAATGTACAAGAGTCTCCCCAAGGATCCTTCGTCGACGACATCACAACATTCGTTTTGAATGTTAATGGGCCCTAGAAGGCCCTTATCCTCTATCTCTATGCATTCTAGCTGAACCTCTGCCACTTCCTTTCCTTTGGAAGTGGAGGGCTTTGAAGGATCACTCCTCCTGCTCAGATTTTTGATCTTGCCCTCGGCAAACAACCTCTCGACCAGTTGCCGAAGGGCCTTACAATATTCAGTCAGGTGGCCCTTCTCCTTATGAAATTCGCAGAATTGAGAGTTATTTCTGGGCTTCCAATCCCTCTGAGGCCCCTATCTTTTTTCCTCCGCCTTCTTCTGGATGATCTGGACGACTTCTCCAAAATCGAGTCTTAGATCCGAAAACTCCTCCACGAAGCTGTTCTCAAGCGGCCTCGAAGCAGGCAAGGCGTTCTGGTAAATGGGTAGAGCCTGAGGGGGTATGGCGGGAGTGGCGGCCAATGACAGTCTCTGATCACAAAACTGTTGATGGCCTAGAAAAGGTTTCTTATGACGAAGGTTTCGCCCCCTCTGAGAAGGAGGCTGGAAATTAGGCCGAGGAGGCTTGTTGTGATGGTGGTTGCTGGAGGAGGCATTGGAAACGTCCCTTCCTCCAGCCTTAGCTGTCAGGGATGAAATATAGGTGGGATTGGTATTTTCACCTTCAATAAAGCGATTGGCCATCGCTATCAATTCTTGGTAGGTTGATGGTGCCTTGGTTGTTACTTTAAACTTCAATGGGCCTTCCCAGAGGCCATGAATCAAGGCAACCTTGTAGTAGTCGGGGTTCACATTTCTCACCCCTGGATCTCCTTTTGGAACCGGTCAACAAACCGCCCTACCGATTCGTTGTCTGTTTGTTTGATATCAAAGAGGGCTGCCGACCCATCTTTCCTCTTTTTTGAGGTAGCGAACCTCAGAAGAAGTTCGCTGCGGAACTCAGCGAAGGAATCAATCGTGGTTGAGGGCAATTCATAAAACCACTCTCTCGCCTGCCCATCGAGAGTGGTAACTAGAAGCTTGCATTTCAAGGCATCTCAAAGTGACTGCCCCCTCGAATGCCTGCAGATGGGAAACTGGATCGGTCTCCCCTTAGTAAAATGGGAGAAGGGGTTATCTAAAATTGTTGGGTGCTGACTCCCATCAGATTCTGTAAACGATGGGAGAAGGAGTCTCGAGCTCGTCAGATGGGCGGACTGGCGCAAGGGGGTCCGCGGTCTCAGCGGATTGCTGATCAACAAAATCAAACCGGCAGGTTAGAGTCCCCCTGGCTGCCTCCCTAAAGAATTCCATCAGGGGAGCGAACTCATCAGCCTGAGGTCGCAGGGGAGCTGCAGGCTGAGCTTGGCGGCGAGACTGAGGTGTGGCGGCAGGTGATTGTTGGAGAGAGGTCTGGCGAGATGGAGTCCGGCGGACTTGAGTTTCAGTGACGTCTCCTGCGTCCTGGGGAGCAAGCCGCTGGGTTAGCATAAGCAGAGCTTAGCTAATAGTATCAAGCCGCTGGTCTGTCTCTCTGCGAGATAACTCGGCTTCCCAGCGAGATTGTTCAAGAGCTTCCCACAACGAATCATCTGGCGAGCTGGAGCGGTCTGATCGGAGAGCTCCGCGGTCTGACATTTCTATCCGCGGATTTCGAAGACTGATTGAATCTGAAGGTCGCGTGTTAACTGTTGATGCACGAAATGCGACAAGGACTTGAGCACCACCAATCAACTGTTCGAGCACTAGAGAAAGAAGAAAAAGTAGACTGCAAGCAGTAGCCTACTTAGCAGATGAGAGAAAAGCATAAAGGGGCCGCGAACTATGGCAACACCAGACTTCGCCCGTCATGGCCTGAATGCCACTCTTACGACGGGCTTGACTTTGATTGCAAATGGCGGGTTATAAAAGGTGGAAAGAAAAGCTATGTAGTAAACAAGTTGGAGTCTGTAATGCCTGAGATTCGAGTCTGCAGCCTTTAACAAGTAGGCTCTTGGGCTCGAGTCAGCGTGCCTTGGGTGCACCACTTCCCCCTATTTATAGATTTGGGGTCCTGCCCAGACGGGCAGGGCTAAAATAACTGGCTGTCCGGGGTACAGGAAAGCCGGGCAGTGGTGACGGGAATCAAAAAGAAATGGACAAGTAGTCCACGCGAGATAGGCGGACTGGGCTTCCGAGCTGGGCATCCCCTTGGTCGTGCAGAGCGCCATCCTGGCTGGAGGGTCGCGGCCTGGGTGAACTGGATCTTGTGTCCGCCTAGTGAATGGCAAGATCCAGAAACTGACCAAGGCCGTGTGACCTGAGTGGACTGGGAATTGGAGTTCGCCTCTGGCGTGCATTGACGACCTGAGCGGACTGAAGGTCTGGAGTCCGCCGAAAGAGAAGGATCTTTGCGGGGTATGTTGCGGATTCTGGGGTTAACAACGAGTGTTCCTTGCAATGTAAGAAGAAAGGGCATGCGATTGAGTGCCTGAAGGCTCCCCATGAAGAAATCCAAATGGCCCATCATGGACCATTTGGGTTTCGTGCTCAAGTTCGTGCTCTCAAGGATAAGGCTATGGACAAACCCCATGTTCCTTAAGCAAAGAGCAAGACTATGAGAATGTCAGTCAGTAAGCCTAACTTGGCTATTTTTATTTCCTTCAACACCATGTCAGCTGCAAAGAAGACATATGTTGGTGTAATGTAGAATCAACCTTGTGCACCTACTAGCAGACTTACTTTCAGTCAAATTCTTGCTGAAAAAAAGGAAAACATCTGCTGCTCTACTCTCTGAACAGATAAATCCTGATCACTTGCATACTTCAAAGATTGTTCAGAAGAGGAGATACAATATCCATGAGTGCTAGTGTTGTGTTAAGGTGGGTCACTTTGCCATAGAATGTTGGCACAATCTAAGTGTGCCAAGGGCAAGGGCGAGTCTTCATGTCAGGGCCGCTGTAGGTAGACAAAGTCATTCTCAGGCTAACATGAACCATGGACTCAAACCCTTTTGGGTTCCTAAGATAAACTAATCTGTGATTGCAGGACAGTCTAAGTACCCATACAATGCCAATATGGTACTTGGACAGTGGATGTTCCAGACATATGAATTGAACTAGGAACCATCTAAAGGACTATACTCCAGTAAGAAATGAACCTACAGTAATCTTTGGTGGTTCAGACAGAGGGGTTACCAAAGGCTATAGTATGATTACCAATGTAATAGTCTCCATTACAAAAGTAGCTTATGTGAAAGGATTGCAACACAATCTGATCAGCATGTGATATTGGCTATATCATTGTCTTCCACAAGGATAAGTGTTCGATCAAAAGGTCAAGTGACCAAGAGGTCATTTTGATAGACACTAGGAGTGGAAACATTTATTGTTTAAAATTTTTATATATTAGTACAGACTCTCCTGTATGCCTTGTTGCAAATGAGAAAGTCTCTTATTATGTGCAATCGTACATGAGGCTTGTTCACTCAAATTACAAGACAATCAACAAGCTCTTCAATGAACGGTTAGTTAGAAATGGACCCAATCTGAGATGCACCAAAGAGGGCATTTGCTCTGCATGCCAAAAGGGCAAACATACAAAGGCCTCCATTAAGGGCATTGAGGCCAAGAATTCTGAGAGGTATTTATATCTCTTGCATATGGACTTGTTTGGTCCTATTCCAGTTCATAGTCTTGGTAGAAAAGTCTACACACTTGTGATAGTTGATGACTATTCCATATTTGCTTAGGTATTCTTTATTAAGAAAAAGTCTGAAACTCTTGACATCATTGTGACCTTTGTTAGGCAAGTTCAGAATGAAAAGGACAATATTGTGGTCAAAATCAAAAGTGACCATGGTACTGAGTTTAAGTCTAAAGGTATGATAATGTTCTGTGGAAAGAAAGGTATTTATCAGGAGTTTTCTTCTCCAAGAACACCCCAATAAAATAGAATTGCTGAGAGGAAGAATAAGACTCTCATAGAGGTTGAAAGGACATTACTCAGTGACACTTCTCTCCTAGAATACTCTGGGCTGAGGCAGTAAACACTGCTTGTCATGTCCTGAATAGAGCATCTATCAACAAGTATCACAAGAAGACTCCCTATGAGATTATTAAAGGCAGACAACCAAATCTTGCCTATCTCAGGATCTTTGGAAGCAAGTGCTTTGTTCTCAATAATGGGAAGTTTTACTTGACAAAATTTGCTGTCAAATCCTATGAAGGAATTTTTGTTGGGTACAACAACCACAACAATGCTTATAGAGTCTATAACTTTAAGAATCAAGTTGTAGAGGAGTCTGTCAATGTAGTATTTGATGACTCTTCCATGATTCACAGTGAGCTACCAAGCTCCTTTAGATCTACAGGTGCAGAATTGAAGTTACAAGTGCATTGGACATTGATGAAGATCATCAGGATCTAGTAACTGAAGTTCAAGGTGTTGAGGAAAATTTACCAGCTATTGTTAGACACTTGAGAGATTATCTCAGAGATCTAATCATAGGAGATGCAAACCAAGGTGTTACAATAATGAGCAGAAGCCTTAACAGTGCCATGTAATCTAGCTATTTGTCTGAAATTGAACCAAAGAAGTTTGAATATGCCAATATATATCCATTTTATATTGTGCATATATAAATTTTTATGGAGGGTTATGCTGGTAATTGCTCCGAGGCGGAATTACGCTGGTGAATGGCGTCACTCCGTTTCAATCACCTGGATCACCAAATTTAGCAAAATGATGAGAATGCCCCCAAGCAGTTCGGGTTGCCCGGGCAAGGTGCACAATGGTTGATGCAAGCCCATGGTTTCGACGGATAAAACTACGCATTCTTAGGTTCGGTAATTAAATTAAAATACGTAGCAAGCAATATTTCTCTAAACTAATAATAACTATGATTCCTACAATATAATAATGCATAACGCAAAGGATCGCTACCCCTTATAATAATTGAACAAGGGCTATATACCTATGTTCGCTCAAGCGTATAGGACCTACCTGATCCGGATAATTAGCAATTAAAAATAAAATTATACGCAAACATTCACAATTCCAATAAGAGAAGATCTGGACTAAAATGGTGATTTAAAATTAAGTCCAAATCACTCCCAAAATTAATTAATATGAGGGTACACAAAATCACATGAACGCAAGTGGAAATCAAGTGTGACAAACCCGATTTCTTCTAGTGTTCACACGATCTACCCGCTCCAATTATACGAGAATATTCGGGAGAAAAACACGCTTGAAATTTAGATTTTAATTAGCATGATTTCAATATAAATCAGGACAATTAACTAGCCTTCTAATTCCACCAAATCTCACAAATAATATTATAAGAAATCACACAAGAGATGTTTAGAAATTCATTACCCAATCCCAAGAAGTACGTCCACAATATTGAGTCGAAGAAACGCTCACGATGGTAGTAGATTTTCTATTTCCATGCAAACCCATGGATCTGCGCCAAACGATTAAGTTGCAAGCCGTTCTTCCTTTGCAATAACCTTTGGAGTGAGAGAACTTTTGAAGGACTATATATATGGAAAGTGTAGAGAGAAAAGGTGGTGGAAAAAGGTTGAGGGTGGTCGGGTTTGGTTTGGTGATGATGAGGGTGGTCGGGTTTGGGTGTTAGATGGGAAGAGAGGGCTCGAGGTTGGTTGTGGTGGTGGTGGCCGAGTGGTGGAAGGGGAGGAAAGAGGGTGGCAGCTCTGGAGGTGGCCGGCTAGGGTTTTGGGAGGGAAGAAAGGCTCAGTTTTTGGGAGGAGATAAGAAGAGGTTAGTGGAGAACTTGAGGGGTAGGAGGAGGAGGAGAGGTGGCCGAGAGATAGAGAGGGGAGTAGAGGTTGCTGACGACCAAGAGGAAGAGAGGGAGAAGGGGTCGAATCTTGACTTAGAGAAAGGGGAAAAGAGGGGGAAAATTCAAAGCTTGAATTCTAGGTTTTTTCTTTTTCTTCTTCACTACTAAATTCTTCATAATCATGGCTATATATAGCCTACACCACTCCATCTCCTCCATTCAAAATTCAAAATGAAACTATGACACATCATAATACATGAAATAAAAATACATGAAATAAACTTTTAAAATAAAATTGCTTAAAAATAAAATTGCTAAAAATATATAATTATAATTATTTAATATATAATTATATATTTTTATATAATGGCGGCGGCGGACGTCGTGCAAAATAAGTAGCGGCGATGGCGAAGGGCGTCATGGTAGAACCCCATCCTCGATCTTGAGACAATGATCATCCCAATCCAAGAACTCTCTATGAAAGGAATCAACGGCCGCATTAGCATCATCGCCATCAATCCTCCCCCACTCAAAATTACTCATCACTGATGAGTGGCCCATGAGGGGAGAACAGTCAAAAGCAGTAGCAACATAGGGCAAATCTGGCCCCATTATCCATGTCATAGTAACATGAACATCCATCAGCACTGAGAACCTGTCTGGTAAAGAAACAACAAGACTTCCGAGGAAACTCGAAAGGGTGTCAAGCAAAAGAAATAAAACTTGAATCTTATCATCCGGTTCAAGAACAAGGGAGTCCATGTGGAAATTAGATACGACAACACAAACACTCCCCAACCCAAGAGAATATTTAGTGAGAGGAAGAAATGACAGAGAAAGACACTCAGGTAGAACAGAGACGTACAGGAAAAAGTCCGAAAACTTGAAATAAAGTGAAACACCCCGTGCTTTATAAAAAATTGAAATAAAAGCCTGAAATCCGACGTTCTTCATAATCATGGATGGGTCGGCGTTCCTACGTATTAATTTATTAATGGAGCCAGAAGGCATCCGCTCGGGGACTGACCAGACTAAACCCAAATCACTAAATATAACGTCAGACGGTCTCGGAAAGGAGTGGAAGTGCATGCGACATAACTTAAAATGAAACGCTAATGTCCTAGATACATGAGGAGAGAATCTATGTGCTACATGACTTGACCCAAAAGCAGTGGATAAGGGGGGTAAGTCAGGTGGCACGAGAGCCTTATAATCAAAAATAATTTCATTGGGCTCCAAGTCCGCAGTTTTAATTTTAACTTTAATATTTTCACACTTGGCATGAAGATATGCCAAGGAGAACCGCTCATCATAAATAATGGAGTTTGAAGCTCCCGGATGTGAAAGGATGTGCGAGCAAAACAACTCAAGGTGCCTTTCTATAGTCACTAACGTGTGGGAATGAGGGTCATCAAAGGGTGGTGGGTAAATGCATGCGAACGAGTGTGGTATATAAGTATGTATAGGGGACACCACATCTAGAGGCACAATTTCCAAAGATTCAGATTCAGACGTAGTCGAGGACAAAACCGTAGATGAACACACAGAAAAATGAACAGTCAAATGTGACACATAGTCAGATCTACGGGGTGCGGTGAACAGACCCAAAACTAGTGCGCTCAACCTAGTAATATCTATACGCTGAGACAATGCCAAAATAGGAACTAATAAAGTGGGGGTTATACAAAAACTTATACAAGGTCTACAGGTTCCTTGTCCTAAAAAGTCATCTAAGATATGCAAATAAACAGGGGAAAGGGTCGGTAAAATCAATTCCAGGATAAAATCTAAATCAAAATAAATTTCACCTAACGGCGACGAATCAAGGAACTCTCATCCAGGTGTACATTCAAATAATCATCCAAAGATACCCTTCCCTCAGATGGTAACTCATCCACAATAATAGGTGTTAACCCCAAAATCCACAACAAATCCAGCTAGACGTCTCGCTCCGCCAAGGTCGCCCTTGGTTCTCAACTCAGCTGGATCGTCGACCTCCCGTTGACGATAGTCGAGCTCAGATCGGCGAGCTCCGAGTCAGGTCGCCCAGGTCGCTTAGGTCGCAACTGGTCTGACAGGATCGCGCTCGACGCGACCAAGGGAGGATTCCAGCTCGCAGGCCCAGTCTGCCGGTCCCGCGCGGACTGCTTCTTCTTTCTCTTTTGTTTCCCGTCACCGCTGCCCGGCTCCTTTATACCCCGGGCAGCCGGTTATTTTAGCCCTGCCCGTTTGGGCAGGCCCCAGCCTATAAATAGGGGGAAGTGGTACACTCAAAGCAGGCTGACTCGAGCCCAGGAGCCCACTTGTTAAAGGCTGCGGACTCGAATCTCTGGCTTTGCGATCTCCAGCTTGCTTTCCGCATTACTTTCCTTTTCCCTCCTTGTAACCGCTTCTTTACAATCAAAAGTAAGCCCGTCACAGGAGTGGCATTTAGGCCGCGACAGGCGAAGTCTGGTGTTGCCGTGCTCCATGGCTCTGTTGCTTTTTTGTTCCTTTTCTAGTCCGCCAAGTAGACTGCTGCTCGCAGTTTGTTTTTCCTTTTTCTTCTCTAAGTGCTCGAACAGTTGGCTGCTGGTGCTCGTTTCCACCTTCGCATTTCGCGCATCAACAGTTAACACGCGACCTTCAGATTCGAGCAGCTTTTTGAAACCGCGGATAGAAATGTCAGACCGACGAGCTCGCCGCTCCGATCGCTCCAGCTCGCCTGATGATTCGTTGTGGGAAGCGTTGGAGCAGTCCCGCTGGGAAGCTGAAGTATCTCGCAGAGAGACTGACCAGCGGCTCGATACAATCAGCCAAGCCCTGTTAGCACTGACTTAGCAGCTTGCTCCCCAGGTCGCTGAAGAAGTTGCTGAGACTCCTGTCCGCCAAACTCCGGTCCGCCGGACCCCAGCTCGTCACACCCCTCTTCAGCAGTCGCCTGCGACCGCACCTCCGCCTCTCCACCAAGCTCAGTCCGCAGCTCCCCTGCGACCTCAGGCTGGAGAGTGCGCCCCCCTGATGGATTTCTTCAGGGAAGCAGCCCGAGGGACTCCGGCTCACCGACTAGATTTTGTTGATCGGCAGTCCATAGAGCCCGCAGAGCTTCGCCCTCCAGTCCGCCCTTCTGCTGATTCAGAGACTCCCTCTCCCTTCGTCGATCGAATTCGGTGGGAGTCAGCGCCGAGTAATTTCAGAGAACCTCGTCTCCCTTTTTATTCAGGGGAGACTGATCCGGTCTCCCACCTGCAGGCATTCGAAGGGGCAGTTGCATTAAGGAGCCTCTCCGATGCCTTGAAATGTAAGCTTCTGGTGACCACTCTTGATGGTCAAGCGAGAGAGTGGTTTTACGAGTTGCCTTCGGGCACGATTTCTTCCTTCGCTGAGCTTCGCAGCGAGCTGCTCCTGAGGTTTGCAACCTCTAAGAAGAGAAAGGATGGGCCGACAGCCCTTTTTGACATCAAGCAGAGAGACAACGAATCAGTGGCAAGATTCGTTGATCGGTTCCAAAAGGAAATCCAAGGGGTAAGGAATGTGAACCCCGATTATTATAAAGTTGCCTTGATTCACGGCCTCCGGGAGGGCCCATTGAAATTCAAAGTGACAACAAAGGCACCATCAACTTATCAGGAGCTCATCGCGATAGCTAATCGCTTTATCGAGGGAGAAAATGCCAACCCAACCTATATCTCATCCCTGACAACTAAAGCTGGAGGAAGGGATGTCCCCAACTCCTCTTCCAACAATCAGTACCACAGTAAGCCTCCTCGGCCTGATTTCCAACCTCCACCTCAGAGGGGGCGTAACCTCCGCCACAAGAAACCCTTCCTTGGCCATCAACAGTTTCATAATCAGAGACTGTCGTTGGCCACCGCTCCCGCGGTACCCCTTCAAGTACTTCCCATTCTTCAGGGTGCCTCGCCAGCTTCGAGTCCTTATGAGAGCAGCTCCATGGAAGAGTTTGCAGATCTGGGCCTCGACTTCGAAGAGGTCGTCCAGATAATCTAGAAGAAGGCTGAGGAAATGAGGCAAGGGCCTCAGAGAGACTGGAAGCCCAGGAACAACTCTCAGTTCTATGATTTTCACAAGGAGAAGGGCCATTTGACCGAAGATTGCAAGGCCCTCCGACAACTAGTTGAGAGGTTGTTCGCCAAAGGCAAGATCAAGGACCTGGGCAGAAAGGGTGAGTCTTCAAAGCCTTCCACCTCCAAGGGCAAGGAGGTGGCTGAAGTTCAGCAGGAATGTATAGAGGTAAGGGATGAGGGCCATCTGGAGCTCATTGATATCCCAAGTGAATGTATTGATGTTGTCGACGAAGGAGTCTTGGGGAGACTCTTTTACATCCATGGCGGAGCAGGGGCTGAGTCTACTCGGAAGTCTTCTCTGTCAAGGCTTTCCCGAACTGAGATTGCTTCTACTTCTTCTTCTGCCCCACCTTCTAAAATTGTCACCTTTGGCATTGCGGACCTTCCTATAACCGCTAATCCCTTTGATGATGCCATCGTAGTCCAAGCAGCCATCAGAGATTTCACGGTCGATAGAATTCTCATTGACACAGGCAGCTCCGTGAATCTCCACTTCAAGTCTACTTTTGAAGCCCTGAGGACTGGAAAGCCTCTGCTTTCCACCGAGGGGCCACTCTATGGCTTCTCGGGAGAAAGAAAGGAAGTTGAAGGAAATGTCACACTCTCGGTGGGGCTCGGAGGGGTGACTAAGGTGATCCAGTTCATAGTGGTAGATGCTCCAAGCAGCTACCATGATATCTTTGGAAGACCATTGCTGAACAAGTATCGAGCCATCATTTCAACATATCATTTAGCCATTAAGTTCTGCAAGGATGGCCGTCAGTGTAGGGTCAGGAGCGACCCAAGGCAAGCTCGAGAGTGTTACCTCCGCACAGTCAATATGACTGAAGTTTCCCCCTCAGCTTTTCCAGCAGCAGCAGAAGCCTCTTCTCTATCAGAAGCTGTTGCGGATAGAGAAGGTGCTCACCTGGAGCCTGCCCAGGTGACGCAAGGAGTCCCCATTGCAGAGGGGCAAGAAAGAAAGCTCTCCATCAACTCCAAGTTGCCAGAAGATCAAAAGGCGGAGTTGATATCTTGCCTACTAAAGAATCTGGATGTCTTCGCTTGGTCGGCGGAGGACATGCCAGGAGTCGATCCTGATGTGGCTTGCCATCATCTCAACATCGATCCAGCTGCCAAGCCCGTCCAGCAGAAGAAGAGGGATGTAGTTGTCAAGTTGGCAGTGCCCATCAGAGAGGAGGTTGCCAAACTCCTCAAAGCGCGCTTCATACAAGAGATTCAGTATCCTGAGTGGATCTCAAACGTTGTAATGGTTAAAAAACCAGGGGCGAAGTGGTGTATGTGTGTAGACTTCACCCGTTTGAATAAAGCGTGCCCGAAAGATTTCTACCCCTTGCCTCGGATAGATTTATTAGTTGATTCTGCGGTAGGATATCCGTTTATGAGCTTTCTAGATGCGTTCTCTGGTTATCACCAAATAAGAATGCACAAACCTGATATCCCTCGCACATCGTTCATCACTAATGATGGTTGCTATTGTTATCTTGTGATGCCCTTTGGGCTTAAAAATGCTGGCGCGACTTATCAACGCATGATGGACCATGTGTTTAAAGAGCAAAAAAGTAGAAACCTCGAAGTGTACGTGGATGACCTTTTGATTAAGAGTAGGTCTCTTCCACAGCACTTGATAGATCTAGCAGAGACCTTTTCCACTATGCGAGGGCACAAAATAAAGCTTAACCCGTTAAAATGCATCTTCGGGGCAAGTAAGGGGAAGTTTCTCGGCCATCTCCTTACTCCCGAGGGTCTTGCCCCCAATCCTGATAAGGTTAAAGCCATCCTTGATATGCCCCCTCCCCGTTCTCCAAAAGAAGTTCAGCAGTTGGGGGGGAGGTTGGCAGGACTTGAGAGATTCATCTCTCGAGTTGGGGATAAAAGTGCGCCATTCTTTAAGACTCTTCGGGGAGCGTCCAAGTTCCAATGGACAGAAGAGTGTTCCTTGGCCTTTGAGCAGTTGAAAAAACAGCTAACCTCGACACCCTTACTCCAAAGCCCCCGAGCAGGAGAGATGTTATTCCAATACCTGGGGGTTGGTCCCGAGGCAGTTAGTTCTGTCCTGGTCCATGAAGAGAGCAGGAGGCAGTTCCCCGTTTACTATGTCAGTCACATTCTGAAAGATGCGGAAGCTAGGTACCCAATCCTTGAGAAGCTGGCTTTAGCATTGGTTATGTCTGCCCACAGGCTCCGTCCATATTTCCAGGCACATTCAATTCAAGTGGTTACCGATCAACCCTTGAAGAGTGTGTTAGAAAAGCCAGAGCATTCAGGCAGGCTAGCTAAGTGGGCAATTGAACTGAGTGAGTTTGAAATTTCCTATGTGCCCAGAACAGCTATTAAGGCACAGGTGCTTGCAGATTTTCAGATTGACACAGCAGAATCTAGCTCGGATCAGGCAGCAAGGTCTCCTTTAGCTTGGACCATCTATGTGGATGGAGCTTCTGGAAGAAACTCTTCGGGGGCAGGGGTAGTTTTGATAAACCCGAATGGCATCAAGCTTGAGCAAGCCATCAAGTTCTATTTCCCAGTAACTAACAATCAAGCAGAGTATGAAGCTTTACTGGCCGGCTTGAGGCTTGCAAGGGAGCTTGGAATTGATCTTGTCCATATTAAGACTGACTCTCTGGTAATGGCTTCACAAGTTCTTGGTAACTTCGAGACCAGGGAGCCAGTATTGAAAAGGTATCTTGTGCTAGTAAAAGTTGAGGTCGGCAGGTTTAAAAGTTTTACTATTGAGCACATTCGGAGGATAGAGAATGAGGAGGCTGACGTTCTTGCCAAGTATGGTCTCTCATCAGGGGGGGACAACTTATGAGCTTTTCCACCCGGCAGTGGAGGAGGAAGGGTTAATTCAAATCGATCAGTGTTCCTCTTGGATGGACCCATTCATTCTCTACCTATCGACCGGGAATCTGTATCAGTCCGTAAAAGATAAGAAGAGATTCAGGTTGAAAGCAGCGCACTATTACTTGATATCTGATATTCTTTATAGAAAATCCTTCTTGTCCACAATGGCAAGATGTGTTTCAGAAAGCGAAATTCCTACTGTTCTTCGAGAAGTGCATTCTGGCGAGTGCGGGAGTCACTCGGGAGCAAGAACGTTGGAAAAAAGGATCCTGCGGCAAGGTTACTTCTGGCCCACAATGAAAAAAGATTCGGAGACCTATGTGAGAAAATGTGTTCAATGCCAAAAATTCGCTCCTCTTCAGCATCAAGCAGCTCAATCTCTCAGATCAATTGCAACCCCTTGGCCCTTTGCTGTTTGGGGGATGGATCTCATTGGTCCTTTTCCCATGGCAAGTGGGCAGCGGCGTTTCATTATAGTTATGATCGACTACTTCAGTAAGTGGATTGAAGCTAAAGCACTGGCAAAGGCGACAACTCAGGTTGTGAGGAATTTTATTTGGTGGGAGATAGTCTGCCGGCACGGAATCCCTATGGCAATAATCACTGATAATGGACCACAGTTCAATAATGCGGAAATGATAGATTTCTGCAGGCAGATCGGAGCAGAGCTGCGCTTTGTGTCAGTTCATCATCCCAGAAGTAATGGACAAGTAGAAGCAGTGAATAAGCAAATCCTCAACATGCTTAAGAAGAAAGTTCAAAATCTCAAGGGCAGTTGGGTTGATCAGCTTCCCTCAGTTCTCTGGACCCTGAGAACAACACCTTCATCTGCAACTGGGGAAACCCCGTTCAAGCTTTCTCACGAGTCCGAAGCGTTAATTCCTGTTGAATTCGAAGTTCTATCACCCAGAGTGCTGCTTGCTAGGCAAGGTATGAAGGATTGGCTTGAGCTGAACAGCGAGGAGATGAGGTTCAGTTTGGAGTTTGTTGAAGAAGTTAGAGACAAGGCTGCCATCAGACAAGAGGAAGTTAAAAGAAGAATGGCCCGTTACTTTGATAAGAATATAAGGATCAAACATTTTCAAGTGGGAGATCTGGTTCTTAAAAAGGTCGATGCGGCTGCAAGATCCAGCTCAGTTGGGAAGCTTAATCCTAATTGGGCGGGACCATTCATTATTAAGGAAACACTTGAGAATGGAGCCTACCGGTTACAAACATTTGCAGGAGAAAATATGCCGCACACGTGGAGTGGAGATGACCTAAAGCGGTTTTATTCCTAAACTCCTTTTTCTTTCCTTCCTATGTAATCTCTTTAAGAGGTTCATTATTAATGAAAGTTCCTTGCTAACGCTTCATCAAGTGTCCTTTTGTTTTAAGTGTTGACAGTTAATATATTGAGCAAAAACAACTTTAAACGGTTCTATCTCTGAACTTTCTCTTCTATGTTATGAAAATTTCTCAAAATTGATATCTAAGTATTCGTGCTAACACCTCTTTAAGTGCCTCTTTTCTCTTACCTCGCCGAGCAACTCCCAATAGTTGCTTAATGCCAGGAGATATCGCCGAGTTCAGTAAAAACCTCCCCTAGAACCGTTGGTGTCAGCGTAACACCACGAAGACCACGTGTTGCGGGGAGATTTCGCACCGTGTAGTGGGAGCTTACCGGCTCTAGTGCGGCAGGATACTGGATTTCGGATCTCGGCTAGTACCTAACCCCACTTCAGCATTATGGAGGAGCAGAGTGGTGGTCAGCTCTACCATGCCACTTAAGGGATATCGCTACAACCCAGATGATCGCGCGGGGAAAGCAATGCCGCTCCGGCCGCACCTGCCCCCAGACCATCTTAGGGTTATAACCCTTGAACACTCCTTGGTACCCTCAAGCAGTGCCTGCAGGAGACCCACAGTCTTGTCGATCTCAGAGGGAAGCAATGCCGCTCCGGCCGCACCTACCCGAAAGATCAACTTAGACTGTACTCCAGGAAAGAGGGCAGTGAATTGAGTCGTTGAGTCTGCAGATCCTATGAGAAAAGCAATGCTGCTCTGGCCGCACCTGCCCACTCGATCTCTAGACTGCAGTTTTCTTCTTCACAGGGGCTTTTCTATTATTATTGATGCAGTGCGGACTCCGTTTATCCTATCTGCTTAGTCCGCCATCCCTTGGGTTGATTCTGTAGTTCATAACCCTGTGAGGAAAGCAATGCCGCTCCGGCCGCACCTGCCCGCTTGGTTATGAATTACAGGTCATTTCTGATATTATTGATGCAGTGCGGACTCCGTTTATCATATCCGCTTAGTCCGCCATCCCTTGGGTTGATTCTGTAGTTCATAACCCTGTGAGGAAAGCAATGCCGCTCCGGCCACACCTGCCCGCTTGGTTATGAATTACAGGTCATTTCTGATATTATTGATGCAGTGCGGACTCCGTTTATCCTATCCGCTTAGTCCGTCATCCCTTGGGTTGATTCTGTAGTTCATAACCCTGTGAGGAAAGCAATGCCGCTCCGGCCGCACCTGCCCGCTTGGTTATGAATTACAGGTCATTTCTGGTATTATTGATGCATTGCGGACTCCGTTTATACTATCCGCTTAGTCCGCAGTATTCATTCAATTTATATAACTTAATGATTATTTGGAAAAGATTCAACAGTAAAAATCAGTAGACGGTGACCCTAGTCCGCCTAGTTTGCTTATCAACGGTATTTGAGTTAGCAGATTGTGGTCTTCGTCATCTTGGTTCTCGCAAAAACTGGCAAAGGCTCTGCAAAATGCAGACTGCGAACCGAACTCGTCCAAGTCCCCATCATTCGTTCTCTTCGCTAAGAAAACATTCTGTTCATATTGTAACAAGATGTGGTTATGCAATTTCAGCTAGAGTTTTTAACAGGCAGTAAAGCTATAATGAAGATTGATATAAGAAGTGCGACCTCTAAGTATAAGCGAGAAATAAGCAGAACATCTCAGAAGATGTCAAAAACTTCCTTTTTCTATTCATTCAAAATTATATACATGTCCTGGCGGACTCGCGCAGAGTCCGCCCCCTTTTACATTGAAAACCAAAAATTACAATTTATCCTCCTATTCGGTCCTTTGCTTCTTGTCTGCAGGCTTCTCCGGGCTTAACCCGTCCACATCCACCACAGGCGAATAGCTGCCCGACTCGCTGCTGCTGTTGTCACTGGAACGAGAAGCGGCCAAGGGTTCTGTCCGCGTGCTGCTCTCGTTAGAGCCGGAGTTAGAGGATTGGTCTGACTGGCCTCCTTGCTGCTGACTTGAGGCCGCGTCTTCAGGAGCTTCCTTATCGGCGGACTCCTCCTCGTCGTCCTCATCAACCGCTTTCCCTTTACCCGCTCGCTCGAACTCGGCAACCTTGTCCTTTAGCTCTGGGAAAAGCTCTAGGAAGGGAATGGAGTCCACCCCTGCTTTCGCATACCCTTCACTGATAATGCGTTCGATTGCCACCTCCACGCTTTCCCTAACAAAAGGAAACATGGCCTTCTGGAAGTCGGGGTTCGTTATCTCATATGCGGTCTGGAGAAGAAACCAAAAATGTCAGTCCGCGAAAGATAAGCGAGATAAACGGCGATTAACTGGCACTTACAGCCTTGTCCTCTTTATATTGATTGATCTTTGCGCCAAGTCGCTTATTTCTTTCTTTCAGCAAGTTGCTTTCCTTCCTATGTCGCGCATCTTCCTTAAGTAGCTCGCGCGTGAGCCTGCCCATGTAGTGGTTGGTGACGGCGCAGTTTGCACTGGCTTGTGCGGCGAGAAGAGGAAGGTCGTCAGGAGCCACACTCCGCAGTTCGCGAAGGTTTTGCTTCCCGTACAAGGCAGAGAGGGCGACATGGGCGTGGCGAGATGGGCGCGGACTCCTCCAGGAGGGAAGAGCCGTTGACAGAAGGACATATTTTTTCTTCCCATGCCAATGAATCATTGGGTTACCCCTTAGATCCTTTTGCTTCTCGCCGAAGCCCGTAATATTGAAGCTGTCATCGGAAGAATAACTCACGGCGGGATCTCCGTCTTCTTTCCTTTTCTTCGCAATTTCTTTTCTTCTTTCTCCTTGTGTAGGAGTCTGTCCAGCCGGCGCGAAGGGCAGATTTGCAAGTACCGCCAAGGTCGCTGCAAGAGGAAAAATTAGAACCTTCCAGGTCGCTGCAGATACAAATGAAAGTCGCGAAACTTACACTCCTGACGGCTTACGGTGTCCAGTCCGGGCAGCAGCGGGATGTAGTAGTCGACGTCAAGCCTCGCTCCCTCAAGGAACTTGACGATGGCGGTCTCGGTATCGCTCAGCCGCACGCTTTTGAAGTCGGCGTCTGAGCGCAGCTGCGGGTTGGTGTGAAGGAATCCCGGGTCGCCTTCAAAGATAAGATACCTAGAAGTCCAGTTGTGGATCTTATTCGTCAAACCCACAACTTTCATCCCCCTGCAGTAGAAGTAGATGATACCCTTGTACTCGCGGTCTCCTGGTGGGGTTATAGAGCGAACAGAGAAAATCTTCCTGAAGATCTTCAAGGAAAACTCGACCTTCTCAGCTCGCAGGTAAGTGAGGTAGCTACAGATGGCGACCATGCTGTTCGGCACGAGCTGGCCTGGAACCACCCCATAGTGCTCGAAGATCTCTGCGATCTCCCAAAGCAGGGGGAATTTGAACCCGCAATCAAAATGATTGATTGGCACCGCAAGCTGGGTAGCTGTGGAGAAGTTCAATCGCTCTTGATGCTCGGGAAGCCGCGCAAATACTGGAGAGCCCACCATGTGCTTCTCCAAAAAGGCTTCCAAGTCAACTGCGGTTAGCCTACTTCTTTTGTGCTCGGCAGCGTGGAAGGCGACTGCGGCATCAGTACGCGCGGATACCATGTTTTCAGACCGCAGGGCTTCATCTCTAACTGCTTCCTATACAAAAAGAAGATGAAGACCCTATTTATAGAAAACCATCTGACATGACAGCAGTTAATCCGCCCAGACCGATTGCTCAGTCCGCGCAGTTTGCTTCTTCCCTATTTTCCCTGCAAATTCAGACAATTCTCAAGGCTTTGCGGATTCAAAGACAGTCCGCGAAGTTCGCTTCTTCCCTGCTTTCCTGCTCTTTATCTACAAGTAATCACGAACTCACAGGAAGCCCGCAGAGACCACAATTTTCCAGTAAATAGAATAAGCGAGCATAAAGCCAGCCCGCATAATTCACATTCGACAACAAGATTATCCAAAGTTTAAAAAATAATAGCATCATACAACAAGAAGTAACATCACAGCACGAATACAATTATACAAGGAAGATGTTCAAACATCAAATTATGCAAAACAGTTCAGAACAAATATGTCGGCCTCAGCGCCTTCTGCGGTCTCGTTGGGCAGGTCGCTCCTCATCATCCACCCTAACATGAGCTGCCTGGTCGCTTCCTCGCAAGATCTCACAGTAATGTTGCGAAACCAGGTGATGCATGTTGTTGAAGGTACGATGCATGTGAGCGATATCCCTAGCTACCCGGTTGAAAGAAATCAATGGGACGACTGCTGGGGTCGGATTTGCGACCTCCGCGGGCTGCCCGGTTGTCGCCGGGACTGGCACCTCCCCTGCGGCAGGTTGAGAAGACGTTTGCGGCCTCGCCCCAGCAGCTTCACTCACTTGTTTCTTCCCATCTCTCGCCAAAGCCAAGTACTTGTTCCTGTAGTGACAGGCATCTCTGCTTAGTCGTTGTTTCTCCTTCTTCATTCCTTCAAGCGCAGATGAGAGGCTGGCGACCTCATTCTCTAGAATCTTTTCTCGCTCTCTGCCCTTCTTTAATTCAGCTCGAATTTCGCATAGCTCCTCCTCATATTTCTTCGCTAACAGCGCGCACGTTTCCTGTACAGGCTGCTCCTCCTGCGCGAGCTCAGCGGCAGACCGCACCGCAGCCTCCACCGATATGTCTACTGGCGAAGGCACGATCTCGCCAGCCTCGATAGAATCGGGTGTTGACTTCCGAACTACAACAAAGAAAATGAAATTCGCTTCAGTATCCAGGTCGCAATAGGCCCGAAAAGGTAAAAAGTTTAATTCACTTTTGGTAATTATTGCAGAGATCTGGCGACTATCAAAGGCAGGTCGCCTCACGCACTCTGGATCAAAAGCGCCTAGGCGACGCCTCCATTCTCGACGGAATATCGCTCTTGTCTCGGCCAGCGATCTGCTTGAGGCGACTATATCACCGATTTCTATAATGATCTTGACCGGCCGCGATTTTCGTGGAGGGGATTTATATAACCATGAGCTCTGGAATCGCTTGGGCGTCGGCTGCAACTTACCTGATCCCATCTGCTCGGCAGCGGCCCGAAGATCCTCAGCCCTCTTATCCGCAGCAAGCTTCTCCGAGACCGCTTCGACCTTTGCCTTCATTACGGCAAGATGCTCCTTAGTCTTTTCCCTCTCTTCAGCTGGAAGAAAAGAAGGATCAGCGAGTTTCTCTCCTCTAATCTCGGCATCAGGCTATAGCACTTCCAGCAGAGAGCGATTCATGCTCGCAAGCTGCTCGTCATCTATGGAGTCAAGGATCTCAGTAGTTGATAGGCTGAGCGTCGAAGGGGGATCACCTTCTGCGGACAAAGGATCAGGGGTGACGAGATCGCTATCTTGAACCTCCTTTTCTCGCGGCTTATGCTGCAAGCTCGCAGCTCCAGTCCGCTTGGAGATATTCTTCTCTTTCCTAACCTTCAGCCTCTTCTCTATTCGCTCCGCAACGGTACTCTTGTCTCTCTTCCTCTTTTTCTTTTCAGGCGTCTTGTCCAAGTCGATGACGACCTGCTCTGATTCGCGAACTGAGGTTGGTGCGACAACTAGAGCCAGGGAAGACACTGGCTCCTCAGCTTGTTTCTCAACGGAACTTTTAGCCCCGGCTTCGGCGGGCTCTTTAGCTCGCTCTTCGGCGATATCATCTTCCCTTTCCTCTATTTGTTCATCAGCGGGAATCTTCTCCTCGATGATCTGCTGCTGGGCTTTCGGCGACGATACTTCCTTATCCTTCTTCAACTGCTGGCCTCTACTCTTTGCCGTCTCAATGGCCTCAACCTTAAGAGCAGCCTCTACAACTCCAGCATAAGTCTCTGACCCATAAGCACTGGTCAACTGCTGCACCTCACTCCTCAAACCACCGAGAAATCGCTTAACTCGATCAGCCTCAACGCTGACCAATGCAGGGGCAAAATGGCTCAACTTACTGAACTCTACCTCATACTCACCCACCGTGAGCTGCCTTTGCTTCAGATAAAGGAAATCATTCATGAGGCGGTCACGCTCAACCGAAGGTAAGAACTTCCTCAACAGCATCTCCTTGAACATCTCCCACGAGCATCCGGCTACCAAGCTCTCCTTCTCCCTCAGCCACCAACTCTTAGCCAACCCTTTGAGCTGATAGGTGGCTAACATCACCCTCTTGTCATCTGAAATCCCTGAGTACGAGAACATCTCCTCCATGGAGATCAGCCAGTCGTCTATCACCATGAAATCTGCCTTCCCATCATAAGTGGGAGGGCTCAGTCTCTGAAACTGCGAGATGAAGGCCATCTCTACTGGCACCACCACTGGAGGTCTCAAGGGTGCAGGAGGAGGAGGAACAGCTAACCCCCCAGCAGGAACTTGCGCACCCTGAGCCTGCCCTGCCACAACTTCCACCAAAGACTGAATCTGGGCTTGCACCTCCTCCAACTGCCTGCCCATAGCTTCGCTACTCTGACGCAGACTCTCGATCACCGCATCGTTCTGAGCTCCAGAAGATTCACCCTCAGACAGGGGAGTTGATCGAGTCGCAGGACGCCTAGCCATCCTAAAAATCATTACAACGCAAATCAGATCCAAATCCCACGACTAGAACCGATTACCAGTACAGACAATACATATGTAGATATAGACTTAAAGCTGCTAAACTTGCTCTGAGAGTTTATCTTCTTCACAAAAATTAGATGATATGCCCTAACCTAGGAAGGTTAACCA
This sequence comes from Platanthera zijinensis, assembly GCA_039513925.1. Classification (NCBI taxonomy): domain Eukaryota; kingdom Viridiplantae; phylum Streptophyta; class Magnoliopsida; order Asparagales; family Orchidaceae; genus Platanthera; species Platanthera zijinensis. The sequence goes on from CM077083.1 coordinate 45,313,035, forward strand.
CCACCTTACTAACTCTTGTGCCTAGATCGGATGCATGAACTTATGTTAATTTGAAAACTCATGTGTGTACATTTGTCATCCTGCAAATCTTTAGCTCGGCGCGTTGTGCTTATGCAATGATATGATATGCATGATTGTGCTATGCATTCTAAAAAAAGGCCCTAATGCATGTTATGAGCGGCGTACGCATGAAAATGTTATGCATCCCATACTACATAACATTTCCATGCAACGAAAAAGAAACGTGCTAGTCGCAGTCATGTGGTGAGGTTATGCATCCCATACTACATAACCCTCACATGTAGCCCCTATGGTGGATCCATATACGAACACATATTATGCATCCCATACTACATAATATGCCCCGTATACTTCATGTTATGCTATGAGTGTAGTGTTCGTGCTTTTGCCAAGACGTGCTGATGACATATCGGTGTGTGAATGACATGATGCTGAACTACTAAAAGCATCCAAGGAAGGTTGCTCAACTAACTTGTCAAGCAACCTCCCTCTGATACCAACTGTCACAGCCCGCATTTTCTCCGAATTAAGAATTATCAGAGTAAGAGAAAACACGCGTCATGATGCCACGTCAAGCAGGGGATAACTGCTGACGCTCAGGCAAAACCAACTACCAACTTAATGAAAGAAAATCATGTGATTAATGATTAGAAAATCAGTTATAATTAGAGTCCGTATCCCTCGGCTCAGTGGATCACCTAGTCCACGAAAGAAAACTATATTTATACGCTGCGGAAAAATACTTTATTTAGGTTTAACCTCCTAAGGAGCGCATAAGGGTCCCAAGAGACCCGCTCATGCTATGCAAGACCCTACATTTAATTTATATAATATATAAGAAAACGGTCTTTATACGTGATTTGGAAAATAGTGATTACGCTTTATAAAACATGCTGATCATGAGATTTATTTATAATAACAATTATAGTTTAAAAATAACTAGCAACCTAGCATAAAACCTTCTCAGAGCAAGTAGACTATCTCCAGAAAATGGTAGCAGCAATAGTTTATATATCTAGTACAAGGTAAAACTACCAGTGGGCGCCAACAACCTGACACGAACCCACTAGCACAAATATATGTCTGCAAGAGAGTACTGAAAACAACCTCACTAACAAGGTAAACAGAACTCCAAGGCCCGGGAGTCCACCAACAACACCACCTCCAACTAGCCACCAGACTGGCTGTAAGATCCGCCTTTTCCCTTTTTGAAGGCATCCCGGATCTTATGCCCAGAACCGCCGCCTTACGGTGACACTAACTCATGAGTTAGTCGACACCGTAAGACGCCGATTCTGCCGGCTATTACGATCATTTTTCACTAGAGATGCGGAAGTAAAAGTGTATAAACAAGCTAATACACATGTCCACAGAAATCACAGAGCATATCATATATATGGAAATGAAAGTGCTACTATAGTCCATAATGAGTACAAAAGAGAAAGTAGGGCTTATGCCCATATACATCAATAGAAATCAGACTCTCTCTCACAAAATAGAAAGCTGTAAACTAAGCTATCCACTACATCTCCTCCCACCTGAGGACGTGCGGTAGTAGTGTCTGGTGGTGGTGGTAGCTGCTCCTCATGCCCTGCCTCCTCGTCCCGCTGGACGTGCTGGTCCACCTCCTCGAACTCCTAAAAAGGGGGAGTCAACGTATGTTAGTCAAAAAGACTAAGTCGTATCCTCAACACCTCCTCCTGTCGCTCTTAGGCACCGGATGGAAGGAGGATGCGGAGGACAACAAGGGGTAGCAAGTGGAAGCAGGTGACATTTCTATCTAGCAGGAGTAAGTAAAATCTAGCAGTTCTATATATAATCTAGCAGTTCTATATAAAATCTAGCAAGTAAGTAAAGACAATGCAGAAAGAAAAGGACTGCAGTAAGAAGATAGAACTGGAAGTAAATGCAGTACAGAAAGGAAAGTACGCTACTGCTACTCCTACTCCTATCAATATCACAGAAGTACCCCAACTTATATGAACGCCCATACGAACTTATAAGTTAGGGTTTCCAAAAGTAACTTATCATATAAACCGCCCATACAATTTATATGATAAGGATCTATGAAGCGTATGTCCTAATGAATGAATGTATGTTATGATGAGTATGTTAAACATGCAAGTGCAACACACACACACGACTCCGTGATCACAGACCTTTAGTTCCCTCTTTTTGAGAGCTTGCATCACTCTCGGGTACTACCGTTGTGGCTACGGCAACAGTGGAGCGGGCTCTCCACTTCTAGGTGGGTATAAGCACTACCAGACCTAGACCCCTCTCATACGCCTCTGTACACGTCCTAGGTGCACTCTAGAGTTTTGCGTACGTATTTTGCTGACTACCCGTCAGTCTTGTAGGTCGAGTGTACGTCTTCGGGGATTCCGCAGTATTATATATTTAGCATACTGGCCCCTCCACCCGTACTCCTCGCTCGAGTCATCGTACTGCCATCGGTGCATCGACTGGCCAGTCCCGCGTGACTCGCCACTAATTTTATGCACATGCAAGGTATTAATCTGAGCTTCCTGCTCGTACTGATATTGATAACACATTCCCTCCAATCCAATTTGGGTGAGCAAGTGCTTGTATCCCTCCAACCTTAAGAAACAGGTGAGCAAGCCACTCGTATCCCTCCAACCTGGTTAGGATGAGTTCATTACTTGTATCCCTCCAACCTTGTGAAACAGGTGAGCAAGTAACCCATATGATGTTTCCAACCTTATTTAACCGGCGAACCTATCGCGTAGAACTCCAAGCCTATTAGACTATTCTCGTCTAAGGTTTATTATACATAGTGATTTAGAGTGAATCCAAGGACTGCCCAAGGCATGCCCCGTGAGGGGGTCTCGAGGGCACTAGGAACCAAGACGGGCATGAAACCCGAAGTTCCCTTTCGCAAGGATAATTAGTTTTAGTTGATGTTTACCTGTTACCCACGATTCTCCTTTAGTATTACTCCTTAGTAGCCTAATGACTTATGGTATTAATCGGAAGTCGAGGGTCTCCCGTCGGACTCCGTTATGCCTATTGTAAAGTGATTTACACTCTATCACTCGTTACTATACTTATGATGTAATCGACACCACCCGGGTTTATTCCCAATTTCCACGACTATCCCATTTTATTCTATCTCCCGGTGGTCCTAGTAGAGTAAACCTACTTATTCTAAATGTAGCCCCAGACCTAATACCACCCTGCCATATTCAAATTACACTACCATCCCCATCGTTCTGTTCATTAATCTAGGGTGGTATTCTCTAGATGAGTATTTACATACGACACATCTATCGAGACTGAGCGACTAGGGTAAGATGACCTAACTAATGATCAATTGAGTGAACTTCCAAATGCGTTGTATTGTGTTTAATCACATGAGATTATTATAGATATGATACATCGATTTATTCATTATTTTATATCCACCAGAATCATTCAATTATTGTTAAGGGTAAAATTGTCATTTTCCTGTATACTTATAAATTAAATCTTCAATTTATCAAGTCGAACCTCAAGGGCTCGAATATGTCTCCCATGAGTTTAAATAATATCATTAGGGTTTTGTAAATCTTCTAAACCCTAGTTTGATTCATTTTAGAAAATTCTTAAGTGTTCACCAAATTCTCAAAAATTGTCAAATTCACTAAGTGTGGGATTTTTGCTCCCCAAAAATCCCAAATAATTTTGGGTTTGAAATTATACCCTACTGGTCTACTAATCAGGGGGTGTGCATTCTAAATGCACCCCTTTAGGCAAATATCATAAACAAGTTTTACATTTGCTAATTGCACCCCGAGCCTAAGTAGTTCACTTCTTGCATGCAGGTCTTTCCCAACATGACTTGTTCCAATTTCAGAGAAATTTCTACCACTGGTCCATAAGGTCCCTAAGGGCCAGCCACCAAAATTTGGGGCCATTTGGAGTTAGCTAACTCCAAGAATCACCTAGTTAAGCCCTAGGGGTATTTTGGTAATTTTCCCACATTTTGTTTCCCAATCAAGCCCATTTTTGGGCAGGGCCTGAATATGCCCTAATTATACCTCTGACCAAAATCTCAGGTCAAGGGGGCGTCTGGTTTGGCTTGGGCAGCCATTTGAAATTCTGCAAAATTGTTATTTGCAGCCCAAGCCAAATATTATTTCTCAAACATGCAAGTAAGTTTCCTCAACATGTAGTGCATCAATTTAGCCCAAATTTTTACCATGGGTCTAATATACCCATGAGAGGGTTCCACCAAAATTTGGGGCCCATTGGAGTTGGAGAACTCCAAAAATCACATTTATTTACTTTTGGGTATTTTTGTAAAAACTATAGCAAAATATTTTACAAAAATTCCAAATTTTTGGCAGGGCCTAAACATGCCCTAAATACACACATGACCAAAATTTCAGGTCTTGATGACACTTGGTTTGGCTTGGGAATCAATTTTACTTTCTGCCCTAGTCTAGGAGCAGTCCTAGCAAAACAGCCCTACAGCACAAAGTACTGGACCAAAACTTGAATTTAGGGTGGCAAACTAAAGTTAACACCTTTAGCTACAATTTTCATGTTGGACAAAAATTCATCAGGTGGCCATAAGGGCCTTAATATCAACATGCAAAGTGGCTGCCAAAATGTCACAAATTAACCCACTATTCATTAAATGAAATTGTAACAGATTTATTAAATATTAACTAAATGTATGATCAGCCTGCCCGAATTTTAAATAGGATCGAACGGTGCCTGTGTTTCTTCTCCATGCAACATGCATGGCCACAACCCGTGCAGGCCATTCTTGCGGGGCCATTTCCGGCCATCGCCGGCGGCGGGGCCTCCGGCCAAGGCCTTCCCCGGCCTCACGGTGGTCGGGGCTAGAGCTGGCCGGCGACTGGGCGGCGGAGAGCGGCGGACGGCGGCGGCGCAACCAAGCCGAAAAGCTCCCAGGCCGCCATTCTTAAACCGATTTTTGAGCTTTTTGATTCCTAACGTCGAGCTCGTTTGAGCTCGACCTCTAGCCTAGTGGATCTAGGATACTAGTACACTTGGAGGAGAAGGGATACGGACCATTGGCGGCGGTTGTGGTTGAGGGTGGCGGCGGTTTCCCATGGGGTGAATATTCCGGCGAACTCCTCTTTGGTTTGCCATGGCTGCAGGTGATCTCTCTTTCTCTCTCTCTCTGGGGTAGGGTTGAAGTGGGAATGAGGGAGTGTAATCGGTTTGGGCTGAGTTAAGAGAGGGGGGCGATTTCACCTAGGCTTGGGCGATTTCACCAAGGTGGCGATTTCACCAATGTGGGGGGGGGGGGCTCGGGTTGGCTGGGTTTAGCCGGCTGGTGCTTGGGAGTGGGCCCTACTGCACTTGCTGGGTTGTCTAGATCCTAAGGGGTCGGGTTCCAAGGTTAGGGTTGGGTTGGGTGAGTGGAGAGGTGGGTTGACTCATATGTTGAGATAGGAGAGAGAGAGACTCGGTTTTGGGTTTGGGTTTGACCCAATGTTGCATGGTGGGTCCCCACAGCCTCTAGTGCACCTATATGGACAGCCCACCCATTATTAGTTGATGGGATGAGCCCAAGTGGCCCAAACCAAATTCTCAACACTTTCTCTCTCCTATTTATCATATTTTCTCTCTCCTAGGTAATTTCCCAAAATTACTATTGCATGCCCCTATTTTTCTCTTCCCTAGGGGGTATAGGGTCACTTTAGACCCACCTAGTGATTCTGGGTTGGTTTGGGTGGACCCAACCTAGTGAAATGGGCTAGGGCACCATTTTCACTATTTAGGTCAACATGTTGACTTGACCCAACATGGGTCAACTAGTTGACCCCATGGCCTACCCTAGGGTCCACTTAGATTGTATTTAGGGTTAGGGCAATGTGGTGGGGTCATGGTGTGGCTAGGGTTTGTATTTAGCCTAGTTTGACCTAGGTTGACTTGGGCCCCATAGTGGGCCCCACATGGTCTAAATCCTCCTCCTAGGGTCAAACCTAGCTAAACCCTAGCATCCACCACATGTCTAACCCAAATCTAAGTCATTTGAAATTTGGGATGTTACAAACCCTATAAACAAAAAAAATAATTTCGTCCCCGAAATTTAAGTTCGGGCTACGGGGTTTCTACGACAAGCTTATAAAAGATTCGAAACGTAACTAAAAGGAAAATATAAAACTAAGTTGTACCTGAGGAGAATAGCTCCGGGTGTCGCTCCATCATGAGATCCCTCAGCTCCCAGGTGTGCTCCTCCCGTCCGTGATTGGACCACAACACCTTCACGAGAGGGACCTTCTTTTTCCGCAACACTCGGACGGCGGTATCGTCGATCCGGACCGGCTCTAAACGAACTGATCGATCTGATGCTACGGGTCCATCGGTAGTAGAAATATGCTGCTCAGGGCTCGTCGTAGGGAGGAGACGTGAAAGACGTCGTGCAGAGTTCCCAACTCTATCGGTAGCTGCAGTCGGTAAGCCAAGGGGCCGATCCGCTCCAGGATCAAGTAAGGCCCCATATATCTCGGACTGAGCTTCTTGTGCCTCCGCACCCGGGAAACACCGTGCACTGGACGTATCTTCAAGAAAACCCTGTCTCCCACCTGGAACTCCACCTTACGATGCCACGCATCGTAATACTTCGCCTGTCTGCTCTGGGCCTCCAACATCCGATCTCTGACCAGACGTATCTGAGCCTCCGTATCCTCGACATACTCTGAACCGTGAGCTCGTGTATCCTCATCTTGTACCCATGATAGAGGTGTCCGACACCTCCTCCCATATAGTGCCTCGTAAGGAGCCATCCCAATGCTCGCCTGGTGACTGTTGTTATAAGAAAACTCAATCAATGGCAACAGTCGCTCCCAGGGCTTCCCCGTATCCAAAATACAAAGACGCAACAGATCCTCCATAGTCCTGTTGGTCCGCTCTGTCTGACCGTCGGTCTATGGATGGAAGGCAGTGCTGAAAGAGAGCTGCGAACCTAAGTAATCATGCACTGCCCTCCACTCCCTAGAAGTAAATCGACCGTCACGATCCGAGATAATCGTCCTGGGGACGCCGTGGTATCTAACGAACTGCTCCACAAATAACCTCACCAATACAGCAACTGGGGCGTCCTTCCGGATCGGTATGAATCTGGCTACCTTGGTCAGTCTATCGACGATGACCCAAATGGAATCGTGCCCAGAGTGGGAGCGAGGCAACCCATGCACAAAATCCATAGCAATATCCTCAAACTTCCACTCTGGCACCGGTAATGGCTGTAATAACCCTCCTGGGCTCTTGCATTCAGCTTTCACTAGCTGACATGTGTTGCGCGCTAGGGTTCGAAGAAAATAAACGCAACCGAACTAGCAACCCGATGAGGCAAGTATACCTATCGAATTGTAGCAAGGGGACACAAGTGTCGTATTGAAATCCGGGAACTGTTGGCTAAGCTTACTCACACGAACGCTATTATCTTATCGACGGAAAAACTAGGGTTTTAGAAAATCTAAGCGCAATGGAGAAATTAAAGCAAACTAGAAAGAGAACTACCGCAATTAAGTTACGCTATTAAGAAAAGAACTATGCTAGAAAGGAAACTACTGCAGTTAATTAAAGAGCACAAGATAGGAGATTACTACTAAAGGAAGAAAATATGAAATGGAAATGCACCCGATCGAGATTCACCTCGGCTAAAGACGATTAAGAAAATGCGATAAAAATCAAAACTTAATAGGATAAGGGTCCTTGACCGTGGAGGTTCCTAAAGCTTGAACACGCTTCTCTCGAAGTCGTGCCCAACTGAGTTTAGGAAGGTCCGACCGACTCTCGTCTAAATCGGAGGCCTAAAACTCGCTTTACGTGGTGAACCCCACTATTGGATTTTACTCCAATCCGGGAGATTTGGACGTCTACCTCTCTCGAGGGGTGCGTACAACTCCCTTTACTCTTGAATGCTCACTTCATTCTTTCGGCCTCTCGGCTAGCCCAGAATGAAAGCAAAGGCGGGGAGTATATATCGAAAATATACCCCCAACCCGTGATTAATCACGAGTAATTCAAGGCCCTAACCTAAAAAGAAAAGATTGATTAAAACATCATAACATAATCGCTCTAACCTCGGATCATCAAGATCGAGTACAAGGAGGATTAGTTAATCATAATGGAGTGGAGGGGGGGAGATGAGTAGAAAAACATAAGAAGAACACAAGCTAAGGGAAGAACAATTTTATTAATGAAAAAGGGCAAGTTACACTAATGAAAATAAAATTACAAGTGCATGAAAATTAAACCCTATTCTAGCCCTACATTAAGCACTAAGCAAGAAGAAAATTACATTAAAAGCTAGCACAAACTAAGATTAAACTAGGGTTAACCAAAAAGTACAAAGAGAGGGGGAGAGAGAGAGAGAGAGAAAGCATGAAAAAGGATCAAGAAACAAAGGGGCAGCACCTCCCCCACTCAACCAAAGCTTGCTGAAATGGAGAGGAGGGGGGCTCAATTTATAGAAAATTTCTCGGGTTGGTCACGCCCTCCGACACGCCCTAGGGGGGCGTGTCAGGGGGCGTGATAGGTACGGATTTGACCTCGGGCTCTGGATTTTGGCGGGAGGGATGATTGCTTCGGTACGTCGGTGGTCACGCCCTAGGTCACGCCCGTGACAGGGGGGCGTGACAGGCATGTCATGTCCAAATCATTGGTCGGAAATCCATCAGTCGCCGAAAAAGGAAGGTGTCACGCCCATGTCACGGGTGTGACATGGGGCGTGACAGTACTATTTGCGTGCTGAGGCGGAAGGGCATTTAATGCGGCGGCAGCTTTGCGGCAGAGGGCGACACGCCCCTGGTCACGCCTTGTGACACGCCCAGGGAGGGCGTGACAGGGGGGCGTGACAGCGGTTTTGACCGTTTTCTGTCCCTTCCAGCAGGTGTCCTCGGGGTCGGGTGACACGCCCTAGGTCACGCCCAGGGAGGGCGTGACAGGGGGCGTGACAGGCCATTTTGGCAATTTTTCTGAAAACCTGCAAAAAAGACAGGAAAAAGTTAGTGGCAATAAAATTTACATAAAAAGGATAAAAATAAACTAATAATAGACATAATTTGTACAATATAAAATATAAAATACGATAATAGTTTAGGCTACAAAACGTATTATCAAATTCCCCCAAGCTTAAGCTTTGCTTGTCCCCAAGCAAAAATATAAAAACTAGATATTTATAAAAAGGACTAATCAAAAAGTTCTAATTATGCCTACACAAGTACTATGCGAAATTCTAAGTAGGGAAAAGGAGAAATGTAAGTCTAAAACAATTATTTAGGTATGGTAAAACTTTTAAAAACTTTACTTAATAAAAACAAATCATCCAAAATTTTAGCGAGATTTTTTAAATGGACTTAAGTAAAGCAACGAAAATGAAAAACACGCATTGAGTTGTTACTAGATCCAAGAAACGCATTATAATTATATCAATTTAATTATCAAAAATCTAGGTTTAAATCTAAAACTAAAACTGATTTACTGTTTTTCTTTTCTTAGTTGTTAAATAAAAAATCAAAAAGCGTGAATCAAAAGGACTTAAATAGGACAGAAACGTTTGGTTTAGGAAAAAAATTAGGAGTGGAATTCAAAGATAAACGTGAAGGTTTTAAAATCACACTAAAACAAAGCAAAGAGTTTCAAAAATTTTCATAAAAATATATACATATTTTTTCTTTCTTTTTCATTTTTTTCTTTTCCATTTTTTTCCTTTTTTAAAACAAAGGCCATAAATATTTTTATTTTCCTTTTTGAGTTGGCCAAACAAAAATAAACATCACTTTTGAACATACTTCCTTTTTTTTTCGAAAACCTTTCTCCACAAAAAACAAAATCACAAAATACCCTATCAAAATCATCAAAATAATTTATGAAACTCAAAAAGGCTAGTGTGATTCGATAGGTTGGAAATTTTGGCTTTGGTGAAACTGAAATGAAAGGAGGAGCTATCAAATGAAATCGGAAAAAGGCTCAAAAATGGCTAACTAGTGGTAAAAGTTTTTTTTAGGTTGGCAAGAAAGCTCAAACGAAAACAAAAATGGCCTAAATCATTTTCACGCTTTTAAATTTATTTAAAACAAAGGTTTGAAAAATTTTCAAAAACCGAGTCCTAGATAATAAAAGAAGATTGATGAAATTAACTTGAAAATAGAAATAATGGGTGACTTGGATCGTTCACATCTACTACGTTATTCAAAAGTTGACTTTACAAAAATTATTCAAAAACGAAAAAGAAAATAGTGGATGATGAATTTTTAAGAAAGTAAAGGAAATAAAAAACAAAAAACCATAATAGAAATGCGAGTTTTAGAAAAATATTTCACCTTAACATGCTACCGCGAATTAGAAACACAGCATGGCCAACATTTTACTTGTGAAACATAATTAAAAAGAACGATTAGAAATATTATAATTAACTAAGTTGTTTATAGAAGATTTTGTGTAAAACAAAATTAAAAACTAGGGGTACTATTGAAATACCAAAATGTCTAAACTATTCAAAAACACATCTATATTTTTTAATTTAATTTTGTGGAATATTCTCTTTTTTTTTGGATTTTGGAATTTTAAGATATTCATTTTTTTTTTTGAAAATATTTACAATATATACAAAAAGAAGATTATTTACACTACGCAAAAATGAAGGAGGAAATCCTCCCCCAAGCTTAAAACAGACATTGTCCTCAATGGCTAAAGAAGGGGATTGGAGAAGGAGAGAAAAATAAAGTACAGAATTGAAAGACAGAATTGAAATACAGGTACTTCCCCGGATTTATTTGCTGCGAAAACTGAGTGATGCCGCTCCCCGAATGTCTTCTTTGGACTTTGTGATGGATTCAGCAATGTTGGAGCAGGCGATCGCAGAAGCTTCAGCTTGTCGGAGCCGTCCGAGGCAAAAATTGGAAAATAAAGAAAACAGAAAAAGATAACTTGGGTTGCCTCCCAAGTGCGCCCTTTGGTTAAAGCGTCGTTGAGCTCGACGCATCAAAAAAAATAATATTGTCCAAAAATATTGTTGTCCCGAAATAAAATTGTTTTTAGCAAAAAATTAAAAGTTTCAGATTAAAGTTCGTGAAGCAGAAACTTAATAGTGTTTGGACTGACATCATCATCACCAGAAAAATACAGTTTAAGACGCTGACCATTCACTTTGAAATTACCCTTATCAGGGTGAGAAATTAAAACAGTTCCATAAGGAAATACTTCTAAAACAGAAAACGGGCCAGACCAGCGAGATTTTAATTTGCCCAGAAATAAACGTAAACGAGAATTATATAACAGGACTTGGTCGCCCGGCTTAAAGTTTTTAGGGTGCCTTAAGTGTTTATCGTGTAAACGCTTCGTCCGCTCTTTATAAAGTTTATTATTTTCATAAGCATAAGAGCGCCACTCGTCGAGTTCATTTAGTTGAAATTTTCGAAGGTCACCGACTGAGTGGGGATCAAAGTTTAAAAATTTCAAGGCCCAAAAGGCGCGGTGTTCTAACTCTACGGGCAGATGGCACGATTTTCCATAGACCAGCCGATACGGCGTACATCCGAGGGCGGTTTTGTACGCTGTTCGGTAGGCCCATAGAGCATCGTCAAGTTTGGTTGACCAGTCTTTTCTAGAAGTTGAAACAGTCTTTTCTAATATTCTTTTTATTTCTCTATTAACTACTTCGACTTGACCGTTAGTTTGGGGGTGGTAGGCAGTGGATAGTTTATGCGTAACGCTGTATTTAGTAAGGATTTTTGAAAATTGCGCGTTACAGAAATGGGAACCCCTATCGCTAACGATTGCGCGTGGCGTACCGAATCTAGAAAATAATTTTTTTAAAAACGTGACTACAACTCGGGAGTCGTTCGTAGGAAGAGCTTGGGCCTCAGCCCATCATGAAACATAATCAACAGCAACTAAAATATATTTGTTTCCGAAGCTAGAAGGAAGGGGGCCAACAAAATCAATTCCCCAGAGGTCGAAAATTTCGCACTCTAAGAAATAATTTTGCGGCATTTCATTTTTATTAGAAATATTGCCCGACCGTTGGCAACTATCACACCTGCTCACAAAGGCTTGCGCGTCTTTAAACAGGCTAGGCCAGTAAAAACCCGCGCAAAGCACCTTATGAGCGGTGCGAGCAGCTTGATAGTGCCCACCTGTCGGACCTTCATGCAAATGTTTTAGAATATCAATTCCTTCATCAAAAGAAACACATCTCCTTATCACTTGATCCGCACAAATTTTGAAAAGATGCGGGTCCTCCCAAAAGTAGTTCTTCAGCTCAGAAAAGAATTTCTTCTTCTGCTGAGAGGAGAACTCTTTTGGGAGCACCCGGGCCACTAGATAGTTGGCGATGTGCGCGAACCAAGGAGAAGTAGATGTATTAACTAAAAGCAGCTTCTCATCAGGAAAATAATCATTAAAAGATTTTTCATTTAATTTTTCTATAAAGGGGTTATCTAATCTTGATAAATGGTCGGCGGCCAAGTTCTCGGCTCCTCGCTTATCACGGATCTCTAAGTCAAACTCCTGGAGGAGTAAGACCCAGCGAATCAAGCGAGGCTTGGCATCCGTTTTGGCAAGAAGGTACTTGAGGGCCGAGTGGTCCGTAAAAACAATGATTTTTGAAAGTGTAATGTAAGGGCGAAATTTATCAAACGCAAATACTACGGCTAAGAGCTCCTTCTCGGTTGTGGTGTAATTTTCTTGTGCAGATGTGAGGGTTTTACTAGCGTAATAGATGGGGTGGAAGTTCTTAGATATGCGTTGACCTAATACGGCCCCCACCGCAAAACTACTCGCATCGCACATAATCTCGAAAGGAAGGTCCCACACCGGAGCTATCATAATCGGCGCGTTAATTAACTTTTCTTTAATTAATTCAAAGGCAAAAATACAAGAGTCATCAAAAATGAATGGAGCGTCTTTTTCTAAGAGATGGGTGAGGGGCTTAGTGATCTTGGAGAAGTCCTTTATAAAACGACGATAAAAACCAGCGTGGCCTAGGAAACTTCTTATAGCTTTTATGTTTGTAGGTGGCGGCAACTTCTCAATAACTTCTATCTTGGCAACGTCTACCTCAATGGCTTTAGCAGAAATTTTATGACCCAAAACTAACCCTTCCCTCACCATAAAATGGCATTTTTCCCAATTTAGGGCAAGGTTAGTTTCTTCGCATCGTTCTAAGACTTTTTCGAGGTTTTCTAAACATCTATCGAAGGAGTCGCCGAACACGGAGAAATCGTCCATGAATACCTCCATAATGCTTTCTACGTACTTGTCAAATATTGCGAGCATACATCGTTGGAATGTAGCCGGCGCATTGCATAATCCAAATGGCATTCTTCGGTACGCGAAGGTGCCGAAGGGACAAGTAAACGTAGTTTTCTCTTGGTCCTCGGGAGAGATGGGTATTTGAAAGTACCCCGAGAGGCCATCGAGAAAACAATAAAAGCTATGGCTGGAGAGACGTTCTAAAATCTGGTCGATAAACGGTAGAGGAAAGTGGTCCTTACGGGTGGCGTCATTTAACTTACGATAATCTATGCACATACGCCAACCCGTCACCGTCCGTGTCGGGATTAATTCATTATTCTCATTACTAATTACGGTTATACCTCCCTTTTTTGGAACTACCTGAACGGGGCTAACCCACTTACTGTCCGATATAGGGTAGATAATTCCTGCGTCTAATAGTTTCATAACCTCGCCCTTAACTACTTCTTTCATATTCGGGTTTATACGGCGCTGAGGTTGAATAGAGTTACGCGAATTATCTTCCATTAGAATTTTATGTGTACAGAAAGATGGGCTTATGCCCTTGATATCAGAAATTTGCCAAGCAATAGCCCGGCGATGCTTACGTAGAACTAGAAGAAGTTTATCGTTCTGCGCATCCGTGAGGTAGGCCGAAACGATAACTGGTAACTTGGAGTCTTTTTCTAAGAAAGCATACTTAAGGTGTTCGGGAAGTTCCTTAAGTTCTAGGGTAGGGGGTTCTTCATAAGAGGATTTTGAGATTCTTTCTTTTTCGAAAAATAATATCTTCATAAACTTTTTTATAAGGAACGTAATAAGGGGTGGGGCTAGCAGCCAAGACGGCTTCTTGTACAGATTCAGTGGTAAGAAAAGAGGAAGAACAAAAATCAGAAAACTCTTTTTCAAAGTCGGAAAGACAATAAGAAGATTCATCACTTCCTTGCAGTGATTCTGTTGTAAGAGAAGAGGAGCAAAAAGTAGAAAATTCTTTTTCAAAGTCGGAGAGGCAGTAGGAAGAATCATCACTCACGGCGTCTACGAAAAAACATGAGTCATCGTTCGCTAAGGTGTTCTTCATCGAAGGGGTGATAGGAAATGTGACTTCGTCGTCGCCTACTCGAAGAAAGAGCTTACCATTGCTTACGTCAATGATGGCTCGGGAGGTGGCAAGGAAGGGTCGGCCAAGGATCAGGGGAACCTCGACATCTTCTTCGATGTCCAAAATGACAAAGTCCACCGGGAAGATGAACTTGTCGACTTTCACTAGAACGTCCTCCACTATTCCTAACGGGTACTTGACGGATCTATCGGCTAGCTGGATACTCATACGCGTGGGGTTAAGGCTACCAATCCCTAACTTTTTGAACAACGAAAAGGGCATCAGGTTTATACTTGCGCCTAAGTCGGCTAACGCGTGTTTAACAAAGAGATCACCGAAGACACACGGGATAGAGAAACTACCCGGGTCACTGATTTTCTTCGGCAAACCGTTTGTTAAAACGGCAGAGCAATCGGCGTTTAGCGTGACGTGCGAAAGATTCTCTAACTTCTTCTAGTTTGTGAGGAGGTCTTTAAGATATTTGGCGTATTTCGGCATTTGCGAAATAGCCTCGTGGAAGGGAAGATTAATGTGGATTTGTTTGAAGATTTCTAAGAAGCGGGAGTACTGATCATCTTGACGTTGTCTATTAAGTTCAGAGGGGTATGGAGGAGTTGAATTATTTTTGAAGATGGGTGGTGGAGTGAGATTATTTTCTAAAGTGGGGGTGATTACTTCTTCAGCAGAGGGTGGAAGCGGAGCGGAGCTTTGATTTTTAAAAGCGGAAGCGGAGCTTTGATTTTTAAAAGAAAAAGCGGAGCTTGCCTCGGGCTCTTCACTTACCATACCGGAGACTTGCTTCCCACTCCGAAGAGTTATAGCTTTCGCTTGCTCTCTCGGGTTGGGTTCGGTATTGGAAGGAAGAGACCCTGCGGGTCGCTCAGAAATTATTTTCGCGAGCTGTCCTACCTGATTTTCTAAACTTTTTACGCTTCCGGTTAAAGTTCTTATGGTAGCGTCATTTGTGGTGATATATTTAGAAAGTAATTCCTCCAAGCTCGGAGGTTTTGGGTAATTTTGAAGAAGTGGTGGTGGTGGTGGTGGTTGTGCAGAAAAATCATTTTGCAGAGGTGGGCGCATCGCATTCGATGGATTACTCCATGAAAAGTTCGGGTGATTTCTTAAAGCGGGGTTATAACTATTCGGAAAATTAAAACCAGGCGGATGAAAATTCGCAGCAGAAAAATTATTAAAAGCAGTTCTAGGCAAATTATTAACATAATCTAAATGTTTTGGAGTAGGGGTTGCAGATTCCCATACCTGAGGGGCGGAGGCAGCAGTCATCTCCGTGATTTTTTTGCTTAGGATTTCTACTTGCAGAGCGAGCTGGGAGACGTTGTCCACTTCATAGATACCTGCAGGCTTGTTCGGGCGGGACCTAGGCACATTCCACTGATAAGTGTTCATGGCCATATCCTCAAAAAGCTCAAGAGCGGCTTCCGGGGTCTTATGATTTAAAGTACCGCCAGAAGCTGCGTCTATCATTTGCTTCGTGCTTTGATTTAGCCCGTTATAAAACGTCTGCACTTATAACCATACAGGCAGCGCGTGATGTGGGCATCGTCTTAATAATTCTTTAAATCTCTCCCAGGTTTCGTAAAGGGTTTCAGAGTCTATTTGTCCGAAGGCAGAGATATCGTTCCTAAGTTTTGCAGTTTTAGCGGGCAGAAAATACTTCGCCAAAAAATTTTCAGTTAATTCATTCCAAGTGGTTATGCTATTTTTCGGAAGTGTGTTAAGCCACTGCTTAGCTTTAGTTCTTAGAGAGAAGGGGAAGAGTCTTAGCCTGATCGCATCATTTGTGACACCATTTATCTTGAAGGTGTCACAAATTTCAAGAAAGCTAGCTATATGTGCGTTCGGATCTTCATCTTGAAGTCCGTCAAATTGCACATATTGCTGCACCATTTGAATTATGCTAGGCTTTAGTTCAAAGTTATTATTTGCTATAGTAGGATGGACTATACTCGATTCTGTTCCCTCGAGGTTCGGTCGTGCATAATAGGACATAGTCCTTTGCACGGCCTCATCTACGTTAGGTTCTTCCATTCTTAAAGTATTAAATGACTCGGAGTCCTCAACCGGCACTTGGATGGTAGGACCTTGAAATCGCGATCTTCTCCGAAGAGTACGCTCAATTTCGTGGTCCAAGTCCAAAATAACCGACGGACTCCCGCGGGTCATGCACTAAAAGAACAGAAAAGAAGAAGAGAAAGAGAAAAAGGATAAACTAGAAAGAAAAACTAGATTTAGAAAATTAAATTAAATTTTTTTTTTTTTTTGAAATAGATTTTTTTTTATAAATTAACTCCCGAACTTCTCAAGGACTACCCCGTGAAGGGTTCGCAAGGTACTAGACAAGACAGTGGCGCTTAAAGCCCTTTGCCCTTTTCGAGAGAATTAGGTGGCGTAGAAAAATTGTGAGGTTGGTTTCTATTAAGAGCGGTGATAATTTTTTTTGATTTTTTAAAACTTTAAAGAAAAGGGGATGAGAAAGAGAAGAGATAAAATTAATAGGTTCGTGTTTTCAAAATATCAACGGAAGTTGGGTCCCCGGCAACGACGCCAAAAACTTGTTGCGCGCTAGGGTTCGAAGAAAATAAACGCAACCGAACTAGCAACCCGATGAGGCAAGTATACCTATCGAATTGTAGCAAGGGGACACAAGTGTCGTATTGAAATCCGGGAACTGTTGGCTAAGCTTACTCACACGAACGCTATTATCTTATCGACGGAAAAACTAGGGTTTTAGAAAATCTAAGCGCAATGGAGAAATTAAAGCAAACTAGAAAGAGAACTACCGCAATTAAGTTACGCTATTAAGAAAAGAACTATGCTAGAAAGGAAACTACTGCAGTTAATTAAATAGCACAAGATAGGAGATTACTACTAAAGGAAGAAAATATGAAATGGAAATGCACCCGATCGAGATTCACCTCGGCTAAAGACGATTAAGAAAATGCGATAAAAATCTAAACTTAATAGGATAAGGGTCCTTGACCGTGGAGGTTCCTAAAGCTTGAACACGCTTCTCTCGAAGTCGTGCCCAACTGAGTTTAGGAAGGTCCGACCGACTCTCGTCTAAATCGGAGGCCTAAAACTCGCTTTACGTGGTGAACCCCACTATTGGATTTTACTCCAATCTGGGAGATTTGGACGTCTGCCTCTCTCGAGGGGTGCGTACAACTCCCTTTACTCTTGAATGCTCACTTCATTCTTTCGGCCTCTCGGCTAGCCCAGAATGAAAGCAAAGGCGGGGAGTATATATCGAAAATATACCCCCAACCCGTGATTAATCACGAGTAATTCAAGGCCCTAACCTAAAAAGAAAAGATTGATTAAAACATCATAACATAATCGCTCTAACCTCGGATCATCAAGATCGAGTACAAGGAGGATTAGTTAATCATAATGGAGTGGAGGGGGGAGATGAGTAGAAAAACATAAGAAGAACACAAGCTAAGGGAAGAACAATTTTATTAATGAAAAAGGGCAAGTTACACTAATGAAAATAAAATTACAAGTGCATGAAAATTAAACCCTATTCTAGCCCTACATTAAGCACTAAGCAAGAAGAAAATTACATTAAAAGCTAGCAAAAACTAAGATTAAACTAGGGTTAACCAAAAAGTACAAAGAGAGGGGGAGAGAGAGAGAGAGAAAGCATGAAAAAGGATCAAGAAACAAAGGGGCAGCACCTCCCCCACTCAACCAAAGCTTGCTGAAATGGGGAGGAGGGGGGCTCAATTTATAGAAAATTTATCGGGTTGGTCACGCCCTCCGACACGCCCTAGGGGGGGCGTGTCAGGGGGCGTGACAGGTACGGATTTGACCTCAGGCTCTGGATTCTGGCGGGAGGGATGATTGCTTCGGTACGTCGGTGGTCACGCCCTAGGTCACGCCCGTGACAGGGGGGCGTGACAGGCATGTCATGTCCAAATCATTGGTCGGAAATCCGTCAGTCACCGAAAAAGGAAGGTGTCACGCCCATGTCACGGGCTTGACATGGGGCGTGACAGTACTATTTGCGTGCTGAGGCGGAAGGGCATTTAATGCGGCGGCAGCTTTGCGGCAGAGGGCGACACGCCCCTGGTCACGCCTTGTGACACGCCCAGGGAGGGCGTGACAGGGGGGCGTGACAGCGGTTTTGACCGTTTTTTGTCCCTTCCAGCAGGTGTCCTCGGGGTCGGGTGACACGCCCTAGGTCACGCCCAGGGAGGGCGTGACAGGGGGG
The DNA here is from genome assembly GCA_039513925.1 of Platanthera zijinensis. Classification (NCBI taxonomy): domain Eukaryota; kingdom Viridiplantae; phylum Streptophyta; class Magnoliopsida; order Asparagales; family Orchidaceae; genus Platanthera; species Platanthera zijinensis. The sequence continues at coordinate 45,331,616 of CM077083.1, forward strand.
CGTGACAGGCCATTTTGGCAATTTTTCTGAAAACCTGCAAAAAAGACAGGAAAAAGTTAGTGGCAATAAAATTTACATAAAAAGGATAAAAATAAACTAATAATAGACATAATTTGTACAATATAAAATATAAAATACGATAATAGTTTAGGCTACAAAACGTATTATCAACATGCCTCGCAGTGTGTAACATAATGTATGATCTCCCTCTTCATCCCGGGCCAGTACATGCTCTTCCGTAAATCAGCCGACATCTTGGTGATACCGGGGTGCACTGAGTACTGTGATTGGTGCGACTCCCTGAGTATGTCCTCCCGGATACCACCTCCTGCGGGTATATATATACGGCCACGGAAATGAACGAGGTCGTCGCGTAGCGTGTAATCCTCTTCCGAATGTACTTTTCTTATATTTTGGGCTACTCTTCTTTCAAACTGTGAGGACTCATTTTCAAGTCCTCCGCCAATTAACAATCAGAATATTTCTCAATCGCAATTTAGATTGTAGTACCTTACAACCGCGATCACTCAAAATATATATAATTCAACGATCTCGTAAGTAGAAGTCTCTTCTATTCACGCCCCATTAGATTACTACTTATCCACCAACGTGAACTTATGGTCACCAAAAGAGAATTCAGGCACACTAGACCAACACTATTATGTATATTAGCTAACCCATCTTCCGAGATCATGGTGTGATGGAAAATTATCATTTTGCTTTTCCCAAATTTAAGACTTGTCACAACTCAACATAAAAAGTAATACATAATTCGTAGCGTCTTCACCTTTTGAGCATACATCAAGCGATCATTATTGATATTAATGTTCGTACAATTTACTCCCAATCGCTTTTCACACGTAGTATAATTCATTGCTTTATGAGCGTATCTTTTCAAAAATGGTGAGGTCTAGCACAAATCGATTTCGGCATAAAGAGAATCTTATTAACCACTAATTACTTCTCGTGTGGTTTCTCTGTATACGCCTTTGATAGTCAAGAACTATATATCATTGTCATGAACCCTCCTAACAGTGATTATAATGGTATTAACGTATGTATCTCAGTTCTTAATGCTATCATAATTAATGGGCATATATATGTGTACAATTTTAACTCATCATCCACCCCTTTTTCAATTTATTGAGTCCTTACATTTCAAATGTCACGCCACAAGAAATTAATCTTATCCACCAAAATATTATCTTATTTCGATTCTCAAGTTCCAAAATAATGACTTTTGCTTAATGGAGTCATTCAGGGTTATAGTTCATCATTGGGATCAAGTAATCGACTATATCATGTAAGCGTGGGTAGTACTGATAATTCATCATTGTGTTTAATTCTCCATATCTCAGCCCCTTTTAAGATCAAATAAGGTAGTACTAAATCATGCATAACCATAGTAAATCTTAATTATCATATCCTAAACACAAGGTGTTATCTTATCAAGATTTCTGATTATAACTTAAACCATCCCTCAAGTATAATAGTAAGTAGACCATTCAAATTGAAAAGGATTGATTCTTTGAGGGAACGCACCATCCGTAACTCATCATCGAACACTTTTGTTTTGGTTCCTGAGATCATCAGAGTCACATCCACCAGATTATTCTTAGAGTATACATCCTTCAATTAAGTAAGATTCTTCACTTGATTCTCCGTTGTTGGGGCTACGATACTCTCATTATTATAGACGTAATCGTTTAGATATTCAACATTTTTACTTTATGGACTCTCATCCTATAATAGTTAAGACTTGCGATCATTCCTTCATATTAACACGATGTTACTTTGTCCTAATATGTATGTTTCCGACCTAATGACTTGTGTATGTCAAGCAGGCACAGGTAGCAATGATCGATTGTTGTGTTTACTTCTTCCAACCTGTAACTATCAAAGTCACTTTCATAAGATCCTTAACTGTGCAAAAACTTTTTTTGATTATTCATCTTACTTGAACGCATCTTCAATTCGCACTGATTCTTCACATGGTATATCTGAGTTTCTTAATTATGTGTTACATTGATCGGTTCGAGGTGTTGGTGCATCTCGGAACATACTTGTGGAGGCGATAATCAATCAACCCTTAATTGTATGTAAATCCGTTTACAACTCATACTGGTCCAAATTTGATCCTTGAGCACAATTTCTTCGGTTTCACGTGTATATGTAAATGACTTATACCGTGTCGGTATTAAGGAAGATCACGAGTGCTCATTATAATGTGGACTAAGTAGTTACCTACTTCCTTAAATTCGAAATTGGGAAACTTATTGAAGTCTTATACGGTCTCCCCTAGTTTCAAGGTCATATATACACATCACTAAGCCACTCTTTATATATCTTTCAAGGAATTAAACTTAATGTTCTCCTTGTTCACTCACACATATGGTCCTGGGGTAATTATGAGGGTGGAAAGTCATTCTCGAAGCATTCTACTTTCCTATTTTACTCGTGAATTGGTTGTGTTCACAACTTGTCGTTAATAGTCTATACTATTTAAGATAAATAAATAGTGTGAAATTCTTCAAGAGTCTTAACCTTCTAGGAAGGATTGATCATCATACCGGTCATGTATATACAAACCCACATCTTTACTTGAGCGATCTTTGAATAAGCCAAGTTTTTAGATCACTACGCTTGCAACACATGTTTTATGAGGAAGGCTTAAAGAATTTCGAGTCACTCTCAATTTAACCCCTATAAACAAAAGGTTAAGCCCCCATATATTTTGGTTAATTTCCTTTAACATTCACAATGTAGTCCTCATGTACATGCCTTACTCATTAGGGCTAACAATCTTTGGCATGGATTTCCACTTCAATTGATATGTTTTCTATTTTAGGTCTTCAAGGTTATCATACGACAATCTGTTCAAGGTCAACATGTGACCAAACAAGGAAGTGTCGTTTCTAGAATTTGAATTCTCATTCGATCTTTGGTATTTATCATCATGATTGTCTTGACGTAATCCAGTCATCAGTACTAGGATTAAGCTTATGAGTACCCTACTGTTCCACTAATATACTCATGCACCAACTTCTCCTCGAAGTGGTCCTATCAATTTGAGTAAGAATTGGTAATATCATTCGATATGCAGAGTAGGGACATCGACGTTTAAGCCTTAAGTAGGGATTCTGGCGTTAAGATCTTTCTTTAAACGATTTGGTTATCCTCGTACCTCAACTAATCTACATCTTAAGTCGATCTTCGGCCTTAGGTGCGACACGAAATCCTCTTGGTAAGTCAAACTAGGGTGGTGTCCTAGTTGGATTGGCCTAACTCATTGCTTAAAATGGACTGTTTTATGTGACTTTTTACACATGGGCACACCATTGCTTCCGCTGCTTAGTTTGTCCGCAAACTAATGCTCGAGCGGGGTGTTCCAGTGTTGTGGACTTCTTTCTCTAATGATTGTATTTTTCAAGTGATACCAGTTTGTAAGATCCGCCTTTTCCCTTTTTGAAGGCATCCCGGATCTTATGCCCAGAACCGCCGCCTTACGGTGACACTAACTCCTGAGTTAGTCGACACCGTAAGACGCCGATTCTGCCGGCTATTACGATCATTTTTCACTAGAGATGCGGAAGTAAAAGTGTATAAACAAGCTAATACACATGTCCACAGAAATCACAGAGCATATCATATATATGGAAATTAAAGTGCTACTATAGTCCATAATGAGTACAAAAGAGAAAGTAGGGCTTATGCCCATATACATCAATAGAAATCAGACTCTCTCTCACAAAATAGAAAGCTGTAAACTAAGCTATCCACTACATCTCCTCCCACCTGAGGACGTGCGGTAGTAGTGTCTGGTGGTGGTGGTAGCTGCTCCTCATGCCCTGCCTCCTCGTCCCGCTGGACGTGCTGGTCCACCTCCTTGAACTCCTAAAAAGGGGGAGTCAACGTATGTTAGTCAAAAAGACTAAGTCGTATCCTCAACACCTCCTCCTGTTGCTCTTAGGCACCGGATGGAAGGAGGATGCGGAGGACAACAAGGGGTAGCAAGTGGAAGCAGGTGACATTTCTATCTAGCAGGAGTAAGTAAAATCTAGCAGTTCTATATATAATCTAGCAGTTCTATATAAAATCTAGCAAGTAAGTAAAGACAGTGCAGAAAGAAAAGGACTGCAGTAAGAAGATAGAACTGGAAGTAAATGCAGTACAGAAAGGAAAGTACGCTACTGCTACTCCTACTCCTATCAATATCACAGAAGTACCCCAACTTATATGAACGCCCATACGAACTTATAAGTTAGGGTTTCCAAAAGTAACTTATCATATAAACCGCCCATACAATTTATATGATAAGGATCTATGAAGCGTATGTCTTAATGAATGAATGTATGTTATGATGAGTATGTTAAACATGCAAGTGCAACACACACACACGACTCCGTGATCACAGACCTTTAGTTCCCTCTTTTTGAGAGCTTGCATCACTCTCGGGTACTACCGTTGTGGCTACGGCAACAGTGGAGCGGGCTCTCCACTTCTAGGTGGGTATAAGCACTACCAGACCTAGACCCCTCTCATACGCCTCTGTACACGTCCTAGGTGCACTCTAGAGTTTTGCGTACGTATTTTGCTGACTACCCGTCAGTCTTGTAGGTCGAGTGTACGTCTTCGGGGATTCCGTAGTATTATATATTTAGCATACTGGCCCCTCCACCCATACTCCTCGCCCGAGTCATCGTACTGCCATCGGTGCATCGACTGGCCAGTCCCGCGTGACTCGCCACTAATTTTATGCACATGTAAGGTATTAATCTGAGCTTCCTGCTCGTACTGATATTGATAACACATTCCCTCCAATCCAATTTGGGTGAGCAAGTGCTTGTATCCCTCCAACCTTAAGAAACAGGTGAGCAAGCCACTCGTATCCCTCCAACCCGGTTAGGATGAGTTCATTACTTGTATCCCTCCAACCTTGTGAAACAGGTGAGCAAGTAACCCATATGATGTTTCCAACCTTATTTAACTGGCGAACCTATCGCGTAGAACTCCAAGCCTATTAGACTATTCTCATCTAAGGTTTATTATACATAGTGATTTAGAGTGAATCCCAGGACTGCCCAAGGCATGCCCCGTGAGGGGGTCTCGAGGGCACTAGGAACCAAGACGGGCATGAAACCCGAAGTTCCCTTTCGCAAGGATAATTAGTTTTAGTTGATGTTTACCCGTTACCCACGATTCTCCTTTAGTATTACTCCTTAGTAGCCTAATGACTTATGGTATTAATCAGAAGTCGAGGGTCTCCCGTCGGACTCCGTTATGCCTATTGTAAAGTGATTTACACTCTATCACTCGTTACTATACTTATGATGTAATCGACACCACCCGGGTTTATTCCCAATTTCCACGACTATCCCATTTTATTCTATCTCCCGGTGGTCCTAGTAGAGTAAACCTACTTATTCTAAATGTAGCCCCAGACCTAATACCACCCTGCCATATTCAAATTACACTACCATCCCCATCGTTCTGTTCATTAATCTAGGGTGGTATTCTCTAGATGAGTATTTACATACAACACATCTATCGAGACTGAGCGACTAGGGTAAGATGACCTAACTAATGATCAATTGAGTGAACTTCCAAATGCGTTGTATTGTGTTTAATCACATGAGATTATTATAGATATGATACATCGATTTATTCATTATTTTATATCCACCAGAATCATTCAATTATTGTTAAGGGTAAAATTGTCATTTTCCTGTATACTTATAAATTAAATCTTCAATTTATCAAGTCGAACCTCAAGGGCTCGAATATGTCTCCCATGAGTTTAAATAATATCATTAGGGTTTTGTAAATCTTCTAAACCCTAGTTTGATTCATTTTAGAAAATTCTCAAGTGTTCACCAAATTCTCATAAATTGTCAAATTCACTAAGTGTGGGATTTTTGCTCCCCAAAAATCCCAACTAATTTAGGGTTTGAAATTATACCCTACTGGTCTACTAATCAGGGGGTGTGCATTCTAAATGCACCCCTTTAGGCAAATATCATAAACAAGTTTTACATTTGCTAATTGCACCCCGAGCCTAAGTAGTTCACTTCTTGCATGCAGGTCTTTCCCAACATGACTTGTTCCAATTTCAGAGAAATTTCTACCACTGGTCCATAAGGTCCCTAAGGGCCAGCCACCAAAATTTGGGGCCATTTGGAGTTAGCTAACTCCAAGAATCACCTTGTTAAGCCCTAGGGGTATTTTGGTAATTTTCCCACATTGTGTTTCCCAATCAAGCCCATTTTTGGGCAGGGCCTGAATATGCCCTAATTATACCTCTGACCAAAATCTCAGGTCAAGGGGGCTTCTGGTTTGGCTTGGGCAGCCATTTGAAATTCTGCAAAATTGTTATTTGCAGCCCAAGCCAAATATTATTTCTCAAACATGCAAGTGAGATTCCTCAACATGTAGTGCATCAATTTAGCCCAAATTTTAACCATGGGTCTAATATACCCATGCGAGCGTGCCACCAAAATTTGGGGCCCATTGGAGTTGTAGAACTCCAAAAATCACATTTATTTACTTTTGGGTATTTTTGTAAAAACTATAGCAAAATGTTTTCCAAAAATTCCAAATTTTTGGCAGGGCCTAAACATGCCCTAAATACACACATGAACAAAAGTTCAGGTCATGATGACACTTGGTTTGGCTTGGGCATCAATTTTACTTTCTGCCCTAGTCTAGGAGCAGTCCTAGCAAAACAGCCCTACAGCACAAAGTACTGGACCAAAACTTGAATTTAGGGTGGAAAATTAAAGTTAACACCTTTAGCTACAATATTCATGTTGGACAGAAATTCATCAGGTGGCCATAAGGGCCTTAATATCAACATGCAAAGTGGCTGCCAAAATGTCACAAATTAACCCACTATTCATTAAATGAAATTGTAACAGATTTATTAAATATTAACTAAATGTATGATCAGCCTGCCCGAATTTTAAAGAGGATCGAACGGTGCCTGTGTTTCTTCTCCATGCAACATGCATGGCCACAACCCGTGCAGGCCATTCTTGCGGGGCCATTTCCGGCCATCGCCGGCGGCGGGGCCTCCGGCCAAGGCCTTCCCCGGCCTCACGGTGGTCGGGGCTAGAGCTGGCCGGCGACTGGGCGGCGGAGAGCGGCGGACGGCGGCGGCGCAACCAAGCCGAAAAGCTCCCAGGCCGCCATTCTTAAACCGATTTTTGAGCTTTTTGATTCCTAACGTCGAGCTCGTTTGAGCTCGACCTCTAGCTTAGTGGATCTAGGATACTAGTACACTTGGAGGAGAAGGGATACGGACCATTGGCGGCGGTTGTGGTTGAGGGTGGCGGCGGTTTCCCATGGGGTGAATATTCCGGCGAACTCCTCTTTGGTTAGCCATGGCTGCAGGTGATCTCTCTTTCTCTCTCTCTCTGGGGTAGGGTTGAAGTGGGAATGAGGGAGTGTAATCGGTTTGGGCTGAGTTAAGAGAGGGGGGCGATTTCACCTAGGCTTGGGCGATTTCACCAAGGTGGCGATTTCACCAATGTGGGGGGGGGGGGGGGGCTCGGGTTGGCTGGGTTGAGCCGGCTGGTGCTTGGGAGTGGTCCCTACTGCACTTGCTGGGTTGTCTAGATCCTAAGGGGTCGGGTTCCAAGGTTAGGGTTGGGTTGGGTGAGTGGAGAGGTGGGTTGACTCATATGTTGAGATAGGAGAGAGAGAGACTCGGTTTTGGGTTTGGGTTTGACCCAATGTTGCATGGTGGGTCACCACAGCCTCTAGTGCACCTATATGGACAGCCCACCCATTATTAGTTGATGGGATGAGCCCAAGTGGCCCAAACCAAATTCTCAACACTTTCTCTCTCCTATTTATCATATTTTCTCTCTCCTAGGTAATTTCCCAAAATTACTATTGCATGCCCCTATTTTTCTCTTCCCTAGGGGGTATAGGGTCACTTTAGACCCACCTAGTGATTCTGGGTTGGTTTGGGTGGACCCAACCTAGTGAAATGGGCTAGGGCACCATTTTCACTATTTAGGTCAACATGTTGACTTGACCCAACATGGGTCAACTAGTTGACCCCATGGCCTACCCTAGGGTCCACTTAGATTGTATTTAGGGTTAGGGCAATGTGGTGGGGTCATGGTGTGGCTAGGGTTTGTATTTAGCCTAGTTTGACCTAGGTTGACTTGGGCCCCATAGTGGGCCCCACAAGGTTTAAATCCTCCTCCTAGGGTCAAACCTAGCTAAACCCTAGCATCCACCACATGTCTAACCCAAATCTAAGTCATTTGAAATTTGGGATGTTACACTGGCTACAGCTCAGAACCTGGGGTATTCCAAAAGAAAACAGAATACCTCAGCAAGCTAAACAAAGAAAAACTGCATGAAAGAGTCAACCAAAGGACAAAGTAACAGAAAAACATGCAGTAGAAAGAGTCACAACTGTCCAAAATAGGACCACAAGAAATGCACATCGTGCAAAGAAACAGCAACGACCCAGCCCAGGAACCACATCCTGCAGGGACTACTAGGCTACCAAGAGCCAAAAGTGTTGCAAACTACTAAGGAAGAAACTTCTAACACCCTAAACTGTGGGAAGTGATAGTAGCAAAACAACAACGAGGAACCGGATCGAAGGCAAACGCAGTCCCCCAATCCACCATATCCAAGTCAAAAGCTCGAGGGTCAACACGTGAAAACACAAGGGACCTTCCACCCGACATGCCCAGCCCGTACCTGGAGCAAGAAAACATGGGTGGCCTTGGCTATATCACACAACTCCACCCCCATAAAGAGCTACAACCACCACTACTAACCACGACCCACGATTCGGCCTCTAGGAAAATAAAGAAAATGGCCGACAAGGAAAACCCAGAAATACAACTGGAAATCCACTCGGAAACGAAAGAAAAGGTAAAGGAAGAGTGTTGAAATAAACCAACACGACTAGGCGTTGAGTGAAACCCACTCAGTGCCTACCTAAACTTTGGCGTTGAGTGAGCTAGCCTCACTCGCCGCCAAAATAATACCACTACCCACAAGCCCACTAAAGAATACGGAGCTCGACGACAGTCGAACGACCAAGGCAGAAGATCCAGAACTCGAGTAGTTGCCTGCCACTTGAGTATCTAAACTCCCGCACTCGAAACCATCTAAATTCGCCTAGCAAAAGAAAATATACAAAGCGCACGATCAGTGACGCACGATCAGTGGTCGTGCGCACTCATCGGCTGATGATCGTGCGAAGCGAACCTGGAAAACCTGACAGAAAACCTAGCAACTGCGCACGATCAGTGTCGCACAACCACTGCTCGTGCGCACTGTTGCCAGCGCTCGTGCGATTTTCCGAGACAGAACTTTGGAAACTGAAAGACAGCCGCGCACGAGCAGAGGCACACGACCAGTGGTCGTGCGCCCTAACGGTTGATGACCGTGCGCGGTCAACCTGCACCGTTTGGAATTTCCCGAACGACACCGAAACGCGCACACGACTCACGCCACTGCAGTAGCAGCAACAACTATCAACGTCGCGCACCACTACCATACGAACTATGCCAAATCATTCGAGTGATACCTTAACGAAAAAAACGGCAACCACACCCCCCCCCCCCCCTCCTAACTCTCCCTCTTGGCTACACCCGAACCAGAGCAACAATCAAAATAAAGGAAAACAACAGCTCCACGCCGACAATTTGGATTCCAATCATCACAAAATAGGGGGGGTTTCAGTAGGAAGAACTAAGCCCTATAGTTAGCAAGAAAACGAGAACAATAAGGCCTCTAACCTGGGCTAACCGGGATTTCAATTTCAGCAAGAAAATTCAAAAAGAAAACTTGGCAAGGGCAAGAATACCACTTGCCTCAAATCTCAGCGAAGCTTTGGACTGCTTTCCTCCTCTTCGCACGGATCAAAACGGTCGCATCACCTAGAACAAAAACTCGGCCATTAATGGCGGAAAACTTCCAAAACCGGAAATTCCAATCCTCCCAAAACTCCACGAAAATCGAATTTCTTACCGCAGGAATGAAGGTCTTGACGAGAGCAATCCGAATCCACTCTCGGAATCGAATTCCGTCCACAAACGCTCCGGGAATCGGCGTCCGAAGGGAAGGGTAGGCGGTTTCTCCATTTCCTCTCGTACAGGGCCGGCGGTTTCTTTTAATCGGAGAAGATGATGCGTGCCTCTCATTCTATATATATATATATATAATTATATAATTATATAATTAATTACAAAATTACATAAAGCACCAAATCGACGCGAAAACCGAACTACCTCGGAATTCGACGAAATTCGCACCGTAGCTAAATACCCACGCTACGAACACAACGGCGAAGTCGAAATTAGTTTTCGACAAACAGAACTCGAGTTATACCCAAATAAAGCCAAACACCAACATCCCCCCGAGAGGCCACACCGGGTCACCCAAAACGACTCGGCTTGCTAGGGAGATCTTACCAACAGGCTATAGAATAGGGCACTCAGTTCTAAGGAGCTAAACCACACTCCACAAATGGCACAAGCCACGGAAACGCGTCATCGTAACGCCAAACGAGAATAAAAATAATCGCTGAAAAAACGGGGCGTTACAGTCACTCCCCCTAAAAGAAAGTTTCATCCCGAAACTTTACGCACAACCCTCCTACTAAAGAAGGAAAAGGTAACAAACAGAAGTTACAAAGGGAAACATACCGATCAAATCAGCGAAACAGGTGAGGGTATGCCCTCCTCATGGCCGACTCTAGCTCCCAAGTCGCGCTCTCCAAATCCTGATTTTTCCATAGAACTTTCACCATCGGTATGGACTTCTTTCACAGCACACGCTCCTGAGAATCCAAAATACGAACTGGCACCTCAACAAAAGAGAGGTTGGGCTCCAACTGGGGCACAACATCCAAGAGTTGCCCACTGCTGCGCACACACTTCCGCAATTGGCTAACATGAAAAACATTATGAACACCAGGGAAGTTCACTGGCAAATCCAATCTATAAGCAGACGCACCAATCCGCTCCAAAATCTCGAACGGGCCCACATACCTTGGGTCCAATTTCCGATTTTTACCAAATCTCTTCACACCAACCATTGGAGAAACCTTGAGGTATACATGATCCCCTACTAAAAACTCCAAAGCAGACCTACGCCGATTGGCGTTCTTTTCAAACCTTTCCTGAGCTATACGAAGCTTCTCCCGAATAAGCTTCACGGCGACTTCCATATCCTCCAGCGCATCAGGACCCAACAACGGCCTCTCACCAGCCTCGGCCGAAAACAACGGAGTCCTACAGCGCCTCCCATACAATGCTTCGAACGGAGCCATCTGCAAACTTTCCTGATAACTGTTATTATAAGCAAATTCCATGAGTCGCAGACGCTCATCCCACGCTCCACCGTGGTCTAAAATATAGCACCTGATCATATCCTCAACAATCTGATTGACCCGCTCCGTCTGCCCATTGGTCTGAGGGTGGTACGCAGTAGAATACCTCAGATCCGTACCCAAACCCTCCTGCAGACTCTGCCAAAAACGAGAAGTAAACCGGGAGTCTCGATTAGAAATGATGCTAACCGGCACACCGTGGAGTCGGATGAATTCATTCAAGTACAACTCCGCTATCTTCCCCATCGGGTAATCAATCCTATATGGAACGAAGTGAGCACACTTCGTCAATCTATCCACTATAACCCAAACAGAATCAAATCCTCTCGGGGATTTTGGCAAACCCGTAATGAAGTCCATAGATATACTCTCCCACTTCCAAGTCGGGATCTCTAGCGGAGTCAACTTACCACCAGGCCTTCCATGATCGGCCTTCACACGCTTGCAAGTGTGACACTCAGCAACAAATCGGGCTATATCTCCTTTCATACCATACCACCAGGCAATTTGCCTTAAGTCACGGTACATCTTCGTAGATCCTGGATGGTAGGCAACGCTGGAACCATGAGCCTCACTGCAAATCATACCTCTAATGTCCCCAACAGTGGGAACGCAAAACCTGCCGCGGTACTTCAAAGTACCCGCATCATCAATAGCAAAATCTGGCAACTCTCCCTTCTCTGTCTTGGTAAAAAGGTGCAATAGATCCGGATCGTCCTTCTGATGCAGTCTAGTCAAAGAAATCTAGGACGGCTCTGCCACTGACAAACTACTCTGCAAACCACAGCATCCCACTGAAATATCCATAAGGAGGAACTCCTCAACTAACCGATCGGCGGAGAGGTTAAAGATCTTTCCCGTCTTTCGGCTCAGGGCGTCGGCCACCACATTGGCCTTGCCCGGATGATACTGGATTTCTACGTCATAATCCGCCACATTCTCAAGCCACCGCCGCTGACGCAGATTCAATTCCTTCTGCATGAACACGTACTTCAGGCTCTTATGGTCAGTAAAAATCTTGCACTGAGCCCCATAAAGTAAGTGCCTCCACAACTTCAACGCATAGATAACCGCTGCAAACTTAAGGTCATGCGTAGGATAATTCTTCTCATGAGTCTTCAGCTGCCTTGACCCATAAGCGATTACTTTTCCATCCTGCATTAATACGCATCCCAGTCCTATATGCGAAGCATCCACATACACATCATAATCCACGCCCTCAGTAGGAAGGGTCAGAACGGGAGCAGTACACAATCTCCTCTTTAACTCCTGAAAAGCTTCTTCGCACTTCTCGCTCCAAACAAAAGCCACATTCTTCTGAGTCAGCTTGGTCAAAGGTGCGGCTAGAGAAGAGAAACCCTCCACGAATCTCCTGTAATAGCCAGCCAACCCTAAGAAACTTCTGATCTCCTTAGGAGTATTCGGCCTACTCTAATCCATCACTGCTGCAATCTTTTCTGGGTCAACCGAGATCCCATCCTTGTTCACCACGTGGCCTAGAAAAGAAACCTGAGGCAACCAAAATTCGCACTTGCTCACCTAGGCAAATAACTTGTGGTTCCTCAACTCTGATAGGACCAGACGCAAATGCTGCTCATGCTCCTCAGCACTGCGAGAATAAACCAACACGTCATCAATGAAGACCACCACGAACTTGTCTAAGAAATCCTTGAATACCCGATTCATCATGTCCATGAAAGCTGATGGTGCGTTGGTCAAACCAAACGACATCACCAAAAACTAAAAGTGTCCATGCCTCGACCTAAACGCAGTCCATGGAATATCTGCCTCACGGATCCTGAGCTAATGATAGCTCGAACGAAGATCAATCTTGGAGAACACCGTGCTACCACGCAACTGGTCAAATAAATCATCGATCCTCGGCAAAGGGTACCTGTTCTTGATAGTGACCTTGTTCAACTCTCTATAGTCGATGCAAAGCCGCATCGACCCATCTTTCTTCTTTACGAACAAAACAGGAGCACCCCAAGGCGACGAACTCTGCCTGATAAAACCTTTATCCAATAACTCATCTAACTGAATTCGCAACTCCTCTAGCTCATGAGGGGCCATCCGGTACGGCGCCTTAGCAATAGGACGCGTACCCGGCTCCAAATCAATAACAAACTCCACATCCCGCTCAGGAGGGATACTAGGAAGATCATCAGGAAAAACATCGGCGAAACCACGAACGATAGGAATCTCCTCCTAGCGTGGCACGCTAACAATGGTTCCAACCGCCGAGACTAAACAAACACAACAATAAAAAAGAAACAATCTCTGAACACATACCACCGAGAGAACAGGAGAATCCTGACACGGATCAGCATACACGCTGCCGGGCTGACCGTCGTCCCTGATGAAGTCCAAGCGCTTTCCTTTGCACTGAATGACCGCATCATACCGAGAGAGCCAGTCCATGCCCAAAATGACATCGAAGTCCTCTAGATAAATCATCTTCAGGTCCGCCTTCGCAAGAAAATCCCCCAACAAAACCGGGCAATCCAAAATACCCAAATCTGACAACACAGATTCACCAGAGGGAAACTTGACATGGAAGGAATCCCGAACACGATCTAGAGACAACCGATGACGCTCCACAAAGGCTCTAGCCACGAACGAGTGGGTAGCGCCGGAGTCAAACAGAACACGCGCCCAGCGATTCTTCACCTTAAATTTCCCTATAGGAGCGCACAAAGCTAAGGAACTAGCACAACAGTACCGCAAATAATCTAGCAACTAAACTACCAGGCTAGAAAGAAAAACAACAAACAACTAACCTGAGATCACCTGGGTCGAAGTCTGAGCCTCCTCGGAAGAAATCACATTCAGCTTCCCTTTTCCCTTGTCCACACGCTGAGGTGGAGGTAATGCCTGCAATGGAACTGCAGGAAGAGCTGACTGGACCTGAGGACACCTCGACTTAATGTGACCCTTCTGCCCACACTGAAAGCAGACTTTATCCTTGGTCCAACACTGGGTCGCATTATGGCCAGATCGCTTACAAACAGAACAGGAGGCATCTCTCCTAGGAGCACCCTGAATCGCATGAACCTGCTCCTTCTTCTGAGCTGCCACCTTCTTGAAACACCTCTCGACAGGATGGCCTGACCGGCCACAAAAACTGCACACCACCCTGCTCCTCTTTCCCGGAACAGCATCGGGTACCAGGGGTTTCTTCTCCTCTACCAACTTCCTCTTATCCTTCTTCAACTGCTGGCCTCTACTCTTCGCCGTCTCAATGGCCTCAACCTTAAGAGCAGCCTCTACAACTCCAGCATAAGTCTCTGACCCATAAGCACTGGTCAACTGCTGCACCTCACTCCTCAAACCACCGAGAAATCACTTAACTCGATCAGCCTCAACGCTGACCAATCCAGGGGCAAAACGGCTTAACTTACTGAACTCTACCTCATACTCACCCACCGTGAGCTGCCTTTGCTTCAGATAGAGGAAATCATTCATGAGGCGGTCATGCTCAACCGAAGGTAAGAACTTCCTTAACAGCATCTCCTTGAACATCTCCCACGAGCATCCGGCTACCAAGCTCTCCTTCTCCCTCAGCCACCAACTCTTAGCCAACCCTTTGAGCTGATAGGTGGCTAACATCACCCTCTAGTCATCTGAAATCCCTGAGTACGAGAACATCTCCTCCATGGAGATCAGCCAGTCGTCTATCACCATGAAATCTGCCTTCCCATCATAAGTGGGAGGGCTCAGTCTCTGAAACTGCGAGATGAAGGCCATCTCTGCTGGCACCATCACTGGAGGTCTCAAGGGTGCAGGAGGAGGAGGAACAGCTAACCCCCCAGCAGGAACTTGCGCACCATGAGCCAGCCCTGCCACAACTTCCACCAAAGACTGAATCTGGGCTTGCACCTCCTCCAACTGCCTGCCCATAGCTTCGCTACTCTGACGCAGACTCTCGATCACCGCATCGTTCTGAGCTCCAGAAGATTCACCCTCAGACAGGGGAGTCGATCGAGTCGCAGGACGCCTAGCCATCCTAAAAATCATTACAACGCAAATCAGATCCAAATCCCATGACTAGAACCGATTACCAGTACAGACAATACATATGTAAATATAGACTTAAAGCTGCTAAACTTGCTCTGAGAGTTTATCTTCTTCACAAAAATTAGATGATATGCCCTAACCTAGGATGGTTAACCACCACCTTACTAACTCTTGTGCCTAGATCGGATGCATGAACTTATGTTAATTTGAAAACTCATGTGTGTACATATGTCATCCTACAAATCTTTAGCTCGGCGCGTTGTGCTTATGCAATGATATGATATGCATGATTGTGCTATGCATTCTAAAAAAAAGGCCCTAATGCATGTTATGAGCGGCGTACGCATGAAAATGTTATGCATCCCATACTACATAACATTTCCATGCAACGAAAAAGAAACGTGCTAGTCGCAGTCATGTGGTGAGGTTATGCATCCCATACTACATAACCCTCACATGTAGCCCCTATGGTGGATCCATATACGAACACATATTATGCATCCCATACTACATAATATGCCCCGTATACTTCATGTTATGCTATGAGTGTAGTGTTCGTGCTTTTGCCAAGACGTGCTGATGACATATAGGTGTGTGAATGACATGATGCTGAACTACTAAAAGCATCCAAGGAAGGTTGCTCAACTAACTTGTCAAGCAACCTCCCTCTGATACCAACTGTCACAACCCGCATTTTCTCCGAATTAAGAATTATCAGAGTAAGAGAAAACACGCGTCATGATGCCACGTCAAGCAGGGGATAACTGCTGATGCTCAGGCAAAACCAACTACCAACTTAATGAAAGAAAATCATGTGATTAATGATTAGAAAATCAGTTATAATTATCGGCTCAGTGGATCACCTAGTCCACGAAAGAAAACTATATTTATACGCTGCGGAAAAATTCTTTATTTAGGTTTAACCTCCTAAGGAGCGCATAAGGGTCCCAAGAGAACCGCTCATGCTATGCAAGACCCTACATTTAATTTATATAATATATAAGAAAACGGTCTTTATACGTGATTTGGAAAATAGTGATTACGCTTTATAAAACATGCTGATCATGAGCTTTATTTATAATAACAATTATAGTTTAAAAATAACTAGCAACCTAACATAAAACCTTCTCAGAGCAAGTAGACTATCTCTAGAAAATGGTAGCAGCAATAGTTTATATATCTAGTACAAGGTAAAACTACCAGTGGGCGCCAATAACCTGACACGAACCCACTAGCACAAATATATGTCTGTAAGAGAGTACTGAAAACAACC
Organism: Platanthera zijinensis; assembly: GCA_039513925.1. Taxonomy (NCBI): domain Eukaryota; kingdom Viridiplantae; phylum Streptophyta; class Magnoliopsida; order Asparagales; family Orchidaceae; genus Platanthera; species Platanthera zijinensis. Next base: position 45,348,271 of record CM077083.1, read on the forward strand.
TCACTAACAAGGTAAACAGAACTCCAAGGCCTGGGAGTCCACCAACAACATCACCTCCAACTAGCCACCAGACTGGCTACAGCTCAGAACCTAGGGTATTCCAAAAGAAAACAGAATACCTCAGCAAGCTAAACAAAGAAAAACTGCATGAAAGAGTCAACCAAAGGACAAAGTAACAGAAAAACATGCAGTAGAAAGAGTCACAACTGTCCAAAACAGGACCACAAGAAATGCACATCGTGCAAAGAAACAGCAATGACCCAGCCCAGGAACCACATCCTGCAGGGACTACTAGGCTACCAAGAGCCAAAAGTGCTGCAAACTACTAAGGAAAAACTTCTAACACCCTAAACTGTGGGAAGTGATAGTAGCAAAACAACAACGAGGAACCGGATCGAAGGCAAACGCAGTCCCCCAATCCACCATGTCCAAGTCAAAAGCTCGAGGGTCAACACGTGAAAACACAAGGGACCTTCCACCCGACATGCCCAGCCCGTACCTGGAGCAAGAAAACATGGGTGGCCTTGGCTATATCACACAACTCCACCCCCATAAAGAGCTACAACCACCACTACTAACCACGACCCACGATTCGGCCTCTAGGAAAATAAGGAAAACGGCCGACAAGGAAAACCCAGAAATACAACTGGAAATCCACTCGGAAACGAAAGAAAAGGAAAAGGAAGAGTGTTGAAATAAACCAACACGACTAGGCGTTGAGTGAAACCCACTCAGTGCCTACCTAAACTTTAGCGTTGAGTGAGCTAGCCTCACTCGCCGCCAAAATAATACCACTACAAACAAGCTCACTAAAGAATACGGAGCTCGAAGACAGTCGAACGACCAAGGCAGAAGATCCAGAACTCGAGTAGTTGCCTGCCACTTGAGTATCTAAACTCCCGCACTCGAAACCATCTAAATTCGCCTAACAAAAGAAAATATACAAAGCGCATGATCAGTGACGCACGATCAGTGGTTGTGCGCACTCATCGGCTGATGATCGTGCGAAGCGAACCTGGAAAACCTGATAGAAAACCTAGCAACTGCGCACGATCAGTGTCGCATGACCACTGGTCGTGCGCACTGTTGCCAGCGCTCGTGCGATTTTCCGAGACAGAACTTTGGAAACTGAAAGACAGCCGCGCACGAGCAGAGGCACACGACCAGTGGTCGTGCTCCCTAACGGTTGATGACCGTGCGCGGTCAACCTGCACCGTTTGGAATTTCCCGAACGACATCGGAACGCGCACACGACTCACGCCACTGCAGTAGCAGCAGACAACTATCAACGTCGCGCACCACTACCATACGAACTATACCAAATCATTCGAGTGATACCTTAACGAAAAAAACGGCAACCACACACCCCCCCCCCCCTTCCTAACTCTCCCTCTTGGCTACACCCGAACCAGAGCAACAATCAAAATAAAGGAAAACAACGGCTCCACGCCGACAATTTGGATTCCAATCATCACAAAATAGGGGGGTTTCAGTAGGAAGAACTAAGCCCTATAGTTAGCAAGAAAATGAGAACAACAAGGCCTCTAACCTGGGCTAACCGGGATTTCAATTTCAGCAAGAAAATTCAAAAAGAAAACTTGGCAAGGGCAAGAATACCACTTGCCTCAAATCTCAGCGAAGCTTTGGACTGCTTTCCTCCTCTTCGCACGGATCAAAACGGCCGCAACACCTAGAACAAAAACTCGGCCATTAATGGCGGAAAACTTCCAAAACCGGAAATTCCAATCCTCCCAAAACTCCACGAAAATCGAATTTCTTACCGCAGGAATGAAGGTCTTGACGAGAGCAATCCGAATCCACTCTCGGAATCGAATTCCGTCCACAAACGCTCCGGGAATCGGCGTCCGAAGGGAAGGGTAGGCGGTTTCTCCATTTCCTCTCGTACAGGGCCGGCGGTTTCTTTTAATCGGAGAAGATGATGCGTGCCTCTCATTCTATATATATATATATATATAATTATATAATTATATAATTAATTACAAAATTACATAAAGCACCAAATCGACGCGAAAACCGAACTACCTCGGAATTCGACGAAATTCGCACCGTAGCTAAATACCCACGCTACGAACACAACGGCGAAGTCGAAATTACTTTTCGACAAACAGAACTCGAGTTATACCCAAATAAAGCCAAACACCAACATCCCCCCGAGAGGCCACACCGGGTCACCCAAAACGACTCGGCTTGCTAGGGAGATCTTGCCAACAGGCTACAGAATAGGGCACTCAGTTCTAAGGAGCTAAACCACACTCCACAAATGGCACAAGCCATGGAAACGCGTCATCGTAACGTCAAACGAGAATAAAAATAATCGCTGAAAAAACGGGGCGTTACACAAACAGCATTAATGATAGTTGCGGACTCGGCGGTTAAGGAAACATTTTCGGAATTTTCCAAAACTCAAAAATGTGCGGGGATTATGTTAACCCCTGAATCCACAACATATCCAGCTAGACGTACCGCTCCTCCTTGGCCGGATTCCAGACCTTAGTCCGCCAAGGTCGCCCTTGGTTCTCAACTCAGCTGGATCGTCGACCTCCCGTCGACGATAGTCGAGCTCAGATCGGCGAGCTCCGAGTCAGGTCGCCCAGGTCGCTCAAGTCGCAACTGGTCTGACAGGATCGCGCTCGACGCGACCAAGGGAGGATTCAAGCTCGCAGGCCCAGTCCGCCGGTCCCGCGCAGACTGCTTCTTCTTTCTCTTTTGTTTCCCGTCACCGCTGCCCGGCTCCTTTGTACCCCGGGCAGCCGGTTATTTTAGCCCTGCCCGTTTGGGCAGGCCCCCATCCTATAAATAGGGGGAAGTGGTGCACTCAAGGCACGCTGACTCGAGCCCAGGAGCCCACTTGTTAAAGGCTGCGGACTCGAATCTCTGGCTTTGCGAATCCAGCTTGCTTTCCGCATTACTTTCCTTTTCCCTCCTTGTAACCGCTTCTTTGCAATCAAAAGCAAGCCCGTCGCAGGAGTGGCATTTAGGCCGCGACGGGCGAAGTCTGGTGTTGTCGTGCTCCATGGCTCTGTTGCTTTTTTGTTCCTTTTCTAGTCCTCCAAGTAGACTGCTGCTCGTAGTTTGTTTTTCCTTTTTCTTCCCTAAGTGCTCGAACAGTTGGCTGCTGGTGCTCATTTCCACCTCTGCATTTCGCGCATCAACAATAGGGACATTCCCACTCTCAGGCTCCTCAGACAACTTGGATATAATCTCAGTAGGTGAAATCGTAGGCTCTATCACGATGGGGATCGTACCCTGGAGAGGGCACTCAATACTAGGGTGGTCAGACACAACACTAGTAGGGCAAGTAATAGGCAACGAAATACTCTCACAGATTTGAATGTAATCATCCCATACATCGTCTTCTAATTCACTAGGGATTCCCTCACTAACAAAATCATCAGACTCGTCGAGCACTATTGTACGTGAAGGAATACTCTCACCTAGCTGGTCAACTTTTGAATCAAGAGATACTATATCCACATCAGAATCCTCAGAGGTATCAGTCACTATCTCAAGGGGCTTAGACGTCGAGGCTAAAGGAGGCATAACCCTAGTAGTAACATTTTTCGATTCCAAAACATATGATCTATTAGGAATAGTTTCCCTAAAGGTGGGAGTAGGCACACTAAGGGCAGGCAAACCTTTTGGGGGAACAGATCTAGCGTTAGGTTTATAATCATTCGTAGAGGTAGGTATGGGACTAGTGTCATAACGATACTCACTCACAGGCTTCGTGTTAGTAGTGCAGAGATAGGCGGGATCAAATTGATCCGAGAGTAGGCTATGCATTGCTCGCCAAGTATGTTTATAACTACCAACACGACGCTCTTCATTTAACCAAAATACCTGGGCTTTACCTATTAACCTCTCTCGGGCGATGTTAACCTTTTGGTCGTCGTTCCATTCATGAAAATCAAAATAAAGTTCTAACCACTTAAGCCAGTCCCTAAAATTTTGAGATTTCCCATAACCATCAAACGTGGGTTTCTCACTCCTAGTACGAGGAATAGTGTAGGGACGGTTGGAATTCCTAGGGTATGATGGCAAGGCTGGAGTAGGCGTTAGTTGCATAATCAAGTCCAAAATCTCATCCACTATGGGTGAATAAACAAGCTTCCTAACGTTTGACATGGAATCAGAAGATTTTAATCGGGAAACATTAACATCATAGGCCATATCAGTGAGATCTGGTGGAAAATCTACCCGGATTTTGTGCACAAACAATGAAAAATGAACCTGACTCACTAAACTCTAGGAAAGATGAAATTGTTCCCGCTTAGCAACTAGGGTAATAAATAAATGATTTTGATTTTCGTGCTGAAAATATTACGAAGATTATTAAATAATTTTTTTTTGCAGAAAAATAAAAATATAGGCCGCTATTTCCAGACCAAATATTAAAAATTTTGTTTTTTTATTTTGGCAAAAGAAACGTGCAAGTGCGTGTCAGCGTATAAAGCAAAAAGGGGGGAGGGTGCCAATTAGGAAATTGACATGAACCTCTCTCTTATACCAAATTGATGCAGGCCAATGGTTTTAACGGATAAAACTACGTGTTCTTAGGTTCAGTAATTAAATTAAAATACGCAGAGAGCAATATTTCTATAAACTAATAATAACGATGATTCCTACAATAGAGCAATGCACAACGCAAAGGATCGCTACCCCTTATAAAGATTGAACAAGGGCTATATGCCAATGTTCGCTCGAGAGAATAGGACCTAACCGATCCGGACAATTAGCAATTCAAAATAAAATTATACGCAAATATTCCTAATTCCAATAAGAGAAGATCCAGACTAAAATGGTGATTTAAAATTAAGTCCAAATCAATCCCAAAATTAATTAATATGAGGGTATACTAAATCACTTGAACGCAAGGGGAAATCAAGGGTGACAAACCCGATTTCTTCTAGTGTTCACGTGATCTACCCGCTCCAATTATACGAGAATATTCGGGAGAAAAACACGCTTAAAATTTAGATTTTAATTAGCATGATTTCAACATAAATCAGGACAATTAACTAGCCTTCTAATTCCACCAAATCTCACAAATAATATTAGAAGAAATCACACAAGAGATGTTTAGAAATTCGTTACCCAATCCCAAGAAGTCCGTCCACAATATTGAGTGGAGGAAACGTTCACGACGGTAGTAGATTTTCTATTTCCACACAAACCCACGGATTCGTGCCGAACGGTGAAGTTGCAAGCCGTTCTTCCTTTGCAATAACCTTTGGAGTGAGATAACCTTTGAGGGACTATATATATGGAAAGTGGAGAGAGAAAAGGTGGTGGAAAAAGGTTGAAGGTGGTCTGGTTTGGTTTTGTGATGATGAGGGTGGCCGGGTTTGGGTGTTGTATGGGAAGAGAGGGCTCGGGGTTGGTGGTGGAGGTGGTGGCAGAGTGGTGGAAGGGGAGGAAAGAGGGTGGCGGCTCTAGAGGTGGTCGGCTAGGGTTTTGGGAGGGAAGAAAGGCACGATTTTTGGGAGGAGATAAGAAGAGGGGCTATTAGTGGAGAACTAGTGGAGGAGAGGTGGCCGAAAGATAGAGAGGGGAGTAGAGGTGGCCGGCGGCCAAGAGGAAGAGAGGGAGAAGGGGCTGAATATTACCTTAGAGGAAAGGGGAAAAGAGGGGGAAAGTTCAAAGCTTGAATTCTAGGTTTTTTCTTTTTCTTCTTCACTACTAAATTCTTCATAATCATGGCTATATATAGCCTACACCACTCCATCTCCTCCATTCAAAATTCAAAATGAAACTATGATAGTTATATGCACCCATCATTACATGAAATAAAAATAATACAGCATGATGATTATATGCACCCATCATAATACATGAAATAAAAATACATGAAATAAACTCTTAAAATAACATTTCTAAAAATATATATTTATAATTATATATTTTTATATAATGGCGGCGGCGGACGTCGTGCAAAACATGTAATGGCGATGGCGAAGGGCGTCGTGGTAGAACCCAATCCTCGAGTTTGGGGCAACGATTTTCCCAATCCACGAACTCTCTATGATGGGGATCAACGGCCGCATCAGCATCGTCGCCATCAACGGTAGTGGCGGCCGGTGATGGGCGAAGGTGGCGGCGGCCGCTGGCGTTCGCGCACACTCCCATGGCACGTATTACGTGTGTGCGCCCAAGCGGCATGATGGCATGTTGTATGCGCAATGTGCCATCTTTGGTATGACATACTCGTGCATGGGTCGGAGGTGCTTTTGCGTGCTTCTCCTTGCATGGTCGCTCGGACCCCTTGGCCTAACTCAGAATTTCTTAAAAGGAAGACATTAGATATAATGTATATTGAATGGTGTTTTCTTATACTACTAAATAGTTCTAACTCTTGTTAGAGCATAACCCGATAAGGTAAATGCACCTATCATTTGGAATATATAATCAAGTATCGTATTCCACGGGTCCATCGAGTACTTGTACTCACACGGAGGAGCTATTATTTTATCTAACAAAACAGTTGGTTAATTTGATAATCTAAGAGAAAAAGCGATTAAAATATTGAGAGGAGAATGATAAGATTAAAGCTAGCACTTGATTTACAATCTCTTTGGAAAAAATAAATTTTACCGAAGAATTAAATTGCAAGCCTTCAAAATAAACAACTTCGATCATGGAGGTTCCCAATTTATGAAAGAACCTCTCTCGAGAATACGCTATCAACTAACCTTAGGTGAATCAATTAAGACCCCTCGACCAATCGAAACCACTAAGCTTGCTTTAGGGGGTGAAGCCCACTATTGGATTTAACCCCAATCTGGAAGATCTATGTCTCCTTCTCTTAAAGTTCACACATAACTCGTTTTATCTTCGAGTTATCTTCTCGTATTCATAACCTCTCGGTAAACTAGAATACAGATCTAAAATCAAAAATCAAATTCACGTTCTATTTATCCTTAAATGATCTCCTCGCATTCACAACCTCTCAATAAACTAGAAGCGGATCATTGATCGGAAAATGAGTTCGTGAAATAAGAATTCAAAGTAAATTAATCAATGATAAATCAAAGAGCAAAAAATAGAGAGCTTGCTAATTTAAAAAGAGATAATGTAAAATTTATTTTATTCCAAAGTCCATTGTGCCAGAATCCGCGACTAGTTTGCATGGACTTTTCAAACTAGGCGGCCTTGTCTCCTAACCGCCACTGTCAGTATGCTTGTCTGTTTTAACTGAAGCCGTGCGGCCTTCTTCCAGGTCGCCTCCAGAGGGACCCCAGGGCAACCCGTCCAGAGGCCGAGCCCCACAGCTCGTCAGAGGAAGACCGCCAGGCTGCGCAGCCTTCTCCTTGCTTCTCTCATTTCCCTGCTTCCCTTCACCCCTGCCCGGTTCTCCTGTACCCCGGGCAGCCGGTGATTTTAGACCTGCCCGTTTAGGCAGGCCCCCAATCCTATAAATAGGGGGCGGAAGCACACCCAATGCATGCCGACTCGGGTCTAGGAGCTCGCTTGTTGAGAGCTGTGGTCTCGAGTCAAGTGCCTTGCGGCCTACTGACTGGCCGACTTATTTTCTTCTCTTTTTCTCCTTTCAAGGTATAACCGCTTCTTTTTTAATAAGAGGAAAGCCCGTCGCAAGAGTGGTATTCAGGCCACGGCGGGCGAAGTGTGGTGTTGCCGCATCTTGCGGCTTGCTCTTGTTTCTGCTCTAACCGCTAGTAATCGGCTACTCGGCGGTATCTCCTCCTTTTCTCCTCTTCCCCCCAGTGCTCGAACAGTTGACTGGTGGTGCTCGAGTCCTTGTCGCATTTCGTGCATCAACAGTTAACACGTGACCTTCAGATCCCGAGTAGTCGATGAAATCAGCGGACTAAGAACGTAAGACCGCTCTAACCATAAGATCTGGGCGGCTAGTCATATAAGCCGCGCAGCCTCGGTTATTGTTTTCAGTCCGGCACCAGCCCGCTAGCTTTCTTTTCGGTCTCCTCACTGGCCTCTACTATCAACAAGCCGTCTGTTCAAGTCACAGTTGTTCGGCGGTTTTCAAAGTCCCAATTGGTTGTTTTCTCTTCTATTTGAGATGGATTTTGTAAAGGAACAAGGCGACTCTAATTTTTTATCAGCCATTACGGATGCATCAAAAGCGCAAGGTGTTTCTTATCAAAGTAATAAAATGTTTGACACAAGTAGTGACTTATCTACTGAGCAAATCGAGTGCATGTCGCAATATGCAGCATGAGAAATGCTCAACCCTCCTTTTGAAATTCCTAGACCAAACGTGACATATCGTCATAATTGTGATCATGGGGAGCAAGAGCCTCCTTCTAGAGAGGATGACGTTCCTTCTCCGTTCATCAACCAAATTCGTTGGGAGGTTGTTGCTGATGATTTCAGAGTGCCTCGTCTACCTGAATATTTCGGACTTGATGATCCTATTTCTCATCTGCAAGCTTTTGAATCGGCTATTTCATTAAGGAAAGTGTCAAATGGTATTAAATGCAAACTCTTTATTATATCTTTTGGTTATCATATAAGGGAATGGTTCAACAGTTTACTGCCTCGATCTATCACTAGCTTTAAAGATTTGCGAAAGCAATTTCTCTCGAAGTTTGGTACTTATAAGAAGCGGAAAAGGGACATATGAGCTCTCTTTCGAATCAAGCAGAGGGATGACGAGTCTAATACAGACTTTTTCGATCGTTTTCTGATGGAAATTCTAGATGTTATCAACATTCATCAAGATTATTATCGACATGCTTTTGTAAACGGACTTCAGGAAGGCCCTCTAAAGTTCAAGCTCACTATGAAAGATCCCGAGACTTATGGAGATCTTATCGATATCGTTAATAAATTCTTAATGGGTGAAGAAGCAAACAAAAACTACGTCTCATCTTTAAATCAGGAGGTTAAACCATCCCAGGAAATTTCTGGTAATCAACAGCTCAGTTCTTCGCAGGCTATTTCACAATTCAGAAGTCACGAGTCTCTTCCTCAACCTCAGAATATACCTGCAATACCTCTTCACCTGGATGATACGTTTAAGTCGGCAGAGGCATGTCATATAGTATCTGTCGATCCTAAAATTCTAAAACGTGAAAAACATTCAGACAAGTATATCATGTTTAAAATCTCTATGGAAGATCTCCTGGATGTTCTTCAAAGAATGTCAGAGTTCAGAAAGCCTCGATGCATGAAATCTAAAATCAAATATCGGCATGAAGAGCTTTTCTGTAAGTATCCCAAGGATATAGGCCATCTACTAGAAGATTGCTTGGCTTTTTGGAAACTTGCAGATGAACTGGCAAAGGCTGGAAAATTGCAAGATTATGTCGTGCAGTGATCCTTTTGCGTATTCTTCTCCAACAGAGTTAGTAGTACAAACAAAGACTTGGTTTTCTTGATAATGAAGGTGCTTAAGATTGGAATAACAAAGTATTTATATGCCATATGGATCAAGTTCCAAACATATATCCTTTGATTACATTCTTCGGTGCATACATGCATGCATACGCCATTTAAATCTTATATACTTAGCTTTGCTCACATCCGTTCACATGGATGCAAAGTGCCTTTTGACAAAAGCAATATTGTTTATATCGTGCTAAGTTCATAAGCCCTTCACATCCTGCTTGACATCAGTCGCAGATGTGTAGTGGTGAGTTCGCTTGACATCAGTCGCAGATATTGCATACTTATCCTGCTTGACTACAGTCGCAGATATTACGTATTTATCCCGCTTGACATCAGTCGCAGATATTACGTACTTATCCTTCTCGGCTACAGTTGCAGATATTGTGTACTTATCCCGCTCGACATTGGTCGCGAGCATTGAACTTTAGCCTTGCTTATGTGTTCTTTGTGTGGAAAGCAATGCCTCGAGCACCTACCCACATTGTCACATAAGTTTGTAGCTCTTCCTGTTTTTGCAGTTTAGCGCTAGCTTCTTAGCCATCTTACAAAGTTAAGGCCTGCACTAGTTGGTTTATATTATCAGCCCGCAGACCGTGTGGTTTGGTTTTCTGGTTTAATTAATTCGGCATATTGCAGACTACCTACCGGGTTATCATTAATATGATTATTGTAATGCCCCCGATTTTTCTGCGATTATTTTAATCCTCGTTTGGCATTACGTCGACGCGTTTTCTTGGCTTGTTCCATCTGTTGAGTGTGGTCTTAACTCCTTAGAACTGGGTGCCCTATTTTGTAGCCTGTTGGCAAGACCTCCCTGGCAAGCCAAGTCGTTTTGGGTGACCCGGTGTGGCCTCTCGGGGGATGCTTGTGTTTTGGCTTCGGAAGGGTATAACTCGAGTTCTGTTCGTCAAAAGTTAATTTCGACTTCGCCGTCGTGTTCATAGCGTGGATATTTAGCTACGGTACGAATTTCGTCGAATTCCGTGGTAGTTCGGTTTTCGTGTCGTTTCTGGTGTGCCATTAGTAAAATCTAATTAGAAACCCTTTTTAATTAAGTGAACTGGTGGCTTAGGAGGCAGTTAGGCTGAACCGTCATGGCTAAGCTTATATAAAAGCCTTAATTAGAATCAGCGGCCCATTCTTCTTCTTCCCGAAACCGTTGTTCCTGTTTCGCGGAAAGTAGAGGCGGAAGCGACGGTTAGCCCTAGCCTTCGGGCGGCGATTCCGGGAGTGTTCGTGGACGGATTTCGATTCCGAAAGCGGTGTTGTCTTGCTCTCGCTCAGTTCTACATTTCTACAGTAAGAGGTTTCATTTTCGTGGAGTTTTAGGAGACTTGGATTTTTGGTTTCTTGTGCTTTTCCGCCATTAAAGTGCGGGTTTGCTTGTTAGGTGCTGCTCCTTCTAGTGCAGAACGAATAGGAGGGAAGGCCGACCAAGCTTCACCGGAAATCGAGGCAAGTGGTATTCTTGCCCTTGCCATTGTTGTTCTTTTGATATTCTAGAATGTTTCCCGGTTAGCCCTAGGGTAGAAACGAAGCATATTCTCTTTTACCTTGCTAAATTTAGGGCTTAGATTCGCCTATGAGCCCCCTCCTTGTGTTGTTTTGCTCAACCCGATGGTTGTTATAACCATTTAGACACCAGATTTGTAGTTCTTGTTGGGTGCTTTTGCGGGTGGAGCCGAGAGAGAGAGTGAGGGAGGTTGTTGTGGTAGGGCTCTGGTTAGAACCAGTCTTGGTAGACTCTCGGGTTTTGGTGTCGAGTTTGATGCACACACTCAAAGCCAAAAGCCGACCGGACTTGGCATTGAGTGTGGTGGACACACTCAAAGCCATAGTTCGGTTTGTTCTTTGCGGCTGATTGGTGGGGTGATTGAGTGAGAATTTTCGTCTAAGTCAAAATCGACGAGAATCATTCTTGATTCCCGCCGATTTCGACGTGATTCCCACCGATCGGCGAGAATCATCCTTGATTCCCGCCGATTCGGCAAGAATCATCCTTGATTCCCGCAGATTCGGCGAGAATCATCCTTTATTCCCGCCGATCGTCAAGAATCCTTCTGGATTCTCACAGATTCGGCAAGAATCATCCTGCATTCCCGCCGATTCAGCGAGAATCAGTCAGCATTCCCGCCGACCTCCTCTTGTTGGTGTTGGCTTAGGGTTTTCCTGCGGAAATGAACTTTGGCGTAGAGTTAGTTGACCTCATTCAACGCCAAAGCTACTTTGGCGTTGAGGGAGGTAGACTCACTCAACGCCACTGATGGGATTTGTGGTTTTGGATGAAGGCGTTGAGGGAGTGGACCTCACTCAATGCCATAGCTATTTTGGCGTTGAGTGAGGTTAGCTCACCCAACGCCGCTGCCTCTTTTGCTGAAGGTGTTGAGGGAGTGGACCTCACTCAATGCCATGGCTGTTTTGGCGTTGAGTGAGGATAGCTCACTCAATGCCAGAGCTGTTCTTGCGGAGGGCGTTGAGTGAGTGACTCTCACTCAACGCCATGGCTATTCTTGCGCTAATTGAGGCTAACTCACTCAACGCCAAGGTCTGGTTAGGCACTGAGTGGGTTCCACTCAACGCCGAGCCATGTTGAGTAACTTCAACACTATTTCTCTTTCCTCGATTTACGTTCCCGAGTGATTTCTTTGATTATATTTGTAGTTTTCTTGTCGGCCATGTTTTTCTTTCCTAATGGCCGAATCGTGGGTCGTGGTTAGTAGTGGTGGTTTGAAGCTCTTCATGGGGGAGGTGTTGTGTAATTTAGAAAAGGCCACCCTTATTCTTCTATCTTTCTCCAAGTACGGGCTGGGCAAGGGGGTGGAAGGTCCCTTGTGCTTTCACATGTAGACCCTTGAGCTTGTTGGCTTGGAAATGGTTGTTGGGGGACTGAGTTTGCCTCCAACCCGAATCCATGCTGTTTGTTTTTGCTACTACCATCTCCCACAGCTTAGGGTGTTAGAAGTTTCTTCCTTGGTAGATTGCAGCACTTTGGGCTCTTGGTAGCCTAGTAGACCCTGCAGGATGTAGTTTCTGGGTATGGTTGGTGTTGTTTCCTCGCACGTAGTGCATTCCTTATTGTCTTGCCTTGGTTGTGACTTTTTCTGCTGTGTGTTTTCCTCTTTTATTTATTCCCTGGTTGACACTTCCATGCAGTTTTTCCTTGTTTTGCTTGCTGAGGTATTCTTTCTTCTTTTGAATGCCTCAGGTTCTTAGTAGTAGCCAGTTTGGTGGCTAGGATGCGGTGGTGTTGCTAGTGGTATCTTGGACTTTGGAGATCATGTTGCTTTGTTAGTGAGGTAGTTTTCCTGTACTTTTCTTACAGACATACGTATTTGCCTGTGGGTTCGTGTCAGGTTGTTGGCGCCCATTGGTAGTTTTTACCTTTGTACTAGATATATTACTTTTGCTGCTACCATTTTCTGGAGATAGTCTACTTGCTTTGGGGAGGATTTATGGTAGGTTGCTAGTTATTTTAAAACTACAACTATTATTATTATAAGTACATCACATGATCAGCATGTTTTATAAAAGTAAATGACTATTTTCCAAACAAGGTATAAAGATCATTTTCTTATATATATAATATAATTTAAATGTAGAGTCTTGCATAGCATAAGTGGTCCTCTTAGGGCTCTTATGCACCTCTAAGGATGTCAAACCTGAATAAAGTATTTTTCCGCAGCGCTTAAGTTTAGTTTTTAACTGTGGACTAGGTGATCCACTGAGCCGAGGGATACGGCCTCTAATATATAACTTATTTTCTAATCATTAAACTCATGAATTTCTTTCATAAAGTGTAGTAGATGGTTTTGCCTGAGCGTCAGCAGTTATCCCCTGCTTGACGTGGCATCATGACGCGCGTTTTATCATACTCTGATAAGTCTTTAATTCAGAGAAAATGTGGGTTGTGACAGTTTGTATCAGAGAGTGATGATAGCCGCCTATCAGCTTAAAGTTTTGGCTAAGAGTTGGTGGCTGAGAGAGAAGGAGAGCTTGGTAGCTGGATGCTCTTGGGAGGTGTTCAAGGAGATGTTGTTGAGGAAGTTCTTACCCTCGGTCGAGCGTGACCGCCTCATGAACGACTTCCTCCATCTGAAGTAAAGGCAACTCACGGTGGGTGAGTATGAGATAGAGTTCAGCAAGTATAGCCGTTTTGCCCCAGGATTGGTCAGCATTGAGGTTGATCGAGTTAAGCGATTTCTCGGTGGTTTGAGAAGTGAGGTGCAGCAGTTGACCAGTGCTTATGGGTCAGAGACTTATATAGGAGTAGTGGAGGCTGCTCTGAAGGTGGAGGCTATTGAGACCGCGAAGAGCAGAGGACAACAAAGTAGGAAGGATAAGAGGAAGTCTGTGGAGGAGAAGAAACCCCAGGTACCGGATGCGATTCCTGGAAAGAAGAGCAAAGTGGTGTGCAGTTTCTGTGGTCGGTCAGGCCACCCTGTCGAGAGATGTTTAAAGAGGGCAGCATCTCAGAGGAAAGAGCAGGTTCATGCGATTTAGGGTGCTCCTAGGAGAGATGTCTCCTGCTCTGTTTGGAAGCGACCCGGGCATGATGCTGCCCAGTGCTGGTCCAAGGATAAGGTCTGTTTTCAGTGTGGGCAGAAGGGACACATCAAGTCTAGGTGTCCTCAAGTCCAGCCTGCCCTTCATGCAGTGCCTCTTCAGGCATTACCTCCACCTCAGCGTGTGGACAAAGGAAAGGGAAAGCTGAACGTGATCTATTCCGAGGAGGCTCAAGCTTAGACTCAGGTCATCTCAGGTTAGTTGTCTTTCCAACCTGAATGTTTTGTTCTTGTCTTGCTAGAATGTTTGTAGTATTGTTGTGGTAGTTCCTTAGTTATATATGTTCCTATAGGGAAGTTTAAGGTGAAGAACCGCTGGGCGTGTGTTCTGTTTGACTCCGGCGCTACCCACTCGTTCGTGGCTAGAGCCTTTATAGAGCGACATCGGTTGACTTTTGATCGAGTTCGGGATACCTTTCGTGTCAAGTTCCCCTCTTGTGAATCTGTGTTGTCAGATTTGGGCGTGTTAGATTGCCCTGTTTTGTTGGGGGACTTCCTTGCGAAGGCAGACCTGAAGATGATTGATCTGGAGGACTTCGATGTTATTTTGGGCATGGACTGGCTGTCTAGGTATGATGCAGTCATTCAGTGCAAAGGGAAGCGCTTGGACTTCATCAGGGACGACGGTCAGCCCAGAAGCGTGTATGCAGATCTGAGCCAAGATTCTCCTGTCATCTCTGCAGTATGTGCTCAAAAGCTTTTTCTTTCGGACTGTTTTGCTTGTTTGGTCTCGGTGGTTGGGACCGCTATTAGTGTACCGCGCTTAGAGGAGATTCTAGTTGTTCGTGATTTCGCCGACATTTTTCCCGATGACCTTCCTGGTCTTCCTCCCGAGCGGGATGTTGAGTTTGTGATCGATTTGGAGCCGGGTACGCGTCCTATTGCTAAGGCGTCGTACCGGATGGCCCCTCGAGAGCTAGAGGAGTTGCGAGTCCAGTTAGATGAGTTGTTGGCGAAAGGGTTTATCAGGCAGAGTTCGTCGCCTTGGGGTGCTCCTGTTCTATTTGTGAAGAAGAAAGATGGGTCAATACGGCTTTGCATCGACTATAGGGAGCTGAACAAAGTCACAATTAAGAACAGGTACCCTCTGCCGAGGATCGATGATTTATTTGACCAGTTGCGCAGTAGCACGGTCTTCTCCAAGATTGACCTCCGTTCAGGCTATCATCAGCTTAGGATCCGTGAGGCAGATATTCCACGGATTGCGTTTAGATCGAGCCATGGACATTTTGAGTTCTTAGTGATGTCGTTTGGATTGACCAACGCTCCATCAGCATTCATGGATATGATGAACCGGGTGTTCAAGGATTTCCTAGATAAGTTCGTGGTGGTCTTCATCGATGACGTGTTGGTTTACTCTCGCAGTGTTGGGGAGCATGAGCAGCATCTATGCTTGGTTCTATCAGAGTTGAGGAACCATAAGTTATTCGCCAAGTTGAGCAAGTGCGAATTATGGTTGCCTCAGGTCTCGTTTCTGGGCCACGTGGTGAATGAGGATGGGATCTCGGTTGACCCGGAAAAGATCGCAGCAGTGATGGATTGGAGTAGGCCAGGCACGCCCAAAGAGATCAGGAGCTTCCTAGGGTTGGCCGGCTACTACAGGAGGTTTGTGGAGGGTTTCTCTACCCTAGCTGTACCTTTGACTAAGCTGACTCAGAAGAATGTGGCTTTTTTTGGAGCGAGAAGTGCGAAGAAGCCTTTCTGGAGTTAAAGAGGAGATTGTGCACTGCTCCCGTTCTAACCCTGCCTACTGAGGGTGTGGATTATGATGTATACGTAGTTGCTTCGCATGTAGGTCTGGGATGCGTATTAATGCAGGTTGGTAAGGTGATTGCCTATGGGTCAAGGTAACTGAAGACTCATGAGAAGAATTATCCTACACATGACCTCGAGTTCGCAGTGGTTATTTATGCGTTGAAGCTGTGGAGACACCTACTTTATGGGGCTCAGTGCAAGATCTTCACCGACCATAAGAGCCTGAAGTACGTGTTCACGCGGAAGGAGTTAAATCTGCGCCAGCGTCGGTGGCTAGAGTATGTGGCCGATTATGATGTAGAGATCCAGTATCATCCAGGCAAGGCCAATGTGGTGGCCGACGCCCTGAGTCGGAAGACGGGGAAAATCTTTAATCTCTCCGCTGACCGTTTAGTGGAAGAGTTCCTCCTTATGGATATATCAGTGGGATGTTGTGGCATGTAGAGTAGTTTGTCAGTGGCAGAGCCGTCTTGGATTTCTTTGACCAGACTTCACCAGAAGGACGACCCGGATCTTCTACACTTATTCTCCAGGACTGAGAGAGGAGAGTTGTAGGATTATTCCATCGATGATACGGGAACTTTGAAGTACCATGGCAGATTTTGCATCTCCGCGGTTGGGGACATTAGGGGTATGGTTTGCAGAGAGGCTCATGGATCCAGCGTTGCCTACCATCCAGGATCTACAAAGATGTATCGGGACTTAAAGCAAATTGCCTGGTGGTATGGCATGAAAGGAGATATAGCCCGATTTGTTGCGGAGTGCCACACTTACAAGCGGGTGAAGGCCGATCATGGAAGGCCTGGTGGCAAGTTGACTCCGTTAGAGATCCCGACTTGGAAGTGGGAAAGTATATCTATGGATTTCATCACGGGTTTACCGCGATCCCCGAGGGGATTTGATTCCGTTTGGGTCATAGTAGATAGACCGACGAAGTGTGTTCACTTCGTGCCATATAAGATAGATTACCCTATGAAGAAGATAGCGGAGTTGTACTTGAATGAAGTCATCCGACTGCACGGTGTGCCGGTTAGCATCATTTCTGATCGAGACTCTCGGTTTACTTCTCGTTTTTGGCAGAGTCTGCAGGAGGGTTTGGGTACAGATCTAAGGTTTTCTACTGCGTACCACCCACAGACTAATGGGCAGACGGAGCGGGTGAATCAGATAGTTGAGGATATGATCTGATGCTACATTTTAGACCACGGTGGAGCGTGGGACGAGCGGCTGCGACTTATGGAATTTGCATACAATAATAGTTATCAGGAGAGCTTGCAGATGGCTCCGTTCGAAGCCTTGTATGGGAGGCGCTGTAGAACTCCGTTGTTTTGGGTGGAGGCTGGTGAGAGGCCATTGTTGGGTCCTGATGCACTCGAGGAAATGGAAGTCCCTGTGAAGCTTGTTCGAGAGAAGCTTCGTATAGCTCAGGAGAGGTACGAGAAGAACGCCAATCGGCGTAGGTCTGCCTTGGAGTTTTCTGTTGGGGACCTTATATTTCTTAAGGTTTCCCCGATGGTGGGTGTAAAGAGGTTTGGTAAGAATCGGAAATTGGACTCGAGATGTGGGCCCGTTTAAGGTTTTGGAGCGGATTGGCATGTCAGCTTACAGGTTGGATTTGCCAGTAAACTTCCCAGGTGTTCATAATGTTTTCCATGTTAGCCAATTGCGGAAGTGCGTGCGCAGTAGTGGGCAAGTCTTGGACGTTGTGCCCCAGTTGGAGCCCAACCTCTCTTTTGTTGAAGTGTCGGTCCGTATTTTGGATACTCAGGAACGGGTGCTGCAAAAGAAGTCTATTCCGATGGTGAAAGTTCTTTGGAGGAATCAGGATTTGGAGAGCGCGACATGGGAGTTAGAGTCGGCTATGAGGGAGGCTTACCCTCAGCTGTTTCCCTGATTAGTTTGGTTTGTTTTTCTTCTTGTAAAGTTTGGATTATTACTTTCTTTCTATAGTAGAAGTGTTGTGCGTAAAGTTTCGGGACGAAACTTTCTTTTAGGGGGAGTGACTGTAACGCCCCCGATTTTTCTGCGATTATTTTAATCCTCGTTTGGCGTTACGTCGACACATTTTCTTGGCTTGTGCCATCTGTGGAGTATGGTCTTAACTCCTTAGAACTGGGTGCCCTATTTTGTAGTCGGTTTGTAAGACCTCCCTGGCAAGCCGGGTCATTTTGGGTGACCCGATGTGGCCTCTCGGGGGATGCTTGTTTTTTGGCTTCGGAAGAGTATAACTCGAGTTCTGTTCGTCAAAAGTTAATTTCGACTTCGCCGTTGTGTTCGTAGCGTGGATATTTAGCTACGGTGCGAATTTCATCGAATTCCGAGGTAGTTCGGTTTTCGTGTCGTTTTGGGTGTGCCATTAGTAAAATCTAATTAAAAACCCTTTTTAATTAAGTGAACCGGTGGCTTAGGAGGCAGTTAGGCTGAACCGTCATGGCTAAGCTTATATAAAAGCCTTAATTAGTATAAGCGGCCCATTCTTCTTCTTCCCGAAATCGTTGTTCCTATTTCGCGGAAAGCAGAGGCGGAAGCGACGGTTAGCCCTAGCCTTCGGGCGGCGATTCCGGGAGTGTTCGTGGACGGATTTCGATTCCGAAAGCGGCGTTGTCTTGCTCTCGCTAAGTTCTACGTTTCGACGGTAAGAGGTTTGATTTTCGTGGAGTTTTAGGAGACTTGGATTTTTGGTTTCTTGTGCTTTTCCGCCATTAAAGTGCGGGTTTGCTTGTTAGGTGCTGCTCCTTCTAGTGCAGAACGAAGAGGAGGGAAGGCCGACCAAGCTTCGCCGGAAATCGAGGCAAGTGGTATTCTTGCCCTTGCCATTGTTGTTCTTTTGGTATTCTAGAATGTTTCCCGGTTAGCCCTACGGTAGAAACCAAGCATATTCTCTTTACCTTGCTGAATTTAGGGCTTAGATTCGCCTATGAGCCCCCTCCTTGTGCTGTTTTGTTCAACCCGATGGTTGTTATAACCATTTAGACTCCAGATTTGTAGTTCTAGTTGGGTACTTTTGCGGGTGGAGCCGAGAGAGAGAGTGAGGGAGGTTGTTGTGGTAGGGCTTTGGTTAGAACCAGTCTTGGTAGACTCTCGGGTTTTGGTGTCGAGTGTGGTGCACACACCCAAAGCCAAAAGCCGCCCGGACTTGGCATTGAGTGTGGTGGACACACTCAAAGCCATAGTTCGGTTTGTTCTTTGCGGCTGAGTGGTGGGGTGATTGAGTGAGAATTTTCGTCTAAGTCAAAATCGACGAGAATCATCCTTGATTCCCGCCGATTTCGACGTGATTCCCACCGATCGGCAAGAATCATCCTTGATTCCCGCCGATTCGGCGAGAATCATCCTTGATTCCGGCCGATTCGGCCAGAATCATCCTTGATTCCCGCCGATTGTCGAGAATCCTTCTGGATTCTCGCCGATTCGGCGAGAATCATCCTGCATTCCCGTCGATTCGGCTAGAATCAGTCGGCATTCCCGCTGACCTCCTCTTGTTGGCGTTGGCTTAGGGTTTTCCTGCGGAAATGAACTTTGGCGTAGAGTGAGTTGACCTCACTCAACGCCAAAGCTACTTTGGCGTTGAGGGAGGTAGACTCACTCAACGCCACTGATGGGATTTGTGGTTTTGGCTGAAGACATTAAGGGAGTGGACCTCACTCAACGCCATAGCTGTTTTGGCGTTGAGTGAGGTTAGCTCACCCAATGCCGCTGCCTCTTTTGCTGAAGGCGTTGTGGGAGTGGACCTCACTCAACGCCATGGCTGTTTTGGCGTTGAGTGAGGATAGCTCACTCAACGCCAGAGCTGTTCTTGCGGAGGGCGTTGAGTGAGTGACTCTCACTCGACGCCATGGCTGTTCTGGCGTTGAGTGAGGCTAACTCACTCAACGCCAAGGTCTGGTTAGTCGCTGAGTGGGTTCCACTCAACGCCGAGCCGTGTTGAGTAACTTCAACACTATTTCTCTTTCCTTGATTTACGTTCCCGAGTGATTTCCTTGATTTTATTTGTAGTTTACTTGTCAGCCATGTTTTTCTTTCCTAATGGCCGAATCGTGGGTCGTGATTAGTAGTGATGGTTTGAAGCTCTTCATGGGGGAGGTGTTGTGTAATTTAGCAAAGGCCACCCTTATTCTTCTATCTTGCTCCAGGTACGGGCTGGGCAAGGGGGTGGAATGTCCCTTGTGCTTTCACATGTAGACCCTTGAGCTTGTTGGCTTGGAAATGGTGGTTGGGGGACTGAGTTTGCCTCCAACCCGGATCCATGCTATTTGTTTTTGCTACTACCATCTCCCACAGCTTAGGGTGTTAGAAGTTTCTTCCTTGGTTGATTGAATCACTTTGGACTCTTGGTAGCCTAGTAGACCCTGCAGGATGTAGTTTTTGGGTAGGGTTGGTGTTGTTTCCTCGCACGTAGTGCATTCCTTGTTGTCTTGCCTTGGACAGTTGTGACTTTTTCTGCTGTGTGTTTTCCTCTTTTATTTATTCCCTGGTTGACACTTCCATGCAGTTTTTCCTTATTTTGCTTGCTGAGGTATTCTTTCTTCTTTTGAATGCCTCAGGTTCTGAGCAGTAGCCAGTTTGGTGGCTAGGTTGCGGTGGTGTTGCTGGTGGTCTCTTGGACTTTTTAGATCCTGTTGCTTTGTTAGTGAGGTAGTTTTCCTGTACTTTTCTTACAAACATACGTATTTGCCTGTGGGTTCGTGTCAGGTTGTTGGCGCCCACTGGTAGTTTTTACCTCTGTACTAGATATATTACTTTTGCTGCTTCCATTTTCTGGAGATAGTCTACTTGCTCTGGGGAGGATTTATGCTAGGTTGCTAGTTATTTTAAAACTACAACTATTATTATTATAAGTACATCGCATTATCAGCATGTTTTATAAAAGTAAATCACTATTTTCCAAACAACGTATAAAGATCGTTTTCTTATATATATAATGTAAATTAAATGTAGAGTCTTGCATAGCATAAGTGGTCCTCTTAGGGCTCTTATACACCTCTTAGGATGTCAAACCTGAATAAAGTATTTTTCCGCAGCGCTTAAGTTTAGTTTTTAACTGTGGACTAGGTGATCCACTGAGCCGAGGGATACGACCTCTAATATATAACTGATTTTCTAATCATTAAACTCATGAATTTCTTTCATAAAATGTAGTAGATGGTTTTGCCTTAGCGTCAGCAGTTATCCCCTGCTTGACGTGGCATCATGACGCGCGTTTTCTCATACTCTGATAATTCTTTAATTCGGAGAAAATGCGGGTTGTGACAATTATTAATACGGCTGACTTCGATTCTGTTATCAAGTTCTCGGTCTAAGTCCACCGATTTATGGCTTGCAGAAATATCTTCAGTAAC
Source organism: Platanthera zijinensis (assembly GCA_039513925.1). NCBI lineage: Eukaryota > Viridiplantae > Streptophyta > Magnoliopsida > Asparagales > Orchidaceae > Platanthera > Platanthera zijinensis. Next base: position 45,369,314 of record CM077083.1, read on the forward strand.
CGACTTGAATATATTATACAACAAGCCGTAGGTTGCTTATCTCCCTCCCTTAAGTTATCTCATATGGAAAATGCGGTTTGGATCGGTATTCACCCAAGTCATGAACATCTATTATCTTTGAAGACCGAGACGGCTAAAGTGAGTGGCCGCGTGGCTTCCCGATAGTCGGTCTATATGTTCGGGCATGTTGATGCCCGAAATGCGACGGGGAAAACGGGCACCACCAGCTAACCGTTCGAGCACTGGGGAAGGTATTGGGAAAAGACTGTCGGCTAGTCGGTTACTAGCAGCTAGGAATGATGGATAGGACCGGATAGAAAAAAGAGAGAAAGGGCTGCTACCAGCGGCAACACCAGAGTTCGCCCGCCGCGGCCTGAATGCCTCTCCTGCGGCAGGCTTTCCTTTTATAGGAAATTAAGCGATTACACTTTGAAAGGAAAGAAGAAAGGAAGAAGTCGGCCAGACAATAGACCGCAAAGGACTAGAATCGAGGCCGCAGCTCTTAACAAGCGAGCTATTGGACTCGAGTCAGCGTGCTTTGGGTGTACTCCCACCCCCTATTTATAGGCTTGGGGGCCTGGCCAAACGGGCAGGGCTAAAATTACCGGCTGCCCGAGGTACAAGAGAATCAGGCAGCGGTGACGGGAATCGAGAATAAGAAGAAAAGCCAAGAGACAGGCCGAGCGGCCTGGCGATCTTCTTCTGCCGAGCTGCAGGACTCGGCCTCTGGGCGGGCTGGTCTGGACCTCCTCTGACGGCGACCTGGGACATAGGTCGCGCAGCTTGGGCAAGGACAGGCCGGCCCTTGGGATGATGGCTGACCTTGGAACAGGCGGCGGCCTGATGGATAGGCCGCCCGGCTCATCTGACAATAAGCTGGTTTGCTGAGAAGGGCGGCTAGAGAGCACAAGCTGCCCGGACTTGAAATCCTGGAGAACTAGTCGCGGATTCTGGGTTAACATAATCCCCGCACATTTTTAAGTTTCTGAAAAACTTTGAAATTGTAGAACTAAGCCGGAGACCGCGACTGCCATTAATGCTTCTGCGTCTATAAAATGCCGAGGGCCCTGCCATTTCGTCAAGATTTCTGCCAAGCCATGGGTCACTATTCACCACTCGCGTTTAGAATCCTCCAAGCCGACAGAGACTTCTACAAGATGGACGTCATGTCCTCGATGCTAGATCGCGAAAAGAAGTCGTCTGGATCGAAAAAGAGGAGCAGAAAAGCGGACAGTTACGACCAGCAGCCTGAGAAGAAAACTGAGAAGCCGATCACACCGGCGGCTTCTGATTCTGGAAAGAAGCCGATGGAAGTCGTCGCGGAATCCTCGCAGACCGCGATCAAAGTCAAAGCGGTTTCCAAATCTGCTCTCCCGCAAACCGAAACCACCAAATCTTTCGACATTACCTACTCACCCTCAGGTGAACCCCTCTTGAAGATCTCCGGGGCGGAGGAGAAGAGTGTCGACTCTTCCAAACCACGCTAATTGCCCACATCTGCTGATTTGATCATTGTTGAAGAGGATGACTCGAAGAAGATACTGGAGGCCGAGCGGTCTCTGGTCGAGAAGAGGAGGCGGACAGAGACAATCGTCGGCCACTTGAAGCGATGTAAGAAAAAGGTCGAGACCCTTGAGGAAAGGATGGAGAGGAAGGCGCGGAAGATGCGGGTTGATAACCGCAATGTTTCTGTGAAGACCGGAGCGACTAGTGTGCAATCTAAGCTGCGGGAGAAAGACGTGTCTGAGGGTCTGTCGACTCCATCTTCCAAGCCGGACGAGCCAGAGAGTATGCCTGCGGTTAGCGAATCTCTAAGCGATATCCTGAAGGGCATGGAGAAATTCCAGTAGCAGGACAAGTTACTGGCAACTCCGCCGTCTTCTGCGGAGGTCGCCGACACCGTTGTCGAAGTTACAGGAGAGAAGCTTGGCGAACCGGCTCCTGCGGTTTCAGAAGGAGCTAAAAAACTAAAACTCAGAGAGAAGATAGAGGAGATGAAGAAATTAATCGCCGGGAAGCAGGTGGCGACTACATTTCCTGCCCTGCAAGGTAAACACGAAGAAGTTAAGCGTATTGTAAAATTCTACAAGCCACGGTCACGGAAGAAGGGAGCGGACACAATATTTAATCCGCCGGCGAGCTTCTTCCTGACTACGACACAACTGAAAAGCAAAGCTAAAGAGACCGCGCGGCTATGGAAAGAAAAGCTGAAGCGAAAAGACTCCGAAAGGTTTAGGCGACCAGCGGCTAGACTTTATACTGCGGCTTTTGAAGGAGAGATAATCACGGGCTGCGGTCTCGTTCTAACGAGATCTTTTAAAAGGTGCCGGTCATGTTACTGAATCTAACCGCTTGTTTGTTCGCTGCAGGTGCACCTAAAACTGCCATCAAGCCAGGCGATCTGACCACCTGCCTACTTCCACTGATACCACCGTTATCTCCCAATATCCGCGATCAAAGTATAGCCGAATTCCAGTGTGAAGTCGCTGCCTTGCAGGCTAGGATAAGGGAGCATGTTGAGGCCCTTCGAGCCAGGGAAGAAGAGTGGCGACTTCAAGAAGAAGATCAACGGTTTATGCTGGAGGCCGCTGAAAAGAGAACAAAGGAAGTGCTGGAAGACTTGGAGCTGGAGAGAGAAACGATGCGGTCTGAGGTGGAGGCCACTGAGAAAAGGACGCAGGAGGCCCTGGTCAGCCTGGAGTTGGAGAGAACGACGATGCGGATTACGCAGGAGACCGCTAACAAAAGGGTGCAGGAGGCACTGGCCAGCGCGGACATGGAGAAAATGGCAAAGCGGACTGCGCTGGAGGCCGCTGACAAAAGGATGCAGGAGTCCCTGGCCAGCTGGGAGGAGGAGAAGACAACGATGCAGACTGCACTTGAAGCCGCTGAGCAAAGAACACTGGAGGCGCTGGCCCACCTAGAGCAGGAGAAGACAGAGAAACTTGACCTGCAGGCTTTAGTGCTGATGCTCGGCCGGATTGAGAGGGAAAGGGCGGACACCGCTCGACTTGACGAGGAAAGGGATTAGGATCGACCAGAGGAGGTCGGCAGAGGCTTGCGACCTGCTGGGACGACTGCTGAACAGCAGCAACTACCAAATCGCCCGGCTTCCGGAGAGACTTCGGATTCACTAGTAGTCGCGGCGGTTAGGCAGGTCGCTGCTTCTGGCGACCCGGGAGATCGCGCTCTACCGCTGGTTCCATTTGCCCGCGTAGAGCGTGATACCTCGCGAGTTCATCGGACTCTGCACTCTATCCACAACCTCGTTAGTCAAGTGTATGTCCAGCTGGTACAGGCCGGCGACCAAGTCGCGCGGGTTGGGCGAGACGCTCCAGAGAGTGGAGAGAGATAATTATGAGAACTTTAATTTGTCTTTGTAATAAGCATCAACTCGTGATGCCGGACAGTTTGATTCCTGTGGACTATTGTTGTATCTGTTTGTATATTACTGCGAATTGAATGCGGCTTTGTGCGGTTTGAATACTTTCTAGTCGCTGTCTTTTCTTCTTTGGAAATTTTGCCAAGCACTGGAATTTTAGTCGATCGAACTGCCGAACTAGAATGCGGTTAGAATACTTTACCTTGCAGGCTGAGCCGTGCGGCCTGATATCTAACCGCGATTTGACAACCACAACTGTAGCTGCGTAGGAAATCTATAAATTGAGATGATCCCGGAGTCTTTGGCACAGAAGATCAAAATGCGAGCTAAAGCAATGGCGATGCGGTCTGACAAAGCTCCAGCCGTTAGGACCGACGCGGCTTCTGCCTTCCATTCGGCGGATCATAAGGAAGGCCGGCTTACCCAAGCCAAGCTCGACAGCTTTGCAGAGAAGCATATGAAAGACAGCCCGCTCCTTGCGCGGCTTCCGCTTCCTCACGAGCGGATTAACACCTCCGCAGCCAACCAGATCGCTATCCCAATCGATCACTTTGACTGCGACTTCGGCTTCCCTGTGCTAATGGAAGCCATTGAGGTCTTCGACCACTACGGAGTGGTGCCAGGACAGTTGCCGCCGAACTCTATTGCGGCGATTTACAGCTTCATCTCCTACCTCAGGTCGGAGAGAGTTCGCTTCTCAATGAAGCTTTTTAGAGAATGCTTTTCGGTCCGGTCTATTCCGGACTCTGGGACAAAGATCTTCAGAGGACATTTGTACTTTGGCTGCAGGGGGCTAAAGGTCGTTAACCTGGCGAACAAAATCCCGAATTGGTCAAAAAGATACCTGATCTTCGAGGGTAACCTCGGACTCCTGCCGGTCCATCCGCAAGTTCGCGACGAAGCCGCTTTTGGCAGCAGCGGACTGGACGGCGTGGAGGAGGAGATCTTCAACTTTTTCAAGGGCGAGCGGCTCGACGTCACCCACTACCTCCCTCTTCTCCCGACTTTGGAGGATGTCCATGCGCAGGACAGTAAGTATCGCCCAGCCGAACTGCTTTGCTAGCCGGGCGGCTTACCAACTGACTTGTTAACTTTGCCTTGCAGCTGCCGTCGCGGTCCCGCTGAACAAGCCGCTAACTCCTGGCGGCCTAACCCTTACACAGTGGGAGAAAAGGGCCAAGAGGGCCAGGCCAGAGCGGGCTGAAGAGGAAGGAGCATCGGACTCCTCGAGCGACTTCACGCTGCATGGTATGGGCAGCCGCTTGAAGGATCTCTGCGGCAACCCCACCATGCAGTGGAGCGCCGACGGCGAATTGGTCCAAGTTTCCACCGCCCTCCCTAACTGGGGGAAGGAAACGATAAGCCGCCACGCCTCGCGGCTGGCGCGGCTTTGTATGGTAGGCGCAACCTAAAAGCGCTTAAAAAGATACCAGCAGAAGACTTCTCGCGGTTTGCCGCGCAGGTCGGCGCGAGAAGCTTCGTGGCTAACCACTCTATGGGCCTGGCCCATAGGCGGTTAGTCGCAAGTGAAAGCGACCTGAAGAGGCAACTCGCCGAAAAGGATGAAGAAATCGCACGGCTAAAGGAGTCAAATACGATAAGATATTACCTGATTTTTGCGGCTTCATTCATCAAGCCGCACGAACTAACCTTTTTCTTTCCTTTGCAGAAAATGTACAATCCGGCCAACCCGGCCTTCCAGGACGCTGTCTTTCCGCAGCTCGTCCAAGGGATTGACGGAGCGCTTATTCATCTCCGAGACCGCAGCGGCCTCGCCCTAGGCTTCACCGACTTCACTTGCGCTGACTTGTATCCACCCTTGAAGAAAAGGGTGGTCGCGGTTTACCGAGCTCTGAAGGGCAAGGAGAAGGTCGATGGAGAGGGCGAGGGCAAGGCAGAAGATGAAGAGGAGCACAGTGAAGGAAGCGGGAGCGAGACCGCTTCTTCAGGAACCGGCGGTCAAGCGTCTGAGACCGCACGGGTTGATGCCGCTGGGTCAGAGACCAGGAGCACTGGCAGTTCGCGTTCATCCTCGTCTGACAGCGGAGACTACTCGCCTTCTGAGATCGACATCGACGGTGAACCGGACTCCGACACTCCTGCGTCCAAAAGACTGAAGCCGAATAGCTAGGATAGACTACTTGTAATAGTCTTTACATTTTTTGAGACCGCCGGTAAGATTTTGTAAACCGCGCGGTCTACCTTTTATACTTGACATTAGAAATGACAATATTTTACCTTTTGTGAGAATCTATTGTAATTTTACTTACTTGTTTGTTTATGCGGCTTAATCTTTCTTACTCGTTTTCGACTTAAGAAATCTCGTCGATGAATTCACCGAATAATAACTACCTTTGCTCCGGTTAAACTCGAGTAGAATACCGGTAACCGGATATATTAGTCGTTTGCGAAATTATAACAATCTGATCATCCTTGAGCGTATATAGAGCAATAAGCCGGGCAGTCAGGAGATTATTCGCCCAGAAGATAAGGCAGTTCAACTGTTAAATGTTCATATTCAACCACGAAGTCCCACGATTAAAGTATAGGCCGTAATTTTATTGGAGATGAAGAAGATATATGGCAATCGACCAGCCGCTCGGCTAAGAGGATAAACTGGATAGATATTGTAAAAACCAAGCCGATTGTGGCGGCCTGTCCGAACTTTAATACGAAACTCGCTTCCCATAGGAGAACTACTGAACGATAGAGTTAAACATATTGCGACTTCTTTACATAGCAAGCCGCGAATTGATTTGAATGAATACCATAAGCCGGCGGACTAGAATTAGTTGACAGGATCAAGTCGGCCGAATTCCAGAATATATTAGTAATAATCCGAGAGAGATTTCATAGCCGAATAGAATAAACCGACACTTGTAACCGCGCGGTCTGCGGACTGTGCAATATAAATTGGCTATGTTGTAAGACCGTGAGACGGTGGATAAGCTGGAACGGATAATTGCGAGGTCTATGAACTGACTAGCATATCGATAATCATATGTGAAAATCATAATTTATCTACCACTATAACTTGCAGGTTGAAAAGATAACGAAAACTCTGCATGCACTGTCTTACAACATAAACTGAGAATCATTACTCTTCTAAAGAAGATCTCATTTCAACTCATCTGCGAATGATTCGAGCGGGGTTTACATCTGCGACTGATGTCATGCGGGATTTACACTACATATCTGCGACTGATGTCGTACGGGATTTACACTACACATCTGCGACTGATGTCGTGCGGGATTGCCACTACACATCTGCGACTGATGTCGTGCGGGATGTGGAGGCCAAAAAAGTAATATTATTTTTGTTATAAGTAAATGTTCATATACGTATGTCAATGTTAAATGTAAAGCTAAGAAGCAGAATTTAGAGGGCATATGAATGCTTATTTCTAGAGGAAAGCTTAGTAAAAGGATATGGGCTTGAAGCCTGATTGAACCCAATTGTCGATGATCGTTGAGAGATATTTGTGAAGCTGGATGCTGGTGAGGACTGATTTGTTGCTATATCTATTACAACTGTCATTATCAAAAGAAAAGAAGCAAATGCAAGAAACTCCGAACACATGGGAGATATACGAAATATGTAAAAGAAAGACAAACAAGATACTACCGCTTCTAACACTTCCACTATTTAACAATAGAATCTTCATTTGCAACATCGGCTTTATCAGTGGAAAATGTGCTGGAAGATCATAGGACAACATAGTCTTGTAATTTCCCTGCCCTTGCAAATTGATCTGCTAGTTTCCGGAGAGCCCGACAATCTTCTGTGTTGTGACCAATATCCTTATGATATTTACAAAAAAGTTCTTCATGTCGATGTTCAATCTTTGATTTCATACGTCGAGGCTTTTTAAATTCTTTCATGCTAGCAAGAATTGGCAGAAGATCTTCCATAGAAATTTTCAACTTGACATCCCTGTCCGAGTACCATTCATACTTGAGTGTTTTAGGATCAAAAGACATGATAAGAATCTTTCTGATCATACACTCTAATGATTTATCCTGTTGTGGAGGTTCTGAAGCATTTCGGGAAGAACTGGGCTGTTGATGATAAGAATCTTTCTGATATTCCTTAGCTATTTGATTTAAGAAGGATATATAGTTGGCATTTGCTGCTTCACCCATTATGAACTGATTAGCTGTTTTAATAAGATCTCCATAGATCTTTGGCTCCTTTTTGCTAACTTTAAATTTGAGAGGACCTTATCGAAGTCCGCTTATCAAGGCATATTTGTAAAAGTCTGAAGGAACGTTAACGATATAGAGCGTTTCCTTTTGAAACCGATCAACAAAATGAGCGGTAGACTCATCAACTTCCTGCTTGATTTGGAAGAGAGCTACTGGGTCTCTCTTCCGCTTCCTGAAAGTATCAAATCTCAAAAGGAACTGTTTTTGAAAATCCCCAAAACAAGTGATGGACCGAGAAGGTAAACCATGAAACCATTCCTGAGCAAGACTGTCAAAGGTCATTAGAAAAAGCTTGCTTTTGATTCCATCTGACATGGCTTTTAGAGAAGCAACCGCTTCAAATGCTTGTAGATGTGAACCTGGATCACTAATCCCAGAATAACGTGGCAAGCGAGGCTCTCTAAAATCATCAGCAACAGTATCCCAGCGAATTTGATCAACGAACGGAAAAGAAACTTCTTCTTCTCTGTAGAGAGGTCTCTGCTACATGTAAGCCTGAAATGCATCCTTAGCTACATTCTCGGGATGAGAACCATCTTGCCTCGTTAAGTAATCCCGCATAGATGATAAGAAATTTCTGCCATTCCTCGGGAGATTCATTGCAAATGATAGCTAACAACCAACACGAACTTAGAGACCGCCGGACAGTTACAGTCTGACCGAGCGGATAGAATGGCCAGCGGTTACTGAGCAGGTTAACCGCCCTTGTCGCTGCTTGCTCGACTAGCCGCTAAGCACTAGCGGCTGAGCGGTCTGACAATATCTAGCCGCAGATTTCACCGGCTAACCGAGATCTGAAGGTCGCGTGTTAACTGTTGATGCGCGAAATGCGACGGGGAAAACGGGAACCACCAGCTAACCGTTCGAGCATTGGGGAAGGTATTGGGAAAAGACTGTCGGCTAGTCGGTTACTAGCGGCTAGGAATGGTGGATAGGACCGGATAGAAAAAAGAGAGAAGGGCCGCTACCAGCGACAACACCAGAGTTCGCCCGCCGCGGCCTGAATGCCTCTCCTGCGGCGGGCTTTCCTTTTATAGGAAATTAAGTGATTACACTTATAAAGGAAAGAAGAAAGGAAGAAGCCGGCCGGACAATAGACCGCAAAGGACTAGAATCGAGGCCACAGCTCTTAACAAGCGAGCTATTGGACTCGAGTCAGCGTGCTTTGGGTGTACTCCCGCCCCCTATTTATAGGCTTGGGGTCCTGCCCAAACGGGCAGGGCTAAAATTACCGGCTGCCCGAGGTACAAGAGAATCGGGCAGCGGTGACGGGAATCGAGAAGAAGAAGAAAAGCCAAGAGACAAGCCGAGCGGCCTGGCGATCTTCTTCTGCCGAGCTGCAGGACTCGGCCTCTGGGCGGGCTGGTCTGGACCTCCTCTGACGGCGACCTGGGACATAGGTCGCGCAGCTTGGGCAAGGACAGGCTGGCCCTTGGGATGATGGCTGACCTTGGAACAGGCGGCGGCCTGACGGATAGGCCGCCCGGCTCATTTGACAACAAGCCGGTTTGCTGAGAAGGGCGGCTAGAGAGCACAAGCCGCCCGGACATGAAAGCCTGGAGAACTAGTCGCGGATTCTGGGTTAACAGGGCATAACACTATAAAATTACGGTCTATGCGGCAGTTTTCAAATACATATTATTCAAAAGAATATCTGGCTTATTAGTGGCTAAGTCTGCCAAACCATTCAGTTTGTGGTTTATTATTAAAGAAATTATAATCTTCCTTATTGATAAATCAGATCGGTTTGTGTGATGATTCTATTATTTGTTAACTCGGAGACGGATCAGTCGGACTATCGGAGCGGTTTACAAAATGATACCGCCGGTCTTCAAAAAGGAAAAAAAAATTATTACAAATAAAACTATTCTAACCGTCCGGCTTAAGTCTCTTAGCCGGAGGAGTGCTGGAGCCGGCCTCACCGTCAATGTCAACCTCAGATAGCGAGTAATCGCCGCTATCTGAGGTAGAGGAGTCGCGTGAATTGCCAGTTTCCCCGGTCTCAGACTCTTCAGGATCAGCCTGCGCGGTCTCGGAAGCTTGACCGCTGGACTTTGTAGAAGCAATCTCCGACCGGATTCCCTGACTATCCGCCTCCTTGTCTGCCTCCCTGTCCTCGCCCTCTCCATCAGCTTTTGCCTTGCCCTTGAGCGCTCTGTAAACCGCCATAACCTTCTTCTTCAGGGGAGGAAACAGGTTGGCAAATGTAAAGTCGACGAATCCCGGGATGAGACCGTCAAGGTCACGGAGGCGTTTTAGCGCTCCGTCAATCCCTTGGACGAGCTGTGGGAAAACAACATTCTAGAAGGCCGGGTTGGCCGGATCATGCATTTTCTGCAAAGAATAAAAACAAGTGGTTCAGTCTGTGCGGCTTTAAATTGAAGCCGCAAACCACGGGAAGTCTTTTTCTGGTATTTTCTTTAGCGCTTTCAGGTTGCGCTTCCCGTATATGGCCGAGCCAGCCGCATATGTGTGGCGGATTATCTTCTTCCTCCCCCAATGAGGGAGGGCGGTTGAAACCTGCACTTAGTCGCCGTCTGGATTCCACCGCATTATCAAATTGCCATGGGTATCCTTCAAGCCGCTGCCCATTCCACGCAGCGTGTAGTCGCTGGAGGAAGCCAACTCCTCTTCTTCCTCCTCCTCCTCTACCCGCGTCGGGTGGACTCTCTGGGCCCTCTTCTCCGTCTAAGTAAGGGTCAAACCGCCGAGAGTCAGCGGTTTGTTTAGCGGGACCGCCACTGCAGCTGCACAATCAAAACATGAAGTCAGTTCATAAGCCGCGCGGCTATCAGAACAGTTCGCTCGAGTTGGAACTTACTATCTTCCGCTTAGATATTTTCTAAGGACGGCAACAGCGGGATGTAGTGATTTACATCAAGCCGCTCGCCCTTCAAGAAGTCATATATCTCTTTCTCCACGCCCTCCAGCCCGCAGCTGCTGAAGACGGCCTCGTCGCGGACTTGCAGGTTGGCTGGCAGGAGCCCAAGATTCCCCTCAAAGATGGCGTATCTTTCCGACCAGTTCGGAATCTTATTCGCCAAGTTTACGACTTTCAGCCCCCTGCAGCTAAAGTACAAGTGGCCGCGGAAGATCTTCGTGCCGGAGTCCGGGATAGACCGCACGGAGAAGCATTCCCGGAACAGCCTTGTTGAGAACCGGACTCTCTCCGACCTAAGGTAAGAGATGAAGCAGTATATGGCTGCGATGGAGTTCGGCGGCAGCTGTCCGGGAACTATACCATAGTGATCGAAGACAGCTACGGCTTCCATCAAGGCGGGAAATCGAAAGTCGCAGTCGAAATGGTCAATGGGGATGGCGATCTGGTTTGCGGCAGAAGTGTTAATCCGCTCATGCGGAAGGGGAAGCCGCGCGATCAACGAGCTTCCCTACATGTACTTTTCCACGAAGTTGTCCAGCTCGGCTTTGCTAAGCCGACATTCTTTGTGGTCAATGGCATGGAAGGCGGATGCAGCATCAGTCCTAACCGCTGTAGCCCTTTCAGACCGCATCGATTTAGTCTTAGCCCGCATCTTCATATTTCGTGCAGAAATCTCCGGAATCAGCTGTATTTATAGGATTCCCGTGATGCTACAGTAACCAACATCAAATCGCGGTTTATGTCAAGCCGTGCGGGCTCAACCTGTAGAACTTAGAGAATAGTTATATATTCAAACCGCGGTCCAGTTCGGCAGTTCGCGCAGTCAAGTTCCTACACTTAGAAAATTTCCGAAGCAGAATAATACAACGACTAAGATTATTAAGCCGCATAAAGCCGCAAGCAATTCGCAGTTACATTCAACGAATGTACAACAAATGTTCACAACAATAAAATCGACTGACATACATAGTTTACAAATATTACAGAGCCGAATTAAAGTATTTAGACTCATTTGTCGCCGCTCTCTGGTGCTTCTCTCCCAACTCACGCGACTTGGTCGCCGGCCTGTACTAGTTGAACATTGACCTGACTGACAAGGTTATGGATAGAGTGCAGAGTTCGGTGAACTCGCGAGGTATCGCGCTCCACGCGGGCGAATTGCACCACTGGTAGACCGTGACCCTTCAAGTCGCCAGCAGCAGCGACCTGCCAGGCCGTCCCATCCCCAAGAGGACTTGATGTCTCCCCGGAAGCCGGGCAACTTAGCTGCCGCTGCCTTTTAGAAGCCGTTTCAGCAGGCCAATTATCCTTGCCGGCGTCCGCTGGCGGCTCCCTATCCGCAACCCTGTCAAGTCGAGTGTCGTCCGCTCTTTCTCTCTTAACTCGCCCGGCCATCAGCACCAAGGCCTGCATATCCAACTTCTCTTCTCTCTCTCGCTCCTTGGCAGCCAGAACTTCCTGCATCTTCTTCTCTGCGACCTCCGCTACACCCTGCCGCTCAGCTCTCTCCTGCTCCAGGGCGGCCAGGACCTCCCAAATTCTCTTCTCAGCGGTCTCCGTTGCAGACCGCCGGGCCTCTCGCTCCCGTTCCATGGTGTTCAACATCTCTTGAGTTCTCTTCTCGGCGGCCTCTGTCGCAGACCACCGGCTCTCTCTCTCCTGCTCCAGGTTAGCCAACAATTCTTGAGTCCTCTTATCGGCGGACTCCAGGGAAGACCGCCATGTTTCTTCTTTAAGTCGAAGGGCTTCGCCGCATTCCAGCACCCTTGCCTGCAAGTCGGTGACTTTTTTATGGAACTCGACCAACCTATCATCACTGGTACTCAGCACAGGCAGGTTCAGCAGAGGCAGGAAAGTTGTCAGGTCGCCCGGCTCCATCGCCTTCTCCGTCGCACCTGTAGAAAATAGACGAGCGGTCAGACTCAATCGAATAAGGGCGACTTCTCTTAAGAATCTTGGTAGGACAAGACTGCCAGTCTTGGTTCTTTCTCCTTATGTGACCGGGGTATCAAATCTCAACATTGGCCGCCTTAGTCACTCGAAATCTATCCGCTTTAGCTTTTCTCTCCATAGCCGCGCGGTTTCAATTGCTTTGAATTTAAGTTGAGCTGTGGTCAGGAAGAAGCTCGTTGGCGGATTGAAAATTGTGTCCGCTCCCTTCTTCTGTGACCGCGACTTGTAGAATTTTATAACACGCCTAACCTCTCAATGTTTACCTTGCAGGAGAGAAAATGGGGAAGCCTCCTGCTTCCTAGCAATTAGTCTCTTCATTTCTTCCATCTTTTCTCTAAGCCTCTATTTTTCGGCTCCTTCAAAAATAGCCGCTACCGGCTCGCCAGTTTTTTCCCCAGTAACTTGAACATCGGGGAGATCGGCCTCTTGTAAGACCGTCGATGCCTTTAACAACCCGTCTTACCGCTCTAGCGTCTCCATCTCCTTGAGGATGTCGCTCACTGTCTCGCTGGCCGCAGGCGTGTCTTCTGGCTCGTTCAGCTTAGAGGATGTAGTCTGCGGACTGTCGTATACCTCTTTCTCTCGCGGCCTATACTGCAAGCTCTCTTCTCTGGTCTTTACGGATACATTGCGGTTTCCAGCCCGCATCTTCAGAGCCTTCCTCTTCATTCTCTCTTCGAGGGTCTCATTCTTTTCCCTTTGCCGTTTCAGGTGACCGACTCCTCGCTATCGTCGACCTCAATGACTTCGTCGAGGATGGTCAACTCGTGCGGCTTGGATGAGTCCATACTCTTCTCCTCCGTCGCAGGAAATTTCAAGAGTGGTTCTCCTGATGGCGAGAAGGTGATGTCAAAAGACTTCTTTGTCCCGGTTTGAGGATTTGCGGGTTTAGACACCGCTTTAGCTTTAGTCGCTGCCAGCGATGTTTCCGCGGTGGACTCCGCCTGTTTTTTCCAAAACCTAGAAGCCGCCGGGGTGATCGGCTTCTCAGTTTTCTCCTTAGGCTTTCGGTCTGAGCTTGCCGGTTTCCGGCTCTTCTTTTTCTTCTCCGCCAACCTCTTTTCCCGGTCTAACATCATAGATAAGACATCCATATTTGAGAAAGTCGCGCCGGCTTGAAGAAGGCTAACCGTAAGTGGCGAATACTGACCCGTGGCTTCGCAGAATTTCTCAGAAAGGATAGAGTTCAGGGCTTTTTATAGACGCCCCAGCATTAATGGCAGTCGCGGTCTTCGGCTTAGTCTAACATTTCCGAAATTTCCTAAAATTTGGAAATGTGCGGGGATTATGTTAACCAAGAATCTGCGACTAGTTTGCATGGTCTTTTCAAATCGGGCGGCCTGGTATCCTAACCGCCACTCTCAGTATGCCGGTCCGTTTTCACTGAAGCCGTGCGTCCTTCTTCCAGGTCGCCGCCAGAGGGAGCCCAGGGCAGCCCGTTCAGAGGCCGAGCCCCACAGCTCGTCAGAGGAAGACTGCCAGGCTGCGCAGCCTTCTCCTTGCTTCTCTCTTTTCCCTGCTTCCCGTCACCCATGCCCGGTTCTCCTGTACCCCGGGCAGCCGGTGATTTTTGCCCTGCCCGTTTGGGAAGGCCCCCAAGCCTATAAATAGGGGGCGGCAGCACACCCAAAGCACGCTGACTCGGGTCTAGTAGCTCGCTTGTTGAGAGTTGCGGTCTCGAGTCTAGTGCCTTGCGGCCTGCTGACTGGCCGGCTTCTTTTCTTCTCTTTTTCTCCTTTCAAGGTGTAACCGCTTCTTTTTTAATAAGAGGAAAGCCCGTCGCAAGAGTTGTATTCAGGCCGCGGCGGGCGAAGTGTGTTGTCGCCGCATCTTGCGGCTAGCTCTTGTTTTTGCTCTAACTGCTAGTAACTGGCTACTCGGCAGTCTCTCCTCCTTTTCTCCTCTTCCCCCCAGTGCTCGAACAGTTGACTGGTGGTGCTCGAGTCCTTATCGCATTTCGTGCATCAACATCCATCATGATCAAGTGCTAAGGGAAATTTAGCTACTCATCATGATGAGGGAATTACACATAAAAATAGAGAGAGGCATGATTACTAAGTACAAAGAGCTTTAATTGAAAAGTACTTCACTAAGAATCAAAATAGAAAAACTATACTAACAACTAGAAATGAGAAAAACAACTAGAACAAACCACATGAACACAATTCAGCCCCAAAATCTCCCCTCCTCAGCTCAAGAACTTTCCTGCTATTTATAGAATTTTTAGTTGAGGAGTCACGCCCCTGGTCACGCCCATGATCAGGGCGTGTCTACCATGGAACTTCCGCCATAAAAATCCCGAGAAACGCTAAGAAAGAAAATGTTAAGAGTCATTATCCAGCGGGTCACGCCACTAGGTCACACTTTTAACATAGGGCGTGCCTTGACTGAGTTTGGAAAACAGCTTGATCTACAGTTAATCTGTCGGTTTAAGATGTCACGCCCTCTGGTCACGCTTATGACTTGGGCGTATTTGCTTTAACATTACTCTGGAGCGAACAGCTGGAATGAAAGCCTGGCTACGCCCCTTGGACTGATGGACATGCCTCCCTATCACGCCCGTGACAGGGGCATGTAAATTTAATCTGACGTGGAGTATTTTCTGGTGCGCTGGAGAATGGGCATAGTGTCCGGGATTAGTCACGCCCTCTAGTTAAGCCCCCTAGTCATGCCCGTGACTAGGGCGTGTGTAAGAACCCCCTCCCGGAACAAAACACATGGCCGAAGGGATTCTTATGTCCAGAACAGCCGCCTTACGGTAGCGTTAAAACACGGGTTGACCAGTACAAGACGCTTATTCTATTGGCTTTCACAAATATCATTCATGCCAACCCAACTTAAAAACAATAAATAGATGTCAAAATCCACACTAGTATAAGTCCAAAATAAAAGAGACAGGTAGCTGCATAGCTCCTGAATATATCAGAGTTAATTGCCCCAAGGGCTACAATATATAGTCTCCCAAAATCTCACATCAATAACCGACGATAGCGAGGGTATCGTCGTATCAGGCCTTGTCACCCTAGCTCGGTTGCCCTCCTTCATAACCTGCTACTGTTGTTCTATTCGCTAGGTGTCATCCTAAAATTATAGTCGTAATAATCATTAGTCATAAATACTAAGCGGCTATCTCATCCTCTCACCCTGGCGGCTCTTAGGCACCGGGAGGGAGAAAGAAGGAATGGTATAATATATGTATATATATTGTAAGTACAAGCAGGTGGTATAGCTGAAAGTCTTTGAATTCAAGTATAGCTAATCACATAGAGGGGGTGAATAGGTTATTAAGATCATTATGATTCTCTTCTGAGTTCTTTAAGCCTTTATCTGAGTTAGGCTTTGTTGTAAGTGATTATTTAGCTTTCAAGAAATTCACACACAGCACACAAGATTTTTATCGTGGTTCCCCAGTGTATGGGTACATCCACTATCCCTCCCGCCTTTCTAACAGAATGTTAGACAAGGCACTTCTCCAATAACTTGGATCCTCAGAGATTACAATATGATCCCATTGGATTACTCAGTCTCCACTGAGACTTATAACACAGGCACACATCCCAACCACTCAGTAACCACCTGATCACCTACTACAGTCACAAATGCCCTACAACACAGGCTAAGAAAGTAGCCCCATCACACAGATCCAAGACTGGATTCTACCACTCAGCCTTTATAATTTAGGCTTACAACACATATCTTAAACAGATCCTACAGAAAATGAATAGTAATGTGGATTTGACTCAAGAGAAATTAATCTCTGAGTCAATTGCTTCCTGAGCTAAGAGAATCTCAACCCTATCTTCTTCACAACAACAATCTTCAAGAATTTGCTGCTTGTGTTGGAAGTAACTCAAAACCTTGATTCAGATTCTACTGATGAAGGAGAGAGAAGAACAATCTTCAATCAGCTAACCTATTTTGTAGAACACAGGCTGCTCTACCTCTTCTTCACAGATCTAGAGATTGATCTTCAAATTCAGCCTGGCTTGGATCTTGAAGCAATTTCAGCTAGGGATAACATAGACTGATTCTTCTTCCTAAGAGAAATCCTCTGATCTTGTTGTAACAGATGTTGATCGCCGTAGCTAACTCAGAAACCCTTTAGATTTGTTGAATTGATGCACTTGTCCTGCAATAATGGCAGGGGAAGAAGACGAAGTCCCACACAACTTTTCGTAATGAATTTATCCCTCAGAAACTTGTCTCGATCCAGATCTCATCTTCTATTTATAATCCCGTCATCTAGCGAGTTGATTGACACATGTCACTGCTTTAACGGCTGATTATATCCTTAGTTTTATAGAATGAGACTGACGGTGACGTTAGTAATGAATTACAGCTCTTCCTTAATCATTTTGAATTTTGTTGACTTTTGTTGATTTTCTGAGTCAGCCATTCTGGACTTAGAAAATTTCAGACAACTACCCAGGTGTTGAGTGAATAGCTTTACTCAATGAATCTGGACTTGGAAAATTTTCTGCTTTGTTAGGCGTTGAGTGAGTAAGCTCCACTCAACGCTTTTTTACTTAGCTTGATCTTTAGACCTTTCTGCAACTATGGCATTGAGAGCGTTGATTGAACTGGCTTCACTCAAAGATTCTGGACTTAGAATAATTCTGCTCTGCATGAAGGCATTGAGTGTGTTAACTACACTCAACGCTTTCTCCTTCAGCCTCAACATTTGACTAAGCATTGCGTGAACTACCTTTACTCAATGCTTTTTGCCTTTGCAAAATTCTATTTTCTTCTTTGGCGTTGACAGTAGCAGCATGAATCAATGCTTTCTTACTTTGGCGTTGAGTGTGCTGACTTCACTCAATGTTATTTGTACTTAGAAATAATTTTCTGTCTCTCTTCCAATACTTTTACTAAATCAGCATGGCTTTGAGTGAACTGGCTTCACTCAATGCTTTTGAACTTAGTAGAATTTCTTTAACAGATTTGCTTTGGCTTTGACAGACTCTGCATAGCGTTGAGTGACCAAGCTTCACTCAACGCTTTTGGACTTATTATATTTTTCTTTGCCAGAAAATCTAGGGCTTTGACTGCGGCAGCTTTACTCGACGAATTATGTTGCATGGCATTGAGTGAGTTGACATCACTAAACGCTTTTTACCTTAGTCGATTTTCCTTCTTGTTGAAACTTTGCCTTTGTCGTTCCACACCTATCTTAGCGCTTTTTAGTTGTATTGTGTTGAGTGAACTGGCTTCACTCAATGTCAGTGGACTTAGCTACTTTTCTATCTTTATCATCATCTGTCCTAGACTTCTGGCATTGAGTGAGCTTGCTTCACTCAATGCCTGTGGACTTAGTGGAATTTCTATGTCCAACTTCCTTTCTTAAGACATCTGGTATTGAGTGAGCTTGCTTCACTCAACACCTGTGGACTTAGACAGAATTTCAGTCTCTCTACATGCCTAACTTATGACCACTTGTCCAATCAGTGTAATAAGGACTAACCTGCATGCATGAACTTAAACATACATCAAATACAATTATATGTATATCATTGACTTGTTTGACTTCTTAAAAATATGGGACATTGGGATCAATGAACCCAACAATCTCCCCCTATTTGAAGAAGTCAAAACACCACTTGAAAAAGCTTTGTCAATGACATACACTAACATATACAGCAACAAAATACAACAACATATTAACCCTAAGAGATTTAAGGGTTACCACATTTCCATTTTTCTACTAGTATAGTAAGCATCACTTACTCCCCCTGCTTTGCTACATAGTTCACCTTTTCCCTTTGTATTGGAACACCACCCTCATACCATAGTTTCCCATACTACTCCCCCTACTTTGCTGCTTCTTCTGCCCCTTTTTGACTTCTGTAGAATAGTTAGGGAGAAGCTGGCCATCTCTGGTTATCTTCTCCCCCTTTGTGATTACAGATAACCCGCTAATGCTGGACTTGCTCCTCCTCACCAAGAGCACCTTCTATCAACCTTTTTGATATTTATTCTACTCCATCCTGCAAGATGAAGTATTTCCTACAGCAAAACAATATGAAGAGAAACTCAAGCTATACCCAATTCAACATTCCCAAATCAAAACTTAAGGTGTTGAACTTTGCTTCATCTAGTGGCTTGGTGAAAATATCAGCCACTTTCTTGTCTATTGGAACATACTGAAGACTAATGTCCTCACATTCCACATGCTCTCTTATAAAGTGATATCTAATCTTTATGTGTTTATTCCTGCTATGTGAGATAAGATTCCTAGCTATAGAGATTGCACATAGCTGAATGTTATAATCCTGACGTTGATGTTGGATCCATAGGAACTATGTACAGCAACTCCCTACAGCTATGTATTCTAACTCCGTAGTAGAAATAGAAACACTTATTTGCTTCCTAAAACTCCATGACACTAGCCTTTTTATCAAAAACTAACAGGAGCCTGATGTGCTTTTGGTGTCTTCTTTGCAGCTTGCAAAGTCTGCATCTAAAAAGTTATTATTTCACAATCCCTATTCTTAGGGTACCAAAGGCCAAGATCTTGTGTACCCTTTAGATATCTCAAAATTCTCTTCGCAGCAGAGTAATAAGATTCTGTAGAGCATGCCTTATATCTAGCACAAACACATGTAACATATATAATGTCTAGTCTACTAGCAGTTATGTATAGAAGGGAACCAATTATCCCTTTATACAAAGTTTGATCAACAGGTTTCCCTTTCTCATCCTTGTCTACAAACATGTTTGACCCTATGGGAGTTTTCATGGTGGAGGCATTCTCGTCCCAAATGTCTTAATCAATTCCCTATTAAACTTCGACTAAGATATGGATAATCCATTGTCAGTCTTTCTTACTTGTAAACCCAAGAAGAACTTAAGTTCACCCATACTGCTCATCTCAAACTTCCCTTGCATAAGTTTGGCAAACTTTCTGCAAAGGTTGTCATCAGTAGATCCAAAGATAATGTCATCAACATATATCTAGACTAGAATGATCTTGCCCTTAGATTCCCTTAGAAATAGGGTTTTGTCTATTTTCCCTCTTGAGAATTTGTTCTCAATGAGGAAGCTAGACAGGGTTTCATACCATGCTCTAGGAGCTTGTTTCAACCCATATAAAGCTTTCCTAAGTCTATAAACAAAATTTGATTGGTTAGGAACAACAAAACTTGGAGTTTGTTCAACATAGACTTCTTCTTTCAAGTCTCCATTCAGGAAGGCTGACTTTACATCCATCTGGTAGATTCTAAAACCTTGGTATGCATCATATGCAAGGAACAGTCTGATGGCTTCTAATCTTGCTATAGGGGCAAAGGTTTGATCAAAGTCAATACCTTCTTCCTGTCTGTAACCCTAAGCTACCAGTCTAGCTTTGTTCTTGGTTATAATGTCATTATCATCAAGTTTATTCCTATAGATCCACTTGGTTCCAATGAAATTATGTCTTTGTAGTCTGGGAACTAGCTTCCAGACCTTACACCTCTTAAACTAGTTCAATTCTTCTTGCATAGCTACAATCCAAAACTAATCCATGTTTGCCTCTTCAAACTTTTGGGCCCTACTTGTGATAAGAAATTGGAGTACATTGCTGTATTGAGACATCTGCTCCTTGTCACTACACCTTGACTTGCATCACCAATGATCTGGTGGCCTGGATGATCCTTCAAATGCCTGACTGCTGGAGGCAGTCTTCCTTCAACATTCTGTGCTCCAAAGTCTTCATCATGTTGAACATCATCCACTTCCTGTGTGCCTTGTGCTTCCTATGGAATCCACACACTTTCATCTTTGTCTTGGACTATAAGTTCAGCTTCCTTAACAGTCAGCTTATCCATAATCACTTTTATACCTGAAGGACTAGAAAAGGAGCTTGACAGCTCTTGTTAATAATGTTCGATTCATTAAACACTACATTTACTGACTCCTCTACAACTTGATTTGTCAAGTTATAGATCCTATAAGCCTTACTATGATTGTTATACCCAACAAAGATTCCTTTATAGGACTTGACAGCAAACTTAGTTATATAGGATTTCCCATTATTAAGCACATATCATTTGCTCCCAAAAATTCTGAGATATGCAAGGTTTGGTTTTCTGCCCTTCAATATCTCATAAGGAGTCTTTTTTTGCTGTTGGTGATAGAAGCCCTATTGAGGACATGACAAGTAGTGTTTTCTGCCTCAGCCCAAAAATATTCTGGGAGAGTTGTGTCATTCAGTAATGTCCTACCAGCTTCTATGAGAGTCCTATTCTTCCTCTCAGCAATCACATTTTGCTAGGGTGTTCTTGGAGAGGAAAACTCTTGATGAATCCCAAGTTCTTCACAAAACTTTGTCATGCGTTCAGATTGAAACTCAGTTCCATGATCACTTCTTATTCTGACCAAAGAACTGTTCAATTCATTCTGTATTTGTTTGATAAATGTCTTGAATACATCAGGGGTTTCTGACTTTTCCTTAAAAAGAAAATCCAAGTAAATCTAGAAAAGTCATCAACAACCACAAAGGTGTAGACTTTCCTACCAAGACTATGAACTGGCATAGGACCAATCAAGTCCATATGCATGAGGTATAAATACCTCACAGAGTCTTTAGTCCCAATGCTTCTAAAAGAAGCTTTCGTCTGCATGCCCTTTTGGCATGCAGAGCAAATGCCTTCCTGAGTGCATACCATTTTAGAACCATTTTTAACAATATATTTATTTTACCTTAGGACCATAATATTTATTGGGTCCTAAGTGCATGTTAGTCTCAAAATGAACATGTCTACCAACAGTTTTTTTGACTGGTAGACTTACTTTAGCTCTGGGCACACTAGAATTATATAACTAATCAATGGTAAAAATGTTTTATCTTGCCACAACACCAGCACTCATGAAGGTTATACCTTCTTTTATGAGCTGGTCTAATGTATAGGTTAACAGCAGTAACCTTTCCAGAAGGAACAACAGTAGTCTTCTTTAGATTTCTTTCAGCAATTATCTGATTGAAGGAGAGTCTTTCAGTACCTTCAATTGGCATTTTCTGAGTGCCATTACCAGCAGTTTTCTTTGCAGAAATCATGCTCCTGATAGCATTAGAAACACCCAAATCAGGTATGCTATAAGATTGATCTTTAGTCTGAGTTTTTTTTTATTGATTCTGAAGTTTGGCCACTGCCCCTTCTTAAGAGTAGGGGCTCGAACACCAAAGACAAATGGTTCAAGATGGGCCATTTATATTTCCTTATGAGTAGCCTTGAAGGCACTCATTCCCATTCCTCTTCTCCTTACATTGGAAGAAACATTAGTATTCTTCCAAGAAGAATTCCCATTCTTCCAGTGACCATACATAGAGTCCTGGTCATACCCGTTAGTAGGGAGTATTACCCTTTTAAAGGCAATGGGTGACTTAGCTGGAGCTTTTCCATTTCCTTTGAAAGGAGCAGCTCTGGTGTTTCCCTTGAATCCAACTCCTCTCTTATTTCTCTTAGAGGTGAAGGAGTCAATAATTGGCAACACTGAATTGGGCTTAGAAAAACTTGCCATAATTCTCTTCTCCCTTTGGTGCTTTTCTTCTAGACCCCTAATACAGACATTCTTATACTTTATGGTGCCTATTTGTATAATAGTAATAGTCTTCAACTGACTGATTTCCTTAATTTTTTGTTCCAGCATTTTTGCTATATTAGAGTGTTGGGAAACAACAAGCTTTAGAGATGGAATCTCCAGAGTCTGCTGTTTAGTTAGTTGCTTACTTCTTTTAAATGCTTCCAGAAGTTCACCATACTTATCAATCACTTGATTGATGTCTTTCTCAGACTCAGAATCACTTTATTCCTGGATGAGGATACTTCTAAACTGGGACCAGTCTTATAACTTGACTTAGATGAAGAGCTGAATGGAGAGTGTACCTTAGATGGTCCAGGCTGATCCTGACAAGATTCCTCATCTAATCTAGCCATCAGCCCAATGTAGGCTACATCTTCATCATCTGACTCTAATGAGTTTGAGCCAGTCCATCTTTTATCCTTCTTAGCAATGAAGGTTTTCACCTTCTTACCCTTCTTATGATGGTGATTTTTCTCATCAGTCTCCTTCTTCACAGGACATTAAGCCACAACATGCCCTTGCTTGCTACAACAAAAACAAATAATCTTATTAGAAATATATTTACTAGGTTTTGAGTCATACCTTCCTTCCTTGGAAGGTTTCTTCCTGGTTTTGTAGTAGTCCTCCTTATTTTGTAAGGAGGAGGAAGGTCTGCTCCTCCACCCCTTCTTCTTCTTCAGCTTCATGAACTGCCTTAAGAAAGCAGCAAATTCCTCATCAGACATATTGCATTCTGATGTATCTTGATCTGAATCATCAGACTCAGCTGGCCTTCTTGGGAGAGAAGGATTCTTCTCTTTGCTCCTCTTGGAACTATCTTCCTTGAAGGCCATAATTGATTCTTTAGCTAGAGATTTGCTAGTCTTCTCTTCCTCCTTCCTTGCAGTTAGCTGCATTTCATATGACATCAGCTTACAAAAAAGTGTGGATGGTGGAGTATCTGCCAGCTTTGTCACTTCTCTAATGGCATATATCTTAGTGTCCTAGTCTCTAGTAAGATACCTAAGAAACTTATCATTTAGATCATAGTTACTAACGATCCGACCATAGGTCCATAGCTCATTTACAATTCTGAAAAACCTTTCATAGCAGCAAGCTATGGTCTCCTCCTTGATCTACCTGAAAGCCACATACTCTTGATTGAGCATAGACTTCCTATCATCTCTAACTTACTCAGTACCCTCCATGTATATCACCAGAGTGTCCCACATTTCCATTGAGGTCTTACAGTGCACCAGGTTTTGAAAAGTAAAGTCATCTATGACACTAACTATAATTTTATGTGCCCTCATATCCATTAAAGCCAAGATGATTTCATCTTTAATCATTTCTGTATAACTCTTAGGGGTCTTGACATTTGCATCAAGAACAGACACCTTCAAGGGAATGAATGGTCCTTCTTGTACTGTAACATAAATTCTAGGGTCTGATGCTTCAATAAACAATCTGACACTTTCTTTCAAGATTCAAAAATTTTCTTTCCTGCATAGAGGAAGCTACATAGAAAATAGTTCCTTATGGTTCTCTCATGAACCCATACTTATCTTTTCTCGGCTACCCTTGGAGATCTATTCAGACTGTTAAGCCTTTCTTGAGCAACTCCCTCTGATACCACTTGAAAGTCTTTGAATTCAAGGGTAGCTAATCACCTAGAGGGGGAGGGGTGAATAGGATATTAAGATCTTTATGATTCTCTTCCGAGTTCTGTAAGCCTTTAACTGAGTTAGGATTTATTGTGAGTGATTAATTTAGCTTTCAAGAAATTCACACACAACACACCAGATTTTTATAATTGTTCCCCAATATATGGGTACATCCACTGTCCCTCCCACCTTTCTAACAGAATGTTAGACAAGGCACTTCTTCAATAACTTGTCTCCTCAGAGATTACAACACAATCCCACTTGATCACTCAGTCTCCACTAAGACTTACAACACAGGCACACAACCCAACCACTCAGTAATCACCTGATCATCTACCACAAGCACAAATGCCCTACAACACAGGCTAAGAAAATAGCCCTATCACACAGATCCAAGACTGGATCCTACCACTCAGCCTTTATAATTTAGGCTTACAACACAGATCAGAAACAGATCCTATAGAAATTTAATAGTAATTTTTATTTGACTCAAGAGAAATTAATCTCTACGTCAATTGCTTCCTGAGCTGAGAGAATCTCATCCCTATCTTCTTTATAGCAGCAATCTTCAAGAATTTGTTGCTTGTGCTGGAAGTAATTTAGAACCTTGATTTTGATTCTGCTGATGAAGGAGAGAGAAGAACGATCTTTAATCAGCTAACCTATTTTGCAGAACACAGACTGCTCTACCTTTTCTTCACAGATCTAGAGATTGATCTTCAAATTCAGCCCGGCCTGGATCTTGAAGCAATTTCAGCTAGGTCTAACCTAGACTGATTCTTCTTCCTCAGAGAAATCCTCTGATCTTGCTGTAGAAGATGTTGATCGCCACAGCTAACTTAGAAACCCTTTAGATTTGTTGAATTGATGCACTTGTCTCTACAACAATGGCGGGGTAAGAAGACAAAATCCCGCACAACTTTTCATAATGAATTGTCCCACAGAAACTTGTGTCGATCAAGATCTCATCTTCTATTTATAATCTCATCATCTAGCGAGTTGATTGGCATGTGTCGTTGCTTTAACGGTTGATTATATCCTTAGTTTTACAGAATGAGACTGACGACGACATTAGTAATGAATTACAGCTCTCCTTAATCATTTTGAATTTTGTTGACTTTTGTTGACTTTGCTAACGTCAGCAATTCTGGACTTAGAAAATTTCAGACAACTACCCATGCGTTGAGTGCGTTGAGTGAACAAGCTTTACTCAATGAATCTGGACTTAGAAATTTTCCTGCTTTGCTAGGCGTTGAGTGAGTAAGCTCCACTCAATGCTTTTAAACTTAGTCAACATTCTGCATCCTTCTACAACTCTAGGCATTGAGAGCGTTGAGTATATAAGCTTCACTCAATGCTTTTTGACTTAGCTTGATCTTCAACCCTTTCTACAACTATGGCGTTAAAAGCATTGAGTGAACTGGCTTCACTCAACAATTCTGGACTTTGAATAATTCTACTATACATGAAGGCATTGAGTATGTTGACTACACTAAATGCTTTATCCTTCAGCCTCAACATTTGACTAGGAGTTGAGTGAACTGGCTTTACTCAACGCTTTTTGCCTTAGCCAAATTCCATTTTCTTCTTTGGAGTTGACAACTACAGCATGACCCAACGCTTTCTTCCATTGGCATTGAGTGAGTTGATTTCACTCAACGCTATTTGTACTTAGACAGAATTTTCTATCTTTCTTCCAAGACCTTGACTGAATCAGCATGGTATTGAGTGACCTGGCTTCACTTAACGCTTTTGAACTAGGTCAAATTTCTTTCATAGATTTACTTTGGCTTTGACAGATTTTGCATGACGTTGATTAACCAAGCTTCACTCAACGCTTTTGGACTTCATATATTTTCCTTTTCCAGAAACTCTGGGGCTTTAACTGTGGCAGCTTTACTCGACGAATTATGATGCATGGAGTTGAGTGAGTAGACATCACTCAAATATTTTTACCTTAGTCGATTTTCATGCTTGCTAAAATTTTGCCTTTGACTGTCCACACCTATCTCAGCGCTTTTTAGCTGTATGGTGTTGATTGAACTGGATTCACTCAACGCTTGGGGACTTAGCTGCTTTTATGCCTTTGTCATCATCTGACCTTCACTTTTGGCGTTGAGTGAACTTTCTTCACTAAACGGCTGTGAACTTAGTGGAATTTCTCTATCCATCTTCCTTTATTAAGGCATCTGGCGTTGAGTGAGCTTGCTTCACTTAACGCCTGTGGACTTCGATAGAATTTCAGTCTCTCCACATGCCTATCTTATGAACACTTGTCCAATCAGTATAATAAGGACTAACCTGCTTGCATGAACTTAAACATACATCAAATACAACTATGTGTATAACATTGACTTGTTTGACTTCTTACAAATCTGAGACATTGTGATCAATGGACCCAACAATATCTCTACTTATTATAAAGTAATAGTAGAAGTGTACATCAAATAAATACATCATTCTACAATAGAAGTACTATAAGAGTAAGAGCAGTCAACTACCAGCATGTAATCTACAAACAGAAATAGAACTTAACTTATAAAAATACTCATACATATTTATAAGTTAAGGATTGGCTTAATAAAAAGTAACTCATCATATAAAAGTACCCATACAAATTTATATGATGAGGATCTTATGCGGTGCAATGCAATTCAATGATGGTTTATGATGCACCCATGCAACTCATGCACTCTGTTTTGCTATGTCGACATAGTCCTTTAGTTCCCACTTTACGAGCAGGTAGCAAACCTCTCAGGCATCATCCTCCATGGTCAAACGGTGATAGTAGAGCGGGCATCTCCACTACTAGGCAGGTATCCACACTAATAGCCTAAGCCTCATACGCCTCAATGCTAAGAACACAATAGCGGAGCCTCTGCGTACTATGGCTCAAAAGAGGTCTCGGGTAGATGTGCACTAATAACACAGCCCATCTTACCTATAATTGGCATGAAAGTAGACTTTGGGAGCGTATCACAAAAGGACCAAGCACAACCGTCCATTGGCACGGAAGGAGCCATATGAATGAGCACCGAAGACCAAGCCCAACCGCCCTAGGTCTATCTGTCAACTCCCATCAGTGTGACGACTAGCAAGCCCGTAGACCTGCCACACTATCCTTAACCCAAGATTATGACACCGCGTGACAACACACACTACATGCAATTACATTTAGTCATGCCATCAACCATCCAAGGGCCCCAACCGAGTCCCTTCTCTTCATACTAATCCCGTGCTCAAAAGAACGCAAGGGCTCCTAACTGAGTCCCTTATCATCATACCAAACCCGTGCTCAAAAGCACGTAAGGCCTCCACGTTGTGTCCCATCATAACAACTTACCCGTGCTCCAAGCACGCAAGGTTCTGTCATAACCTAAGATATCAAATCCCTTTGATTTCTATACGACCATTACCGCTACCCATAGGGAGTTAACACAACTCTAAGTTGTGGATTATTCTAATCATAGCTTCAATTCATAAGATCAATAAGCTCAAAGCATGACCATGGGCGTAATATTAGCCCTTTTTCTAAGTTTAGCATGCACACGCACATCAAATCATTTATCTTTCAACACATCTTGTTTTCGGAAACGATCAACATAACATATACGTTTCTAGATAATTATTAATCAAGTACAATTATACACCACAAGTTTTTTCATTGTTTATAGTTCATCACTTGCTATCGATTGCATATATCATACAAGCACACCAATTACTCGACAAATACACATCAGCCATCATAGTATTATTGTATGCACTTTCATTGGATTGCATAGATAAACCATTTATACATCCAAGGTCCATCAAAACACATACATAATGCATTAGCTCATCACAAATTCCTCAAACTAGATTCTCCCAATGTGAGATGTCATCTAAGGCTATGACTTCCTACCACGTCCAAGATTCGAACACCAGGCTAACACATCAACTACTTAGACAGAAAATCTGTCTTGGCCTTATGTTAGTTTAACGCAGCAACATCCGCTGCACTTTGTGGGAGCCATAATTCTCACCAGAATATGTGCAACCATCCGTTGGAAAGTTCTTTCTAAGAGCTACAACTTTTGTGTTCAACCTAAGACCTAGAAGTGCTCGGATAATGGCTTAAATCAAGCATGAAGCCTACTGCGTACAAAAATCAGATTTCTGCATGCATCATAAAGTCGAACGAACGACATCTGTTCGTCTTCTTCCTCTAGACAATCATACAAAGAAACATTTAGCTCTTCCTCCTCCCTTATTCACCCTTAATAGACCACCATTTTCACGAAACCAAGTCCATCATCCTCATAATGAAGAGAGGAAAGGTTGAAGACAACAAAACCCTAGGACAAGGTCCTAGCGTGGTCTCTACCTAGGAGATCTCCATTACGCACCAAAGTCAAGCTCTCTTGAGCAGACATCTTTCCTATAATAGATCTAAAGATCTAGCACAAAGGGAGAGGGTAGGAAGCTCACCTCATTTCCGGTCATGGATCGTATCCTTCGTCTTGGCGGCATGGCGGCGTCAACATGGTCTCCCGCAATAAAGTTCGACACCAGAAGAAGAAAGAATGACAGCTAGGTCTTCGGATTGTGCTTATAAAGGAATGGGTGATTATCCCTAAATCTTCCAAACCTGAGGGCTACCTCCGTGCGGTAGCATGTTACCTCCACGTAGTACATCCAAAAGTGCTTTCTTCCACAAGCCACCGTCCAAACCCACCATTTAGGAACCGCCACCTACACCACTTTTGTCGCGCGGTACTCTTTTGACCGTCGTGCAGTAGGTATGTCAAAATGCCACCGCCAACGATACTTCTACTGCCGGGAGGTTGCTCACAAAGGGCTTTGCTTATGCCCAGCTCAACTACCTCCGCGCGGTATCTCGCTACCGCCGCGCGGTAGTTCCTTGATGATCATCGAGTACACTCGATGCTCTCAATGCTTGCTGAATCCAGTCGACGAAGTCGACGCACACTACCATCAGTGGTAACTAACTACCATCGCGCAATAGAACTCAATGCTCATCGAGAGGCATTGTGATTACTCGAAGCCTGCTACCGCCCCACGGTATCCCTCTACCACCGCGCAGTAGCAACCTGTCACCCAACATCGAGTCGGCGCTTCCCCCGGCTCGAGTGAAAGCTTGCCCACCAGTGCACCCTAAGCCTGAGTCAACTCTCTTGACTCAAAAACGTGTGCGAGGGGTCTAGCATGAATTGGGATGTTATAAATCCTATAAACAAAATAAAAGATTTCGTCTCCCAAATCAGGCTAAGTCGGTGGAGGAAAATAAAGTATGAAGAATACAAGGTATGCGTTTAAGTTTACCTTGGGGAAACAACTCCGGGTAGCGCTATTGGATAAGGTCCATTGTCTCCCACGTGTACTCCTCTTTTCCATGATTAAACAATTGGACCTTCACCAAAGGAACATACTTCGCCGCAAGCTTCTTGTATCGGTATCAACTATCCCCACCAGCTCTAGTCGAACAGACCTATCGGTTTCCATTGTTCCATTTATAGCGGTGAGAAGCTAGTCAAGTTGTAGTTGTGCTTTTCGAAGCGACAACACATGGAAGACGTCGTGCAAATTTTCTAGCTCTGGTGCTAGCTCCAGCTGGTAGGCCAAAGGGCCAATCCTCTCCAATATAACATAAGGCCCCACATATCTCAGGCTGAGCTTCTTTCTACCACGCACATATGACACTCCATGCATTGTCCTGATCTTCAAGAACACCTTATCACCCACTTGAAATTCCACCACCCGGTTCCTCGCATTTTAGTACTTTGCCTGTCGACTCTGAGTCTCCAGCATGCTGTCTCATATTAATCTAACCATAGCATCAGTGTCATCAATATACTCCACTCCCAAAGTCTTTAAGTCTTCATCCTACACCCACAATAATGGGGTTCTACACCTCCACCCATAAAGTGCTTCGTAGGGTTCCATTCCGATTCTAGCTTGATAACTGTTATTGTGTGATAACTCCACTAGTGGCAAAATCCTTTCCCACGGCTCTCCCTTATCCAACACGCATAATCTCAACAAATCTTCCATGGTTCTGATGGTCCTCTCAGACTGGTCGTCCGTCTGAGGATGAAAAGTCGTACTAAAGGTAAGGTGAGAGCCCATGTATGTTTGAACTTCCCTAAATTCCTTAGAAGTGAAGCGACCATCGCAGTCAGAAACAATTGTCTTGGGAACCCCATGGTACCACACAAACTGCTCCACAAAGAGATGCACCAAAACATCAACATGTGAATCCTTCCTCTTTGGAATGAACCTGGCAACCTTTGTCAAGCGATCCACAACCAACCAAACTGAATCATTCCCAGAGAGCGATCGAGGTAACCCGTGGACGAAATCCATAGAGATATCCTTGAACTTCCACTCGGGGATGGGAATGACTGCAAGTCACTATACATCTGGGCAATCCCGGGTTGCACTGAATATTTGGTGCAATGAGCCTCCCTCAAGATGTCTTCCTGGATGCAACTGCCCTTGGGAATATAGAGGCTTCCACGGAAATGAATGAGGCCTTCATTTCGAGTATACTCTTCAGCAGATCCACTCTCAATTGCCATAAATACAGGGGCCAGAGCAGCATCCTTCCCTTTCTCTGCTCAGATCCATTCACGGATGTCACATACTATACTAAAGGCAACCAAGTATTCTGTATACACCACAGAATGATTCTTACACACCAGTGTAGTATCCATCTCCTCGAGCACTCGAGCAAATTCCATATGCAATACTTGAGGCTTGGGGCTCGACATTGGTACCTTTCTGCTTAATGCATCTGCTACGGAGTTTGCTTTCTCGGGGTGGTAGTTCAACATAAACTCATAATCACACAAGAACTCCAACCACCGCTGCTGTCTCAAATTCAACTCCATCTGAGTATGAACATATTTCAAATTCTTATGATCTGAAAAATCTCACGATGAACTCCGTAGAGATAGTGCCTCCAAATCTTTAGGGCGAAGACCACTGCCCCTAATTCCAAATCATGCACTGGGTAATTAATCTCATGCTTCTTTAGTTGTCTTGAAGCGTAAGCAATCACATGCCCATGCTGCATCAACATTGCTCCCATACCTTGATAGGAAGCATCAATGTAAACCTGAAATCCTTCCTTCCCGGATTGAAGGGCTAGGATTGGTTCGGAGGTAAGTCGATCCTTCTGCTCTTGAAATTCAACCTCACACTGAGGTGTCCACTTATATAGCACACCTTTCTTTGTCAGGAGAGTGAGAGGGAGGACGATCATCTAAAATTCCTCAACAAACTTGTGATATTACCATACAGTTCCAAGAAAAATTCGCACGCCGGCCGCTTAACTCAATGGAGACCACTCCTTCACAGCACACACCTTGGTCGGGTCTACTGTTAATCTAGCACCACTAATAACATGGCCCAAGAAGGCAACTTCTCGGAGACAAAACTTTCACTTACTGAACTTAGCAAACAAGGAGTGCTCTCTTAACTTCGCCAACGCTAGGACAAAGTGCTCCACATGATCCTTCTCCATCTTTGAATAGAACAACACGTCGTTAATGAAGACGATGACAAAGATGTCCAGATATGGCTCAAACACCCTATTCATCAAGCTCATGAATGCGGAGGGGGCGTTTGTGAGTCCAAACGGCATCACCGTGAACTCATACAGGCTGTACCTCGAACTAAAGGCCGTCTTCTGAATATCTTCCTCTTTAACTCTCAACTGAAAGTACCCTGATCGTAAATCCAACTTGGAAAACAAGTGTGCCCCCACCAACTAATCAAAAAGCTCGTCGATCCAGGGCAAAGGGTAAGTGTTTCACACGGTCAACCAGTTAAGCTCCCAGTAATCTGTACACAACCGAAGCGACCCATCCTTCTTGTTTATGAACAACACTGGAGCTCCCCATGGTGATGAACTCGGGCAAACAAATCCAGAATCCACCAACTCCTGAAGCTGCACCCAAAACTCTGCTAGCTCCTTTAAGGCCATCCTGTATGGGGTTCGAGTGATGGGCTTGGCACCTAGTATTTGTTTGATCTGAAAGTTCACTTCTCTATGTGGGGGTAATCCTGATATCTTCTCTGGAAAAACATCTGAAAAGTCCTGAACTACGGGCACATCCGTTATGCTTCCTGCTTTCTTCTTCATCTCAAAGCTTATAGCGAAAAATTCGTCTCCTTGCGCATAGGCCTTGATGGCCTAAATAGAAGATATTAGCGTACTGGTTATGGATTTAATACCTTGGAATACGATCTCTGAATTCCCGAGCGTCAATGCAATCTCCTTTGCTGCACAGTCAATCCGGGCCTGGGTCCACTCCAGCCAGCTCATGCCTAAAACAAGATCAAACTCGGGTAGCAGCAATACCGTTGTCAGGGTTTCAAAAAGCTTTCCTCCTATGTACACATCCAGGGTGCATTTGGCGGACACATTTATCATGGAGTCGTCGGGGAGTCAAACTCTCCAGTTGCCTCTGGTGTAATGTTGCACCCCTTCCAAGTCCTTCATAAAATCTGATGAGACAAATGTGTGCGTCACACCCGTATCAAATAAGGTATAGGTGGGCCTCCCATTTACAGTCACCATGCCTAAATATTAAACCGTAATATAGCTACCTTACTGTATTTCAGGAATAAATGATGGAATATACATATGCATATGATGGGAAGCTTGGCTACAAAATACCTGCTATGACGTTCTTTGGGTTCCGCTCTTAAGTCATATCTGGACCAAACATCTGCTCCCGAGCAAGTCCAGGATTTCCTCCTCGCAGTCCTCATCCTCGACCATGGATAAATGTATCTACTGTCTACCTAAATAACCTAGAGGGGGGTGAATAGGTGAGGTTTGCGTTTTTTGTGGAATAAAAATATTTAAAGGACAAGCACACAAACACAGAGATTTTTATAGTGGTTCCCTGTATTGGGTACGTCCATTGTCCTACCTCGCCTATTTACCACAAAGGGTACGATTTGACTACTTCACCAAACTAAGATTTCGTCAAATCTTACACCTTGGAGTCGCAACTCCTACACCTCGGAGACGAAGCTCCTACTACTCGGAGAACAAACTCTCCTACAACTCGATCTGCAATCCGGATCTACACACTCGATCCACAACCGGATCTACTCTCTCGATCCACAAATAGATCTATAACCTTGGAGAAAAATCTCCGACAATATTCAAAAAGAAATTACAACACAACACACGATTCTAATTTTTATCCGACGTTATTTGAAGGTTGGAAGTTGAATCTTGGAGAACTCGGAAAAACTTGAAATCTTTGGATCTTAAAATTTGGATCTTAAATCTTCAACCAACGAGGATTGGAATAAATCAGATCTTGAACGAGGAAGCGATCCTGTCAAAGAAGTCATTGTCGAAGAATATTGCTCGGTGTCACGGCCGATCGGAAGAGTTTCGCAAAAACAGGAGCGTGCGGCCGACGATTGCTATTTCGGGAAAGTGTGAAAATTGATTCGAGAAATTAGGTTTTCAAGATCCGTTGTCATTTCAAAATTACACTAAGTATTTATAGAGGGATTCAAAATGAAACAACTACAAACGATTTCCAATAATGAAACCTAAATAACACTGTACATGGTCGGCCGAACCCGTGACAGGAGGAAGAAATTTTCGGAAAAAATGACCTAAGTCAAATTCGTTGAGTATCGTCGAGTATCATAATGATACTCGTCGAATACATCTTGATATACGATGAAAAAGACTTAGACAAAACATCACAGGTCGGCTGGCCACTCAACGCTATAGCGAGGTGTCATATCGATGAATTCGTCGAGTATCACCTTACATACTCGACAAATTCGTCGAGTATCGGTTAATAGACTCGACGCTCTCAATGCCAGCATACTCAATTTTATTGCTCACTCAATGCCATAGGCGGCACTCGTCAAATATCATCGATTTAACTCATCGAACTCAATGCTTTGATATTCGACGAATTAGACTTGGAAAAATCTAAAGAAGTAGTGTCGACTGGACTTGATGAATTTGGCATGTGTCACATAGCATATTCAATGAATTCGGCGAGTATCGATAGATACATTCGACGAATTCGACGAGTATGCACAACGATACTCAGCGAATTTCATTTGATTGATTTTTAACTTGTCCAAATATTTTACCCTAAGTATATATGACGAATTCGACCGGTATTGGTAAGTATACTCAACGAATTTGGCGTGTATCAACGACGATACTTGATGAATTCGACGTGTATGCTTAACCATACTCGCCGAATTTTACTTAGGTAAAATTCTACATTTCTGACTCCTAGTCTTTGGCCTTCCTGGATCCTTCTCCTATACTTGGGATAAAAGTACACCCCAATAAAGAGATTACACGTGAGTCAACACATTGGACTACACAATGAGGGATTACATTGTGCAGTTTTGTGTTTACCGACTCACTGTAACCTGACATTGGTGTGTACTTGGCATTGTAAACCTGCAAGTACATAACTAAATAGAAATATCAAATATAACCTCAATTCATCTTAGCTTGACTAGACCCTTCTTCAAATCAGGGTTATTGTGGATAGAATACCCAACAATCTCTACCTATTTGAAGAAGACAAAATCCTACAAGCTAAGATGAATTGCTCATAAAAAGAAATAATGTTAAGACATGACATGATGAATAAGTTGACACGCATTCTAGATCAATATATAAACCATTATATATATATATCAAATAAAATATTTTTAGAATAGGGAGGGCATCCCACAATACACATTAATCTGCAAAGAAAATAAGACATCAATCATTCCTGTTCTTTCTCTTCTACAACTGTCTGTCAAAATATTCAATGGGCTTCAGATAGTACTTTGGTGGAGGAGAAGGCATAGGATCAACATTCTTGTACTTCCAGAAATGAATCCTCCTCCTGGTGCAGGCCTCTTTATATTTGTTCCATTCTTCTGGACTTTAGAAATCCTTATGCTTCTCCGCTCCGAGCTCGTAGAGGGAAAAGGTGTCTAAGATAATTCCCTTTGAAGTAGGGCTCCAAACTTCATCCATCTCATGGTTAGGTCCTTCTCTGACTTGAGCTGGCTTGGTCGGTTCTGGTCTGACTTCTGAAGTACCTTCTCAAATTTCCTTTTCTTGATAACCTGAGCCTCAGAGAACGCAGCAAGAGCAGCATCAGTAGCAGCTTGAACCTCTGGAGTCACAGTAGCAGCAATAACAACATGAGAGAAGTCCTGTGAGTCTGTCCCATATTGAGTGTAGTCCGAAGCCGGATAAATATCATCATGACCATGCCAAGCCAGAGGAACATCAAAATGAACAGGCTAAGCAGGAACTTGAGGAGGGAATAGATATCCATGTAGCCATATGGTGTTGTCATAGCTATAATCATTTGCTTGTTTGAATTGGTCTAGCATAGTCTTTTCAACACCGGCAACCTTAGCTGTAATAGCTTCCTCCCCCTTTTTGGCTCCAGTAGCAATTACATTGGCATAAGAATTCAAAGAAGAGTTATAGTGTGCCATAGATCTTTTATGGGCCTCGATGAGAGAGAGAGAGCATTTGTGTCAACTTTTTCAGTACTCCTTCGTTTTGCTTAAGTCCTATCATCATAAGAGTTACTGTAGTTACAGCTTCGTTATACTTTGCATCAAACCTTTTCTCTAGCTTATCAAACTTCACTTGAACTGCAGCAAGACCATCAAGCATAAGCTTCTCAGATTGCTTAACTCGTTTGATCACTTTCTACAACGTGGCATCAAATTTAGCCTGTTGCCTAGCCAGTATTTCTTCATAAACTTTCACTAGCTGATCACTTGAACTTGAATTGCCTGACAGCACTGGTGTATAGGCAGATGGAGAAATACGAGCTGGCTCCGTAGCACCTAGGATAGTAGAATGTATAACATCATCTCCTTCCTCCTCAGAAATAGTGAGCACCTCCTCTGGAGAAACTCGAGGGGCACCTAACATCTTGCCAATCCGCTTCTCAAGGTTGCGCATCATCCTGTCAACCTGAGTGGAGATAGAAATCCTTGACGGAGTTGCCTCCCCCTCAGACACTTTAGTAGATATAGTCCTAGGGAGAGGAGCAACCAGATTGACTACAGGCACTGAAACCATAATGGCACCACAACCAACCTCAGCAACAACATAATTACTATCAGTAGACTTATCAGCAAATACCACATCCTCATCAGCAGTCTCAATCTGGTAATCTTCAACTGTCAGATCATTATCTGCAGCATCATCATCACCCATATCAGCATCAACATCCTCATCATGATCAGAAGGAGCTTGATCCTCTTCCTCAGCATGCACTTCTGAATCCTCAACTGTCTCAACCTCAGCAGCAGCAGCACCAATAGTAGCAACCTCTGCTATGATGTCCCCTAAACATGAGTTTGGAATCGTTGTAACTCTATCTGAATGGGCAGCTATCTCCCCCTTAATTCCTATACTCAATCTAGCGGAAATTTTACTGGGGTGAGGAGAAGGGGTCCTGCCATCAGGAATTAGATCTTCCTACTCCACTGGGGGTACTGGGGCTCCCCCTCGCTGGATGATCCGCCTATCCCACCTAGAGAAAATTGTAGAATCTATCTTCTTTAGGTGATGGATAGGAACTCCTTTGGTCATATCAAACCTATCACCATCGAGATGATTCATTTATAGGGTGATAATCCTCCCAAAGTTGGGAGTGCGTAGGCTATCTTTTATCTTGGTGAACAGTAGAGCACCCCAGTCCAGCTTCTTGCTGCAGACTATTGCAACTAGTATCTTGAACATATCTGAGGACAGATAGTCGTACGAGCCCGTCTTGCAAATGAGCACTTTGCCAATTAGGACTGAGAGGATTTTTCCCTCCTCACCTATTCCTTTGTGCTTTAAGGCCTTGGTGCCTCGGGTTAAACCACAAAAGGATAATGTCTTGGCAAAATCGGCGTCCTCTAGGTAATCGGCCTAATTACAGATAGGTAGCCACAAATACCTTGACAGCCGGGAGGCATTCATCTTCACTTTGACTTTTTGAACCTTGCTCTTTATCACAGAGTCCTCATGACGTAACTTGGCGTTATTAAAGAATTCCAAGACATCCTTATCGAGCACCTTGCAGGGGTGTTAGAGGACAAAGGAAAGTTTCGATGTCTCCAGTCTTGAAATCATTGGAGGTTTGATCAAATCCAGTGCTAACCAATTTACCTCCACCTAGCAAGCAACTGGTGCTTCTAGGAGCCATTGTAAATTATGGAGAACTAGAATTTCTGTACCTCTAAAGAGCACTCTGGATGGGTCTGAGGAAGCTTCTGGTATTGACGCAAGCATGGTACTGAAGAGACTGATTATCGAAAGGATTTTGTTGGCAGGCGGCAGTGACACACAGCAGCCGGCAACAACACACTGTAGTCGCCAGTAGGCGTGAAACTAGGGCACTGCGATAAGCTTTCCACATTCAGTGCGAGCGAGGGCACGGGAGGAAGGTGGCGATCGATGGTATCACCGATTCAGTGGATAGGGAGTCGAAAGGTTGTCTTCTATCTGCGTGTTTCAGCTTGCATGGTGAATCGGCGGATATCGTGAAGGGAGGGGGGCCCTCCTGTTTTTATTTATATAAGATTATATATATGTATATGATTTTTAAATTGCATCTAGACTACACGTACCTCAAATTTGGTCGTCGAGTCTTCGGATCCAATATAGACAATTTGAAATATTGCCTTAAGTAGACTTCTCCGAATTTTGCTGTTAGAGGAGTTCGTTTCGACGAGACTTGTATGAGTATGCGGCGAAACGACCGATATTCCCCAAATTGGACTTAAAAAAATTTGCTTTGAAGAACTGGATCCCGAGATCAATTTTGATTGCTAGACCTTCTTTACGAGTCCTTGTTCAGCATACCGAGCTCCATTTTGAAAAACGAGAACTTGGTCTCGTCCAGCGGCTTCGTAAAGATATCGGTAACCTGCTTGTCTATCGGGACATAGCTGAGGGCTATGTCCTTATTCTCCACATGCTCCCGGATGAAGTGGTAGCGCACCTCAATGTGCTTGGTCCGGCTATGGGAAACTGGATTATTTGTAATTGCGATAGCGCTGGAGGAGTCTCAAAAGATAGGAATTTCTCTGAACTTCAAGTTATAATCTTCTAGTTAATTCCTTATCCATAGAAGTTGTGCGCAACAGCTACCCACAAATATATACTCTGACTCGGTAGTAAGTGTTGCCACACAATTCTGCTTCTTACTGCTCCATGAAATAAGCCGTCTTCCGAGGAATTGGCATGATCTGGAAGTGCTTTTCCTGCCATCCCGGCTTCCTGCAAAATCAGCATCTAAAAAGCCAATTAGTTCGACGTCATTACTTCTTGGGTATGATAAGCCAAGATTTGGTGTACCCATAAGGTATCTTAAAATCTGCTTTGCAGCGATGTAATGAGATTCCTTAGTGTTAACTTGATATCTAGCACAGACACATATTGAGAACATTATATCTGGTCTACTGACAGTCAGGTAAAGCAAGGATCCAATTATGCTTTTGTACTTGGTTTCATCAAAAGGTTTCCCTTTCTCATCCTTGTTCAGAGACACAGGAACCCATTGGAGTCCTCATAGAGGTTGCGCTCTCCATTCTGAATTTCTTAAGAAGCTCCTTGGTGAACTTCATTTGAGAGATGAAAATCCCATCTTCAGATTGCTTCACCTGAAGTCCTAAGAAATACTTCAGCTCATTCATACTGCTCAATTCAAACTTCCCTTTCATAAGTTTAGAAAACTTCTTGCAAAGGTTATCTTCCGTAGAGCCAAATATAATGTCATCGACATAGATTTGCACTAGCGAAATCTTGCATTTAACTTCCCTAATAAATAATGTCTTGTCTATCTTTACCCTTGTGAACTTTTTATCAAGAAAAAAGCTAGACAACGTCTCATACCAAGCTCGAGGAGCTTGCTTTAAACTATATAGAGCTTTATTTAAAAAGAAAGCACGATCAGGGAATTTTGAGTTTGCAAAATCTGGGGGTTGGGCAACATAAACTTCCTCTTTTAAATTCCCGTTGAGGAATGCTGACTTCACATCCATTTGGTAGACAGTGAAGCCTTTGAGGGCAGCATACACAAGAAACAACCTGATTGCTTTGAGCCTGGCCACTGGAGCAAAGGTCTTATCGAAGTCGATCCCCTCTACTTGTCGGTATCCTTGAGCTACAAGCCGGGCTATATTATTGATGATTACTCCAATCTCGTCCATCTTGTTTCTGAATATCCACTTGGTTCCTACCATGTTCTGTCCTTTGGTCCTAGGTACCAGCTCCCAGACTTTGCATCATTCAAACTGGTTGAGCTCCTCTTGCATTGCCATTATCTAAGAGGCATCTTTGTTCGCTTCCTCGAACTTCTTCGGTTCAACCTGAGAAGAAAAACTTAGATGCAAAACTTTGTTATCTGTACCTCTTCTAGTTCTCACACCATTGCTTGGCTCTCCAATGATTAGATCAGCTGGGTGATCTCTTAGGTGTCGGATTCCTAGATTCCTTGCCCTCTCTCAAGCAAGCTCTGCAACATCTTGTGCATCCTCTATGGGTTGAGGCACTTCTTCTAGAGGTTCTTCATCCACCAAGCCCGGATCAACGATCTTTACTGAGCTTGGATCGACTTCCTTGACAGTTTCATCCAAGCTTAGATCCTTGAACCTGGTACCTGCATCTGTACCAATAACACTAGACGAGCTGCTATGTAGTAGGCTTGTATCAAAAAATACAACATTTATAGACTCTTCTACCGCCAGGGTTTTCTTATTAAAAATCCTATATGCCTTACTATGGCTACTATATCCTACAAAATTACCTTCAAAACATTTTTCACTAAACTTTATGCGGTAATACTTCCCATTATTAAGTACGAAGCATTTGCTTCGAAAGATTCTAAAGTAGGAGACAGTCGGTTTTATGCCCTTCAATAGCTCATAGGGGGTCTTACGGTAGTTTTTGTTGATTAGTGCTCTATTTTGCACGTGACAAGCGGTGTTGACTGCCTCAGCCCAGAAGTACTTCGGAAGAGAGGAGTCATTCAACATCATTGTATATGATTCAATGAGGATTCTACTCCTTCTCTTTGCTACTCCATTTTGTTGTGGAATGTACGGGGAGGAAAACTCATGAAAGATACCTTGACATTCACAGTATTCTGTCATGGCACCAGACTCAAACTCTATTCTAAGGTTACTTCTAATTTTGACCACTGAGCAGTTCAGTTCGTTCTGGATTTGCCAGAAAAATTGGTGAAAGACGCGAAGGTGTCTGACTTGTGTTTTAGAAAGAACACCCAAGTGAAACGTGAGTAGTCATCGATAATTACTAACGTATACACCTTACCACCGAAGCTATGAATAGGTATAGGACCGAATAAGTCCATGTGAAGCAAGTATAAGCTTCGAGAAGAATCTTTCTCAGAAATACCCTTGAAGGTAGCCCGTGTTTGCTTTCCCATTTGACAGGAGTGACATGGACACTCTTGAAGGCACTTAATGCGGGGGACATCGCGCACTAAGTTATGAGAAAATAGCATATTTAAGGTTTTAAAATTAATATGTGATGATCTCTTGTGTCATTGGTCACAAAGAGAAGCACTACTTTTTTCCAAAAGGCGCACTAGAGTAGAAGTGTCTAAGCAAAGGAAATTTAAACAGAAAATATTTCTGCTCTGAGTGCCAGTTAAGACCAACTCCAAATTTGCAGACGATTTTATCAGACACTTTTTCTTGATGAAATCAACGATGTAGCCTTTGTCATATAGTTAACTTATGCTTATAAGATTATGGTATAATTCTTCAACATAAGCAACGTCTGTAAAAGAGACTACTCCATTGGAAATCATACCATAACCTTTTGTTGTTCCCCGATCTGAACCTCCAAATATGACTTTTGTTCTATCTTTGACTTGGGTATAATCACATAAAAGGCTTCTTATCCCTGTCATGTGTCGAGAGCATCCGTTGTCCAAATACCAGATCGAAGTTCTATTGTCCATTGGACATTCCTGCAAAAATAAATCAGTTTACCTTAGGAACCCAAACATATTTGGGTCCTTGGTTCCTAGTCAGCACACTCCCCCTAGGAACATTAGCCTTGTGAGTGGTCGGTCTCGCATAGCTAACTCTTGGAGTTATGAGATTGGTAAGGTTATCCCAGCAGTCTGCGCCAAAATGAACAATTTTGTCACAGCACCAACAGTCGAATCTGTTGTACCTTTGTTTGTACTCCTGCTTTACCCTTTGAATGTGGGGTCTAGCAAGGGTAGCATTCTTAGAGGTGGAGGCCTCTTGGTTGCAGCATACACAGGGGCTTATCGTCTCCTTAGCCTTAGGCATAATAGATGTGACTTTTGTTGCCTTCTTATTATTATGGCCTTGCATATATGGACCATAACTCTTCATCTGGATTTCCTCAAACGGTGCCTTAAATACGCTGGCACCAAATTCATGGGGACGGGTCCATCCCTGGTATCTGTTCTTGAACTCTACATGAGTAGGCCTAGCATGATGACCATAGGACGACTCAAGATCAAACTTGTTCATCGGAAAGATTACTTTCTTGAACGAAGGTTGATCCATGGGTGCCTTCCCCTTTTCTTTTGCGCTAGCCTTCTTGATAGCCTTACCTTTTCCACGGACATGGCCAAGACCACTACCCTTCTTCTTAGTGGATAAATCAACAATGATAGGTAGAATAGTCTTCGGTTGGGAGTAGCTCTCAACGAGTTTTCTCTCTATCACGAGCTTTTTTTATAGCTCATCAAGATATTTTTCTTTCAGAATTTATATCTCAGCAGAGCTCTTGAGTTCCTCTTTCAGGGAGTGGACTTCATCTCTGAGAGGAAGCAATTTTGCAATTTCTTCCTTCATCTCAGTTTCCGTTGCCTTGAGGGAGGCAATCTCTTTAACTTGCTTTCTGACTACCTTACGACGTTTGTCGAAAGCCTTTAAGAGGTGCTCGTGCTGAGCCATCAATTCTGATTCGTTCTCATCAGAAGAATAGTCTTCATTACCATTGGTGGAGGTTTCATATTGTGAGAGAATGGTGTGTGAGTTTACCTTCCTGTGGTACTCTGAGTCGCCCACTTCTTTGTCAAATTGAGCCATCTTCCCAAAGTAAGCTTCTTAATTTTCAGAACTTAACTTACTCGAGTCACTGTCGCTGAGAGTCTTCGACTTCTTGGCGACGAAGCTCTTTTCTTCTTCCCTTTGAAGGATCTCTTCTCGTCCTTCCTAGAGCTATCCTTCTTCTTATATGGACACTCTGCGATCATGTGACCTGATTTATTGCAATAGTAGCAAACAACGTCAGAGGAAGAAAATTTATTAGGTTTCGATTTATTCCTGTCCTCCTTGTTGTAGCTTTTCTTCATACGATCACCATCACGATGTGATATTCTGTAATCTGAGGAGGAAGACTTTTTCTTCATTTATCTGCTCTTGCTTAGCATCTTCTTAAACTGCTTGGAGATTAAGGAGAACTCTCCGTCAGATAGCTCAGAGTCTGATGTGCTGTGCTTAGAGTCTTCAGGAGTGTCAGGAGCTCGTGTCCTTATGGGTGACACAGCTTTGGACTTCCTCGAACCTTCAGCCTTTAGGGTTGTAGACTTCTCTTTGCTTGAAGATCGGTTGGCTTGCTCCTCCTTCTTTCTGGTGTTCATTTGGAGTTCATAGGAGAGCAGCTTTCCCAACAGGTTCTGTGGATCTATCTCTAGCAACTTCCCAAATTCTCTAATGACAACCGCCTTGGTGTCCCATTCCTTTGTTAAGGATCTGAGGAATTTGTCGTTCAGTTCACCATGAGTGAATTCATAGCCATAGTTCCTGAGGCCATTGACTTTCTTGAAAAAGTTCTCAAAACTGTCAGCTATAGAGTCATTATCACCTTGTTTAAAGATTTCGTACTCCTGATTCAACATTGATCTGCGATCATATCTCACTTCTTTAGTCCCTTCCATAAGTACAACCATGCAGTCCCACATCTCCTTGGAAGATTTGTAGTGGAATAAGTTCTGGAGCATTGAGTCGTCCACTGCACTAGCTATTATATTCTCCGCCTTCTTATCCAGAGACACTAGGGCAATCTCATCCTTAGTGAGATCCATCTTCTTTTTGGGAATCTGAATTTCTGGATTTATAGTTGAAGATTGTGTAGGGATGTGTGGTCCTTCTTCCACGATCTGAAAAATTTTCGGATTTGTAGCTTCCATGTACAACCGTACTCTTTCTTTTCACCTGAGAAAGTTCTCTTTGGTGCACACTGGTAACTTCATGGAAGATATATCTTTGCTTCGATCCATGGTGACTGAGCGGAATCTCTTAATGCTAGATCAGGGATCTTGATCAAGGTGTTAGCCTTATCGATCAAGAAAGCCCCTATGATACCAATTGAAAGTATCTAGCGTCTACTTAAATCACCTAGAGGGGGATGAATAGGTGATGTTTGCGTATTTTTGCGTAATAAAAATATTTAAAGGACAAGCACACAAACACAGAGATTTTTATAGTGGTTCCCCGTGATAGAACCCTATTACTGATTTGTGCTAGGATTA
This sequence comes from Platanthera zijinensis, assembly GCA_039513925.1. Taxonomy (NCBI): domain Eukaryota; kingdom Viridiplantae; phylum Streptophyta; class Magnoliopsida; order Asparagales; family Orchidaceae; genus Platanthera; species Platanthera zijinensis. The sequence goes on from CM077083.1 coordinate 45,412,508, forward strand.
CTATTAGGATGTTTAGTTTGACCCATTTTGTATAGTCTAGGGTCATAGGTTTATTTCAAGGGTCATTGCCTCAAAAGAATTCCAGCTGAATTTAGTTCGATGAAAGAAGAGCTGCGTTCGACAGATGTCGATCTCAGTTCGACGAATCATAGTCTTAACTCAGAGTTTAGCTCGACGAACTTTGAGCTCCGGTCGACGAACTCCGATCTCTACTCAGAAACTAAGTTTGACAAAAGTCAAGCTCAGCTCGATGAATTCTGAGCTCAGGTCGACAAATAAGAAGATTGAGATCGACGAACTCAAGGCTCAGGTTGACGAAATGCTTGCTGAGTTCGACTAATTCTTTGCAGAGTTTTAGGCAGTTTTATTTAAAGAAGGCAAAACAGTTTCAGGCTTAATTTCAGGCTGTTATATATTCTGAAGGTAGAATAATTTAAAGGCTTAATTACAGACAGTTATAACTCTGATATTTAATGCCAAATATTCTAACGAATATAGTCATTTAGAGGCAACATTAAATATGGATTTATCACAGAGTTTAAAGCTAATCAATTTTCAAGGTAGTTACCATTCTAGGGAATTCCTCAGACGTTTCAGAATCGATTAATTCAAATGTTTGAATTTTTCTCAGCATTCTATATATATGTACAAAAGATTGCTGCCTCAAGGTTACTGACTTAGATATACTGACTTAGAGACTTGTAGATAAACACATACTCTTACAAATTTCATAAGCTTATAGAATTAGATTTTCAGTCTCTACTTGTGTAAAGTCTTCATTTCTCAGAGACAAGAAGGCCTACACCCTGAAGAAAAGTCTCCCTCTCCTGATCATAAACTCTACTCATATCAGGGGGAGCTTTCTGCTTCAACATCCACTTGTCTTCTTAGAGAATCTTGATAAAGAAGACATCATCACTTTTTGTTTATTTTCATAAACTATGTACATGGTTTTAACTCCCTTCAAAAGTTATTTTTTGTTTTCTAAGTCTCCTGATCAAAAGACTTAATTTGTTTTTTTGGGTACCTGATCAAAAGCTCAAAGGGTTTGAAAGTGAGGGTAGATCTTATATTTTCTTTTAGGAAGAGTTAATGCGGAAAATAAAAATTAAAACACATAACATAGCATAGCACAAAAGAAACAGAGCAAGCAAACCAGACGACACAAGGAGCTACAGTGGTTCCCTCTCAATAGGTACGTCCACTCTTCTACCACCTTGGTAGGAATCCACTACAGGTTTTTGCTAAGGTGCCCTGCCACCAATGATCTGATTCAGGTAGATCAAACAGACCCTTTAGACTTTTGATCAGGTGTCTAAAAACCAAGCACAGGTTTTTGATCAGGTGCCCTGCCACCAACGTTCACTTTTGAAGAGGTGTGAACAAACTCTTTACAGGAGGGGGAAGGAGAGTTAGATTGTCTTCTCTATTTTAAAACAGATTAGAGAAGCATAAGAGACTCTTCAGAACTTATGACAAAATACTGTCACGAGGTTCTGAAGGAGTAAGGCCTGAAGAAGACTAGAGATCTGGATTTAGATGTTCTTCTTCAGCTTCCTTATTTCTTCTTCTTCTTCAAAATCTCTGAGTGTATCTTCCTGGAACAGGAGCACTCAGGTTGAGGAAGAGCAGAAGAGATATCTTCACAGTTGGATAGATATTGCTGTGAGCAGCTGTATCTTCTCAGTTGAATCCTGAGAGCAGCAATATCTTTTCTTTCTTGAAGCCTGCTGAATGTTGATGGTAGCAGTCTTCTTTCACATTTGTTCTACAGCTTTGTCTGTGTGTTTCTGGTCACGGTCTTCTTCTAGTTTAGTTTTGTGTGTGTTGTATATATTCTTTCTTTCTCCAAAAGAACTCTTTAAATAGGTGCAGCAGCAACGGCTCTATTAGAGCAAGACTTTTGTCTTCTTCTCAGATCTTGAATCTGGGCTGCAAATAACACAAAAACAAGTCTTGCAGATATATATCCTATAAAAGGGAAAACTACAGCAGCTGCAATAAATAGACTCATAAAGGATGTTTGATAAATCACATCGGAAATAACTCTTTACAGCCAACGGCTATAAAGGACAGCTGCAGCAATAAAGTCAGATAATAAGACAAAAGACATTGCCAGAAAGAATTGACTTATGCATAAATATAGAAGCACGTTTGCTTTGAGATACATGCATAAGATCAATTAAATAATCCATAATAAAACATGTCAGAAAATATAGGAAATAAAACAACAAATAAAACGCATATAATAATACATATGCAGACCAGAAGATAGTCGAACGATCCTCGACGATCGTCGACCGACCTGCTGAGATCGTCGACCTATCAATAGATAGTCGACCGACTCAGAAAGTCGAACTATCCAGGCAGATAGTCGACCGACCTGCTGAGATCGTCGACCTATCAATAGATAGTCGACCGACTCAGAAAGTCGAACTATCCAGGCAGATAGTCGACCAGAGCTCGACGATCTAGCAGAACGTCGAGCTGACCAGAGACAGACGATCGTCGACCGGCTGATCAACGATAGTCGATCGGCGTTCGACGATAGTCGAACCCGAAAATCCCTTAGCCAGAATTTTACTGGAAAAGAGAAAGCTCTACAACAAGACTTTGACCATAGATAAATCTTGGGTCAAGGACTAAAAGGAAAGACTTAACTCAAATCCAAACTAGGGTACCAACAATCTCCCCCTATTTGGGTTAAGTCTTTCAAAAACTAAAACTACTGAAAATAAGCTAAACTAAACTAAAGCAACTTAATAGTGATCCTAACCCAAATCAGAACTAGGGTTCCAACAATCTCCCCCTATTTGGGTGAGGATCCTATTAGCAAAATAATATAAATAAATGCAAAGCATAAAATATATAAAGAAAAGCTTTGCTAAGCTGGCTGCTTGCTGGCATTTGTAATCTCCCCCTATGTTGATGCAGTACATGTGATTGAAGAAGGCTGAGATGACTTTGAATATTGATTGAGTCATCCAGCTAACTCCTGTAGATAGTACCTGCAGAAGGTTATGGTAGAGATTGCTCTCTCCTTGAAAAAGGGTATGTTAGCAGCAAAAATGACATTTTGTCCAGCAAATTTGATTAAGATTCTGGATCTGAAAAACAAAATCAGATATCTTCCTTCCTATAGAATTTCTTTTCATTAGACGAGATTCAAACTCAGCTGACCAATGCAACTAGAGTAGAGGACTCAATCTAAATGAAGTTAGAAATGGATCTATAAGAAATAGAGTTATCTGACCGAGAATTTCTTTATACAGAAATCTGAATGAAATATTTGAACATAACATCAATCAGATATAATCAGCTATAAGAAAAGAAGATGCTTCTTAATAAATCTGTTCCTAAAAAGAATTTGAAAATATTTAACTATGAGTATAAAACAGATTTATGAAATAGCAAACTGAGATTGAAAGTTTTGTAGAGTTTGGCCCTGTTCTTGATCATCTCTTCATGTTGGAAATTTTGAGTCTGTAATCCTGCAAGACAGAAAACAGATCAAGTGCAAAGGGAACAAGAAGAGATGCAGTTTTTGCTTTTGTGTATGAACAAATGAATGAAGCAAATCTTGAAGAAGAAAAAATGAGGGCAGAGAAAATGACAGGGGAATGCAATTTAATGAGCACAGCACTCATTAGGATAATCTGAAAAAGATTTTGAAGAAAATCTTTAAAATCAGAAAGGCACTGTCTGATAATTCCCTTCCTATAGAATCACTTTATCACAAATAAAAACTTCAACACAGTGTGATGATCCACTGGATCAAGTCTGTGTTGAGTTTTAGTGTAGATAAATCTGTAAGGATGTAGAATTATCTTACTATGCCTCTTTGAGATCTAAGATTCATCAAAAAGGAAAATTTTCAGACCATAAATGTAATGAGGTTTTATTGGTTTATTAAATAAATTTTTCAAAAAGTATTTCATGTATGTTTGAAAAATTTGAGAAAACTTTTGAAAAACAAAATCAATGTTGTTGAATTTTCTTAATATTTCTCTTGAAGGTTTTCTTATTGTTTCCTTAACATGAGTGTGGTCTGTATGTGGATTGATGACGAATGGGAGTATACTTTTAAGGAAATTCATATTTTCTTTAGGTTTAGTTGCATCCAAGTTAGAAAGTGATTTAGGATATTTTGAAATGTAGTTAGTATGGGATATCACCTGATATTTTCTAAGTTCTGATTCAGGCTTTTCCTTGTTGTTTGATGCATTTATGGCTTTTAAGCAGAAGGCTTTGGCCCTTGCTTCCTCCTCTTCATCTTCAAATGATGAGTCATCATCGGAGACATCCCAGATAACATCTAGGGATGTTAATTCTTCTTCGTCAAATGAGATGATGTGGCTTCCTTCTGATGTGTCATCCACGGGTTCAGAAGCCATTTGGTGAAGGGAATCCCACATCTCCTTAGCTGTTGAACATTCAACAATCTCTTGAAAAATGTCATCAGACAATGACTGAGCTAGGATATTCATTGCTCGGGCATCAGTTAGCCTGGCACTTTTTGTTGTTGTTGCCGATGTTGGAAGACCTGTCAAAATAGAAGAAAATATTTCTTCATCAATATTGTTCATAAATAATTTGATTCTTGCCTTCCAGATGCTAAACTTAGCTAAGTTGCAAGCTGGAGGTCTGGTGCTTGACCATTCTTCATTTTGTGCCATGAAAAACTCTTAAGAAATAAGTATAAGATCTATCTCAGGGATCTTTTGATTCAGGAGTTATCCTGTACAAACAATCAACCTCCCTCTGATACCAATTGAAAGTGAGGGTAGATCTTATATTTTCTTTTAGGAAGAGTTAATGCGGAAAATTAAAAATTAAAACACATAACAGAGCATAGCACAAAAGAAACAGAGCAAGCAAACCAGACGACACAAGGAGCTACAGTGGTTCCCTCTCAATAGGTACGTCCACTCTTCTACCACCTTGGTAGGAATCCACTACAGGTTTTTGCTAAGGTGCCCTGCCACCAATGATCTGATTCAGGTAGATCAAATAGACCCTTTAGACTTTTGATCAGGTGTCTAAAAACCAAGCACAGGTTTTTGATCAGGTGCCCTGCCACCAACGTTCACTTTTGAAGAGGTGTGAACAAACTCTTTACAGGAGGGGGAAGGAGAGTTAGATTGTCTTCTCTATTTTAAAACAGATTAGAGAAGCATAAGAGACTCTTCAGAACTTATGACAAAATACTGTCACGAGGTTCTGAAGGAGTAAGGCCTGAAGAAGACTAGAGATCTGGATTTAGATGTTCTTCTTCAGCTTCCTTATTTCTTCTTCTTCTTCAAAATCTCTGAGTGTATCTTCCTGGAACAGGAGCACTCAGGTTGAGGAAGAGCAGAAGAGATATCTTCACAGTTGGATAGATATTGCTGTGAGCAGCTGTATCTTCTCAGTTGAATCCTGAGAGCAGCAATATCTTTTCTTTCTTGAAGCCTGCTGAATGTTGATGGTAGCAGTCTTCTTTCACATTTGTTCTACAGCTTTGTCTGTGTGTTTCTGGTCACGGTCTTCTTCTAGTTTAGTTTTGTGTGTGTTGTATATATTCTTTCTTTCTCCAAAAGAACTCTTTAAATAGGTGCAGCAGCAACGGCTCTATTAGAGCAAGACTTTTGTCTTCTTCTCAGATCTTGAATCTGGGCTGCAAATAACACAAAAACAAGTCTTGCAGATATATATCCTATAAAAGGGAAAACTACAGCAGCTGCAATAAATAGACTCATAAAGGATGTTTGATAAATCACATCGGAAATAACTCTTTACAGCCAACGGCTATAAAGGACAGCTGCAGCAATAAAGTCAGATAATAAGACAAAAGACATTGCCAGAAAGAATTGACTTATGCATAAATATAGAAGCACGTTTGCTTTGAGATACATGCATAAGATCAATTAAATAATCCATAATAAAACATGTCAGAAAATATAGGAAATAAAACAACAAATAAAACGCATATAATAATACATATGCAGACCAGAAGATAGTCGAACGATCCTCGACGATCGTCGACCGACCTGCTGAGATCGTCGACCTATCAATAGATAGTCGACCGACTCAGAAAGTCGAACTATCCAGGCAGATAGTCGACCGACCTGCTGAGATCGTCGACCTATCAATAGATAGTCGACCGACTCAGAAAGTCGAACTATCCAGGCAGATAGTCGACCAGAGCTCGACGATCTAGCAGAACGTCGAGCTGACCAGAGACAGACGATCGTCGACCGGCTGATCGACGATAGTCGATCGGCGTTCGACGATAGTCGAACCCGAAAATCCCTTAGCCAGAATTTTACTGGAAAAGAGAAAGCTCTACAACAAGACTTTGACCATAGATAAATCTTGGGTCAAGGACTAAAAGGAAAGACTTAACTCAAATCCAAACTAGGGTACCAACAGGGTTGCTAGATCCCCCTTAAAAAAATGATCTTGTGGTGGCAGGGCACCTGAGCAAAAACCTGTGGTGGCAGGGCACCTGAGCAAAAGCCTGTAGTGGATTTCTACCAGGGTGGTAGAAGAGTGGATGTACCCAGATTTATTGGTGAACCACTATATTTCCTTTTGTCATCTATGATTGTTATTCTTTTTATTTGTGGGTTGTGATTCTTCCTTTATATATATATCACTAGTTTTTAAATCCGCTATAAAACTAAATCATGATTTTAAACTATCTTATTCACCCCTCTCTAGTGTAAAGTAGATCTATCCCTCACTTTAAATTGGTATCAGAGGTTGGTTCTTTGGTTTTATAGGCTAACACTTGAACCATAAGATCTGATAGATTTTATTTTTACCTAGAAATTTATCATGGCACAGAATAATGAATATTCAAGCACTAGACCTCCTGCGTGCAATCTAAATAAGTTTCCACTATGGACGACAATGATCAGACTTTATATGAACTCTATTGATAAAGATATCTACAACTCCATTTTGACAGGTCCAACTCTACTAGTGGCAACAACAAGTACAAGTGTTGTACCACCTCTAGAATGGATAGAAGCCCAGAAGAAAGCAAAGATTGCTGATGTAAAAGTAATGAACACCTTAGCTCAAACAATGTTAGATGACATTTTCCAGAAGGTTGTTGAATGCTCTTCAGCAAGGGACATCTGGAACTCCATCAACACAATGGTTGTTAGATCTGCTGATGAGAGAAAGGATAGAAGATCCCATTTGATCTCTTAATATGAGAATTTCAAGAAGGGAGAATCTGAATCAGTTGCTGAGATGTACATAAGACTTAGTCTCATTATCAATGAGCTGAAAACCTTAGAGAAGGACATCACATTGACAGAAGTCAATGATAAGATCCTCATGTGTTTCCCTAGTGTTAACCTAGAATCCGTGAATAGTTTGCATGGACTTTTCAAACCGGACGGCCTGGTCTCCTAACTGCCACTTTCAGTATGCCGGTCTGTTTTCACTGAAGCTGTGCGGCCTTCGTCCAGGTCGCCGCTAGAGGGTACACAGGGCAGCCCGTCCAGAGGCCGAGCCCCGCAGCTCGTTAGAGGAAGACCGCCAGACTGCGTTGTGAAAGTGAGGCTAAGATCTATCTCAACTCTAGAGGGGGGGTGAATAGAGTATTTTAAAATAATTTTTCACAGTTGAAATAAACAGCACATATAAAATTCAATTTATGATATAGTGTAGAGTGCTAGTAAGAAGTTAAAAACTAAGAAGTAAAAAGCACAGCACACAGCAAACAAATCACACAAACAAACCAGAAGACACAAGGAATTATAGTGGTTCCCCAAAAACCTGGGTACATCCACTCTTCTACCACCCTTGGTAGGAATCCACTCAGGATGAGTTGATCAGGTGTCCTGACACCAATGAGCTTTTGATAAGGTGCCCAAAAACCAAAACTAGATTTTTTGATAAGGTGTCTTGCCACCACTGAGTTTTGACAAGGCTCTCAAAACCAGACAGAACTTTTGAAGGGAGTTCAAGAACCCTTTTACAGCAGGAAAAGAAAAATAAGAGTGAAGGGTGTCTTCTCTGTTCTCAATCAAATGAGAGAAACACAAGTGGATTGATGATGTCAAAGCTCCCCCTGAGATGTAGAAAGGTTCAGGAAAAGAATCTTTGCTCTAGGGTGATAGGTCTTCAGAACTTTGATCTCCAGCACAGGATGGTTTCAGCAAGAAGGCTGAAGGTAAGGTGTCTGGAGTGATGAGATTGTGAACACTTTTCAGTCAGCAAGAAGATTTTTCTTGTGAAGACTTTTCAATCTCTGTATATCTTCTTCTTGTATATTCTCTAAATCTTAATAACACAGAAGAAAGGAATAATAGTTCTCTGACGTTTCCTTGTCCAAAATTAGCCGTTGGGAGTCATAAATGTCTTCCAAAAATAGTCTTGTCTTCTAGAGGAAAGTCCAGCAAACATTCTCTGAATAATTCCTTGAAACTTGCTCCAGAAATAAAGACAAACGGCTGGGAGATCTTCTGACATAAATGCTGATAATATTCAAAAACATTCCAAAGAACAGCAGCATTTGAATTCCTGAAAGCGTCGATCTCTCCAAAGAAAACGTCGATCTGAGCTCTACGATCGTCGAACTGAGCTCAGAGATTAAATGGACAAGCAGACAGAAAACGTCGATCTGAGCTCTACGATCGTCGAACCGAGCTCAGAGACCTGAGAAATAACTTTAGGGAGGGATCGTCGAACTGAGCTAGAAGATAGTCGAGGGGAGTTCGATGACTCAGCAGAAGCTAGACAAAAGCAGATAGTCGATCTGAGCTCGAAGATCGTCGACCGGAGTTCGACGTTTTATTGAAGATGAGCTCAGAGAGTGTCGAACGGAGTTCGACGATTCGTCGACCTTAGCTCGACGTAAATTGCCTTAGACTAAGCTCTTCAACCTTGATCTTGGAATGATCCTGGGGGCAGCTTCAAACCTAAGTTCTAAGCCCTAGACTCATTCTAATGTTGACCTTTTCAACTATACAACTAGGTCAACTGGGATTCCTAAGACAAGCATAGTGATCCTTACCCAAATTAGTAATAGGGTGTTCCAACAATCTCCCCCTATTTGGGTTAGGATTACTATTTACAGACAATCATAGGAAATGAAAAGCATACAACAATACATAAGCTAATTCAAAATGCAGAGAAGATATATAGCAGTAAAGCAGATCACAGATAAATATCAGCAGATATCCAAAGGTGGATGAAATGTTTAGCTTACACAGTTCACTTCCTTTCAGATCCCTTTTTAAATAAAATTTCTCTATTTGGATTCTGACTTTCTTTCTTTGACCTTCTGTCATCCTCTGCACCTAGAGAAGTTTGAGATTTGGGCCTTGGAACAACAGCCTCAGGGTGCAGCTTCATATAGTCTTCTGGATTGAAAAATTTCCTTGATGCATATCTTTCCAGTTCTTTCTTTCTCTGCTCTGATAAGGTAGTTATGTTTGAAGTATCCTTGCCTTGTTCTCTGGCCTTTTTTATTTGATCAAGGGCAGCCAATTCTTTCATTCTGGCTGTCCAGGATACAGGGTTGTTCTCAGGATCTTCAAAAGGAATAGGAGATTCATATCTGTTGATGATTTCAGAAACAGTAGAAGGAGTCCTGGAAACAATAGTGTCTTTCAGCTTTTAAGGAAAAGGACCTGAAGAAGGGTCAGGGTGACCTTGTCCTTCCCTTTGATAGGATCTTTGTTCTCTTTGATTTCCTCTGTAATTACCCCTTCTGGGTTGATATCCTCTTTGATGCTGTCCCCTTTGATATGATCTTTGATAATACTGGGAAGAACTGTGTCTGGAGACTGGAGCTTGAGGAGATGAACCTGAGCCAGAATCTGGAGGAGGAGGAGGAGGAGGCTGATATTGAGAAGATCCTTTTTCATATTTGTCAAGCTTCCTCTTCTTCTTCATAGCTTTCAGTTGATTTTTGGAATATTGCATCCAAGGCTCAGAGATGGGGCAGTCATGCAGGATGTAGTATGGAATATCATTGGAGTCTTTGGCTTTGGCAGGAGGGACTCACATCATTGCTTTACTTCTGGCTTTTCTCTTCTTGGCAATAGTTCTAGCAGAATCATCAGAATCAGTCCTGTATTGGTCACTCTCAGAACTTTGATGTTGATCATACAGATCATCAATTCTTCTGATAAGCTCTTCTTGAGCTTTAAGTTTTGCAGAAACAGCAGGAGCAGGAGGAGAGAGAGCAACAACAGAGCAGGCAGAAACAGGAGCAGACACTGGAGCAGGAGCAGCAATTTCATCAGCATCAATTGCTGGAATCATTTCTATGTCAGCAGTAGTAGCAATTTCAACAGAAGGAGGCACAGTGGCCTTAGTAGCAGCATCAGAGATATCCACAGCCTTCCAGGACTTGATGTAGGAATCAATATGGCTGGGATCACAGGTAGATACAGGCACAATGGCCTTAGACAAATCTTCAGCAGGAGTTGCAGGCAGATAGCTGAAATGGACTGTATCAAATATAGATAGCAGCCTCTACAGATTCAGTGCAAAAGCACATCCAAGAGCTAGAGCTGGAGCAGACATAACATCAGCAGCTGGCACATCCACTTCTTCATAAGGCATCTCCCCCTGCCTTGGTTCAGAGAGAGGTGAATCAAGGCACACAGAAGATGTGATAGCCAGGGAGGAGGAGAGGGAGGCAAGCTTGGTAGACAGCTCCTGTACTTGCTTCAGGAGTGGAGCCAGGGAAGACTCCAGTAGAGATGTCAGCTTGGGAGCTAGCAACTCATACAACCTGTCTGCCAAGCTAGGAAGATCCACATGCTCAAGTGGGGCTTGAGCAGAGGTAGAGGCAAAGGTGGATTGAGGGATGGTGGCTGAAACTGAAAATGTGGAGAAAGGTGGAGAGGGAATGGTTGGTTCAGAAGATGGAATAATGGAGATAGAGGAGGTTGAGGTGGAGATAGGGGAAGTAAGAGATGGTGTGAAGGAGGGTTGAGAGAGAATGTCATGGAGCATTTGTTGAAAGGAGGAAGTTGAGGGTGGCTCAGGAGGAGTAGAGGGTGAATCATCCATGAAGGAATCATCTGTAAGTGAGAAGGATGGTAGGGTGAAGGTTGAATAGGAGAAGAGAGGATGGAATTCCTCTGAGGTGGATAGAGGAGGGGATGGCATGGGTGAGGAAATGGTAATTGGGGATGAGATGATTATGGTGGTGACTGGTGGTGAGGAGGTGACGACTTGGGTGGATATGGCTGGAGGAGGGGAGGAAGCAGGCAGCTCTTCTGCTGAAGGAGTGACTGAAATAGTCCTTGTGCCTGAATGAAGTGTTGCAGCAGCCCTGGAGGGGTTTATGATCTGCCTGTCCCATTTACTGAAGAGGGCACAGGAAAGCCTCTTGGATGCATTGATAAACATGCCAGAGGAGGTTAATAGGTCAGGGCACCTGTTGTGCAGAAAGACCCCTAAGATTCTCCCATAACTAACTGCATTCTTGTTGATCTTCTTCTTAATCAGAGTGAAGAAGATGGAGCCCCAGTCCAGGTGTTTCTTATCTAATAAGGCTCCCATCAGGCAGAACTGATATCTGGAAATGGTGTCATGGGTTGAATGCTTGGCCAATAGCACCTTCCCAACTACATCAGCCAGGAATTGAAATTCGATAGCCAGATTTTTCTTCAGTAGCTTATTAGGGTTTATTGCATTGTGACCCATCCTATCCAGCATGGAGTCAAACTCCTCTCCAGACAGTTCAATGGAGTCTTCTCCAGTACTGAGTTGAAAGACTTCTGTTAAAAGAGCCGGGGATAGAAATACCTGAGTCCCCTTAATGGTGCCGACAACAGAATTCTCAGTCTCGTCTGTTGCGGTAAAACACCACTCTTTAATTTCTTCTGAGGCGATCTTCATCCTTGTAGTCATTATTGGAGTCAGTTGTTGTTCTCGGAATAAGTTTAAGATGTCCTTGAAGCGCTGGTCGCTTCCGTCGAAGGAGTTTATGTCGATGTCAAAGCCTGTGTCGAACTTCATCTTAGCAATAGCAGCACTTGATTCAGCCATATTCACCTACAACAGAAAACCAAAAACGACCAAGCGTAGAGAATTTGGAGGGAAAAGAAAGAAAGTTGCAGAGTATGAAAGCGCAAAGGGAGAACGACGGCTGAAAGAAAGATTTTATATTAAGGTTCGACGCAAAAAAGGAAAATCGTGGAGCTCAGTTCGAAGAAGCGTCGAAGTCAGCTCGACGATTTGGTCAATAGAGGGAAATGAAAAGACGCCAATAGCGTCGAACTCCGTTCGACGTTATTGAGAGCGTCGAGCTCCGCTCGACGACCAAGGATCAGACAGAAGGAAAGCCTAGATTCAACGGCGGCGCTGAACTCAGATCGACGCCTCAAGAACCGTCGATCTCCGTTCGACGTTTTCTGGGAAAACGTCGAGCTCAGTTCAGAGCCAGAACTTATTCTACAGACACAAAAAGAGAGGAAATTTTTGACCTAGTCTTGGTCTGTTTTAGCTTTTCAAAATTTTGTAATTTAATTAAGGCTTCCTCCATCTAACATGCCTAACTGATTTAGGAAGAATCTGTGTTTCTTTTCATCCAAAGGTTTGGTGAAAATATCTCCCCTTTGCAAATCAGTAGGAATATATTGAAGTTCAATTTTATTTTTCTCTACATTGTCTCTTAGAAAATGATGCCTAATTTCTATGTGTTTTGTCCTACTATGGAGGACTGGATTTTGTGCTATACAGATAGCACTAGTATTGTCACAGAAAATTTTAGACTTCTCTAAGTTGTAGCCATAGTCTAAGAGCTGATTCTGTATCCACAATATTTGTGAACAGCAACTGCCTGCAGCCATATACTCAGCTTCAGCAGTTGAAGTTTGTTGGATCTTGTAGCCAACCTTAGAGGGGGGGGGGTGAATAAGGTTCGACGCGTTTCTTGAAATTTAAGTTTTAATTTGTCCACAGAACCAGAGCTTAGGAAACTACTGCAGAGCGTTGGGTAACCAATGTTCTGCGGTACGTTATTCACTCTTTTCTTGTACAAATTAGCTTGTGCGCACACACGTGAAACTAGACTTATCATTCACAAGTAAACATAAGAGGCAATGATATGAAGAAAATATCTCATATGAATCATTAAGTCACACACAATGTTACACTTGTAATTAGGATTGATTTAAAACATGTTTACACACAATACATACAACTTGGATCTCCATGACGCCGGAGATCAGAGGCGGTGAATAAAACTCTTGGGTTTTCTATACCGACCCAAAACCCGGACCGGTTGGCTCTTCACATTCTCTCCGAAAGGTCTTAGAGCCGCTCTTCACCTTCACACCCGGAAGGGTCTTAGAGCCGCTCTTCACTTTCTCCCCGAAAGGTCTTAGAGCCGCTCTTCACCTCCACAACCGGAAGGGTCTTAGAGCACTGCTAGATCCCCGATCTAGACGCCCCAAATCCCGGGACGATTTTCCACGGAATCCAACCCGGATTCCGACGACCTTCCCCGGTCGATTTCCCTTACCACTTACAACAATAGAAGAAGAAAAAGATACAAAAAGAGATTACAAAATATATTCGTTAAAGTTTAGGTTCTCCCTCTTGAGAAGTTCTCCGGATAGATCTACGGCCGGTGCTTGTGATCTTCGATGGAAAGCACCCGGTCGCTAGACGTAGACGATGCGAAGCCTTGATCGCCGGAGTTCTTCGATCTCGAACGGGAGGAAGAAGCCTTGCTTTTTCTTTGACGAAGACGAGTAGAACGGACGTAGGAAGACGGCCGAACTTGGTATTCCTGGAGCACTTCGTCAATAATCTCTGGAGGCCTAGGTCTTGAGGAAACGGCGCTGCTTTTTATACGTCTTGGAGAAAATAGACTACCGCCTGCGATAACTCTATCGCCGGGCGGTAAGTTCGCGCGTAACGCCTGCCAGCTGTCTCCACACGTCTCCCGAAACGGCAACTATAACTGCTCATTAAGGAAACTGCCGTTTCAAGAGAGCTATCGCCGGGCGGTAATGGTTACCGCGCCCAGTCAGAGCGATAGCGCCATTTCGCCAAATAATTCTACCGCCTGCGATAAGACTATCGCCTGAGCGGTAGGTACCATCGTCGACGATCGTCCCCTTGATGCACGTCGACCGGATACCGCCGGCGGTAGCGTCCTGTCGCCGGGCGGTAGCTTTTGATTGTCGACGATCCTTCCTTAGCTGATAATTGGGCCGTCGACCATCGAACCGATATGCGTCGATCAAGATGGTTACCGCGCTGCGATAAGGTTATCGCCGGGCGGTAGTAACCTTTTGAAGCTCTTCTCCTTTCCTTTCACCTGTCAGCCTGCACACTCTATCACACAACCAATCTCATCAAATACAAGCAGGGAGTTGATATTCTCAAACCTAAGGAGTGTGAAACCATGTTCCAACAAACTCCCCCTTTTGATAATATCAATCCCGTTCATGATAAACCAAAATCAAGTAGATAGAGTGCCAGAATAGATGTATGTAGCAACGTAGAACAGTATAAAGTAGAGTATCAGAGTAAAATGAACATAGAACAGTATAAAGTAGAGTATCAGAGTAAAATGATATTGAACAAATAAGCAATACACACCTATATCGATCCCGTTCAATCCTGTTCTATCCTACTACATACTCCCCCTATCGGTGGGACGCTCCCCCTATCTATGAGCACACACACACCTCAATACGCTCCCCCTATCATGAACACTACCTCCAATACCTTCTCCCCCTTTGATAATATCAAAAGAATGGGCGAGGCCAACCGACCAAGGAGGATGAAAATTGTAGGCGAGAGATAACGTAATATAGACCCACAAAGCACTTAAAATCAGAGAATTGTAAAACAGGGTCAAAATCAGGAGCAAACGCTAATCAGAGTGAAGAAATTGGACTATATGCACGAGACATAGCACACATCAAGTATGACATGAATGTTTGCAAGGTTTAGATAAATAGAGAGAAAAATAGGCAAACACAAATATCGTCATGAGAGAAAAAAATGTGCCAGTACGTATTGTGCGAAAAGCATCGAATGTAGTTGAGGTCCAATTCTTATGCGCGGAAGATTTAAATAAGATAATGACATGTGCACGTGTAGCATCAAGAGACAAAACATTCAATAGAGATATCATGCAGACATGTTTTATATCAAGCAAACTAACGATGCTAACACCAAAGAGATATAGTGAAAAATCACGTCACATGACATAGTGCGGCATAAAGAAATTAAATCAAGGGCACAAATCATAAAGTGTAGTCCATGCACAAGATCGAAACGACTTTGTAATCCAAGGTGCTCACCCTCACAACGCTTATGAAGACTTATCAGGAGGGATGAGTAGTGCTTGGGGGGTCTGTAAGCGGGATTTGATGGCCATCATTTTATTTTGAGTTAGGCCATCAATTTTATACATAAGCAAAGCAGAACAAGACCCCAAGTCAATCGAAATCTACCCACATAGGTAGATCCACTTTAACTTGTTTACATTGGACATATGCGTTTCTAGTTTTGGCCCAAAAATTTAATTAGCATAGACACGCGCAATTTGATTTCATGACATTGATTGTTCAAGATATATCAGATATGTTAAATTTAGTGTCACGATTTATAACATGTCAGCTTATTATCTCAGGTTGAGTGCATGATCAAGTGGTGTGTGAGTGGTGTAGTCATTATCGTAAATAAATCCTCACACATACTTAGAGGCGTAGACAACGTACACCCACATTAATTTTCGCACTCAATAGCTAGACAAAAATTAAACTTCGCTCATCATGACCGAATACCAATGTGCCGTACAAATTGACAAGAAGATTAGCAAACATTGTATATACTTGAAAATATACCACGACTCGGTCATATGAGCCCCCATGAGATAAAAAAACGCACTTTGGCCCTAAAACGACCACCATTTGTCTACTATATGGACACCCATGATTTTCGTGTGTACTTATATGCGAGTTAGAGTACTATCACCTGCGGTAGTACTACCGCTCCGCGGTAACTCCGGAATAGATATGCTGTAGGTTATTTCAGATCCGCCCACACGCATTCTCACCTTGCATCCCTTTTGGAAAGAAGCTTCTCCAGCTCTACAGATCTCCTTTGATTCCAGGTAATGCTCTATCCTTTCTCATTTTTGCTTGATTTCTTGTTTAGGATCCATATGAGATGTCTTTGTGGAGTAGATGTGTTCTCTCATGGCATTTTTATATCCACTTCTTCACGGATCTCCTCTCACATATCCCCCTTTTTGAAAAATATTGCCATTGTTTTAGTCTATTTCGGATCTACGCTTTAAGAGGTGAAAAATATTGCCATTGTTTGTAAAGGATCCGAAATGCGGAGGAGAAAAAAGAGATACTTTCACATGTTTCATTTTTAGATTTTTATTGTCGGATCTCATCTCCTCTTTCAAGATTTACGAAGTTCATATATAGATCTATGAAAAACATGGAGATTGGAGTGGTTTTTACAAAAAAAAATCGATTTTTTAGCTCAAAACGGCGGAAAGAGGTGAAGTGCAGTCCGTCGAGCTACCGCCGGCGATAGCTAATTATCGCCTGCGATAGCTCCCAGATTTCACTAAATTTTTGTGAATTTTCAGTTTTGGATCCCAGTTCCTGATTTGAGTTTTTGAATGTTGTTTCATGCAGGAAATGGCCTCCTCGAGCGCACACTCTGGACGTCGAAGTGTTTCAAAACGAAACCGTGGAGAGACTACGCACCCCGCTATAGACAACGCCACTGTGAGCATTCCTATGCTCATAGAAATTGATGATCGGTATACTCATATCTATGAGTATCTCGAAGAATCGGGCGTGTTGGCGGTGATATCAGATGGGTGTTCCTTTTCCTCCGCTCTCGTTCGAGAGTTCTACAACAACTTGAGGGATCCATCTCTGATGCGTCTGGGAGGAGGAGTTCAGTCTTGCATCGGGGATGAGATAGTTACTATCACCCATGCCGACCTGGAGACGAAGTACGTGTGGCCATCCAACCTTCCATACTTGGATGTTGTAGAATCCTTCAGGACAGCACGGGATTGGAGAGTGATGAACGAGGTTCTCCATGGAGCGGAGGGGCGTCCTGACTTTTTCACTTCGGTGGACACACTCACACTAGTTGCTCGGATAATTCAGGATATCCTCCGCCATTCGCTGATGTTCAAGGCAGGAGATACTCGAAAGGTCACGGCTCAGCTATCCATGGTGACCTATCACATTATAGCGCAGAAGCCATTCAGCGTTTCAGATCTCATCCTGTCTATCATGAGGTATACTTTTCGCCTCAAGTCCCCCGATCGTCAGCGGGTAAATACACTCCCTTTGGGAGGAGTCATCCAGACCATCCTGAAGATCAAGTACCCGACCATCGACTGGACCTCCTATCCCATTGACATTGTTCCTCAGGTCTATCATGTAGGAGAGATACCGGCTGCTTCACGAGTGCGACCACAGGTGCCACCTCCGGAGCCATCGGTACCCCGGTCGGGATCTCTTCGCGAGGCAAGTCGTGGAATTCATAGCCTCATGGAGGAGCAGGGAAAGGAGATCAAAGGCATGAAGAAGATGCTTAAGAAGATCATGAGGAAGCTCAGCATTTCTTCAACATCCTCTGATGAACAGGCGTGATCCCATTTTTCTTTGTACCTTTTCGAGTTTTTAGATTTATGAACAATTAAAAATTGATGTAATAATACAGGTACCGGCCCGAACATTTTTCTTGAATGTTTTTGGTTTCATTTTATGTGGGCAATTTAATCTCTATTTTGTTATCACTTGATTATGCGTGAAAAGTGGATTTTGATCAGTATTAATTTGCTCCTAAGCTCTTTGAGTCCCGCACAACTAAAACAGACGTACGATGTGAAGTAGGAGATAGTCATGACGTGATCAAGTGTGTCATTCTACTTCACTAACGGGACATACTTAGGAGTTGAGAGGTTTGGGTATCCAGAAGGAGCCGAGAATGACTTTCCTTTTGGGAACCCAACTATGTTGTGATACAGTTGAACCCGGTGAAGGAGGGTTTGCCCGGTCTATCGGACTGGGCGTGCTACGTCGCGTGACTGGTCTCCATTCATACCTTGGTTTGATGTTTTTCTTATGTTGCAGATTCTCTTTTGGATGTCTAGGAGTCCTTACGTGAGAGATTGTGGTTGGGCACAATTGTCTTTGTGAATTAATCATGTTGAGATTACTTTCTGACATGAAATACTTCTTGTTACCATACTGACTCATAGCATAAAGACTTTTTGAAGGATATCTGCGTTCAATTGGTTTTGTAAATGGAGTAGTTGGTTTTCGCCAGTGGATATGATTTTCATATTTGAGGTTTTCACTCGCGTTGGCTTGAAGTTTACTACTCCCTTTGATTTTCCTAACTGACGTGAGTGAGCTTGTGTTCAACGTGCGTTTGGAATTTTCTTGATATTGCACGTTTATGTGTTGAGAATTTTTCTTTAAAATTTCCTTAAGCACGTTGATTTTCGTTTCCAAATCTTCATTTCTCTGTTTGAGATTTGTTCTCGCTTTGGTGTAGGCAGTTGTGCTATTCTTGAGTATTGCGACTATTGAGTTAATGTGGGCTTCATACTTATTTCTGTATTCTTCGAAGACCTTACTCATCTCAGTGATTTCAACTCTATATTCCACGCACTTAGCACACTCCCCCTTTGACGCTAAGTTTTCTAGAAACAGTTTCTCATTTTGTTCTCTTAGAGAAATGCACTCTTTCTCTTCCTCCTCACGTTTCTCTTTTAACTTCTCACAATTTATACAAAGTGTAGAGTTGTCCTCTAAAGAGCATACAGGAGAACTAGACACGACAGTGGAAGATTCTACACTAACATTTGCTTTTAAAAGGTTATTTTCCAAGAGTAGTTTTGAATTAATATTTTTCAGTTTCTTAAGTCTACGCCTATTCATATTCAGCATATTCAGTGTATAAACAGACTTGTATACACGGAGAGAGTTTGAGTTTCTTACAGCGCTCTTGGACGAGGCAAGATTTGAACACAAGGTTCCTTTATCATCTTCCCCTTGGCTCTTCTCATCCAGTGACAGATGTTCATCTCCCCTCTTGCTTGACGTGTCTGTCTTGACTTCGTCCAAGAGTGCATCTCCATTTGACTCGTCACTTGGATCTATAAGAAACTGCTCGAAGTCATTATCTGCAGGATGAGAACTATAAGTAGACTCAAGATATTCCCATATCTCATATGCAGTGGAACACATGTGAATGCGTTTAAAAATTTCTTGACTAAGCCCACAAAACAAACTGTTCATAGCCTTGGCATTTAAAAAACACTCGTGCTTATTTAGGCTATAAGGGGGCTTGGTACAAGTAATGTTCCAAACTTCTACATCCGTTAGCATAAGAAATTTTCTCATTAGAGTTCTCCATTCGTTATAGTTCACTCCTATAAAGAGAGGTGGTGCAAACACATTTTCGGTGTACAATTTTTCATCCCCACTCATCAGTCCATGATGGAGGTTGGCCATTATTCCCGGTGGTGAAACCGTTTTGGAATAACCTGGCTCTGATACCACTTGTTGGATCTTGTAGCCAACCTTAGAGGGGGGGGGGTGAATAAGGTTCGACGCATTTCTTGAAATTTAAGTTTTAATTTGTCCACAGAACCAGAGCTTAGGAAACTACTGCAGAGCGTTGGGTAACCAATGTTCTGCGGTACGTTATTCACTCTTTTCTTGTACAAATTAGCTTGTGCGCACACACGTGAAACTAGACTTATCATTCACAAGTAAACATAAGAGGCAATGATATGAAGAAAATATCTCATATGAATCATTAAGTCACACACAATGTTACACTTGTAATTAGGATTGATTTAAAACATGTTTACACACAATACATACAACTTGGATCTCCATGACGCCGGAGATCAGAGGCGGTGAATAAAACTCTTGGGTTTTCTATACCGACCCAAAACCCGGACCGGTTGGCTCTTCACTTTCTCTCCGAAAGGTCTTAGAGCCGCTCTTCACCTTCACACCCGGAAGGGTCTTAGAGCCGCTCTTCACTTTCTCCCCGAAAGGTCTTAGAGCCGCTCTTCACCTCCACAACCAGAAGGGTCTTAGAGCACTGCTAGATCCCCGATCTAGACGCCCCAAATCCCGGGACGATTTTCCACGGAATCCAACCCGGATTCCGACGACCTTCCCCGGTCGATTTCCCTTACCACTTACAACAATAGAAGAAGAAAAAGATACAAAAAGAGATTACAAAATATATTCGTTAAAGTTTAGGTTCTCCCTCTTGAGAAGTTCTCCGGATAGATCTACGGCCGGTGCTTGTGATCTTCGATGGAAAGCACCCAGTCGCTAGACGTAGACGATGCGAAGCCTTGATCGCCGGAGTTCTTCGATCTCGAACGGGAGGAAGAAGCCTTGCTTTTTCTTTGACGAAGACGAGTAGAACGGACGTAGGAAGACGGCCGAACTTGGTATTCCTGGAGCACTTCGTCAATAATCTCTGGAGGCCTAGGTCTTGAGGAAACGGCGCTGCTTTTTATACGTCTTGGAGAAAATAGACTACCGCCCGCGATAACTCTATCGTCGGGCGGTAAGTTCGCGCGTAACGCCTGCCAGCTGTCTCCACACGTCTCCCGAAACGGCAACTATAACTGCTCATTAAGGAAACTGCCGTTTCAAGAGAGCTATCGCCGGGCGGTAATGGTTACCGCGCCCAGTCAGAGCGATAGCGCCATTTCGCCAAATAATTCTACCGCCTGCGATAAGACTATCGCCTGAGCGGTAGGTACCATCGTCGACGATCGTCCCCTTAATGCACGTCGACCGGATACCGCCGGCGGTAGCGTCCTGTCGCCGGGCGGTAGCTTTTGATTGTCGACGATCCTTCCTTAGCTGATAATTGGGTCGTCGACCATCGAACCGATATGCGTCGATCGAGATGGTTACCGCGCTGCGATAAGGTTATCGCCGGGCGGTAGTAACCTTTTGAAGCTCTTCTCCTTTCCTTTCACCTGTCAGCCTGCACACTCTATCACACAACCAATCTCATCAAATACAAGCAGGGAGTTGATATTCTCAAACCTAAGGAGTGTGAAACCATGTTCCAACAAAGTTGACACAGATGTTTGTTTCTTACAGAACCAAGAGACAAGTCTATCACCAAGGAACTGACAAGTTCCACTGGTGCTTTTCCTGTCTATTCTGCATCCAGCATAATCAGCATCTGAGAATCCAGTTAAATCAAATGCTGAATCTTTTGGATACCAGAGACCTAGATTTGGACAACTTTTTACATACCTAAGAATTCTCTTAACTAAGATTAAATGTGACACTCTAGGGCTAACTTGGAATCTAGCACAAATACATGTGGCAAACATTATATCAGGCCTACTAGCTGTAAGGTACAATAAAGAGCCAATTATTGCTCTATATGTTGTCTGATCAACAGGTTTCCCATGTTCATCAGCATCTATTACAGCATTTGAGGGCATGGGTGTTTTCATACATGATGCATCAGACATACCAAATTTCTTAACTAATTCTTTTGCATACTTGATTTGAGAAATAAATATGCCTTCAGTATGTTGCTTGACTTGCAGTCCTAAGAAGAAGGACAGCTCACCCATGCTACTCATTTCAAATTTAGAGTGCATAAGCTTGGAAAACTTTTTGCACAATTTTGAATCAGTAGAACCAAAAATAATGTCATCTACATAAATTTGCACTAGTAGGGTATGGGACTTATGGGTTCTAATAAAAAGAGTTTGGTCTACTCTCCCCCTAACAAAATCATTTTCCAGAAGAAAGCATGCTAGGGTCTCATACCATGCTCTAGGAGCTTGCTTGAGTCCATATAATGCTTTATGCAATTTGAAAACATAATCAGGGTGAGTTAGAGAGATAAAACCTGGAGGTTGTCTAACATAGACTTCCTCTTTGATGTCCCCATTGAGAAATGCACTCTTTACATCCATTTGATACACTTTGAAACCTTTGTGAGCAGCATAGGCTAGGAATATCCTGATGGCTTCCAGCCTTGCAACTGGTGCAAATGTCTGATCATAGTATATTCCTTCTTGTTGAGAGTACCCTTGAGCAACTAGCCTTGCCTTGTTTCTGACTATAACTCCTTGATCATCCAGCTTGTTCCTGAATACCCACTTTGTTCCAACAATGGGATGATCCTTTGGCTTAGGCACTAGTTCCCAAACCTTGTTCCTTTCAAATTGATGCAACTCCTCTTGCATTGCAATGATCCAGTGTGGATCTTGCTCTGCATCTTGAATGGATTGAGGCTCAATTTTAGATAGGAAGCAAGTGTGCATCAGGTTTTGGTTGACCTGACTTCTAGTTTGCACACCAGCTGAGATCTCTCCAATTACTTGGGTGATTGGATGATCTCTTGTTGTTACTAAGTCAACAGGGAGTGTTGATTGTTCACCAGCCTGTGTTGTTATCTCCTCTAGTGGAGCAGCAACTGGCTCTTCAGGATGATTTTCTTCAAGATGTTGAACTTCTTCTTCATCATCACTGCTCTCATTCTTTTCAGCAACTTGCAGTTTGTTCAAGTCTTCAGCTAGAGAATGTACCTGCAGAGGTTCTATGGTAGAAGCATTCTTCTCCTTGAAAGACATGTTAGCTTCATCAAAAATAATATGAACAGATTCTTCAATTTTACAGGAAGATTTATTATAAACCCTATAAGCCTTGCTGATCATGGAGTATCCCAGAAACACTCCTTCATCAGCTTTAGCTTGGAATTTTGCTAGATATTTCTTGTCATTATTATGAATAAAACAAGTGCAACCAAAAACTTTGAAATAGCCTATTTTAGGTTTCTTTCCTTTGAGCAATTCATAAGGAGTCTTGCCCTTCAGCTTGTGTATCAGGCTTCTGTTCAACACATAGTTGGAGGTGTTCACTGCCTCAGCCCAAAAGGACAGAGGTAAGTGAGCATCTGCCAATAATATAGTTGCAGATTCAATGAGTGTTCTATTTTTCCTTTCAGCTACCCCATTTTGTTGAGGAGTTCTAGGAGCTGAGAAGGTGTGCCTGATCCCTTCACTCTGACAGAACTCTTGCATGAGAAGAGAATCAAACTCTGTCCCATGATCACTTCTGATCAGGGCAATGTGAGTGTTGAACTCAATCTGAATGCATTTGAGAAAATCTGTCAAACACTTGAAGTTATCAGACTTCTTCCTCAGAAAGAATACCCAAGTGAATCTTGAGAAGTCATCTACAACCACTAAAGTATAGGACTTCCCTCCTAGGCTTTGCACAGATATGGGTCCAAAAAGATCCATGTGCAATAGGTACAAAATCCTAGGTGAATCACTCTTATTAATTGATTTAAAACTACTTTTAGTTTGCTTGCCTAATTGACAAGCCTTGCAAAGTCCTTCCTTCTTGTAGGGACCAGAAGGTAGTCCTTTAACAAGGTTGTCTTTAGATAGCTTAGCAATGGTTCTAAGGTTAATATGCCCTAGTCTCTTATGCCATAAAACATTAGATTTTGAAATGGAATTAAACAGGCAAATATCTACCACTGGTGAATGAAAATCCACTAAGTAAATGTTACCTCTTCTGTTACCTGTCAACACAGTTGTGTTGTCCACTGACTTGACTTTGCATATGGCTTTGTTGAAGGTCACTTGATATCCTTCATCACACAGTTGACTGATACTTATCAAGTTGTGCTTGAGTCCTTCAACATATGCCACCTTCTTGAATGTGACTGGGCCAATTTTGACTGCACCATATCCTTTTGTAGTTCCAAAGCTTGAGTCTCCAAAAATTACTTTGGGTCCAAGCTTGGCTTTGAAGGAAGTGAAGTTATCCTTGTCCCCTATTATGTGCTTTGAGCACCCACTATCCAGATACCATTGATGGTTTGATGCTGGATAGGTCTTCACCTACACAAAAACAGCTTATTTGTTTTTGACCCAGTTAACCTTGGGCCTAGGTTGATATCCCTTGAATTCTGAAATAAAGGACATCCCAGGTTGATCCTTATAACCTTCAGGATGGTATCTCCTAGGAGGTACTATCCATTCAGTATAGGGATTAAAGCCTTGGGATGTGGAGCTTCTAGGATTGAATCTGAATGTGCCATTGAAGGTGTGTTCACAAGCCTGAACTCTGTTCGACGATCGTCGAACTGAGGTCGACGATCTTGGGTCAGATCGTCGATCTCCATTCGAAGATCGATTATGCTGAAGTTCAGAGTTTGGATATCGTCGAGCTGAGGTCGACGATCTGTAGTTAGATCGTCGAGCTCTGTTCGACGATCGTCGAGCTCTGCTCGACGCCATCTGTTGAGCTGAGTTCTTCTCTGACAGATCTGCATTCTTCCTGGGTACCTCTATTACTCCCTTTCCTTTGTCAGAGACAAACTTGATTGGAGTTGTCAAAATTATAGGTTGGCTGGATGAAGCACCCAAGCCCAGTGTGCTATTAAATCTAGAGTTCACTGTGCTTGTAATGTCCATCAGTCTTATACTTCTCCCATTTAGGGATTCTTCAAACTTTTTGGCCTTTGATAGCTCATTCTTCAGTGAGGCTATCTCCTCCCTACAGCATTCTAACTCCTCAGAGAGTTTGAGGTTCTTTGAGTTTAGGACACTATGCTCAGATAATTGATTCCTGAGAGAGATTATCTCCTTCTCAGATTTTAATAGATCTAGACACAGTGTCTTAAATTCATCTTTGAAGTCTTCAGAATTAAAATCAAAAGAGTTGATTACCTGATCCTCATCTGGTTGACTTTCTGAATCTGAATCTGATTCTTCATCAGAGTTTTGCTGTGATGCATTGATAGCCATCATGCAAAATTCTTTTTCATCTGCATCATCCTCATCATCACTGGAGCTGGATGAGGCTTCAGATTCCTCTTCAGTCTCACTCCATGTCTCAGCAACAAAGCCCTTCCTTGTATGTTTGTTCTTGCTGGAGGAGGCTTTGTCTGAGCTATTCTTCTTGTAATCCTTTTCTTTTCTTCTTTCTCTTCTTTCCCTTTTGTCCTTATTTTTGTTTTCTGGACAGTCAGGCACAATGTGGCCTGGTTTCCTGCAACCAAAGCATATGATTTCTTTATTGTTATTTGATTTATCATACCTTGGTTTATCATGACCCTTGTATGGTTTCTTTCTGAAGTCTTTTCTGGCCATCTTGTAGAATCTTTTGGCCAGTAGACTTATGAGCTCATCATTTCCTGTGGCTTTATCTTCAGGCTCCTCTTCAACAGCTTTGAAGGCTATGGTCTTTTCTTTCCTTGTAGCTGGAGAGATAGCCTTTTGTTCTTCTTCTCTATTTTTAATGAGCAGCTCATAGGATTTTAGCTTGCCCAGGAGAGCTTCAGTAGTAATCTCATTTAAACTTCTGGCATCCTTAATTGGCCAGATTCTTGAATCCCAAGTGCTGGGGAAGCACATCAGGATTTTGTCATTCAGCTCAGTCAGTGAGATTTCTTTGTCTAGGGTTTTAGCTCATTGACAATTAGACTTAGTCTATTGTACATGTCAGCCACTGATTCAGCTTCTCCCTTTTTGAAGTTCTCATATTGGCTTATCAGATGAGATCTTCTATCTTTCCTTTCATCAGCAGATCCTGAGACAATTTCAGAGAGTTTGTCCCAGATTTCTTTGGCTGAGTGGCATTCAGCTACCTTCTGAAAGATTTCATCAGACATTGTTTGGGCTGAGATGTTCATAGCCTTAGTATCTGCAGTCTTCCACTTCTTTATATCTGCATCTGTTCCAGAAGGAGGTGGGACAGCATTTGTACTTGAGCTTGCTGGTGGAGTTGGACAAACTGTCAAGACAGAATTGAAAATGTCTTCATCAATAGAATTCATGTATAATCTAATCCTTGCCTTCCAGAGTGCAAACTTAGAAAGGTTGCACACTGGTGGTCTGGTGCTTGCATAATCTTTGTTCTGTGCCATATCTTTAAATAAAAAGGAAGATGTAGAGAAAATAATCCCCTTAAGAGATTGATCTTATCAAGGATCTTTTGGTTCAGGTGTTAGCCTGTATGAGCAACCAACCTGGCTCTGATACCAATTGAAAGTGAGGCTAAGATCTATCTCAACTCTAGAGGGGGGGTGAATAGAGTATTTTAAAATAATTTTTCACAGTTGAAATAAACAGCACATATAAAATTCAATTTATGATATAGTGTAGAGTGCTAGTAAGAAGTTAAAAACTAAGAAGTAAAAAGCACAGCACACAGCAAACAAATCACACAAACAAACCAGAAGACACAAGGAATTATAGTGGTTCCCCAAAAACCTGGGTACATCCACTCTTCTACCACCCTTGGTAGGAATCCACTCAGGATGAGTTGATCAGGTGTCCTGACACCAATGAGCTTTTGATAAGGTGCCCAAAAACCAAAACTAGATTTTTTGATAAGGTGTCTTGCCACCACTGAGTTTTGACAAGGCTCTCAGAACCAGACAGAACTTTTGAAGGGAGTTCAAGAACCCTTTTACAGCAGGAAAAGAAAAATAAGAGTGAAGGGTGTCTTCTCTGTTCTCAATCAAATGAGAGAAGCACAAGTGGATTGATGATGTCAAAGCTCCCCCTGAGATGTAGAAAGGTTCAGGAAAAGAAGCTTTGCTCTAGGGTGATAGGTCTTCAGAACTTTGATCTCCAGCACAGGATGGTTTCAGCAAGAAGGCTGAAGGTAAGGTGTCTGGAGTGATGAGATTGTGAACACTTTTCAGTCAGCAAGAAGATTTTTCTTGTGAAGACTTTTCAATCTCTGTATATCTTCTTCTTGTATATTCTCTAAATTTTAATAACACAGAAGAAAGGAATAATAGTTCTCTGACGTTTCCTTGTCCAAAATTAGCCGTTGGGAGTCATAAATGTCTTCCAAAAATAGTCTTGTCTTCTAGAGGAAAGTCCAGCAAACATTCTCTGAATAATTCCTTGAAACTTGCTCCAGAAATAAAGACAAACGGCTGGGAGATCTTCTGACATAAATGCTGATAATATTCAAAAACATTCCAAAGAACAGCAGCATTTGAATTCCTGAAAGCGTCGATCTCTCCAAAGAAAACGTCGATCTGAGCTTTACGATCGTCGAACTGAGCTCAGAGATTAAATGGACAAGCAGACAGAAAACGTCGATCTGAGCTCTACGATCGTCGAACCGAGCTCAGAGACCTGAGAAATAACTTTAGGGAGGGATCGTCGAACTGAGCTAGAAGATAGTCGAGGGGAGTTCGACGACTCAGCAGAAGCTAGACAAAAGCAGATAGTCGATCTGAGCTCGAAGATCGTCGACCGGAGTTCGACGTTTTATTGAAGATGAGCTCAGAGAGCGTCGAACGGAGTTCGACGATTCATCGACGTTAGCTCGACGTAAATTGCCTTAGACTAAGCTCTTCAACCTTGATCTTGGAATGATCCTGGGGGCAGCTTCAAACCTAAGTTCTAAGCCCTAGACTCATTCTAATGTTGACCTTTTCAACTATACAACTAGGTCAACTGGGATTCCTAAGACAAGCATAGTGATCCTTACCCAAATTAGTAATAGGGTGTTCCAACACGTTGCCTTCTCCTTGCTTCTCTCTTTTCCCTGCTTCCCGTCACCCCTGCCTAGTTCTCCTGTACCCCGGGCAGCCGGTGATTTTAACCCTGCCCGTTTGGGCAGGCACCCTAGCCTATAAATAGGGGGCGGCAGCACACCCAAAGCACACTAACTCGGGTCTAGGAGCTCGCTTGTTGAGAGCTGCGGTCTCGAGTCTAGTGCATCGCGGCCTGTTGGCCGGCCGGCTTCTTTTCTTCTCTCTTTTTTATCCTTTCAAAGTGTAACCGCTTGTTTTTTAATAAGAGGAAAGCCCGTCGCAAGAGTGATATTCAGGCCGCGGCGGGCGAAGTGTGGTGTCGCCGCATCTTGCGGCTTGCTCTTGTTTCTGCTCTAACCGCTAGTAACCGGCTACTCGGCAGTCTCTCCTCCTTTTCTCCTCTCCCCCCCCCCCCAGTGCTCGAACCGTTAGCTGGCGGTGCACGATTTCTTATCGCATTTCGTGCATCAACAGTTAACACGTAACCTTCAGATCCCGAGTGGTCGATGAAATCAGCGGACTAAGAACGTAAGACCGCTCTAACCGCAAGATCTCGGCGGCTAGACATAGAAGTCGCGCAGCCTCGGTTATTGTTTTCAGTCCGGCACCAGCCCGCTAGCTTTCTTTCTGGTCTCCTCACCGGCCTCTACTATCAACAAGCCGTCTGTTCAAGCCGCAGTTGTTCGGCGGTTTTCAAAGTCCCAATTGGTTATTTTCTCTTCTATTTTATATGGATTTTGCAAAGGAACAAGGCGACTCTAATTTTTTATCAACCGTTACGGATCCCTCAAAAGCGCAAGGTGCTTCTTATCAAAGTAACAGAATGTTTGACACAAGTAGTGACTTATCTGCCGAGCAAATCGAGTGCACGTCGCGATACGCAGCACGAGAAATGCTCAACCCTCCTTTTGAAATTCCTAGACCAAACGTGACATATCGTCATAATTGTGATCATGGGGAGAAAGAGCCTCCTTCTAGAGAGGATTACATTCTTTCTCCGTTCATCAACAAAATTCATTGGGAGGTTGTTGCTGATGATTTCAGAGTGCCTCGTCTACCTGAATATTCCGGACTTGATGATCCCGTTTCTCATCTGCAAGCTTTTGAATCGGCTATTTCATTAAGGAAAGTGTCAAATGGTATCAAATGCAAACTCTTTATTATATCTTTTGGTGATCATGCAAGGGAATGGTTCTACAATTTACCGCCTCGATCTATCACTAGCTTTAAAGATTTGCGAAAGCAATTTCTCTCGAAGTTAGGAACTTACAAGAAGCGGAAAAGGGACATAGGAGCTCTCTTTCGAATCAAGCAGAGGGATGACGAGTCTAATCCAGACTTTGTCGATCGTTTTTAGATGGAAATTCTGGATGTTATCAACGTTCATCAAGATTATTATTGACATGCTTTTGTAAACGGACTTCGGGATGGCCCTCTAAAGTTCAAGCTCACTATGAAAGATCCCGAGACTTATGGAGATCTTATCGATATCGTCAATAAATTCTTAATGGGTGAAGAAGTAAACAAAAACTACGTCTCGTCTTTGAATCAGGAAGCATCCCAGGAAATTTCTGATAATCAACAGCTTAGTTCTTCGCAGGCTATTTCACAATTCAGAAGTCACGAGTCTCTTCCTCACCCTCAAAATATACCTGCAATACCTCTTCAGCTGGATGATACGTTTAAGTCGGTAGAGGCACGTCCTATAGTATCCGTCGATCCTAAAATTCTAAAACATGAAAAACGTTCAGACAAGTATATCACGTTTAAAATCTCTATGAAAGATCTCCTGGATGTTCTTCAAAGAATGCCAATGTTCAAAAAGCCTCGACGCATGAAATCTAAAATCAAATATCGGCATGAAGAACTTTTCTGTAAGTATCACAAGGATATAGGCCATCTACTAGAAGATTGCTTGGCTTTTTCGAAACTTGCAGATGAACTGGCAAAGGCTGGAAAATTGCAAGATTATGTCGTGCAGTGATCCTTTTGCATATTCTTATCTAACAGAGTCAGTAGTACAGACATTTTTGGTTTTCTTGATAATGAAGGTGCTTAAGATTGGAATAACAGAGCATTTATATGCCATCTGGATCGAGTTACAAACATATATCCTTTGATTACATTCTTCAGTTCATACATGCATGCATACGCCATTTAAATCTTATATCCTTAGCTTTTCTCACATCCGTTCACATGGATGTAAAGCGCCTTTTGACAAAAGCAATATTGTTTATATCGTGCTAAGTTCATAAGCCCTTCACATACCGCTTGACATCAGTCGCAGATGTGTAGTGGTGAGTTCGCTTGACATCAGTCGCAGATATTGCATACTTATCCTGCTTGACAACAGTCGCAGATATTACGTATTTATCCCGCTTGACATTAGTCACGGATATTACGTACTTATCCTGCTCTGCTACAATTGCAGATATTGTGTACTTATCCCGCTCGACATCGGTCGCAAACATTGAACTTTAGCCTTGCTTATGTGTTCTTTGTGTGGAAAGCAAAGCCTCGAGCACCTTCCCACATTGTCACATAAGTTTGTAGCTCTTCCTATTTTTGCAGATTAGCGCTAACTTCTTATCCATCTTACGGTGTTAAGGTCTGCACTAGTTGGTTTATATTATCAGCCCGCAGACCGCGCGGTTTGGTTTTCCGATTTAATTTATTCGGCTTATTACGGACTATCTACCGTGTTATTATTAATATGATTATGAATACGGCTGACTTCGATTCTGTTATCAAGTTCTCGGTCTAAGTCCACCGGTTTATGGCTTGCATAAATATCTTCAGTCACCGACTTGAATATATTATACAACAAGCCGTAGGTTGCTTATCTCCCGCCCTTAAGTTATCTCATATGGAAAATGCGGTTTGGATCGGTATTCACCCAAGTCATGAACATCTGTTATCTTTGAAGACCGAAGAAGCTAAAGTAAGTGGCCGCGCGGCTTCCCGATAGTCGGTCTATATGTTCGGGCATATGGCTGTAAAATTACGGTCTATGCGGCGGTTTTCAAATACATATTATTCAAAAGAATATCTAGCTTATTAGTGGCTAAGTCTGCCAAACCATTCGGTTTGTGGTTTATTATTAAAGAAATTCTAACCTTCCTTACTGATAAATCGGATCGGTTTGCGTGATGATTCTATTATTTGTTAACTCGGAGACGGATCAGTCGGACTATCGGGCTAAGAATAAAAAGAGAACTAAGTCGCGCGGATAAATGCATGCAAAATAAGATTAAGCCGTGCGAATGGGTAAGTAAAATCGCAATGCAAAAAGGTACGCACAAAAGTTAAAAGTATTTTCATTTCACTTTAAAAAAGAATACAATTATTAGACCGGGCGGTTTACAAAATGATACCGCCGGTCTTCAAAAAGGAAAACAAAAAATTATTACAAGTAAAACTATCCTAACCGTCTGGATTAAGTCTCTTAGCCGGAGGAGTGCTGGAGCCGACCTCGCCGTCGATGTCAACCTCAGATGGAAAGTATTTTCCACTATCTGAGGTAGAGGAGTCGCCTGAACTGCCAGTTTCCCCGGTCTCAGACTCTACAGGATCAGCCCGCGCGGTCTCGGAAGCTTGACCGCTGGACTTTGTAGAAGCACTCTCTGACTGGCTTCCCTGACTGTATGCCTCCTCGTCTTCCTCCCCGACCTCGCCCTCTCCATCGGATTTTACCTTTCCCTTCAGCGCTCTGTAAACCGCCGCAACCTTCTTCTTCAGGGGAGGAAATAGGTCTGCAACTGTAAAGTCGACGAATCCCGGGGCGAGACCGTCAAGGTCACGGAGGCGTTTTAGCGCTCCGTCAATCCCTTGGATGAGCTGCAGGAAAACAGCTTTCTGGAGGGCCGGGTTGGCCGGATCATGCATTTTCTGCAAAGAAAAAAAACAAATGGTTCAGTCCGCGTGGCTTAAATTGAAGCCGCAAGCTTTAGGTAATATCTTACCGCATTGAGCTCCTTTAACCGTTCTTTTTCTTCTTCTTTCTCGGCAAGCCGCTGCTGCGCTTCGCCGAGTTGCCGCTGCATGTCAGCTTGATTCGCGACTAACCGCTTATGGGCCATGCCCATGAAATGGTTAGCCACAAAACTTTGGGCGCTACTTGCACGGCAAACCACGGGAAGTCTTTTTCTGGTATTTTCTTTAACGGCTTCAGGTTGCGCTTCCCGTACATGGCCGCGCCAGCCGCATAGGCGTGGCGGCTTATCTTCTTCCTCCCCCAGTGAGGGAGGGCGGTTGAAACTTTCACCGAGTCGCCGTCCGGATTCCACCGCATTTTTGGAATTCCATGGGTATCCTTGAGGCCGCTACCCATTCCTCACAGCGTGAAGTCGCTGGAGGAAGTCGATTCCTCTTCTTCCTCCTCCTCCTCTACCCGCATCGGGTGGATTCTCTGG
The DNA here is from genome assembly GCA_039513925.1 of Platanthera zijinensis. Lineage (NCBI taxonomy): Eukaryota > Viridiplantae > Streptophyta > Magnoliopsida > Asparagales > Orchidaceae > Platanthera > Platanthera zijinensis. Next base: position 45,444,478 of record CM077083.1, read on the forward strand.
GCCCTCTTCTCCCTCTGAGTAAGGGTCAAACCGCCAGGAGTCAACGGTTTGTTTAGCGGGACCGCCACTGCAGCTGAACAATCAAAACATGAAGTCAGTTCATAAGCCGTGCGGATATCGTAACAGTTCGCTCGAGGTGGAACTTACTGTCTTCCGCTTGGATACCTTCCAAGGACGGCAACAGCGGGATGTAGTGATTTACATCAAGCCGCTTGCCCTTCAAGAAGTCATACATCCCTTTCTCCACGCCCTCCAGCCCACAGCTGCCGAAGACGGCCTCGTTGTGGACTTGCGGGTTGGTCGGCAGGAGCCCAAGATTCCCCTCAAAGATGGCGTATCTTTCCGACCAGTTCGAAATCTTGTTCTCCAAGTTTACGAATTTCAGCCCCCTGCAGCCGAAGTACAAGTGGCTACGGAAGATCTTCGTGTCGGAGTCCGGGATAGACCGCACGGAGCAGCATTCCCGGAACAGCCTTGTGGAAAACCAGACTCTCTCCGACCTAAGGTAAGAGATGAAGCTGAAGATGGCTGCGATGGAGTTCGGTTTCAGCTGTCTGGGAACTACACCGTAGTGATCGAAGACCGCTACGGCTTCCATCAAGGCGGGAAATCGAAAGCCGTAGTCGAAATGGTCGATGGGGATGACGATCTGGTTTATGACAGAGGTGTTAATCCGCTCGTGCGGAAGGGGAAGCGGCGCGATCAACAAGCTTCCCTGCATGTACTTTTCCACGAAGTTATCCAGCTCGGCTTGGCTAAGCCGACATTCTTTGTGGTCAGCGACGTGGAAGGCGGATGCAACATCAGTCCTAACCGTTGTTGCCCTTTCAGACCGCATCGATTTAGTCTTAGCCCGCATCTTTATTTTTCGTGCAGAAATCTCCGGAATCAGCTGTATTTATAGGATTCCCGTGATGCTACAGTAACCAATGTCAAATCGCGGTTTATGTCAAGCCGCGCGGGCTCAACCTGCAGGTCTTAGAGAACAGTTATATATTCAAACCGCGGTCCAGTTCGGCAGTTCGCGGGGTCAAGTTCCTACACTTAGAAAATTTCCGAAGCAGAACAATACAACGAATAAGATTATTAAGCCGCATAAAGCCACAAGCAATTCAAAGTTAAATTCAAGAAACATTCAACAAATGTACAACAAATGTTCACAACAAGCAAATCGACCGACATACATAGTTTACAAATATTACAGAGCCGAATTAAAGTTTTTAGACTCATTTGTCGCCGCTCTCTGGTGCTTCTCTCCCAACTCGCGCGACTTGGTCGCCGGCTTGTACCAGCTGAACGTAGACCTGACTGACAAGGTTGTGGATAGAGTGCAGAGTTCAGTGAACTCGCGAGGTATCACGCTCCACACGGGCGAATTGCACCACTGGTAGAGAGCGACCCTCCAAGCCGCCAGCAGCAACGATCTGCCCGGCCGTCCCGTCCCTAGGAGGACTTGATGTCTCCCTGGAAGCCGGGCGACTTAGCGGCCGCTTCCTTTCAGAAGCCATTTCAGCAGGCCATTGATCCTTGACGGTATCCGCAGGAGGCTCCCTGTCTGCAACCCTATCAAGTCGAATTTCGTCTTCTCTTTCTCTCTCAACTCGCCCGGCCATCAGCACCAAGGCCTGTATATCCAACTTCTCTTCTCTCTCTCGCTCCAGGGCAGCCAGAACTTCCTGCATCTTCTTCTATGCGGCCTCCGCTGCAGCCCGCCGCTCAGCTCTCTCTTTCTCCAGGGCAGCCAGGACCTCCCGAATTCTCTTCTCAGCGGTCTCCGTTGCAGACCGCCGAGCCTCTCGCTCCCGTTCCATGGTGTTCAACAGCTCTTGAGTTCTCTTCTCGGCAGCCTCCGTCGCAGACCGCCGGCTCTCTCTCTCCTGCTCCAGGTTAGCCACCACCTCTTGAGTCCTCTTATCGGCGGCCTCCAGCATATACCGCCATGTTTCTTCTTTAAGCCGAAGGGCTTTGCCATGTTCCCGCACCCTTGCCTGCAGGTCAGCGACTTCCTTATGGAATTCGGCTTACCTACCATCTCGGTTACTCAGCATAGGGGGGTTCAGCGGAGGCAAGAACGTTGTCAGGTCGCCCGGCTCTATCGCCTTCTTCGCTGCACCTACAACAAATAGGCGAGCGGTCAAACTCAATCGAATAAGGGTGACTTCTCTTAAGAATCTCGGTAGGACGAGACCACCGGTCTTGGTTCTTTCTCCTTTTGTGACCGGGGTATCAAATCTCAACACTTGCTGCCTAAGTTGCTCGGAATCTATCCGCTTTAGCTTTTCTCTCCATAGCAGCACGGTTTCTCTTGCTTTGCATTTCAGTTGAGCTGTGGTCAGGAAGAAGCTCGCCGGCAGATTTAAAATTGTGTCCGCTCCCTTCTTCCGTGACCTCGACTTGTAGAATTTTATAACACGCCTAACCTCTCCATGTTTACCTTGCAGGAGACAAAATGGGGAAGCCTCCGGCTTCCCAGCGATTAGTCTCCTCATTTCTTCCATCTTTTCTCTAAGCCTCTACTTTTTGATTCCTTAAGAAACCGCCGCTCCCGGCTCGCCAGGTTTTTCACCAGTAACTTGAACATCGGGGAGATCGGACTCTTGTAAGACCGTCGATTCCTTCAATAACCCATCTTGCCGCTCTAGCATCACCATCTTCTTGAGGATGTCGCTCACTGTCTCGCTGGCCGCAGGCGTGTCTTCTGGCTCGTTCGGTTTAGAGGATTGAGTCAGCGGACTGTCATATACCTCTTTCTCTCGCGGCCTATACTGCAAGCTCGCCGCTCCGGTCTTTACGGATACATTGCGGATTCTGGCCTGCATCTTTAGCGCCTTCCTATTCATTCTATCTTCGAGGGTCTCATTCTTTTCCCTTTGCCATTTCAGGTGACCGACTATTACTTTTGTCCGTTTGTTCTTCTCTACAAAAGGTAGCACGACCTCTCATGGCTTATCAGCCTCGCTATCGTCGACCTCGATGACTTCGTCGAGGACGGTCAACTCGCGCGGCTTGGATGAGTCAACACTCTTCTCCTCCGTCGCAGGAAATTTCAAGAGAGGTTCGCCTGATGGCGAGAAGGTGATGTCAAAAGTCTTCGTTGTCCCGATTTGAGGATTTGCGGGTTTAGACACCGCTTCAGCTTTAGTCACTGCCGGCGATATTTCCGCGGCGGACTCCGCCGGTTTTTTCCCAGACCCAGAATTCGCCGGGGTGATCAACTTCTCAGTTTTCTCCTCAGGCTTTCGGTCATAGCTTGCCGGTTTCCAGCTCTTCTTTTCTTCTCCGCCGACCTCTTTTCTTGGTCTAACATCGAAGACTCCATCCATATTTGAGAAAGTCGCGCCGGCTTGAAGAAGGCTAACCGCAAGTGACGAATACTGACCCGTGGCTTCGCAGAATTTCTCAGAAATGACAAAGTTCAGGGCTTTTTATAGATGCCCCAGCATTAATGGCAATCGCGGTCTCCGGCTTACTCTAACATTTTCGAAATTTCCTGAAATTTGGAAATGTGCGGGGATTATGTTAACCCAGAATCCGCAACTAGTTTGCATTGACTTTTCAAACCGGGCGACCTGGTCTCCTAACTGCCACTTTCAGTATGCCGGTCTGTTTTCACTGAAGTCGTGCGGCCTTCGTCCAGGTTTCCGCCAGAGGGAACACAGGGCAGCCCATCTAGAGGCCGAGCCCCACAACTCGTCAGAGGAAGACCTATCAGGCCGCGTGGCCTTCTCCTTGCTTCTCTCTTTTCCCTTCTTCCCGTCACCCCTGCCCGGTTCTCCTATACCCCGGGCAGCCGGTGATTTTAGCCATGCCCGTTTGGGCAGGCCCCTAAGCCTATAAATAGGGGGCGACAGTACACCAAAAGCACGCTGACTCGGGTCTAGGAGCTCGCTTGTTGAGAGCTGCGGTCTCAAGTCTAGTGCCTCGCGGCCTGCTGGCCGGCCGGCTTCTTTTCTTCTCTTTTTTTCTCCTTTCAAAGTGTAACTGCTTCTTTTTTAATAAGAGGAAAGCCCGTCGCAAGAGTGGTATTCAGGCCATGGCGGGCGAAGTGTAGTGTCGGCGCATCTTGCGACTTGCTCTTGTTTCTGCTCTAACCGCTAGTAACCGGCTACTCGGCAGTCTCTCCTTCTTTTCTCCTCTTCCCCCCAGTGCTCGAACTGTTAGCTGGCGGTGCACGATTTCTTGTCGCATTTCGTGCATCAACACCTAGCACATGGGATTAAAGGATCTGGCCAATCAAAGAAGCTAGAAGTTTAAATGAGATTACAATAGAGAACCTATTGGGCAAGCTCAAATCTTATGAGCAGCTCATAAGAATCAGGGAAGCTGAACAGAAGTCTTCACCCTCAATAAGGAAAGAGAAAAGTATTGCTTTTCAAGCAACAAAAGAAAAAGAAAAATTCCAGAGAATGAAGATCTTATAGGTCTCTTGGCTAAGAGATTCTACAAAATGGCAAGAAAATACTTCAGGAGAAGATCTTCCAGAAATGATGACAAACCAAGGTATGATAAAACTCCCACTAAATAAATTGTGTGTTATGGTTCCAGGAAACCAGGATATATTCTTCCAGAATGTCTTGAGAATAAGAAGAAAGACAAGATGAAGGAGAAAGACAACAAGAAGCACTCACACAAATCCTCTTCCAGTAAATACAAAAAGAAGGAGAGAGGCTTTATTGCTGAGACTTGGAGTGAATCTCATTCAGAATCTTCATCTAGCTCAAGTGAAGATGAAGAAGAAGCAAAGGCTAAAGAAATCTGTTTGATGGAAATCAATGCATCATGCAGTAATTCTGAGTCTGAGTCAGAATCTGAAGAAGATCAGGTAATATCTGTTGGGAATTGTATCCACAATATACCTGATTTGAAGAAGCCCCTGGACCAGCTAAGGTGAATTGACATTGTATTTGATCATTTGTCTTCAAGTTGTGCTTGTAGTTATTTCACGCTAAGTACACACCAATGTAAGGGTGCAGTGGGTCAATATACACGGGTCTGCGCAATGTAATCCTTTGTTGAGCAGATCAGTGTGTTGGCCTACGTGTGCTCTCTCTATTGGAGTGTACTTACTTTGAAGCACATGGTCGAGATAAAGCTAGAGATGAAGAGGAGCAAGGATGGGTCAAAGACCAGCTCACGGGAAGATAGACAAAAATTCGTCTAAGTATGATTCGACGATAATCACTAAGTGATTCTCGCCGATTCGACGAGAATCACTCGTTGAATCGTCGAGAATCACTAGCTGATTCTCGCTGAATGCATCTGGCTGACTCAATGCCTTCAACGCCTTCAAGAATTCTGCCAAGTCAGAATCGGCGAGAATCACCAGGCTGAGTCAACGCCTTCAAGGAATCTGCCAAGTCAGAATCGTCGAGAATGACTCTGCATTCTTGACGATTCGTCGAGATTGGATGATGACACTCAACGATTCTTTCCGGCTGGCAAGCAATTCAGCTAAGAATTCTTCGAAGTAGTATTCGACGGGAATCATTAGTGATTCTCGTCGATTCGTCGAGAATCAACAATGATTCCCACCGAATTTGCCTTAGGCGAATTTCTGCTGCTCGCTGGACCGGATCAAGTATACACGCGCTGTTTTGAACCGGAGTTAGGGTTTCTACTGGTAGGGCCCACAACGGTCATAATATATGACCTACTATATAAATATTGTTGTATTTTGAACATCACGGAGAACCGATACAAACGAAAAGAAAGATCCGCCGGATTTGACCTAGCGGATCACGTCTTCTCTTCCGCCTCCGTCTCCGCTCCTCAAGTTGTTGCAGCCGCCGATCGTAGGTTCTTCGTGATCTCCCGGCGACAGAAGCTTAGCCAAGCAACGCGTCTCACATGTCTATCTTGAGATCCTTTGTCTCTTAATTTGTTGAACGGGAATATCTTCCCCTTCCGAATCGATTGAGACGATTGATCCAAGTAAGATCGTTGGTAGACCTTGCTAGCTTTGCTACGAAGGTTGGATCTACAAAGATCGCCGCCACAAACCTTGCCGCCGCCGATCCTGAAAGCTCCGCCACCGCACTTCTTGCCGCCGCCGATCTCGGGGAGATCCTCTCTAAGTGAGAGTTAAGGTCATAGACTCTTTGTCTTCTTCAAGAACGCGTCATCGAACGAAGAGGGACACCAAACACTCCATAAGTAGTTTGTATTTTATACATTCTAATTTTTCTTTTGTTGTAAAGGAACGTTGGTTCCGCGTTGTAAGGGTTGGGTGCAACCCGTGGTGGAGGAGTGGTGACTCCTTCGGGTGGAAGGGTTTCTTCCATTAGTGTGAGGATTGGATTTCAATCCGTTTGGTGAAGTGACTGAGTCGTCCCTTGTTGGGAGATAGGTCGAAGGGGGAAGTGGACGTACCCAAATCGGGGAACCACTATAACCGTCTGCGTATTTTTGTTCTGTGTTGTTTTGTTTAATTGTGCAGGTATAATATTAATTCCGCTAAAAGACTGTGCAAGACACTTATTCCCCCCCCCCCTCCCCATAGGTGAAGGTAGTTGACACTAGTGTGACTATCAAGTGGTATCAGAGGGAGGTTACTCATTAAAAAGGTTAACACATTGAGTAAGTTCCTGCCACTAGTGTCAAGAAGAAGGCAGATATCTACTATGGACGGACTCAAGTACTCAGGCAAGATCCCAGTGTGCACCAGGCTAAACTTTCCTATCTGGAAGGAAAGGATTAGATTTTACATGGAAGCTGTCGACCCTCGACTCTTCATGATCGTGGAGGAGGGACCTTATATTCCCACTAAGGCCTCCACCATTGATCCTACCAAAATGGTGCCGAAGAAGCTTTCTGAAATGGACAAGGACGAGATGGTGCTGGTCGGACTTGACAAGAAGGCACAGAACATACTAATCAGCGCAGTCGATGACTCCATGATGCAGAACTTCTGCAACTATAGGACAGCCAAGGATATCTGGCACAGCCTGATTATTCTGATGGAGGGTACATATGAAGTGAGGGATGATCGGAGATCACTCCTGAACCAGAAATATGAGGCCTTCAGGCAGGGGCCCAAGGAAGAGATCGGAGTTACCTTCGAGAATTTCCTCAAGATCGCCAATGCTCTTAAGGGATATGGAAGAGTGTTCACTGATGGTGAACTTAATGATAAATTCCTTAGGTCCCTTACTAAGGAATGGGACACGAAAATCTGCGCCATCCGAGAGTTTGGCAGATTAGCAGAAACTGATCCTCAGATACTCTTTGGGAAGCTCATGTCCTATGAGCTCCAGTTGAACACGGGGAAAGCAAAAGAAGAAGCAGAGAAAGCCGCTGCCAAGGAAAAGACTGTGGCCCTAAAAGCCATTCACTCTAGGAAGGGCAAGGGTGCGGCTTCATCCCGCGCGGGGAAAAAGGATGAGGAGGAAGACTCTAAGCCATGCTCTTCCGGCTCAGAGTTTTCTGAAGAAGACTTCTCCCTCATCACCCGAGAATTCAAGAAGTTCCTCAAGATGAGGAATCAAAGAAAAAGAGATGGGTCCTCCTCTAGAAACCATAAGAAGAATTATTCTTCTGACATGTATGAATCAAAACCGAACAAACATCGTCATACTGACATCATTTGTTTTGGGTGCAATAAGCCAGGACACGTCGTGGTTGACTGCCATCAAGGCAAGAGAGAGAAGGGGAAGGGAGAAGAGCACAGAACCTCTAGAGATAAAAAGAAGGAGAGGAGCTACATCGCCAAAAAGTCAAAGACACTGAGTGAGTCTGATTCCTCAGACTCCAGTGATGATGAGGAAGCCTACTTCGGGCTGGTGGGTCGCTCTGACTTAGAAGGAGAATGCCCCCATTCACTGGGAAGGTAAAGGCTCGTACCCCCCTCTCTGACTCTGACTATGAGTCTCCTGATGATGATCTCGAGGACAGCCCTTCTGCTCGAGAAGCTAAGCTCCTCGAAAAGTATGAGCTTCTGCTCAACACCTTCGAGGAATGCCGCAAGAGATTGAGGGCTCAGAAAAAGGAAGTCAAATTCCTTAAGGTCGAGGGTGTCTCCCTAAGGGAAGAGAAAACTAGCTTGATTTCTCTCTGACAGGAGCACCTGGACCTGATCTCTAAGCACTCAGAGTCTCTAAGTCTCCTTGACCTTAAACAGGAAGAAATCAATAAGTTGGAAGAACAACTTGCGGCAGAAAGGAAGATTGTCCAAAGCTTCTCTATGCCAAAGACTGTTCTTCCACTGGTTGATACCTTCTCTGCTCAGGCTAAGGGGGCTGGCTTGGGGCATGTGGGTGTGCCTGGTAAATCCTTCAGGAGAAACAAAAAGCAGAGGAAAAATAAGGCTGCTAAGAAGGCCTCTGCTGTAGAAAAGGTAAAGGCCCCACTCAACCCTGTTGTATTCAGGAAGCCTGGCTTTCCCTGCAATGAACAAGACTTTGAGTCAACCTATGGCCACTTCTTCCGGCCCTCGGTTGAAAAGCCCAAGAGCCGGTATGATGGTTGGGCCTCCCCCCGCAACTTTGGCGAGAGTGTCTTCAAGGCACCTTTTGAGGAAATCCAAGTGGAGGATTATGGCCACTTCTCTAGCGGCCATAATAGGAAGCAGGCACCAAAAGCCAAGCCTATTATACTGAAGGAACAGGAGGTGAAGAATTCATGTGACTGATGTCATCATGATGGCTCCACCTCCAGATCCAAGGCCTCGGCTGGACCCACCATTCCCAGGGTGAAGCAGGAGCCTAGGAAAAGGTATAACAGATTTGACTGTTGGTGCTGTGGCAAAGTTGGTCACTTTGCCATGGATTGTTGGTTTAATCCGAGATATAATGAGACTCCTCATGTTAGCAATGCGAGACCGACCACTCGTAGGGTTAACCATCTGAGGGGGGTATGCAAACAAGGAATCTAGGACCCAAGTTCGATTGGGTTCCTAAGGGAAACTGATTCTGTTTTGCAGGTATGTCCAAAGGCCACCAAAACTCTTATATGGTACTTGGACAGTGGATGCTCCCGGCATATGACTGGGACAAGAAGCCTGCTGCGTGATTACTCTCCAGTCTAAAATGGACCCAAAGTCATCTTTGGAGGATCAGATCGAGGAGTCACCAGAGGTTACGGTATGATTTCCAACGGTATAGTCTCTATCACCGATGTGGCTTATGTTGAAGGGTTAAATCATAACCTGATCAGTGTAAGTCAGTTGTGTGATAAAGGTTATGACGTTAAGTTCTGCAAGGATAAATGCCTGATAATATCGTGTGCCTCTTCGGAGACGGTATTAACAGGCATTAGGAGCAGAAACATCTTTTGTTTAGATTTTCTAAGTTTAGATTCATCTACCCCCGTGTGCCTAGTAGCAACAGGCAGTGTATCTCTTTGTGAACAATGGCACAAGAGATTAGCACATATTAATTTCAAGACAATTTGTATGCTGTTTTCTAAAAACTTAGTAAGGGATGCTCCCATCATTAAGTGCATCAAAGATAGCCCCTATCCTGCATGCCAGAACGGCAAATAGACTCGGGCTACCTTTAAGGGCATTGCAGACAAAGACTCCTACAGATGTCTTTATCTTCTGCATATGGACTTGTTTGCTCCAATGCAAGTTCATAGCTTGGGAGGCAAGTCTTATATGCTAGTGATTGTTGATGATCACTCTCGGTTTACTTGGGTGTTCTTCTTAAAACGCAAGTCTGATACGTTTGACATCTTCACTAGTTTTGTCAAGCAAATTCAGAACGAACTTAACTGCTCGGTGGTCAAAATCAGAAGTGACCATGGAACAGAGTTTGAGTCTGGTGCTATGACAGAGTTCTGTGAAGAACTTGGTATCTTTCATGAGTTTTCCTCCCCGCGCACTCCTCAGCAGAATGGAGTTGTGGAGAGCAGAAATAGAACACTCATTGAAGCTTGCACGACAATATTGAATGACGCTTGTCTCCCAGAATACTTCTGGGCAGAGGCTGTCACCACAGCTTATCATGTACAAAACCGGGCCTTGATCAACAAGAGCCATCGTAAGACGCCTTATGAGCTACTGAAAGGCAGGAAACCTACCATGTCCTATTTTAGGATCTTTGGCTACAGATGCTATGTACTAAATAACGGGAAGTACCCGCGTACTAAGTTTGGTGAAAACTGCTTCGAAGGCATATTTATGGGCTATAGTAGCCATAGCCGGGCTTATAGGGTTTTCAATAAGAAAACCCTAGTGGTAGAGGAATCCATAAATGTTGTATTTGATGAAGGAAGCTTGCTAAACAACAATTCTTCTAGTGGTCTTCTTGAAGCGCAGGTACAAGAATTGAACAGCTTTGTCTCGATGAGACCGCTAAAGATGCACCTCCCAAGTACGTCAAAGTCTCCACCACAATGCCTATCGGAGATGATGACGGTCAGAATGGAATTATCCTCCCTGAAGAAGGAGAAGCCCGAGAAGACGTCAGAGCTCCATATGTCAGACTCCTAGAGCTCAGACACGTGAGGGATCATCCTAGAGATCAGATCATCGGAGATCCCCGTGACGGTGTCAGAACTCGCCGAGGTACAATTAACGAGATTCTGCATTTTAGCTTTCTGTCACAGGTTGAGCCAAAGAAGTTCGACGAAGCGAACAAGGATGTATCTTGGATCTTGGCCATGCAAGATGAACTGCATCAATTTGAACGATGCAACGTCTGGACGCTGGTTCCCAGACCAAAGGGGCAGAACGTGATTGGCACAAAGTGGATCTTCAGAAACAAACTGGATGAACACGGTGTCATCATAAAGAACAAGGCCAGGCTGGTGGCTCAAGGTTACAGACAGGAGGAGGGGATTGACTTCGACCAGACTTTTGCACCAGTGACAAGGCTCGAGGCAATCAGATTGTTCCTGGCGTATGCTTCTCACAAAGGATTCACAGTATATCAGATGGACGTGAAATCGGCCTTCTTAAATGGCAACCTGAAAGAGGAAGTATATGTCGCATAACCCCCAGGTTTTGTTAATCCGACTTATCCCAATCATGTATATTTTCTTAATAAAGCTTTGTATGGCTTAAAACAAGCTCCTCGAGCTTGGTATGAGACTTTGTCTAGCTTTCTTCTTGAGATCAAGTTCTCTAGAGGAAAAATAGATAAGACATTGTTTCTTAGGGAAGTCAAAGGCAGGATTTTGCTGGTGCAAATCTATGTCGATGACATAATATTCGGGTCAACAGATAACAACCTTTGCAAGAAGTTTTCCAAACTTATGCAAGGGAAGTTTGAAATGAGTAGTATGGGAGAGCTGAAGTATTTCTTGGGACTTCAAGTGAAACAGTCTGAGGATGGGATTTTCATCTCTCAGACGAAGTTCACAAATGAACTCCTCAAGAAATTCGGAATGGAGAGTGCAACCTCTATGAGGACTCTAATGGGATCCACTGTGTCTCTGGACAAGGATGAGAAAGGGAAACCTTTTGATGAAACCAAGTACAGAAGCATAATTGGATCCCTGCTCTACCTTACTGCAAGTAGACCGGATATTATGTTCTCCACATGCGTTTGTGCAGATATCAGGTGAACACTAAGGAATCTCACTATGTCGCTGCAAAGCGAATTCTTAGATACCTTAAGGGTACACCTAATCTTGGCTTGTGATACCCGAGAAACAATGATGTCGAGCTAATAGGCTTTTCAGATGCTGATTTTGCAGGAAGAAGGGATGATAGGAGAAGCACTTCTGGGACGTGTCAATTCCTCGGAAGAAGGCTTATATCATGGAATAGTAAGAAGCAGAATTGTGTTGCAACCTCAACAGCTGAATCTGAGTACATCTCAGCAGGCAGCTGTTGCGCACAACTTCTATGGATCAGAAATCAGCTAGCAGACTATGTCCTTCAGTTCAAAGAAATACCAATGTTCTGCGACTCCTCAAGTGTTATAGCCATTGCGAACAATCCTGTGTCGCACAGCAGGATGAAGCATATTGAAGTGTGCTACCACTTCATTCGGGAGCATGTGGAAAACAAGGACATCTCTCTCTGCTATGTCCCCACAGATAAGCAGATTGCAGATATTTTTACAAAGCCCCTAGACGAAGCCAAGTTCAGTCTCTTCAAAACTGAACTGGGTATGCTAAACCTTGAGGAATGAAGGATACAGAGGCTCCCAGCTCTTGGATCAAGGGGGAGCATCCGCAAGAAACTCAAGAGTAAGCTCAGATGAAAGAACTGAGGGGGAGCATTGTGGCAAGTGCTAAAGTCCCAGATTTGTAGAAGCCGAAAAGCTCGGCTAAGGTGCTAAGGTGCTCACGCAAAGTATGCTCCAAATGCTCTAAAGGTAAAGGTATGGAAATTCATTCTCTACTGATTATTCAGTTTATGTTTTTCTTCCATCCGTTATATTCACCTTAGCTTGTAGGGTTTAGGCTTTTTCAAATACGGGGAGATTGTTGGGTATTGTATCCACAATATACCTGATTTGAAGAAGCCCCTGGACCAGCTAAGGTGAATTGACATTGTATTTGATCATTTGTCTTCAAGTTGTGCTTACAGTTATTTCATGCTTAGTACACACCAATATCAGGGTGCAGTGGGTCAATATACACGGGTCTGCGCAACGTAATCCTTCGTTGAGCAGATCAGTGTGTTGGCCTACGTGTGCTCTCTCTATTGGAGTGTACTTACTTTCAAGCACAGGGTCGAGATAGAGCTAGAGCTGAAGAGGAGCAAGGATGGGTCAAAGACCAGCTCACGGGAAGATAGACGAAAATTCGTCTAAGTATGATTCGACGAGAATCACTAAGTGATTCTCGCCGATTCGACGAGAATCACTAGTGATTCTCGCCGAATCATCGAGAATCATTAGCTGATTCTCGCCGAATGCATCCGACTGACTTAATGCCTTCAACGCCTTCAAGGATTCTACCAAGTCAGAATCGGCGAGAATCACCAGGCTGAGTCAACGCCTTCAAGGAATCTGCCAAGTCAGAATCGTCGAGAATGACTCTGCATTCTCGACGATTCGTCGAGATTGGATGATTACTCTCAACGATTCTTTCCGGCTGGCAAGCAATTCAGCTAAGAATTCTTTGAAGTAGTATTCGACGGGAATCATTAGTGATTCTCATCGATTAGTCGAGAATCAATAATGATTCCCACCGAATTTGCCTTATGCGAATTTCTGCTGCTCGCTGGACCGGATCAAGTATACACGCGCTGTTTTGAACCGGAGTTAGGGTTTTTACTGGTAGGGCCCACAACGGTCATAATATATGACCTACTGTATAAATACTGTTGTATTTCAAACATCGCGGAGAATCGATACAAACGAAAAGAAAGAGCCACCGGATTTGACCTAGCAGATCACGTCTTCTCTTCTGCCTCCGTCTCCGCGCCTCAAGTTGTCGCCACCGCCGATCGTGGGTTCTTCTTGATCTCCCGGCGATAGAAGCTTAGCCAAGCAACGCGACTCACATGTCTATCTTGAGATCCTTTGTCTCTTGATTTGTTGAACGGGAATACCTTCCCCTTCCGAATCGATTGAGACGATCGATCCAAGTAAGATCGTTGGTAGACCTTGCTAGCTTTGCTTCGAAGGTTGGATCTACAAAGATCGCCGCCGCAAACCTTGCCGCCGCCGATCCCGAAAGCTCCGCCGCCGCACTTCTTGCCGCCGCCGATTTCGGGGAGATCCTCTCTAAGTGAGAGCTAAGGTCGTGGACTCTTTGTCTTCTTCAAGAACGCGTCATCAAACGAAGAGGGACATAAGGCACTCCATAAGTAGTTTGTATTTTATACATTCTAATTTTTCTTTTGTTGTAAAGGAACGTTGGTTCCGCGTTGTAATGGTTGGGTACAACCCGTGGTGGAGGAGTGATGACTCCTTCGGGTGGAAGGGTTCCTTCCATTAGTGTGAGGATTGGATTTCAATCCGGTTGGTGAAGTGACCGAGTCGTCCCTTGTTGGGAGATAGGTCGAAGGGGGAAAGTGGACGTACCCAAATCGGGGAACCACTATAACTGCCTGCGTATTTTTGTGCCATGTTGTTTTGTTTAATTGTGCAGGTATAATATTAATTCCGCTAAAATACTATACAAGACACCTATTCCCCCCCCCCCCCATAGGTGAAGGTAGTTGACACTAGTGTGACTATCAATATCTACTTTTGATTTTACTTCGGATCAATTTAAAATATACTTCAAATTACTATGTAAGGATTTAATAAAATCTGAGAAGGAAATAAAACTTCTCAGAGAGAAACTAACTGAATTAGACAATCTTTCTTCAGAAAACCTTGAACTTAAAGAAAATTTAAAAATTGTTAATGAACAAATAGGTTCTTTAAAAAACAAGTTAAATGAAGCTAAAATATTTGAAGAATCCCTTAATGGGAGAAGCATCAAACTGATGGATATCACAAGCACAGTCAATGTTAGGCTTAATGACAAACTAGGTTTGGGGGCTTCATGTAGTCAGCCTCATTTTCTTCAGAAAAATATTTTATCAACCCCTATAAACTTCATATCAGCTAAAGGAAAAGAAGTACTACAAATGACAGATAAAATTACTAAAGTTTCACAAAAGAATAAATCAAAGCAAAATATTAATTCATAGAAAAATTATGTTCAACAAAATTTATCGAACCAAGATCGACGAAATCACTATTATTCGTCGAACGGCGATCGACGAACTATGAACCCAAGAATTTGGGTATAACTACTCAACAACTGGTGCTTGACAAAATCAATATGATTCGTCGAACAGAGTTCGACGAATGCTGAATGCAGAAAATGAATATTATTATTCTGTGAATCGAGCTCGATGAAATAAGTACTATTCGTCGAACGAAGCTCGACGAAATAATTATAATTCGTCAAACCCAATTTCCTCAAACAGAAATTTTAAGTCTTTTCAAAACAATAAACAAAAAAAAATCTAAAAACCCCTTTACTCAGTGGATCATCCCTCCTAGGAGATATCATCCACTTGTTTATAAAGATCAACCATAGTGTTCTTATATTTCCAATTATAATTATGAAAGAAAATTAGGACTTAAGGTAACTTGGGTCAAGAACATCTATTTTTGTCTTGCACAGGTAAAAAACTATCCTACCATAGAGGAACAGTGGTATTTGAATAGTTGTTTTTCAAAATATATGACAGGAAGCAAGGCTAATCTAATGGACTTTAAAGCAAAGCTTGGACCAAAAGTCATCTTTGGAGACTCCAACTGTGGCTAGACAGAAGGCTATGGAAATGTCAAGGTTGGAGCAGTTACCTTCAAGAAGGTAGCCTATGTGAATGGTCTCAAGCATAACCTCATCTCCATAAGTCATTTATGTAATGAAGGTTGTCAGGTAACTTTTAATAAGTTTTTATGTTCAATTACTTCTAGTTTAAATAAAATAGTTTTAACTGGAGTTAGACAAGGTAATATCTACTTAGTTAATTTTAACTCTACAAAAACTGAAATCTATATATTTAATCAGTTTAGTAAAACTAGTGAACTTTGACATAAAAGTTTAGGACATGTAAACCTTAGGACTATTGCTAAATTATCTAAAGACAACCTTGTTAGAGGACTACCTTTTTGTTCTTATAAGAAGGAAGGACTCTACAGGGCTTGTCAATTAGGCAAACAAACTAAAAATAGTTTTAAATTCATTTCTAAAAGTGATTCACCCAGGATTTTGTATTTGCTACATATAGACCTTTTTGGACCTATTGCAGTACAAAGTTTGGGAGGAAAGTCATATACCTTAGTTATTATAGATGATTTCTCTAGATTCACTTGGGTATTCTTTCTAAGAAATAAGTCAGATAACTTTAAAGTTCTTACAGATTTTCTTAAGATCATCAAGATTGAGACTCTACTCAGATTGCATTGATCAGAAGTGATCATGACACTGAGTTTGAATCTCTTCTGATGAAAGAATTCTATGAGAAAGAAGGTATCAGGTATTGTTTTTCTTATCCTAGAACTCCTCAACAAAATGGGGTAGCTGAAAGGAAAAATAGAACCCTAATTGAATCTGTTGGTACATTACTTGCAGATGCTCACTTGCCCCTATCCTTTTGGGCAGAGGCAGTAAGCATAACAAACTATGTTCTTAACAGAAGTCTAATACATAAACTTAAGGGTAAGACTCCCTATGAATTACTTAAATCTAAGAAACCTAAAGTTAATTATTTTTAAGTTTTTGATTGTAAGTGTTACATTCATAACAATAATAAGAAACATTTAAGAAAATTTGAAGCCAAAGCTGCAGAAGGAATTTTCCTTGGATATTCTCAAGTTAGCAAGGCTTATAGGGTTTATAACAAATCTACTCTTAAAATGGAAGAATCTGTACATGTAACTTTTGATGAGACTAATATGTTTTATAAGGAGAGAAATATCTCTGCCATAGATTTTTTTCAGGTACCAAATCTGTGTAAGAAAATGGATGAATTAATCCTAACACAAGAGGATACAGTACATCCTTTTCAACAGATTGCTGATGATGACAGTGATAAAGAAAATCATGAGATTTATTCTGAACATATTGTGACTAATGAAATTTCACCAAAGGAATTAACACCATAAACAGTTGAACAACCAACTCTACCTTTTGATCTTGTCAAAATTAGGGATCACCCTAGATCTTAAGTTATTGGAGACATATCAACTAGTGTTCAAACAAGGCATCAATTGAATCAAGATCAGATGCATGTGTGTTTTATTTCTCAGATTGAACCTCAATCCATCAAAGATGCAGAACAAGATCCCCACTGGATCATTGCAATGCAAGAGGAACTCAATCAATTTGAGAGATGTAGAGTTTGGGCTTTAGTTCCAAGACCCAAAGACTAACTAGTCATTGGAACCAAATGGGTCTTTAGGAATAAGTTGGATGCTCAAGGAATTATTGTAAGAAATAAAGCAAGATTGGTAGCTCAAGGATATTCATCGGAGGAAGGCATAGATTATGACCAGACATTTGCTCCTGTTTCAAGATTGGAGGTTATCAGGATCTTTCTTGCATATGCAGCTTTCAAGAAATTCATAATATATCAGATGGATGTGAAGAGTGCCTTTCTAAATAGAGAGATCAAAGAAGAAGTTTATGTTGAACAACCACCAGGTTTTATCTCTCCAACTCACTCTTCTTATGTGTTGAGACTTAACAAAGCTCTTTATGGTCTTAAACAATCTCCAAGAGCTTGATATGAGACACTTGCTAGTTTTCTTTTAGAATATAAATTTAGTTGGGGTATAGTAGATAAAACATTATTTGTTAGACATCATAAAAATAAAATTTTGCTAGTTCAAATATATGTAGATGATATAATATTTGGCTCTACTGATTCCAAACTATTCAAAAGGTTTTTTGACTTAATGCATTCTAAGTTTGAAATGAGTAGCATGGGTGAACTATCCTACTTCCTTAGTTTACAAGTGAAGCAAACTCCTAATGGCATTTTTATATCCCAATCTAAATATGCTAAAGAGCTAATTAAAAGATTTGGGATGTTAGATGCCTCAACTATGAAAACACCCATGACCTCCAATGTTGTTGATAATGATGAACAGGGCAATCTTGTCGATCAAAAAATATATAGAACCATCATTGGGTCTCTATTATATTTAACAGCTAGTAGAGCAGACATAATATTTGCTACATGTATTTGTGCTAGGTTCCAAGT
The DNA here is from genome assembly GCA_039513925.1 of Platanthera zijinensis. NCBI lineage: Eukaryota > Viridiplantae > Streptophyta > Magnoliopsida > Asparagales > Orchidaceae > Platanthera > Platanthera zijinensis. Next base: position 45,462,089 of record CM077083.1, read on the forward strand.
AAATCTTAAAGAATCTCATCTAATTTTAGCTTAAAAGATTTTTTGATATATAAAGTGTTGCCCAAATCTAGGACTCTGGTATCCAATAGAGTCAGAATTTGAATTAAGTGGATTCTTAGATGCTGACTATGCTGGATGCAGAGTTGATAGGAAAAGCACATCAGGAACTTGTCAATTTCTTGGTGATAGGCTTGTGTCATGGTTTTGCAAGAAGCAAACATCTGTTTCTTCTTCAACTGTTGAAGCTGAATACATGGCAGCTGGTAGTTGTTGTTCACATATTTTGTGGATTCAAAATTAGCTTCTAGATTATGGATACAACTTAAATAATTCAACCATATTTTGTAATAATACCAGTGCAATAGCTATTGCACAAAATCCAGTCTATCATAGTAGGACTAAGCATATAGAAATAAGACATCTTTTTCTTAGAGATAATGTAGACAAAAATAAAATTAATCTTATCTTCATTTCAACTGATTTATAAAGGGCAGATATTTTCACTAAACCCTTAGATGAAAAGAAACATCTTTTCTTCCTAAATCAGCTAGGCATGATAAATGGAGAATAATTAATTTGATTTTTTTCTGAGATCGATGAATTGCGCACCTTTCGTCAAACGGAGCTCGACGAATTGTGTTCTTTTCATGAATCGTTCGTCGAACGGAGATCGATGAACCTTCCTTTAGAAACTTTCGTCGAACGGAGATCAATGGATTAGTTTCAAGTATTTTTCGTCAAACAGAGATTGATGAAATATATTTCTTTCGCAAAACTTTCGTCGATAAAAGATCGACGAAATATATTTCTTTTGAGAATTTTTTGTTGAACAAGAGTTCGATTTTTTGTTTTTTCGTCTGACAGAGTTCGCCATTTCGACTTTGGAAAACCTATATCTAGGTCTTTTCATCGAACTCTATCCCGCGCATTTTCATTTCCCTTTGCACTTGATCTCTTCTGTCTTGCAGAGCAATGACGATTTCTCAAGCAATCCTTTCAGCAATGAAATTTAATGTTGGATTCGACATTGACATGCAGTCATTCATCCATTCAGACCAAATATTCTAGAACATCTTACATCTGTTTGAAGCTCAAAATCTGCAGTATTTCATGTCCACAAGGATCAAACTCCCAATAGCTGAGATCAAGGAATGAATGCATACACCAAAGATTCAAGATAACCCAGTTATTATAGGATCAATCTCAGGAAACCAGGTTCCTTTATCTCCTAAAATTTTAACTGAAATTATTGGTTTTGTTAATGAAGAAGATGACATAGATTTGTAAAGTTCTGGATTTAATGAAATGCTAGATAGGTTGGATCACTCCCAGGGAAACCCTAATCACCTATTAAAGAAAAACTTTTTTATTGAGTACAAATTTTTAGCAGACATTATTGGAAAAGTTTTGTTGGGCAAGCACTCTGCCCTTAACTATATGACCAGACACCAGTTTCACTTGATGAGTGATTTGGTTAATCAAAAAAGGATAAATTGGTTATCAATCTTATTTGATTCTATTAAGAAAAAGATTACCAGTAAATCTGGAGCATATGGCAGGATATTAGGAATTTTCCTACAAGCCAAGTGTCAAGAGCTTTTGGTATCTTAGACCACTTTTATTATTGCATCTAAGAGGCTTACTTCTGCTTTGTTTGGAAGATGGGAGAGGGTAATCCCAAAGCCATCAAGGGCTGAATCTTCCAGGACATCTTCAGAAAGCACAAGGGATGTATCAGCCACTCTCCCAACCCCAGTAAAAGTTTTTGTTCCTCCTATTTCTTCTCCTCTACCATCTCCTCACCAATCCCCTAGTCCTTCAACTCCTACTCTTCAACATAAATTTATATGAAGAGAATCAAACAACATCCTTCCATCCACATTCACCAATTCCACATTCACCAATTCATCAATCACCAATTCATCAGTCACCCTCATCCCCTTTACTTTCTAATCTATGTAATTTTTATTTAATTCCCTTGTCTGCACCTCATTCATCTCAAATTCATATATCTCCATCTCCACCTCACTCCCTTATACAGGAATAAACTATTCCAGATTTCATTCCTCATTTAATCAATCTTCAACATATACCTCAAGATTTCCTTGTTTGCCCAACCTGTGCAAACAGATCTAATCCATCTTCTTCTACTCCAAATCCACCCTCAACATCTACTCAGACTGCTCCTGAGTTTATGTTTATGGATTTTTATTCTATTGCCTCAAATCTTATTGAATTCATTACTTCAACCCTCAAAAAGCTAATATAAGAAGCAATTGCTCCTCTTACTGCTTCTATCTCTACTCTTTCTTCTCAGCTATCCTCTTCTTCTACTATCCCTTCTTCTAGGGGCCTAGATTCAAGTCTCCCTAGATCTAGGCAGGGGGAGATGATTACGGAAGAAGCTCCTCGATCTGTAGTTTCAGTTCCAGAGGTTACAGAAGTAGCAATAGCAACAGTGGTTGGTGAACATGAAGATTCAAAAATGTTTGAAGTTTCAGTTGCAGATTTGTTAGTAGAAATTCCAGAAGTTGTTACTGTTGGGGATGTCTCTATTCATCCCACAGTCAACTTGAATTCTTTATTATCAGATTTTGATACTCTGCATAATAGTTATTTTCCTATTTTTGAGCATTCTTCTAAAGCTATAGTATGTTATACTGCTCCAGTTAGTTCTTCAGTTTTGGAACAACTAAGGGCCAGCTTTTCAGTTGTTTCTCCTATCAATTCTCCAATTTCTCTACCTTGAATTTTTGAAGATTCAATGGATCTTATAGAGCAAGTTTCTTTCCCTCCTACTTATGCTTGGGATGAAACTCCTATGCCTAATCTTGATGACATCCTTTTTCAAGATATGGAACAGGATGACAGTATACATATACAAGCAGCAGATACAGACATTATAAATACACAGCAAGAATTTCAAGTTATTGATCAGTCTGAATTGCTTAAACAGTTAGATGATCTACATGATCAACCTGTAGAAGATTCTGATGATGATGCAGTATCAGATGAGTCAGATGATTCTAGTTCTAAGAAAAGAAAATTCAAGAAAAGAAGGCTCCTGTAAAGGTTGCTCCTCAACCTTCCTCTACAGCTGACATTCCATATTATATTTTGCATGGGATTACTCTTACACCAGACCATACACATTGGATGAGGTATTCTAAAAAATGAACAAAAAAGGAGGAAGAAAATGAAAAGGTATGATTCACCTCTAAGGTCTAGTAGAGGACCTCCTCCTCCTCCTCCTCCAGCAGCAGGTGCAGCAGGAAATATCTCTCACTCTCAAAGGTCTACTTCTTCTCATCATCAATCTAGACCTACTTAGAGCAAACAAGATAGACCCTCAAGGTTTGATACTCAAAGAAATCAAAGCAGCAAATAATAGTAGACAAGTCAAAGCAGTGGTCAACAACAATCAAATCAAGAAAAGCCTCCTTCACCAACATACAATCTAGAAATGGACCCAAATTTTAGAATGGCCAGATTTAATGAGCTTATTGCTCTATCACAGATTAATAAAACTAAAGCAGAAGGAGAGTACACCTCTCAGTTCTTAACCATGTCCTCTTACAGACAGAAAGAGCTTTACAAATATCAGGTAAAGAACTTATTTAATGTTGATAAATACATGAGTCTACATCCAGAGGCAGTTGTGCCCAGAGCCACATCTTTGAAGATTATTAGATCTCAAGATTTAAAGATGACTCAAAAAGAACTTGAATACCCCAACAGGAAGTTAATCTTCGCTAAATCATCTTCAGATTCTCCTACAGCTGCTCCTAAAAAGGACTTTTAGTTTTTGATTAAAGTTTAAACTTTGTTGTTATGTTCTTTAAATTCTCAAAGCATTTATTTTTAAATCTGCTGAAAGTTTTTCTGCTAGATATTTTTTGCTTTGTGTTTTGATTTTGTTCAATAGTATCATCACCCAAATAGAGGGAGATTGTTGGAACCCTATTACTGATTTGGGCTAGGATTACTATTAGGATGTTTAGTTTGACCCATTTTGTATAGTCTAGGGTCATAAGTTTATTTCTAGGGTCATTGCCTCAGAAGACTTCCAACTGAATTTAGTTTGACGAAAGCAGAGTCGCGTTCGACAAACGACGATCTCAGTTCGACGAATCAGAGTCTTAACTCTGAGTTTAGCTCAACAAACTTTGAGCTACGATCGACGAACTCCTATCTTTACTAAGAAACTCAGCTCGACGAAAGTCAAGATCAACTCGATGAACTCTGATCTTAGGTCGACAAATAAAAAGATTCAACTCGACGAACTCAAGGCTCAGTTCGACGAAATGCTTGCTGAGTTCGATTAATTCTTTGTAGTGTTTTAGGCAGTTTTATTTACAGAAGGCAGAACAGTTTCAGGCTTAATTTTAGGCTGTTATATATTCTGAAGGAAGAATAATTTAAAGGCTTAATTACAGACAGTTATGAATCTGATATTTAATGCCAAATATTCTAACGATTATAGCCGTTTAGAGGCAGTATTAAATATGGATTTATCACAGAGTTTAAAGCTAATCAATTTCTAAGGCAGTTACCATTCTAGGGAATTCCTCAGACATTTCAGAATCGATTAATTCAAATGTTTGAATTCTTCTCAGCATTTTATATATATGTATAGAAGATTGCTGCCTCAAGATTACTGACTTAGATATACTAACTTAGAGACTTGTAGATCAACACATACTCTTACAGATTTCATAAGCTTACAGAATTAGATTTTCAGTCTCTGCTTGTGCAAAGTATTCATTTCTCAGACACAAGAAGGCCTACACCCTGAAGAAAAGTTTCCCTCTCTTGATCATAAACTCTACTCAAATCAGGGAGAGATTTCTGCTTCAACATCCACTACTCTTCTCAAAGAATCTTGACAGAGAAGACATAATCACACTGTTTATTTTCATAAACTGTGTACAGGGTTTTTAACTCCCTTCAAAAGTTATCTTTTGTTTCTTAAGTCTCCTGATCAAAAGACTTAATTTGCTTTTTGGTCACCTGATCAAAAGCTCAAAGGGTTACTAGATCTCCCTTAGAAAAATTGATCTTGTGGTGGCAGGGAACCTGAGCAAAAAGCTGTTGTGGCAGGGCACTTGAGCAAAAACCTATAGTGGATTCCTACTAGGGTGGTAGAAGAGTCGATGTACCTAGATTTATTGGGGAACCACTGTATTACTTGTGTCGTATGTGATTGTTATTCTTTTTATTTGTGTGCTGTGATTCATTCTTTATATATATATCACTAGTTTTTAAATTCGCTATAAAACTAAATCAAGATTTTAAAATACACTATTCCCCCCCCCCTCCCCCTCTAGTGTAAAGTAGATCTATCCCTCACTTTCACATTAGCCTTCTCATGTACTTAGGATAGAAGTACACCCCAATAGAGAGATTACACGTGAGTCAACACATTGGCCTACACAATGAGGGATTACATTGTGCAGTCCTGTGTTTACCGACTCACTGTAACCTGACATTGGTGTGTACTTGGCATTGTAAACCTGCAAGTACGTAACTAAAGAGAAATATCAAATTCAACCTCAATTGATCTTAGCTTGACTGGACCCTTCTTCAAATCAGGGTTATTGTGGATATAATACCCAACAACGAACTTGCCCACGTCCTTACTGAGTTGTCAGAGGAACAATAGGGGTAACATCTCCACCGAGCTGTCGAAGGAACAATAGGGGTAACATCTCCACCGAGCTGCGGGAAATAATATCGGATGTGGCCTGACTGATTACACTCAAAACAAACTTGCCTGAATGGCCCTCCGGGTTGTTGATATCATTGAAACTGCTGAGGTGGAGGCAATGCTGGTCTATGGGGCTGGGCACTCCATACTAAAGTTTTGACGGAAGCGACCACCCCCTCTTTGATTTCCTCCTCCGCCACGAGCATTCTGCCTGAAAGTGAGGGGATAAGTTGTAAACTACTCTAGAGGGGGGGTGAATAGAGTATTCAAAATTTTATGAACACTTAGTCAGCTCCCTTGGAGTTTATTTGCGGAATAAAAAATCTGATACTTGAACCCTAAGAGCCTAACACAGTGAAGTGCACAAGTGAAGAAGTTGACTGAAATTTCAGTTAACTACAAGCCTATCACAGCAACTAGCAACCCTAGGTAGTTCTAACACAGCCACAGAATAAAATGAATAAGCAAGATAACCAGATGGACACAGGATATATAGTGGTTCCCTTTAAATAGGTACATCCACTCTTCTACCACCCTGGTAGGAATCCACTATAGGTTTTTGCTAAGGTGCCCTGCCACCAATGATCTGATTCAGGTAGATCAAACAGACCCTTTGAGCTTTTGATAAGGATGCTCAACCACAGGTTGTTGATAAGGTGCCCTGTCACCAACGTTCACTTTTGAAGAGATGTGAACAAACTCTTTTTACAAAGGGGTTGAGAGGGTTAGATTATCTTCTCTGTTGTAAATACAGATTAGAGAAGATTTGTGGATTCTCTAAAGAATCAAAGTCTCCCCCTGGCTCAGTGGAAGTCCAGGGAAAGCCTTTGCTTCAGGATGAAGGAGTTTCAGATAAACTGAAACTAAATTCTCAGAGATCTGAAGACTGATTTTTATCAGGTCTTAAGATTCTGGAGCACTTGAAGCAGATCTGGAGCTTTTTCTGAAGTCTTGAAAACTCTAAGCAAATGCTCAGGAGACTTGAGAATGAAAGATGATTGCTCTGGGCTTTTGCTTCAGGAAAACTTTTCTTCTTCTTGTTGTGAGATTGTGAAGAGCTGCTCTGATGATGCTTGAGCGAATGAATAATCTTTTTCTGTGTCTGTGACTTCTTCTTTTCTGAGAGCAGAATCTCTTTTAAATATGTCTTCACGTTTTTCCTTTGGAACGGCTCTATTGATTTGAATTCTCGAGCCCTGCAACAGATTATCTCAAAATAGAATATAGCAATAGGAATAGAATGGCCTATTAACTTTCTGTCAGTCCCAATAAGGAATAAAATAAGCGGGAAAAATATCTCAGCATAAAGACGTACCATTCTTGGAAATAGTACATAGTACCAACGGCTAGAAAACAGGCTGGAAAGATAAAGTCAACGCAATTTGTATAATAGGACAAAATGCTTTATCAAGAATACTGAATCCCGTGATTTATGCTTGACAGAATTTGTAATCAATTTATTTGAATTTAAACCATAAATTTAGCAACAATAATATCAGAGAATCAATCTAACCACCAACTAAAACACTTGGAAATAAACCAAGGAATAGAATAAATACAAAAAGATAAAGGCAGACAGAAATCGTCGAACAGGAGTTCGATGATCGTCGACCTGCAAACAGATCGTCGACTAATAGCAGGAATCTGTCGGAACAGAAATCGTCGACCAGAAATCGTCGACCAGCTAATAGATCGTCGACCGGCTAACAGATAGTCGACCAGCAAACAGATAGTCGACCAGCAAAAGCAAATATCTGTCGAGACAGAAATCGTGAAGCAAGAACACGATCGTCGATCTGTTGATGACAGATCGTCGACCAACCTTCAGAGCGTAGTAAGCTTGCTCTGAGATCGTCGACCAACGGTCGACGATAATTGTCTTGTCTTCAACGATTCAATAGCCCTGCTATCGTCGACCAATGATCGACGATCGCGAGGCCTCGTTCGACGATGGTCGAACGGAAAAGCCTTAACTAAAAAAACATCTAGAACTTCTAACCTAAGCTCTAGGTCAGTTATATACTGCCCTAGGGAGACTAAGCAAAGTCTAAACATGATCATATATCTTTATATGGATCAAGAGGGGCTGGAAAGGGATTACATAAGCCAAAACACATCTAGGGTACCAACAATCTCCCCCTATTTGGGTTATGTTATCCAATCCAGTTTAAAGGCTAAAGCAGACAACAACAAATCTAAAGATTAACCAGAATGATAAAACACAGGCAATACACAGAAAATATAACAAGCATAAATCAGCAGAAATGGAATGTATCAAGCAGATTTATCAGCATGTTTAGCATCAGATGAGTTTTTGGGTATTGCAGCTGGTTTGAAAATAACTTCTCTGTTAGGGTTTGCTGCTTGTCTCTTGGATAGCATTAGATCATGTTCACCTATGATTTTCTTTTCAGCATAACTTGGTAGAACTGCAGCAGGATGTAGTCTCATGTATTCTTCAGTGTCAAAGGCTTCTGGATTGACTTGAATTCTGCTGAGTTCCTTTTCTCTGAATTCTGACATTGTTGAGTAAGCTGTAGGATCTAATCCTTGAGATTTGGCTCTCTCCATCATGCTTAGAGCAATAGACTCTTTGAATCTTGCCATAGAGGCAATCCTTTCAGCTTCAGTTTTATCTGATGGAGAGGCAGGTCTATCAGTATCTGTATGAGCTGCAATCTCTATGTTTCTTTGAAGAGCTGTAGCAAGTTTGCTTGAATCAAGAGGAATCTGCACAGCCTTCTTAGGATCAGTTTGAGCATATAGAGATCTTGGAGGTGCAAGCTCAATGAACTTTTTGTGGGATTTTTCTGAAAAGACCACTCTTTTTCCTTTTGATTCAGTTGTCTCAGCAGCAGCAGGTTTTCTTGAAGAAGAGGATGGACCTTTCCTGTGAGGAGAAGGAGGAGGAGAGAATGTAGGTTGCTGAAAAGTCATCTCCTTTATTTGTTCCACGAGAGCATTGTCATTTCTTTTTCTTCCCTGTCCTGAAACATCTTGGCCTCCCTGGCTTTGATTACTCCTTCTTTGGTAGGTCTGAGAAGTGTTAGAACTGGCTGACCTTGCAAAGGGGGCAGAAGAGAGACTTCCAGAGGCTCCAGCACCAGGAGGTGGAGGAGGACCTCTGGGGGGGAATTTCTGAACAGGAGTGTCATATCTCTTTGTCCTCTTCTTCTCTTTAGTCTGATTCTTTGACAGTCTCATCCATGGCTGAAATTCCTTGCTCTTAGGATCTATTCCCTTCAGAATGTAATAGGGAACATCCTTGTTAGGATTGGCAGTAGGAGGAGCAGGAGCTTTTCTTTTCTTGGAAGCAGCTCTTTTCCTTTTCTTAGAGGAGTCAGAAACATCAGAATCATCATCATCATCATCAGAATGAGATGAGTCTTTCCCAGCATAATCATCAAAGTCAAGTTCAGAAGGATCCTTGGCAGCAGGTTCAGCTTTGTCTTTCTTTTCTCTTTCTTCTTTCTCTTTAGCTTCCTCAATGGCATCTTGCCTAAGGAGGGCATCAAGATCCACATTTGGAGACCTCTTCCAGAGTTCTGATTCTGGATACAACTCAGGAACTGTCTTGGGGACCAGTTCTGCAATAGAGGGAATGGATAGAGGATAGGTAAGGATAGGTGGAGAAAAGATGACGATATCTGCAGGGGCAGATGCTTTCTCTAGAGAGATGGCTAGGGAATCCAGATGATAATTAGCCATCCCTTCAATGTACTCAGAGGCAATGTTCTCAGCCACAAAGGCTATAAATTGTTCTAGGTTTAGAGTACCTGAGCTTGAGTCCATTTCAGTCATCTTGGGAGCATTGTCTGCCCTATCTTGCACATCTTCAATTTCTTCAGCAGCAACATTTATAGTTGTGCCTGCATGCAAAGAGAGATAGGTTAACAACCAAGTGGGAATAAAATATTCCCCCCAAGGTGAACAAACAACAGGTAATAGAAAGGATTACCTGAAGATCTACACAGGATACCACTTTGCATCTAGGAAGGAGGTTATAATTCCTTCTAGATGTTCAGTGACATCAGGGATAGACACCTCTGCAAGGCACAAGAGGAGTGCCATACAGGAAAAGAAAAGAGTATCCTTGACCAAGGGGTCATCAAGGTACTTAGGTCTATAAGGGACCATTTTCTCTTGAAGAGAGGGAACAAGAGGAGTAGATGTGAGTGAGGACTCACAGTCTAGGTTAAGATAGGATTCTAAATCTTTATCAGAATCAATGGATTTAGCAGCATCAACTTGCAATACTGATGTGAGATCATCAGCAGCTGTGATGGAAAGGAAAGAATAAGAAATTAACTCAAAGTTGGAGTTTGAATTAATTAGAATCTTAAATAAAGCTATACCATCAGGTTGAGCAGCATCATTCTCACAGGTGTCCATGGGGACTTCCTCATTTTCTTTTTCAGGAACTTCTTCCTCAGAAGCTAGATTCACTAGGGAGTGAATGTCTTTGTTAGATACAAATATCAAATTGACGTCCTGATTATATCCTTTGGAGGAAGAGTTTTAAGGTTTACCTTCTGGTTCTTTCTCTAGAATCTCTTGAGGTTCTTCTACAGTTTCTTGAAGGGGAAGAGAGGAATTATCCTGAAGGGTCAGGGAATCACCTGAGACCACTTCAACAGACATCTCCCCCTGCATGACTTCAGTGGGGACTGGAGTCATGCATCTTACAGAAGGGGGCTCAGCAGAAGATGAGATGGATTTGATGGCATCAGTGAGAGAATTGATGGAGGCAATGAGAGGGGCATTGGCAGCCTCAATCATTTTTTGGATGGAGGGAGTGATGAGCTCTACAACATGTGCAAGCAATTCAGGAGTTATCTGAAATGCTGATGATGTAGAGGTGGATGGAATGGAGGCAGGATGATCTGCCACATGATCAAATGAGTCATGTGGAGATGGGTGAACATCAACATGAGTGTGGGATTCATGTTGAGAAAGATGCGTGAGGATGGTAGCAGTCACCATGTCAACACTGGCTGAAGCTGCCAGGTGTTGTGGTGTTGGTGACTGGTGTGGAGATGCAGGTGGAATGAAGGATGCATGTTGTGGTGGCACTGCAGGTGTTGTAGAAAGTAATGCAGGAGATGAGGATGCAGGGGTAAAGAGGGAGGATGAAGGGATTGCTGAGCCTTCCCCAGTAAGCGGGAGAGCGGCCGAATCAGCCCTTGTGTTTGAAGGAGGGTTTGGATCAACCCTGGCTGACTTCTTGATAATCCTCTGGGATTTCTTGAATAGAGAAGGGTCCAACCTCTTGCTAGCGTTGACTGCGGACGGTGCAGAAACCAGCAGCAGGGGTGCTTTCACATACAGAAACACACCCAGTACCCTGGCAAGATTTACCTCTTTCTGATTGTTCTTTCTCCTTATTAGTTCAAACAGAACTTTTCCCCAGGCAATCTGTGCCTTATTCACCAAAGCTGACATCAGGGCAAACTGTTGCCTGTTGATGTTGTCATGAGCCGAGTGTTTTCCCAAAACGACCTTGCCTACCAGGTCGGCCAGAAACTTGTACTCTGGAGACAGGTTTATCTTCAACAGCTTAGCCGGAATCCCTTCGGCATGGCCCATCACAGTGAGCATGCGGCCATATTCCTCTGTGCTTTGCTCATATTCCTCAGTTCCTGTTGGCAGTCCAAACAGCTCAGTCAATACTTCAGGAGTCAGAGTGACCTCCTCGCCATTTATCTTTCCTGACATCGCTTCGTCGCTGGAGGACGAGGTGTATACCCATTCACGAATCTCTGGTATATGAATCTTAGGAGAGAACGACATAAATTTCTTGAGGCCTTGGTCTTCACATAGCTGCAGAATATCTTGGATTGGTTGATCGCATCGGCTGAAAGAATTGAAGTCGATACAGAAGCCAGTGTCGAACTTCATTCCGAAGAGAATAGTAGAAGGAATCGCCATAGGATTTGAGGGAAAATGGCGAATCGAGAAGCAAAACAGGGGAGAAGAGAATCGCGCGGGATTAGAGTTCGAGAGCGAATTCTAAGCCAGGAGAAGGAATATGAAAAGACGGAGCGGAAGGACGACGATCTTCAGACCTAAATCGACTATTAGAAACAAATCTGCGATCGTCGAACCCGGAATAAAATCGGTCGACGAACACAGACCGACGATAGTCAATGTTTGACTAATCGGTAAATATCGACCGACCACACGCAATTACCACGATCGTCGATCAATATATGATGGTCGACGATTCTCCACACAGCACAGAAAATCTGTCGTCGACCATTGGTCGACGATAGATACCTAAGGAGAAATCGTTGACCAGTTGGTCGACGATTTCTGCCTTACTACAGAACGAGCTGTCGTCGACGGTTGGTCGACGATAGTTCTGACCTGGTCGAAGATCGTCGAGCAGTCGTTCGACGATTTTAGACAGAAAACAAAACTAACCAAATTTTCACTACTCTGAACCATTAATCATGCCAAGCTGGTTCAGGAAGAACAAATGCTTTTGTTCATCAAGGGGCTTAGTGAAAATATCTCCTCTCTGCAGGTCTGTGGATATAAATTTCATTACTATCTTGTTCTTTTCCACATTATCTCTCAGAAAGTGATGTCTAATCTCAATGTGCTTGGTTCTGGAGTGGTGCACAGGATTTTGAGCAATTGATATTGCACTGGTACTGTCACACAGAATTTTTGTGTTTGAGTGTGTGTACCCATAATCCACTAGCTGATTTTGAATCCACAGGATCTGTGAACAACAGCTAGCTGCTGCTATATATTCAGCCTCAGCAGTTGAAGTAGACACAGATGCCTGTTTCTTGCAAAACCAAGAGACAAGTCTCTCTCCCAGGAACTGACAAGTCCCTGAGGTGCTTTTCCTATCAACTCTACAACCAGCATAATCAGCATCTGAATATCCAATTAATTCAAATCCTGACTCAGCTGGGTACCACAGTCCTAAGTTAGGGCATCCCTTAAGGTATCTCAAGATCCTCTTGAGAAGAGTTAAGTGAGATTCCTTTGGGTTGACCTGAAACCTAGCACATAGGCATGTAGCAAACATTATGTCAGGCCTACTTGCAGTCAAATACAATAGGGAACCAACAATGGCTCTATAATTCTTTTGATCAACAGACTTGCCATTAACATCAGAATCAATAACTGCATTTGAGGCCATAGGTGTGCTCATTGATGAAGCATCAGACATTCCAAATCTTTTAACCAGCTCCCTGGCATATTTTGATTGAGAAATGAAAATGCCATCAACACTCTGTTTCACTTGGAGACCAAGGAAATAGGATAACTCACCCATGCTGCTCATCTCAAACTTAGAGTGCATTAGTTCAGAGAACCTCTTGCATAGTTTGGGATCAGTAGAACCAAATATAATGTCATCTACATAGATTTGAACTAACAGTTGTGAGTCCTTATGATGTCTAATGAATAGGGTTCTATCTACTACACCTCTCACAAACTTGTGTTCTAGAAGAAAATTTGCTAAGGTCTCATACCAAGCTCTAGGAGCTTGCTTAAGTCCATATAGAGCCTTTTGGAGTTTGAACACATGAGTGGGTAAGGTTGATGAAACAAACCCTGGTGGTTGTTCAACAAACACTTCTTCCTTTAAATCTCCATTGAGGAAGGCACTCTTCACATCCATTTGGAAGACCTTAAATCTTTTATAGGCAGCATAGGCTAGGAAAATCCTAATGGCTTCTAGTCTGGCTACAGGGGCAAAAGTCTGATCATAATCTATGCCTTCCTCCTGTCTATAGCCTTGAGCTACTAGCTTAGCCTTATTTCTAACTACTATGCCTTGGGCATCAAGCTTGTTTCTAAACACCCACTTGGTGCCTATGATCCGTTGGCCTCTTGGTCTTGGAACCAAGGTCCAAACTTTACATCTTTCAAACTGGTTAAGCTCCTCTTGCATTGCTATAATCCAGTGGGGATCAAGCTCAGCATCTTTAATGGTTAGGGGCTCAACCTGAGAAAGGAAACAAGCAAACATCACATTTTTGTTGAGTTGATGTCTTGTCTGGACTCCTGCTGTAATGTCTCCAATCACTTGAGATACAGGGTGATCTCTAAGTGTGACAAGATCAGTAGGTTCAACAATGATCTGATCTTCAACAGTTTCAAGATTTGATTCCTCATGTGGAATTTGATCAACTGTTGGAGCAGGTGCTTTAACTTCAAGCAGTTCTACATCAGATTCAGAATCTGAAGAAGCAGCCTGAGGAGTTTGTTGGGGATGATTCTCCTGTGTGAGTCTCAAACCTTCCAAATCCTTACTTACTCCTAGGACTTGCACTGTACTATTAGAGGAAGAGTCCTTCTCCTTATAATACATGACTGTCTCATCAAAAGAGACATGTGCAGACTCTTCTATCTTAAGAGAGGATTTATTAAGGACCCTATAGGCTTTGCTTACTTGAGAGTATCCTAGAAAAACTCCCATTGAAGCTTTTGCCTCAAATTTTCTATGGTATTCTTTGTTATTGTTATGAACAAAAGCAACACAGCCAAACACTCTAAAATAGTCTATTTTAGGTTTCACTTGCTTAAGTAATTCATAGGGAGTCTTACCCTTAAGTTTATGTATCAGACTTCTGTTCAATACATAGTTAGCTGTGCTAACTGCTTCAGCCCAAAAGGACAGAGGCATGTTAGCATCAGCCAACAATGTACTTGCAGCTTCAATTAGGGTTCTGTTTTTCCTTTCAACTACCCCATTTTGTTGAGGAGTTCTAGGAGCAGAGAAGCTATGTTTGATACCTTCCTTCTCACATAATTCTTGCATAAGAAGAGACTCAAACTCAGTACCATGATCACTTCTGATCAAGGCAATCTGAGTAGAATACTCACTCTGTATACACTTTAGAAAATCTGTAAGAACCTTGAAGTTATCAGCCTTAGTTCTCAAGAAGAATACCCAAGTGAACCTAGAGAAGTCATCTACAATTACTAAAGTGTAAGACTTCCCTCCAAAACTCTGTACAGCAATAGGACCAAATAAGTCCAAATGTAACAAGTACAGAATCCTGGGAGAATCACTTTTATTAACTGATTTAAAGCTATTTCTTGTTTGCTTTCCTAGTTGACAAGCTTTGCAAAGGCCTTCCTTCTTGTAGGGGCAAGAAGGTAATCCTCTTACAAGATTGTATTTAGCCAACCTAGAAATGTTTTTCAAGTTTACATGACTAAGTCTCTTATGCCAAAGGGTATTATTACTGGTTACTTCATTAAATAAGCATATTTCAGATTTGGAGGAATTAAAATCTACAACATAAACATTTCCAATTCTAATACCTACTAACACCACAGTATTACTTAAAGCAATATTACAAGCAGTGTCAGTGAACCATACCTTGTATCCAGCATCACACATTAGACTTACAGAGATTAGGTTGTGCTTTAGTCCTGAGACATAAGCTACCTTCTTGAAGGTTACAGCTCCTATGGTGAAGCTGCCATACCCTTCAGTCTGTCCACAGCTGGAATCCCCAAATACAACTTTTGGTCCCAGCTTGGCTTTGAAACCTGACAGGTTCTTCTTCTTTCCTGTCATATGCTTTGAGCATCCACTATCCAGATACCATTTGTCATGTATGACTGGATAGGTCTTCACCTGCAGAAAGAACAGTTATACATTGTGGACCCAGGTTACCTTGGGTCCAGTATTCTTCACGAAAGAAAAACTAGATATAAAAGATTTTGCAGGCTTAGATTTATATCCTAAAGGGTGTGATCTCCTAGGTGGGATAATCCATTCAGTTGAAGGATTAAACAACCTGGGGTGGTGATTAGGATTTGAAGTTCTGGAAGTTTGATTTTTATTTTCCAGCTTAAGTCCAGATCGTCGATCAATGGTCGACGATCGCAAGCCATATCGTCGATCATTTATGGTAGAACGATGTTCTGGATTCCACGATCGTCGATCACTGGTCGACGACTCAAGATGAGATCGTCGACCTCCTGCACCAAAGCTATTATACTCAGTGTAGGTGTTCAGCGATCGTCGATAGTCGTTCGACGATTGGTTTGACGATCGTCGATTAATGTTCGACGATTTTTGTAAAGCTAGAAATTTTTTCTTCCTATTCTCTTTCTTAATCTTGTTCTGAATTTTCTTGCATTTTTCAATTTCCTCAGTATTCTTTATTCCTGATTCAGAAACAAATTTTACTGGAGTGCTAAATCTCTCCTTTGTGAGGAGGATGGGTTCACTAGGTGTAGCACCTAAGCCTAGTTTATCATTACCAACCCTAGTGTTTGCTATACAGGTTATTTCAGATAATTTGAGGCTTCTGCCATTTAATTGTTCTTCTAACCTCTTAGATTTAGCTAGTTCTAATTTTAGGAATGTTACTTCTTCTTTTGAGCTCTCTAATTCCTTTTCTAATCTGATTATTTCAATACCTTCCATGTCTAGTTCCATTATTTTTAATCTAAGTGACTTAATTTCTTTTTCAGATAATAGTAAATCTAAACATAGAGTTTTAAATTTTAGTTTGAACTCAGGAGATGAGAAATCAAATGAGTCGATTACCTGGTCCTCCATAAAGGAATCTTCTTCATTGTCTCCTTCTTCTTCAGAATTCTCTGCAGCTGACAGAGAGCTGCAGGCATCAATGGCCATGAGGCAGACCTCTTTGGCTTTCTTCTCTTCTTCTTCTTCTGAATCACTGGAGCTAGAGGAGCAGGTATCCTCTTCTGTTTCACTCCAGGTAGCAGCCACAAATCCCTTGTCCTTCTTCTTGTATTTGTGTGATGAGGACTTGGAGTGGTGCTTCCTGTATTCTTTCTCATGTTTCTTCTCCTTGTACTTCTTCTCTGGACAATCTGGGGCAATGTGTCCAGGCTTGCTGCAAACATAACAAATGATTTCTTTAGATGGAGTCTTGTCATACCTTGGCTTGTCCTCATGCTTGGAGAACTTCTTTCTGAGGTCTCTTCTTCCCATGTTGAAGAACCTCTTGGTAATGAGTGCCAGTAACTCCTCATTTGATTGACTTCCTTCAGAAGTCTCAGCAGCCTTAAGAGCTAGAGAGTGCTCTTTCTTTGTAGGAGTAGGAGTCTTCACTTCAGTTACAGCAGCTCTACTCTTTAAGGTTTGCTCATATGACCTGAGCTTTCCCAACAGAGCTTCTGTGGAGAGTTCCACAGTGTTTCTTCCATCCTTGATGGGCCATATCCTTGAGTCCCAAGAGATGGGAAGGCACATCAGGATCTTGTCATTTACTTCTGACAAAGTTATCTCCTTGTCCAAAGACCTCAGTTCACTTATTATTGAACTGAGTCTTGTGTACATTGTGTCAATGTCTTCAGCATCATCCTTCTTGAAATTTTCATACTGAGAGGTGAGATTGGATCTCCTGTCCTTCCTCTCATCAGCTGAGCCAGCAACTATGTGGTTGAGGGAATCCCACATAGCTTTGGCTGAGGTACATTCAGCCAGCTTCTGGAATATCTCATCAGACATTGTCTGAGCTAGGATATTCATTGCTTTAGCATCAGCTGCTTTTGCCTTCTTGTAAGTTTCATTGTAGTCAGGTGGTGGCACAGCACTGAGATCAGCAGAAGTGGAAGCAGCAGCAGGCCTAGCAGGTGGTCCTGTCAAAATAGAAGAAAAAATATCTTCATCAATAGAATTCATGTATAGTCTTATCCTGGCCTTCCATATGCCAAACTTGGACAAGTTGCATACAGGAGGTCTGGTGCTTGAATAATCCTTAGACTGGACCATGTGTGAAAGTGTTTGTGAATGGTATCAGGAAACAACTTATCACAGGATCTTTTAACTCAGGTGTTAGCCTGTATGAACAGCTAACCTCGCTCTGATACCAATTGAAAGTGAGGGGATAAGTTGTAAACTACTCTAGAGGGGGGGTGAATAGAGTATTCAAAATTTTATGAACACTTAGTCAGCTCCCTTGGAGTTTATTTGCGGAATAAAAAATCTGATACTTGAACCCTAAGAGCCTAACACAGTGAAGTGCACAAGTGAAGAAGTTGACTGAAATTTCAGTTAACTACAAGCCTATCACAGCAACTAGCAACCCTAGGTAGTTCTAACACAGCCACAGAATAAAATGAATAAGCAAGATAACCAGATGGACACAGGATATATAGTGGTTCCCTTTAAATAGGTACATCCACTCTTCTACCACCCTGGTAGGAATCCACTACAGGTTTTTGCTAAGGTGCCCTGCCACCAATGATCTGATTCAGGTAGATCAAACAGACCCTTTGAGCTTTTGATAAGGATGCTCAACCACAGGTTGTTGATAAGGTGCCCTGTCACCAACGTTCACTTTTGAAGAGATGTGAACAAACTCTTTTTACAAAGGGGTTGAGAGGGTTAGATTATCTTCTCTGTTGTAAATACAGATTAGAGAAGATTTGTGGATTCTCTAAAGAATCAAAGTCTCCCCCTGGCTCAGTGGAAGTCCAGGGAAAGCCTTTGCTTCAGGATGAAGGAGTTTCAGATAAACTGAAACTAAATTCTCAGAGATCTGAAGACTGATTTTTATCAGGTCTTAAGATTCTGGAGCACTTGAAGCAGATCTGGAGCTTTTTCTGAAGTCTTGAAAACTCTAAGCAAATGCTCAGGAGACTTGAGAATGAAAGATGATTGCTCTGGGCTTTTGCTTCAGGAAAACTTTTCTTCTTCTTGTTGTGAGATTGTGAAGAGCTGCTCTGATGATGTTTGAGCGAATGAATAATCTTTTTCTGTGTCTGTGACTTCTTCTTTTCTGAGAGCAGAATCTCTTTTAAATATGTCTTCACGTTTTTCCTTTGGAACGGCTCTATTGATTTGAATTCTCGAGCCCTGCAACAGATTATCTCAAAATAGAATATAGCAATAGGAATAGAATGGCCTATTAACTTTCTGTCAGTCCCAATAAGGAATAAAATAAGCGGGAAAAATATCTCAGCATAAAGACGTACCATTCTTGGAAATAGTACATAGTACCAACGGCTAGAAAACAGGCTGGAAAGATAAAGTCAACGCAATTTGTATAATAGGACAAAATGCTTTATCAAGAATACTGAATCCCGTGATTTATGCTTGACAGAATTTGTAATCAATTTATTTGAATTTAAACCATAAATTTAGCAACAATAATATCAGAGAATCAATCTAACCACCAACTAAAACACTTGGAAATAAACCAAGGAATAGAATAAATACAAAAAGATAAAGGCAGACAGAAATCGTCGAACAGGAGTTCGATGATCGTCGACCTGCAAACAGATCGTCGACTAATAGCAGGAATCTGTCGGAACAGAAATCGTCGACCAGAAATCGTCGACCAGCTAATAGATCGTCGACCGGCTAACAGATAGTCGACCAGCAAACAGATAGTCGACCAGCAAAAGCAAATATCTGTCGAGACAGAAATCGTGAAGCAAGAACACGATCGTCGATCTGTTGATGACAGATCGTCGACCAACCTTCAGAGCGTAGTAAGCTTGCTCTGAGATCGTCGACCAACGGTCGACGATAATTGTCTTGTCTTCAACGATTCAATAGCCCTGCTATCGTCGACCAATGATCGACGATCGCGAGGCCTCGTTCGACGATGGTCGAACGGAAAAGCCTTAACTAAAAAAACATCTAGAACTTCTAACCTAAGCTCTAGGTCAGTTATATACTGCCCTAGGGAGACTAAGCAAAGTCTAAACATGATCATATATCTTTATATGGATCAAGAGGGGCTAGAAAGGGATTACATAAGCCAAATCACATCTAGGGTACCAACACTGCCTCCTCCTAAAGCTGGGCCCCGCTTCAATCATGCATACTGCAGATCTCTTACCACTAGCCTGGACTTCCAAATGGTCCACCTCCAACCTCTTTGCCATATCTATTATCTCTGTCAGGCTCAAGTCCACTATAAATAAAAGTTCTTGCCTTAGAGGATCTTGCAAGCCATTGTAAAACCATTTCGCGTACCCGCGATCATCCAAACTATAGGAGTCCGCAAACCTTGCGAAATGCTGAAACTCCCGTTGATATTCTGTCACTGACTTGGATCCTTATTTCAATTATAGGAACCTTTCTTCAAGCTCATCTTGACCAGTAGAGGGAATAAAATGTTCTAAGAAGGCATCGGAAAATTTGTTCCACCTTATGTTAGTGTATACACATCCTTGAAAAGTGGAGCCCATAAGGGACTTCCACAACCTTTTTGCGTGTGATTCCAAGACAGATACAACTAAAGTAACATCCATACTGGCTAGACATCTGATTCCGACCATCAATTTTTGCATAGCATCTAGCCACTCCTCAGTACGAACAGCCGGCTCCGTCCCATGGTAAGTAGGCGGGGAAAGGGTTTGGAAGATTCTCAACTAGTTAAAGCCTGAGGCTTGATGCCGCAACGAGGCCTACTTAGATCTTAATGCATCTAAGATTGTCATAGGGGTTTGTCTTAGTTTCGACTGCTGAAATTGAGTAGGTACAGAAGGGGCGGGAGTGCCCACTACTAGCTTTGTACGTGTCGGGATCTACGTATAAAGATACAAACCTAAGGTCAGGTTTGCTAATCGTAGGGTAACAACTGGACATACCTAGTGTGAATTACACATGGGCACACCACTGCTTCCGCTATGTCAGTTTGACAACAAACTGACCAATCGAGCGGGGGTGGCACCATTATTCAATGACTTCTTTAGGTAGGGATCATTGTAAGATGATACAATTTGTAAGACTCTCCTCCTAGAATATAACACACGGCTGAAGGGAGTCTTATGCCCAGAAATGCCGTCTTGCGGTAGTGTCAACACACGGGTTGACCGGTACTACAAGATGCCTATTTTGCCGGCTCTCACAAATATCATCCTTGCCAACCCAACATAAAGACAATAAACAAAAGTCAAAATCCACACTATTACAAGTCCAAAAGAAAAGAGGTAGGTAGCTTCATATCTCTTGAATACATTAGAGTTAAGTGTCCCAAGGGCTACAACATATAGTCTCTCAAAATCTCATATCAGTAACCGACGGCAGCGAGGGTATCTTCGTATCAGGCCCTATCTCCCTGGTCTGGTTGATGTAGGCTATGCCTAAGGATCCTACACGAAAGGTGAGACTACGACCTTGACAATGTTTGCCGCTCCCTAACCCGCACACAAACAAAACGCAGCGTCCGCAATGATTGTTATTTATCGTTCACGCTAACATACGGATAACCGATCCACAAGGGGAACGGAGAATGGATATAGGCCAAAATCCTTTCCGGCTAAATGGAATAATATTAAATTCCGATCGAGCTTTGGAGTTGTACCAAAATAGATCCACCAAAAAAAATCACGATTCGAAAAAAATGGTAGGATCTATCCCAACAAAACAAAAGCGAGGAGCGCCAATCCTCTCGCGAGATCTTTTCGGAAAAACCAAATGAAAATATCAAATCTTTTTTAGAAACACTGCAAAAGTTAACAATTCGAGAAATCACGCAAAATCTGTCCACCACAAGGACTAATCAAAGAAGAGAATCTCTTATATAGGAATTTTCGTTACCCTGCTCGAAAACGTAGATCCAAGATGTTGGATCCACAAATAACGACCGCTCTTCCTTTTGAGATCCACGGGAAACGCGCCACGGATGAAGATCTCGTTCGCCTCCTTCACTTCTCGCCGTGAAAGATTTCCCCAAGACTTTGTTCTTCCTTGCACAAGATCCTTCTCCTCCAAGGGGTGGCCGAAATCTTCAAGGGGTTGACAAAGTCGGTAGAGAAGGGAAATAGTGGTGGGAGAACAATAGGGTCGTTAGAGAAAGAGAGGGAGTGGAAGGGGGCGACCAAGCAAGAAGGGAGAGGGGAGGACGAACTTTGAGAAGAGGGAGACTCCTTAGGGGCGGCGGCTAGGAGGAGGGAAGAAGGAAGAATTAGGTTTAGGCAAAAGCTTATTTTGATTTCAATATTAGTCTAAATATTAAATGACAAATTGGCCTTATATAAGGCTTACAACCATGTGGCTATTAGCAGCCCAAAATAAAAATGTTGCAGAAATGAAATGACAAAAATAACATAGTGTCCAATATCACATATAACCAGATAAAGGCAGACCAAATAATAAAATAACATTAACGCTTATTTTTGTTGCGTGGGTGAAGATTGTAGTCGTGCCCGCTATGGAGCCGCAAGTCTCTTGATGGTGGAGCATCGTCGTCATCTTCTATCACAGTAACACCGCCATGGTCGTTGTCTTCTTCACCCAGTTGGCCGTCGTGGTGGCCGTCGCCATCAATCCTCCCGCTCTCGAAAGGACTCATCACCGATGAGTGGGCTGGACGGTATCGGTGGAAGAGATCTGCATCGAGAAGAGCCAGTTCTGCCGAAGAAATCCAAGAGTCGTCCGAAGCTGGACGACCACGCCATCTGACCAAAAACTTGTGAATGTCGCCGTCGGGAGTAGAAAACACCGCATCCTACAAAATCTTGTCAGGCAAGAAATCGGTTCGGGGGAACCTTGGAAAAGCGTTAGGCAAAGAAGAAAAACAAGTTGCATCATCAATAGACAACGTACCTCCCGAAGAATCCGAAAGAGAGAGCGGTCCAGAAATATTCTCACCCCCCCCCCACCCCTTTAGACGGTATAGTGGAAATATGAAACGGAGAGACTGACAGTTCAGGTGGTGGAGCGACATAAAGCGTTAAATCCAAAATGTTAAAAACAGGGGAGATTCCCCACTCAGCGGGTAACTGTAATAAATATGCATTTTCACCTAGCTTCTTCAAAATCCGAAAATGACCGGCTCTCTTATTCGCTAATTTTTTTATGGTGCCCGAATGCAACCGTTCAGGGATAAGATGTACCATTACCAAACACCAATCTTTAAGGGGACTGCTCGCTTATGTATGTTAGCATTTGATTGATAAATAGCATATTGTTTAGCTAACGTCTTGTCAATGTGCTCGTGGAGAGTGTGAACGTGCGAGGCGAAGTCCTGTGCAAATTGACTTGATTTAAATGATGGTGGTAACGGAATCAAGTCAAGAGGCACGGGCGCCTTATATCCATGCACTATCTCATTTGGCGATAACCCGGTGGACCTATTCTTAGAATTATTATAGGCTAACTAAGCGTGAGGAAGAATAAGATCCCATGTACCCTTATGATCACCCACTAAGCAACGAAGTAATCCTCCCAAACTACGGTTAAAAACTTCCGTTTGCCCATCCGTTTGGGGGTGATAGGCCTACGAAAACATAAGTCTAGTGCCCAACAACTTCCAAAGTGTTTTCCAAAAGTAGCTAGTAAACTTAACATCTCTATCGGTCACGATGGTTTTGGGGACACCCCGATGTGCTTCGACCTCCTTAAAATACAACTTAGCGACATGTGAAGCATCGTTGGTGCTATGACAAGCGATAAAATAAGCCATTTTGGAGAATCGGTGCACTACGACCAAGATGGAATCGTGACGCCTAAATGTCGGTGGGATGCCCAATATGAAGTCCATGCAAACATCCACCCATGTGGCAGAGGGAATCGGAAGGGGTGTGTAAAGACCCGCATTGGTCTTGTTACCCTTTGCTAATTGACATACGCGGCAGCTCCCTACGATTTTATTGACCATTGTCTTGAGACCCGGCCAAAAGAATTTATCCTCCACAAGTGTGATCGTTTTATCGCGACCGAAGTGTCCACCTAATCCTCCACTATATAACTCCCATATAATAAAATGGCGTAACGAAGAGCAGGGAATACATAGTTGCGTATGCTTAAATAGGTACCCGTCACGGATGTAATACGCCGAGATAGTTGAAGGGGACTTTTCCTGAGCGGCGAAGTATATGTCCTTGAAATCTGGGCACTGTATATACTCATCTTTGATTCTCTCAAAGCCTATGACCGATACCTCTATGGTAGATAGTAATAGGGTGACTCGACTAAGGGCGTCCGCCACATGATTTAATGTACCCTTGAGGTGCTTGATAATGAAAGTATACTCCTGTAGGTATGAGACCCATTGGCGTGCCGAGGGCTGATCTTACTTTGGGAGTTGACAAATTTTAAAGCCTCGTGATCCGAGAGGATTACAAATTCTTTTGATATGAGATAGTGTTGCCAATGTTGGATACAACGTATCATGGCATAAAACTCACGATCATAATTGAAAAAATTTAATTTTGGGCCCGCAAGTTTCTCGCTAAAGTATCCAACCGGATGTCCCTCTTGGCTTAACACTCCTCTAATTCCTATCCCTGAAGCGTTGCATGATAGTTCAAACACTTTATTAAAATCCGGTAACCGTAATAGGGGGGCTTCGGACATCCGATCCTTAATCATTTGAAATGCGCTAGCGGCCGATTTGGTCCATGCAAAATCACCCTTCTTCATACATTCAGTGATTGGTGCCATGATACTACTAAAATTGCGAATGAATCGTCGATAAAACGTGGCAATTCCATGAAAACTCCTAACATCCCTAATATTTTGCGGTTCTGGACACTCTCTAATCACTTGGACCTTCTTAGGATCAACATGAATACCCGTAGCGCTCACTATGTATCCTAGAAATTCCACGGAAGTCACCCCGAACGCGCACTTCTTAAAATTAATATATAAGTTCTCTTGGCGCAATGTAGTAAGGATTGTCCGCAAATGAGTTTCATGATCGATCGGCGAGGTACTAAACACCAAAATATCATCGAAATAGACTACGACAAATTTACCCATGTATGGCTTAAATACTTGAGTCATTAACCGTGAGAAAGTACTTTATCCATTGGTGAGTCCCTCTCCTAGCTCTAACCACTCGTAAAGCCCGTCCTTAGATTTAAAGGCCGTTTTCCATTCGTCTCCCTCCCGAATCCTTATTTGGTGGTAACCACTCTTTAAATCCAATTTTGAGAATACAGTGGCCCAGTAGTCTACACACAACCTCCAAGACTTATCTTTCTTCCGGACCAACAAGGCAGGGACGGCACAAGGTCTTTTACTATGGCGAATAAATCCCTTTGCTAATAAATCGGAAATTAATGTTTGTAGTTCATTATGTGCGGAGGGATTGAGTCGGTAATGGGGTAGATTAGGTAAGGATGAGCCCGGGACGAAATCGATTTCATGTTGAATATCCCTGATTGGTGGCAACTTAGAAGGTAAATCTACCGGATAGACGACCTTATATTCTTCTAATAACGTGCGCAGAGATAACGGTAGGTTCTCTAAAGACGGTGCATCTTCCTTTACTTGTAGACATACTAACGCATAAATGACGCCATCTAGGAAGGTTTCACGTTCTAACTCCTTCCTACTTATAAAACTTATCGTTTTCCTTTCCGCAGGCACCACTGTGTCCTTGGAAGAAATCGACGGGTCCTTAGGTGGTGTGGGTTTCAAAACAATGGTCTTACCATTGAACTTGAACTCGTAGGCATTGGCTTTGCCAAAATGGGTCACGTCATAATCATAAATCCATGGACGCCCTAGTAGAACTTGACATACATCCATAGGGATGACATCGCACCACACCTTATCGACATAACTCTTTACCATAAGCGGTACCAAGCATCGTTTAGATACTACGATCGACGTTTTGTTCACCCATGCTATCTTATACGGATGTGGATGCGGATCAGTGACTAAGTGCATTCGAGTGATGGCATTTCCGAGACGAAGTTCATACAACTACCGCTATCAATTATTAACTTACACCACTTGTCACCATTCTTAAAATTTACCGAGAAGATATTCGTCCGATTGTAATCGTTCGTCGCACGCGGTGTGTTCAGAATACATCTCATAACCATCATAAAAGAGTCGTCATCAATATCACTCGGCTCGGCATCAGACTCCATACCGGCTTCATAAACGACCTCAGTGGAATCAGACGTGGAGTCTAAAAGGGCTAGGGGTTTTCCCTTAGTGGGGCACTCACTAGAGTAATGCCCTTGGATTCCGCAAGAATAACAGGTGGCGTTAGTCTTATTAATACGTCCTATTAGAACTCTCTCACCATTGGGTTTTTTATTGTTCCTAGCGGTAATTACTATAGAACTTGAGTCAGTCGACCAGAACTTTCCTTTATCTCGCATGGATGACGAAGGTGGGAGTCCTAAGATGGATTTTCCCTTCTGGAATGCTCGTCCCTTAGACTTGTGGGCATTGTGCTTTTCTATATCCAATGCTGCATTGAATGTTGTGTTAAGGTCCGTGTGACCATAACGCAAAAGCTTGCCTTGGATATCTATATTAAGTCCCTTATGAAAATGAGATAGTGTGACCTCGGGCATTTCTCGAATGTCGCAACGCACCATCATATCCTTGAGTTGTCCCATGTACTCCACTACCGATTGGCCCCCTTGTCGAAGGGTTGCTAGCTCGTCGAACATTTGGGTTCGGTGATACGCCGGGACATATTGATCATGCAGGAGCGCCTTCATGGCAGCCCACCCAATTGGGGGTGCTCCATTCACGGTACCTAGACGCCTCTCTTTGTTTAACCAGAACATTTTGGCTCTACCTAGAAGTTTCATTCGTGCTACCCGCACCTTCTCAACGTCCGTCAGGTTGTGCCACTCAAAATAGCACTCGATATCCATGATCCAGTTTAGAAATAATTGTGGTTCACCCAAACCATCATAGGATGGCGATTCCATTTTAACGGCTCTAGTTAAGTCGAACTCATAAGGGGCTCAAGGTGCATACTCGTAGTCCTGATCACGAGGGTGATTTTGTCGCTCTTCTCATTGGTTAGCGGGCTGGGGTGGTGGCCCCGGTCGATTTATCCCAAAGCCGGGATTTTGAGGCGCTGCCTGATTTACAGCCAACCCTTGTATTAACTGAGTGAGTGCATCGAACCTGGTATTAAATTCTTCCCTAAGCGCCGCGATGGTTGCGGGAGCGTGCTCATCATCATGGTTGTCAGCCATGTGTGAGGTGGATGGAGGATACTCCGTGTCAAGTCTCGTGCGCATGAACGACAGTGATACAGAGTGTCTTACCTAAGGAAAAAGACTGTTTGGACAAGAATTTTATAAATCAGGATTTTTAAATGCTTAATGACTTGGGAATGACAAAAAAAATTTTAGACCTCTTTGCTTAGAAAAATATGTAGAAAATTCAGATTTTTTTTCGTAATTTTTTTGAAGAAATTTTTTTTGATTTTTTTTGTTATATGCAGACCAAATGGAGAATTTCATATTCGGTGACTACGAAACGTGCACGACCAAGTGTGGGTCGACGTCCTATGAAAGGGGAGCGTAAGGATAGTGTCGATTGAGAAATCAACACGAACCTCCCTCTGATACCAAAATTGATGTAGGCTATGCCTAAGGATCCTACATGGAAGGCGAGATTACGACCTTGACAACGTTTGCCGCTCCCTAACCCGCACACAAACGAAACGCAGCGTCCGCAATGATTTTTATTTATCGTTCGCACTAACATACGGATAGCCGATCTGCAAGGGGAATGGAGAATGGCTATAGGCCAAAATCCTTTCCGGCTAAATGGAATAATATTAAATTCCGATCGAGCTTTGGAGTTGTACCAAAATAGATCCACCAAAAAAAATCACGATTCGAAAAAAAATGGTAGGATCTATCCCAACAAAACAAAAGCGAGGAGCGCCAATCCTCTCGCAAGATCTTTTCGGAAAAACCAAATGAAAATATCAAATCTATTTTAGAAAAACCGCGAAAGTTAACAATTCGAGAAATCACGCAAAATCCGTCCACCACAAGGACTAATCAAAGGAGAGAATCTCTTATGTAGGAATTTTCGTTACCCCGCTTGGAAACGTAGATCTGAGATGTTGGATCCACAAATAACGACCGCTCTTCCTTTTGAGATCCACGGGAAACGTGCCACGGATTAAGATCTCGTTCGCCTCCTTCACTTCTCACCGTGAAAGATTTCCCCAAGACGTTGTTCTTCCTTGCACAAGATCCTTCTCCTCCAAGGGGTGGCCGAACCTTGAGAAGAGGGAGACTCCTTAGGGGCGGTGGCTAGGAGGAGGGAAGAAGGAAGAATTAGGTTTAGGCAAAAGCTGATTTTGATTTCAATATTAGTCTAAATATCAAATGACAAATTGGCCTTATATAAGGCTTACAACCATGTGGCTATTAGCAGCCCAAAATAAAAATGTTGCAGAAATGAAATGACAAAAATAACATAGTGTCCAATATCACATATAACCAGATAAAGGCAGACCAAATAATAAAATAACTTTAACGCTTATTTTTGTTGCGTGGGCGAAGATTGTAGCCGTGCCCGCTATGGCGCCGCAAGTCTCTTGATGGTGGAGCATCGTCGTCATCTTTTGTCACGGTAACACCGCCAAGGTAGTCGTCTTCTTCACCCAGTTGGCCATCGTGGTGGTCGTTGCCATCACTGGTTTCCCTCCTACATAACCTACTGATGCTGCTGCTCTATCCACTGGGTGTCCTCCTAAAGTGATAGTTGTAGCAACCGTTAGTCATAAAGACTAAGTGACTATCTCATCCTCTCACCCTGACAGCTCTTAGGCACCGGATGGGATAAAGAAGGTACAGTACAATATATGTATATAAACTATAAGTACAAGCAGGTGGTATATCTCTACTTATCATAAAGTAATAGTAGTAGTGTACATCAAATAACAACATCATTCTATACTAGAAGTACTTCAAGAGTAAGAGCATTCAACTACCAACATGTAATCTACAAACAAAAATTGAACTTAACTTATAAAAATACCCATATAGATTTATAAGTTAAGGATCGTGAAAGTATCTAGTTGTCTACCTAAATCACCTAGAGGGGGGTGAATAGGTGAGATCTGCGTCTTTTGTGGAATAAAAATTTGAGAGAGATTAACACAAAAAGCAATCAAGCACAAACCAGACAACACAAGAAATTATAGTGGTTCCCCAATATTGAGTACATCCACTTTCCACCTCACCAATATAACAACATGGATAGCCTTGGCTACTTCACTAAATCTCGGATTGAAACAATCCTACACCTCAGAGAAACGCTCCTACAACTCGGAGTTAACACACCCCTACAAACTCGATCCCCCAAAACAGGATCTACACTCGGAAGAAAAAAAATCTTCCTACAAACTTGGAGACAAAGCTCCTACAAGAGTTGAAATAATTTTATAATTACAATAAAAATTATACTTCTAGATCTGAACCCTTCAAAGTTCTTCCCTCTTGAGAATTGAAATTCTGAAGAAGATGTTGAGGAATAAATCATGAGGAAACACAAACTGAAACTCTTAGGATCTGACACGACCAAAAGAATGATTTAAGAAACTTGAATCTTTGATCAGTCGAATCTTTTCTTCTGTTAAATCGCTGGATCGAGGAAGAAGCGTTAGAGAAGAACAACGATGGAATTGTGCGGCTTTTCCTGATCTAGAACTTACGGCGATTTAGAATTTAGTATTTCTATCTTAGGGTTAGCGAATCCTTGAAATTATATTATATAGGACATTCACTAACGTTCTGAAATCATTAAGGAATGATCTACGTGGATCAAACATACTAAATTTGGATTAAGATTTGAAATCCCCTCAGACTTTGAAATTAAAATTTTCGCAACTGCATTCTCCGATAGGAACTTCGATTTTTCGAAAACAGTTTGTTTTCTTGAGAAATGGCTTAGCCTTTTTGAAAAAGACTTTACACAAAATTTCTTTTAACTGTGGAACTGGTTTTTCGAAAAATGAATTTTGACTTTTCGAAAACAACTTTCTTTCTCGAAGAATGAATCTGATTTTTCGAAAACAATATTTCTTTCTCGAAAAATGAATCTGATTTCTCGCGAAATCTTAAGGACATTTCTCGAAAAAAATACTTAGAAGTTTTTATGAGTTTTTCTAAATGTCTTTATGTTTCTCGAGAACAGTTCTTCTTTCTCGAAAAATTTAACTAGACCTTTCTAAAAAACATTCTCTTTTTGAAAAATTGACTTAGGAAATTTTAGAAAATATTTCTTTTCTTCTTTGCTCAAAGACCAACAACCCTTCTTTTCTTTCATGTTTTATTACTTGAAAATGAAGTGCATTCAAATAGAGAGGTTACACATGTGTCAACACCATGGATCACACAATGAGAAATTACATTTCATGGTCCTGTGTTTGGTGACTCATTATAAAATCACATTGGTCTACACTTAGCAATAATGACCTGCGAGCACTCAACTAGAGAAAGCATCAAATACATACTTAATTCTTCTTAGTTCAATGGTGACTTCACATAAATCTAGGTTATTGTGGATACAATATCCAACAATATCCCCCTATTTATAGAAGTCAGAACTTTGTACACTAAGGTGAATTATATCAAGATAATTAAAAGAATTTACTAACAAATACAATAGTAATTGCAATGACAAAAGAGAAATAATATATCATCAAAATTCTAAATTATATATATAAATAGTATGTACATAGAAGAGTCCAGTCCACAACATTTTACAACACTAAAAATCATGAATCACTGATGTTGTTACTGATGCTGTCTTTCCTTCTTTTCTTGCTGTCTTTTTAGGTAGCTGTAGGGTTTAGGGTAGTACTTAGGAGGTCGAGGAACATCTGGATTGTTACGACCATGTACACTATCATGAATTCTTCTTTTGGTCATAGAAGTTTCATATTCTTTCCATTCCTTGTAGCTGTAGTAATCATCCCTACTTCCATTGAGTTCCACAACCAACCTTAAAGTGTCTAGAATGAGAGACTTGGATGTTGGGCTCCAAACCTCAGCAATTTCTTATTCTTTTCTTTTCTCAGCTTCATGACTTGGAATGGATTGGCTAGCAGAGGCACCATCACAATATTTTCTTTTCTTAGGCACTGGTATCTCTGGAGGTGGGTTCTAAGGAATCTTTGGCTTGTCTGAAGTCCAAACATGAGAGTAATGTGCTGGAGGAGCTTCAAACTGTTCTGGTATTGGATAAAATGTAGGCTTGTAGACAGTTGGATTAAGATGAGGAGGTGGAGCCTCATTTGGATTGACTTGAAAGTCTGGGAAGATCTGATTATGCATCCATATAGCAGTATCATAAGTGTGAAACTTTACAGCATGAATCTGTGTCTCTATATCTGTACTGATCTCTTTCATTTTAACATCCCATTGAGCCTTCATCTCTGCACAAGATTTTGTTAGATATTCTTTTACATTTTCCTCCCCCTTTCTAACTTATATAGTTAAAGTGCTTATGACATCTTCCTTGAATTTTCCAACTTCTTCACAAGTCTTGAAGTTGTGTTCTTGAGCTTTCATCTCCAGTTGGATCTGATTTTTTGCAAGAGTGACTGATTGATCCATGACTTTACCAATACTAGTGATAGTATGGTCTAAATCCTTGCCACCAATCTTGAACAGTCATTTCAGTTCATATGTATTACATTGAATTTCTACAAAGCCTTTGCTCATCTCTTTCTCTAAAGCAGATACTTTATCAGTAACCTCTTTGAGAGACTTATCAAAGTACTCTCTTTGCATTGTAAGCATAGATTCTATTTTACCCAAGAGGGTATCATCAGGGATTACTGTAACTGGTGGAGTTGGAGGAGGTAGAGCTGGAACTGTCCAGATAGGACTTTCTTTAATGATAACTGAACTTCTTCCTCTTTGGAATGAATTCATGGCATATCCTTCCTCTCCAAGAATAATAGGCATAGAAAAATCCAAATTTTTGAGAGGAGGTTCTGTGGTTTTAGGGGTAATCTCCTCCTCATCAGAGAGCAATTCAACATTCTCCCCCTCAATATGTTCTTGGGGCTGAGAATTTGTTGGAGTTTCTTCAGGTATTTCTTTAGGTTTCTTAGCAGGAGACTTTTTAGTAGACTGGAACAGGGGTCCATCTGAATTTTGTTCTTCTATCATTTTGGCAATGTCAGCTTCAGTAGAGAAGATTTTGCCATTCACTTGAGCATCTATGAGATCTTCCTTATTAGAAGATGAATCAATATTCATACTTGAGCCACCCCTATATATAGAGGTGCTCTGCTCATCATCAGAGTGAGCTTAACCTTTTGTTTCCACCACCACAACATCATCAATAACTTATTTTGGAACTTGGGTTGTAAGAGCATCTGACTGGGCTTCTGTCTCTAGAACCTCATCGTGCAATTCTTCTTCTTGAGCTAAAGGAGCAGGCTCCCCCTCAGCAACTGCACCAGATGTGCCAGCTATATCAGTCGGAGGAGGAGATGGGATCCTATCCTCATCATCAAATATAATTCTTTGGGCTGGAGGAGCTTTTCCTGGCTTTGGAATTCTTATCTCCCATCTATTTATGGAGGAGAGGGTTACTTTCTTCAGGTGGTGAACAGACATACCTTTGGAAAATTCAAACATATCAAGGTGGACTTGGTTGAGATACAGAGTGATGATCCTGGCATAATTGGGTGCCTTTATACTTTCCTTAATCATATCAAAGAGCATTTGTCCCCATTGGAACTTCTTGCGACAAATTACTGCGGTCATCGTGTCGAAGAAATCTGAGGATATATATCCAATTGAGTGAGTTTTGCAAAGTAGGACTTTGCCTAGAATATCAGCCAGGAGCTTGCTTTCAGCATTCATATTTGGTGGTCAAATGGAAGTGAGGATGGAAAGATACCACAGAAGTACATAGCCCTAGAGTAGTCAGGTTCGTCCAAGTAATCTTCCCTGTCCATTGCGGGCAATTTCAGAAACTCTGTTAAGGAGGAAGGCTTGATCTTGATCTTCATACCTCTGACTAAGCTTTTTAATAACTTCCCACATCTCTTAATCTTGGCATTTTTGAAGAACTCTTCGATATCTAGAATCAACACTTTGCAAGGTTGCTCAAGAATGAAAGTGAGGCCGTCAGATTCAAGGAGTTGAATAACATTTCGTAAATCATAGGAAAGTTCGGCGATTACGGAGCGGACAAACTCACTGCCAAACCCTATCTTAATATTAGGAGCCATGGATTATAGGGAATGAGAGATTCTGACTTGTCGAAGAGGAATGATGGAGTTTTCGGGAAGAATGGCAGAACTTTAGCGGAACTGAATCGTTGTTCTTCGGAAGCCCTTATTTTTGAAATTCCGTATTCTGGAAATTTTATGGACTACCCAATTTATATATACAATTAGAAATTTTGAAAAATATGGACAGGCGTACCTGGAATGGCGGTTCAAATTCTCAAAAATTTCGTTAAACTGATTTGGACGTGTTTCGAAAAATCATCATCATTTTTCGAAAGATATGGAATTTTTCGAAAATTATGTAAAACATTTTCCGAGAAGTCCCATAATTTTTCGAGAAATCCAAGTGATTTTTCGAGAAGTTGATGAAATTTTTCGAGAAGTCCAGTAGTTTTTCGAGAAATCCACAAGCCTTTTCGAGAAATCCATAAGCTTTTCGAGAAATCCAAAGTCTTTTCGAGAAATCCACTTCTGAGCTTGAATTTTTCTAAAAGTTTGCTAAGTATGAATTTTCCTTGGCATTTTCTGAGGGGCTGATGTTGAATCTTTCCTTGAGTTGAACTGTGAACATTTTAGAACTCCATGTTGTGCATACCAAGTTCTTTCTTGAAGAACGAGAACTTGCATTTGTTCAGCGGCTTCGTGAAAATATCTGCAACTTGCCTATCTGTAGGAACATATTGGAGGTTGATGTCCACATTCTCCACATGCTCTCGAATGAAATGATATCTCAATTCAATATGCATCGTCCGACTGTGAGAAACTGGATTGTTGGCGTTTTCTATAGCACTAGAGGAGTCACAAAACATAGGAATGTCCCTAAACTTCAAGTTGTAGTCTTCAAATTGATTCTTTATCCAGAGAAGTTATGCATAACAACTGCCTGTAGAAATTAATTCTGACTCGGCTGTTGACATTGCAACACAATTCTGTTTCTTGCTAATCCAAGATATGAGCCTTCTTCTAAGGAATTGGCAAGTCCCGGAAGTGCTCTTTCTATCATCTTTGCTACCTACAAAGTCTGCATCTGAAAATCCAATTAGTTCTCTATCATTATTCCTTGGGTACCAAAAGCAAAGATTGGGTGTTCTTTTAAGGTATCTCAAAATCCGCTTTGCAGCTAAGTAGTGAGATTCCTTAGAGTTCACCTGATATCTAGCACACACACATATTTAAAACATTATGTTAGGCCTGCTAGTAGTGAGGTAGAGCAAGGATCCAATTATGCTTCCATACTTGGTTTCATCGAAAGGTTTCCCTTTCTCGTCCTTGTCTAGAGACATAGCCAAACCCATTAGAGTCCTCATAGAGGTTGCATTCTCCATTCTGAATTTCTTAACCAATTCCTTGGTGAAATCCGTCTGAGAGATGAAAATTCCATCTTCAGATTGTTTCACATGAAGTCCTAAGAAATACCTCAGCTCACTCATACTGCTCATTTCAAAATTCCCTTGCATATGTTTGGAAAACTTCTTGCAAAGGTTTTCGTTAGTAGAGCCAAAGATAATGTCGTCGACATAGATTTGCACTAGCAAAATCTTGCCTTTTACTTCCCTAAAAAATAATGTCTTATCTATCTTTTCCCTTATGAACTTGTTCTCAAGAAAAAAGTTAGACAACGTTTCATACCAACCTCGTGGAGCTTGTTTTAAACCATATAAAGCTTTAAATAACAAATAAACATAGTCAGGATGGTTAGGATCAACAAAACCTGGGGGTTGGTCCACATATACTTCTTCCTTTATATTACCATTGAGGAAAGCTGACTTCACGTCCATTTGATAAACAATGAAGCCCATTAGTGCAGCATATGTGAGGAACAACCTGATGGCTTCGAGTCATGCCACTGGAGCATAGGTCTGATCATATTCGATCCCTTCTTCCTGTCTATATCTTTTAGCTATGAGTCCGGCTTTTTTTTATGATGGTTCCATCTTCATCCATCTTATTTTTGTAGACCCACTTTGTTCCAATAACATTCTTGCCTTTGGGTCTTGGTACAAGCTTCCAGACTTGGTAGCGTTTGAACTAATTTTGTTCTTCTTTCATTGCAACTATCCAAGATGCGTTGGTTTGCTTCTTCAAATTTCTTTGGTTCAACCCACGAGAGGAAACTCAAATGCAAATTTTCATTAGTAGTACCTCTTCGAGTTCTTACACCATCATGAGGATCTCCTATGATTTGATCAACCGGGTGATCCTTCAAGTGTCTGAGCTCTAGAGTCCTTGCATCGGGAGCTTCCACTATTTCTAGAGTTACTTCTTCCACTTGGATAACTTCTTCATCTTGGTGATCTTCTTCTCCAAGTGAGGTTGGAGGAGTGATCTTGATGAACTTTTGAGCACTTTCTTCAACTGTTTCATCCAAGCTTAACTCTTTCAGCTTTAAACCTGTAACTTCAACAAAAACACTAGAAGAGCTGCTATGTAGCAAGCTTGTCTCATCAAATACAACATTAATCGACTCTTCTACCACCAGATTTTTCTTATTAAAAATTCTATAAGCCTTACTATGGCTACTATAACCAAAAATACCTTAAAAATATTTTTCTCCAAACTTTGTACAATGATATTTCCCATTATTAAGTACATAGCATTTGCAGCCAAAGATCTTGAAGTTGGACACAGTCGGTCTTCTGCCTTTCAGTAGCTCATAGGGAATCTTACGATGATTCTTGTTGATTAGCGCTCTGTTTTGCACGTGACAAGCTGTATTGACGACCTCAGCCCTGAAGTACTCTAGTAAAGAGTCAGTCATTATTATAGTACATGCTTCAATGAGTGTTTTGTTCCTTCTCTCTGCAACTCCATTTTGTTGTGGAGTACGTGGGGAGGAAAACTCATGAAAGATGCCTAGACTTCCATAGAATTTTATCATGTCACCAGATTCGAATTCTATTCCATGGTCACTTCTGATTCTGACCACTAAGTAGTTTAATTCGTTCTAGATTTTCCTAACAAAATTCATGAACAAATCAAAGGTATCTGACTTTCGTTTCAGAAAGAACACCCAAGTAAAACGTGAGTGATCATCAACAATTAACAGCGTATATGACTTACCTCCTAAGCTACGCACTTGTATTGGAGAAGGTGGCCAAGGTGACCTTCTGATCTTCCTCCGTCCTTATCGCCGTCAATATTTGCTTCACGCGCGACAACCAATCGTCCGCCTGCGTTGGGGATCCCACACCCGTAAACATAGGAGGATTGAAGATCATAAACTTCTTCAACTGCCGTTCAGCTGCTCGAGGATAGACAGCCTCAACAGGTTCTGGTCTTACACAAACCCGTTATGGCACTAATGTCGGCTACGCCTACCCAGTAGGATGTGCATGAATCATTGCAAACAGTGCCTCAGCAACTAAGCGTAATGTTTCCGCAAAAAGAGGAGGTGTAGGCACCTCAGCTGGTGTCGCACTCTCATCAGAATGTTGAGGCTCAGACTGCCCAACACCACTACGAGTCACCTATAGGTGAACAAGACACACTTTAGCAACCTTGCACAAGCAATAACAATAATATAGGAATGCACAGTTTCCTCAAATAGGTGTATTTGCATTCCTTAGTGAACATTCTTGAGTTCAGTAATGTTAAAGCGGGTCGCACTTACACGTGCTCTCCACCCCACAAAAGAATTTGATCACGAATTCGAAAGAGGAAGACCGAGACAAGCTGATACCAAATTATAACGACCCCATCCGTTAAATAACATAAAATAGAAGGTCCGGTCGGGGCCCTACACTATATGTTACAAACAGGCGGCGAGGTTACAGGTTAATACCAAAACATATTCGCATCCTAACTCAGAGCATACTAGCGAAAGCTTTAATGTTAATATTGAACTCAACAGCCACGATTGTCCACTATATATAAACAACCACATTTATATATAACCCCAAAGGAATGTACATAAAACACACAAAAGTTTGTCCTTAAGGCCATACAGTTAACTTCACAGGTGTGGATTACAAACATCGGCACGCAGGCCGGCCACACATGAAAATAATAAAAGTTTTTGCTCAACCTTCGAGGGACAGCAACAACAGCACCAGGGGCTTCAACCTCGTATTTCCCGCTCGGTCCTCCAGCACCTGCACAAGGACAATCCACCATGATGGTGGCAAACAAGGCAACGGTCAGCATTCAGCTGACCAATTTATAACGACCCTATACCTTTCCCGGGGCAGTGGTATTCCTTTCCTGCAGGAATAACATTTCTCAAGCAGATATATCATACAATGTGCACTCACACACAATCAATATATCACAAATATCGGCCACGCAACCCGACACTTCATACACTCAGGGAATATTCTTGATGTACCGGAAAACCAGGGTCCCACCACTGTTCAAGGTCCGAAACCCAACGGTAAATTTTGAGCATTATGCTCCACAACCTATAGTTGAATACTTTAGTCTTAATGGAGTGCAGGACTAAGACTCTCATTATATGAACCTGACGAACGCCAATATTCCAGGCACTCATGTCAGACAACCATAACGCGGATACAGTTCAGCCCTTGCCCATTGCACAAATCGCCAGTTCAATGTCAAGACTGACACGGGTCGGCATCCCCTTGTCCGTTTGGCACGAATCATTCAAGAGCTCACAGCTCACAATAGCCATACTGTCCACCAAGGAATGACTTCACAATCCAAAAGGGGAGCTAGTGCCAGCGTTCCTCACGATCGCTTGGTGGGTTCAGTAGAAGCTCTCTTTCTGTACCTAAATTCAACCCAAACCCTGCAGCATCCTGCAGTGTCAGAAAATTTGTCTTTCCATAGCGTACAACACATGAATGACGAGGGTATTTTCTTGGAATCCCCATTCCAGTACTTCCTATTACTCCACTTCACAGGCACAACCCACCGACTCCACAAACTACTCGTTTAAACGCGGAGTCTTCTCCGATGCGCAAAATAAAACATCACCAATCCAGACCAACCTGTCTAGATGGGCTTCACATACACAGCATGCCTATTCTATACTACACATTTCCGGATCTATATGCAAGACTTATTGGGGATTTCAAGAATCAACCGAAGGGAAATCCCTCAATAATCCACCTTTTGGCGGGGGAAATCCATGCACATGCCAAAATAAGGACTTTACATGTCCAAGAAGGAAGATCGTTACCCTTGACGTTCTCTTTGGAGTCATGGAAAACTAGTCGGATGAAAAGCACCGCAACGGTCTTGCCTCATAAAATCTGGACTCGGCTCGCGATTCGGGGCTCTGAAGCTCCACCGACGGTCGGATTCCTCCTCCTCCTTCCTTTCTCTCCCCACTCTCTAACTCTTTAGAAAGAGAAATACCTAAGAGAAATGAGAGTTTAACCCTCAACTCACAGCCTTAAAATAGCAGGGAGATCTCTGGACCGTTGGATCCTATTTGAAGGGAATCAACGACCACGAATCGCCCTGAAAATCATTATTCTGGGTCGAACACGGCCCATAACACGCCCGTGTCACAGGACGTGTGCCTTAAGCGGCAAAAGAAACTGTCATGTCAAGACCAGGACACGGCCCTGTGACACGCCTGTGTCACAGGCCATATGCCAGACACGGCTTCGAACACGCCCGTGTCCAGCCCGTGTTCATTTGTCCTCACAAACCGACCAAACACAAGGAAGGACACGACCCTTGACACGTCCCTGTCATAGGCTGTGTGCCCAACAAGGCTTGCCTCCAAGGATCGTCGAATACATTTCGTCGACCTTACGGAAATACGTCGAACTCATAGCAGGACACGACCCTGGAAACGCCCGTGTCACAGGCCGTGTGCCCCACTCGACACCGCCCTGTGCCATACTCGACACCGCCCTGCGCCATACAGGACACCGTCGTGCCAACACAAAGCAGGACATGGCTTTGGACACGCCCGTATCCCCGGCCGTGTTGCTAACACAGAGATGGACATGGCTTTGGACACGCCCGTATCCCCGGCCGTGTTGCTAACACAGAGATGGACATGGCTTTGGACACGCCCGTGTCGCAGGCCGTGTTGCTCAGCCTACACAGCCCACTTATAATCGAGATTTGGGGTGTTACACATGATAATCTTTATTGTGCTCTGCTCCAACTTCTCAAATAGCTCGACGGTCCGAGACATGTCTGATTAATTCACGTAACATATTTAGGAAGATAGGAAACGAACCAATGTCGTCACTTATGATTGACCCAAATCTAAACCGGAACAACCAACAAGACACAGATGAATCTCGCTCTGATACCACTTGTTGGGAAATAAATATCCCACCACACTTGCATCACCGGGCACTTAGAAGATAAAACGCAGCAAACATAAGAAAAACAAAACAGCCAGAAGAAACAAAGATTTATGTGGAAAACCCTCTCTCAATCAATGAGGGAAAAATCTCGGGGCGGGACACACAAAAATCCACTTTGAAAAATAAGAATTACAATAACAAACACTAGGTTTACCCAACCTAGATCCTCCTGGATTCACAGATTGAATCTCGTTCTCAGATTACAAAAAAAATCATTTCTCTAAGCAAATTGTTACCAACTCCAAATCTCTCTTAAAAACTCCTAGAATAAAGCGAAGACGAGAAAGAGAGCAAAAAAATAGCCTTATAACGAAGACAAGACATCAATTTGAGAATCTTCTGTTCTTCTTCTTGAAGAAGAGCCATGGTAGCAGCAATAGCGAAAGGCCAAACCCGAGAACATCGATCTTCACGTTCTAACCGCCGAATAACTGATGTGTTCAATTTGGAATAAGTCCTGGGCTATTTAGGACAAAGAAAGAGGCTATCTCATCCCTTAGATCAAGGCCTAAGACTTCAGAAGATTGAGAATTCGCTTCCAGCACAACTCCAGACCTGATCCGCTAACTATTCTGAGTCCACTGACTCTTTAGGTGCTAGAACCCAACAGTCGTGAATTTTTTTCGCGACTCAAGAATCGCGAAGGGCACATTTTGTCGGAATCTAGAAGTCGTTCCCCCGATCTCACCTTAAAAAATTCATTCATTTTATGCCAAACGAGAAATGGACTGTATTTTAATTGTAAATTACAATCATAAAAATAGTTCAAAAAAGTATCTTTTTACAGTTGTATTTTTTTCTCAAAATATTATCATATGAGCACTTAAAATGAACATAAAAATACATATATTAATATTTGATGATTTATTTTGTGAAAAAATAAAAAAGATAAGGGCAATTTAAAATTCTCGCACAATATTCCCCGCCCCGTGTGTTAAGCCTAAATAAGAACTGTCATTAACTTGTACTCATTTCTACATCATTCCACGAATTACGTCCAAATCATTTTTTTTAAAATTATTCCCATTTAGCGCAGCCACCGGGAATAGCCTCGCCGACAAGGCCCGCTGATCTTCTTTGACCAGAGATTTCTTTTGAAGAGGAGGTATTTTTAGGCTAAAATTTTCCCACGTGCAGAAATATGATAAGGTTGCTGAGGCGTGGCCTTGGAATGGATAAGGGCGCTGTTATTAGCACTGTAGTTTTGACTAGTCTTACCGCACTTTCATCTAGATTTTCGCACCTTTTGAAAATATGTCTTGTACATACATTTTTAGAAAAAATGTTCAACACGAAAGTTGTAGATCTCGACTTTCGTGTTGAACACTTTTCCTTAAAATATATGTACCATGTGCACTTTGGAAATACGCTCAGATTTCGCGCCTTTTAGAAATACGCCTTGTAGATGCATTTTTAGGAAAAGTGTTAAACACGAAAGTTGTAGACCTCGTCGAGATCTACAACTTTCGTGTTGAACACTTTTCCTAAAAATGCATGTACAAGACTTATTTTCAAAAGGCGCGAAAACCTAAGTGAAAGTGCGGTGCGACTAGCCAAAACTGCAGTGCTAATAACAGCATTCACAAAATAAATGTTTATAAAAGTTTCATTATACTTATTCGAGTATCTTCGTACGGACTATGTCTTTGCTCGATGCTTTTGAGCGGTCTTTGACCGCATTAGGCGGGCTTTACCCGCCTGTACATGGGCTTCACCGGTGGTTGATGCTTCGGGTGGTATTCTGCCGCTTAAAAGCGGCCTTCGCCCGCTTCCATGCAAATCACCATCTCGGCACCGCACCGGCCACTCGCAGCCCCCCGGAGCAAAATCAAATAACCATAGGGCTTTGGGGGGGGGGGGGGGGGGCGAGTGGCGGGTGCGGCGTCGAGAGGGTAGATTGTGTGGAAGAGCCGAAGAGGGCTTCGCCCGCTTCTATGCGGCTTCGTCCGCTTCTATGCGGCCGAATACCACCCGAAGCATCAACCACCGGCGAAGCCCGCGTGCAGGCGGGCGAAGCCCGTGTGCAGGCGGGCGAAGCCAGCCTAATGCGGCCGAAGGCCGCCCGAGAGCATCTAGCACGGGCGTAGCTCGTGAGAAGATGCTCGTATATATATAATAGCATGAAACTGAAAAAAAAATTGATGAGTGTAGCATTGCCATTTTGGATTCAAAACATGGAAGTCTAGCTGCATAGAAAACACAGAACTACAGATACACAATCTTATTCATATCGCAATCAAGAGAATATATATTACATTTACAAGTCAGTACTTAACAGAACATGAAGATAAAAACATTCTAGAGAGCAAAATATATCAA
This sequence comes from Platanthera zijinensis, assembly GCA_039513925.1. NCBI lineage: Eukaryota > Viridiplantae > Streptophyta > Magnoliopsida > Asparagales > Orchidaceae > Platanthera > Platanthera zijinensis. The sequence goes on from CM077083.1 coordinate 45,503,299, forward strand.
ATGTCCCTATGACAACAAAAAATCAATAGAACAAACTAAAGCGGCGGAAGAAGTTCAGCGGCTAATCTCTAGAGAAAACATCAAGGTCTTTCTCGGCCTCCCTAACACTCTCTAACACCGGTGTGTTGCTAGTTCACTTGGTCGCGAGTGGCAGCTGCGGCGCCGAGCTAGTGAATTATGTGGAAGCGGGCTCGCTTCCATTCTGCCGAAGGCCGTTCGGACCATAAAGCATGGACGTAGACTGTGCGGAGGCGGGCAAAATCCTCCTGGATGCGGCCGAAGGCCTCCTGAGAGTTTCGAGCACGGACGTAGCCCGTGTGAAGAAGCTCGTATTTATTATCAATTTAATATAATAATAAATATAATAATAATTAATAATATCCATATATAATAATAATAATAGTATAAAAATAATATATATATAATATATAATAATATAAAAATAATATATAATATGATAATAATATTATAATATTATATTTATATAATAATAATAATAATATGAATAAATATAATATATCTATAATATTGGTGTGCAAGCTGCAGAATTGAATCCATATCTATACTATATTATAAGGAAACTCTGACTTGCTACAGTAAAGCATTTCCGTTACATTTGGTTTTTCGAAATTGCCCCTCCCGCCTGTGTGTTCACTCGCCGTTTAAAAAAATATCAGTCAAACGCTCCGCCGGCGGCCGCCTCACCGGACCCCATCGCCGGGGTCGCCGGATGCCGGCGACCCCGGCGGGGGTAGGCCGGAGGCGAACCGGCTGGGCCACCGCCGTCGGTGGCCCTGCCCGTGAGCTCCAGGTTTGGGGCTCACAGGCAGGGCCACCGACGGGGGTGGCTCTGCCGGTTCGCCTCCGGCCTTCCCCTCATCCTCTTCCCGTGCACCCCTCCTCCTCCCCCTCCTCTTCCCGTGCACCCCTCCTCCTCCCCCTCCTCTCCCCGCTTTAATAATGTTGTAAGTCCTAAGTTATATAATATTATTTTTATTATAATATTATTTTTATTATAATATTATTTTTATTTATTATTAATAATATATAATATTATATATAAATATTATTTATCTATACTAATATACGAGCATCTTCGTACGGGATATGCCCGTGCTCGATGTTCTCAGGCCGCCTTCGGCCGCATCAGGCGGGCTTCGCCCGAGCTTGATGCTTCGGGTGGTCTTCGGCCGTATAGAAGCGGGCTTCGCCCTCTTCAACGCAATCTACCATCTCGGCGCCGCTCCCGCCACTCGCGGCCCCCGGAGCCCTATGGTTATTTGATTTTGCTCTATTGGGCCGCGAGTGGTGGGTGCGGTCCCGAGATGGTGGATTGCGTGGAAGCGGGCGAAGCCCGCTTCTATACGGCCGAAGACCACCCGAAGCATCAAGCACGAGCGAAGCCCATGCGATGGCGGGCGAAGGCCACTCGAGAGCATCGAGCACGGGCTTCGATAAATATAATATAATAATATGAATTCCTACAGTGTGACTGTGTCCGTTACAATTGAAATGCCAGAATTACCCCTCCCTGCTGTTCGCTTGCCCGTCGGTGCTGTTAAAAGTATATAAAAAGATCGACGGTAACGCCATCGCTGCGGGTACTGGTCTGCCGGTGGCGGCTTGACCGAACCCCATGCGGGGGTTTGCCAGTGATCTCACTCTAAAATCCGACAAAGGCCCGTCGAATTGGTGAGCAAGTTGCGGAATTGTATCCATTAGCCCGGCCGTCTAGGGGGCGCTGCAGGTGGCAGAGGAGGAGGAGGAAGTGGTGGGCGCTGTTTAGGTGGCGGAGGAGGACGTGAGCACTGGATGTGGCGGAGGAGGAGGAGGAAGTAGTGAGCGCTGCAGGCCGGTTGCGGAGAGGAGGAGGTGGCAGAGGAGGTGGCGGAGGAGGAGGGTGAGGTCTAACTTAGGACTTAGAAAAATTAATAACGTGCGCGCTGGAGGTAGCAGAGGAGGAGGAGGTGGTGGCCGTTGCAGGTCGGTGGCAGAGAGGAGGAGGTCTAACTTAGAACTTAGAAAATTAAATAAACAATTGTTAAAAATATATAGAATAAATAAATAAATAAAATTAATTCAAAATTCAAAATTGTATATAAATATAAGTATTATAAGTATCATAGTTATACAAATATAGGAATTATAAGAATTATAATAATATAAGTATTATAAATATTATTTCTATATTAATATGCGTGCTTATTCGCACGGACTATGCCCATGCTCGAAGCTCTTGGGCGGTCTTCGGCCGCATTCAGGCGGGCTTCGCCCGCCTCTGCACGGGCTTTGCCCGTGCTTGATGCTCCGGGCGACCATCAGCCACTTGGAAGTGGGCTCCTCTTCCACGTAGTTCACCGGCTCGGCGCCGCAACCGCCATACGCAGCCCCCGAAGCCCTGTGATGGTTTGATTTTCCAAACGCGGTTCGGGGGGCCGCGAGTGGCGGTTGAGGCGCCGAGCCGGTGAACTGCGTGGAAGCGGGGCCCGCTTCCATGCGACCGAAGGCCGCCCGGGGCATCAAACACGGGCGAAGCCCGTACAGAGACGGGCGAAGCCCGCGTGAATGCGGCCGAAGGCCGCCCGAATGCTTCGAGCACCGGCGTAGCCCGTGCGATGAAACTCGTAATAATATAAATATAAATAAGAATAGTTAGAACTTAGGTGCAGGAATACTATTATCAAAGGAAGAGGGGGAGAGGTGCATGTGAAGAAGAGGAGGAGGGGGGCAGGTCAAGTCGGTGGGGTTCATTCAGGATGCCGCCGGACATTACAGTCTAAGAGGAGGTGGGGGCAGGGCCACCGCCGGCGGTGGCCCTGTCGTTATGCCTCTGGCCTACCCTCGCCGGAGTCACCCGCGTCCGGCGACTTGATCTTCTTTTTTTAAACAAAAGCCAGGCAGCCACGGTCAGGACTACTGTCGGCGGTGGCCCTACCGAACTACCTCCGACATACACCTGTCGGGGTCGCCGACGTCCGGCGATCCCGTCGGCTCAGGCCGCCTGCGACTATGGCCCCAAATCAATTTTTTTTAATAAAATAGGAACGTTAATTCCAAATGCAACGGACATGCGACACTGTAGCAACTCCCTGTAGCAAAAACGATGACTACACGTCGACCCTCCTCCACCGCCATCGCCCTGCCGGCGATTACTCGCCCCACCACCTCAGATAAGTTATATTTATAATTATATATCTATAGGTATGTATATAGATTAATTTGCGCATTGTTTTTTTTTAAAAAACTGGCTCCCTGTAGCATAAACCACAACAAACCCGTCGGCCCTCCACCGCTATCCCTCAGCCGGCGATTACTTGCGCCACCACCTCCGATAAGTTTTATTTAATTAACCGCCTCCATGCCCATCTCTACCACCTGCTCACCGCCGGCACCTAGACCTCCGCCCGCTCCACCTCCCTATTCCATGAAATCTGGTGGCCAAGTGAGCAGCCTCACCAACGCCGCCTGCAGGTAGTAGCTCCTCGCCCATTGCGCCAATGCCATTGACATCCTCGCGTAGCAGCTCCTCTGGGTGGTCCACAACATCGCCCCATCGGCGGCACGAACCAGCGACTCATCTCGGCAAGGGAACTGTTGGAGGGAGGGGCAAAACCATCCATTCAAATGTAACAGATAAGTTACTGTATCGCACTGTAGCAACACAACGTTAACGTTTATATTAGTATAGATATATACATATACACACGCCCACACACACACACATATAGAGAGAGCATTGTTCAGAGCACACCAAGTTTGGAAATGAGCACACCCAAAACTAATATAATGCCTAATTTTTAATGTCCCGGTTCAACCTCTTATGAGGACACCTGTTTCTGCTGAATTCTCCTGCAACCTTCTCCCGTAAACCCTCGTTCTCGTGAAACTCTAAAACCATTGTTCTCTCACGTGAAGTCGATGTATGCTCGATCGTATAGAGTCCAACTTTCTTGACGCCGCCGACCACATGAAGCTTCAAATCGACTTCCTTTGTGGCCAAGGATTGATCTCAAAAGACGCATTCAAGATCCTCCACTCATTCAAGTCCACCTTTCTTGACGTCGCTGACCACATGAAGATCCAATTTCTATTGCAGACACTAGGGTTCCGATCACCTCGCAGAATTCCCAGATTACTTGGGCGTGAATTTGGAGAAGCAAATTTCTCCCAGATTACAAGTTATAGATATTCTAAAATGAGAAGGTGACCACGAAGCATCCACCCGGTTTGTGGAAATACAAGTGGGTGTGCTCTTAAAAAATGGGTAATAAATAAAATTGTGGTGTGCTCATATCAATGGAGTGCTCATATAAAAAATAGATATGTTCCTAACAACGCTATATATAGCCATAATCTCTTCAATTTATTTAAAAAACCAAATACACTTTAATTTATGTGGTTTTAAATAGGTCCATCAATTGAAAGACGAGCACCTTTTTCGATTTTCCTTCATAAGTATAACAATAATTAATGAGCAAACTTCTATTCTTCTAATTATTGAACCACTCAAACCGAACCAAATCAAACCAAATGGTTTGGTTCGGTTCCAATAGTGTTCGCGGTTCAGTTTCAGACTTTTGGAACCATACACGATAGTTCGGTTAGCGGTTTTGAAAAAAAAATTAACCAAACAAAACTATTATAGCCATAATATACATGAGTGTTACTCAGGTGCAGACTGTTAAAATACGCACAGTGCGAACTCGCCATCCCCGCAATCGAACTCGCCTTCTCCCCCTACGCATCAGACTGCCCAGCCACTTATGGTGTCGCCGCTGCTGGTCGGGGACTCACCGACCACCGGTCACCGGCCAAAAACCGGGAGTCCGGCAAGCCCATGACCGGCGGCGACGACGCTGGATTTGCGAACTCAGCAAATTCCGGGAGGCCGCCGCCGCCCATGGGCTTGTTGGCCCCCGACTGCCCGAAATTTGGCGAGTTCGCACTGTGCGCACTCGCCAGGGCTGCCCGAAATTTGGCGAGTTCGCACTGTGCGCACTCGCCAGGGTTCACAGTTGAGTAATTATCATATATATATATATATATATTGATGAGGCGCTCGTAAATTTGTAAAGAATTTGGGGATACAAATAACCTTTTTCCCATTATCCTCATTAACTTGGTGGGATCATGGTTTGACTACCACACACGCGATCGCCATGCGCAATCCTCGTGCATAGTCCAATCCTCAACCACGATCGATCGCCGGCACCGGGCGGCCCTCAACCGGACAGCCGCGCCAGGGCGCGCCCAGCAGCCCCTTCTCGTGGCCGCCTACCGCTGCCGCGGGGAGCCGCAAGTGCTAGTGAGGCCGCCCCCGGCCGCCCCTCCCAGCGACCGCCTTCCGCAGCTGTGGGGCGCCACCCGCCCAAGGGCGGCCGCGCCCGGCCACCCCTCCCCGCGGCCACCTCCCACGGACGCGGGGTTCCGCCGACGCAATGGTGGCCGCGCCCGGCCTCCCCTCCCCCTGCCCCTCCCACGGTTACGGGGGCCGCCCGCGCAAGGGTGACCGTGCCCGGCCGCCCCTCCCCATGACCACCTCCCGTGGCTGCTAGGCGCCGCCCGCTCAAGGGCTGCTACGCCCGGCCTGTAACACCCCCATCAGTCACGTAGAATATAATAGAAGGTCCGGCCAGGGCTGTAACACACCGAGTTTTCCATAACATGGTGTTGGATTTTGTGAGATACCGCCCGATGGTAGGGTTAACGCCGGCGGTAGCACTGCAGAATTGTTGGTTAAGATCTTAGTGAGTTACCGCGCCAACGCTAGGATGATACCGCGCAGCGGTAGAACGATAGTTAAAGTATGGAGCTCCTTGTGAGCTACTGCCCCGCGTCAGCGGTAATGCTGGAGGTAGTGGATCTGATTTATTTTGAGATCCTCTCTGTGAGCTACAGCGCGGCAATATCGATACCGTGAAGCGGTAGCATCTATTCGTCGAGAGCAGTGCATTAATGCGACTCATCGTCTATCGCGCATCGGTAGGTTGATACCGCATGGCGGTAGGTTGATATCGCGCGATGGTAGCATGACAGTTACGACGTGGCCACGTGTCGGCCCGTGATTGAAGGTTTTGGGAGGTGGGCTTGCGGAATAAGCCGACGCTTAAGGTACCGCGCATCGGTATCTATTTACCGCGCGGCGGTAGCTCGGTTTAAAGCCTGACAAGATAAGTTTCAATTCATTTCCTCTGGTGTCTTTCCTCTTCCAAATGGCAGAGAGAAAATAGCAAAGGAGAGTTGGAAGAGGGAGATCCCCTCACAGAAGGAGTTTTATTGCTCTGATTCGCGAGTCGAGTTTGGATCCGCGGAGGCAAATCCATTTCGGTCATTTTAATCTGGCTTGATTCTCTCCCATGGGGCCGAAACGAACATAAAGGGTAACGATCCTTCTTCTTGTACATGTAAAGTCCTTTGTTTTAGCATGTGAGGTTAGACGCTCCACGAGCACGTGGAAGCAGTTCTCCCGATGGGTAGAATGGTTGTATCCTCGTTGTCTTTGTATTTAGAATCCAGAATCGAAGTACAGAATAGGCATGTTGTGTTCAGCCAATCTGGACAGGTTGGTCTGGATTGGTGATGGTTGTTTTGTATGCTGGAGAAGACTCCGTAGTAAGCGTGTAAATTTCAGAGTTGCGGGGTGTGTAGGTTGCTGTAGAGAGAGTACTGGAGTAGGTCCCCAGGAAAACTCCTGTTTGGAGGGGAAGAGTCGATAATCTATCCCCTATCGCACGGCGGTAGCGCTACCGCCGACGGTAGCTCCCAGAGAGCGTGTTTTGTAAGGCCTGTCTCGTGGAGACCTGTTGGCCACTAGGATTATGATGCCTATCTCGTGGAGACCCGGGGTGTAACACCCGAAAAATTGGAAATAGAGCTCCAGGGAGCTATCGCCAGATGATAGTGACTTTCACTGGCGATACCACTCAACGATCTCAACGCACTCAATGGATTGTTGGGTAGACTATCGCGTGGTGATAGTGAATATTGCTGGCGATAGTGCCACGTGGCAGTTTTACACGTGTCGGATGGCCGGAAAGCGTTCGAATAGCAGTGTTGACTGGGGTCAAAGTAGCTACCGACGATATCACCCAGACGATAGCTGATATCGCCCGATGATAACGATAAGTTTGACTTATCAGCTGAAATCGTGGTCCTTCATTCCTATTAAAGAAAGGATCGTATGGCTGGGTTTAATCCCGAGACTACTTAAGCAGAGAAGAGGTGAAGAGAAGATTCATTTCTCTTCTCTCACACTCTCTCATCCTTTTCATCAAAACCTTGGAAGAAAGGAAGGAGAGGGATGAAGGCTGAGCTTTGGAAGCTTGGTGAAGGAGATCCCGTGATCGGATTTACGAGCTGAAGCAAGATCTGTGAAGAGGAAAACGAGGTGATCCTTTCCATCTGGATAGAAGGCTTGGTCATGGATCCGAAATGATCTACAAGGGTAACGATCTTCCTTCTTGGACAAGTGAAGTTCTAATTTTGCATACACATGGAATCCCCCACCAAAAAGGTGGAGAGTGAAGGGAATTCCGATGGGTTGATACGCGATGTCACCTAGTAGTTTTGCATATAGAATCTGAAAATCGTAGTACGGAATAGGATTGTTGTGTGAAACCCATCCAGACAGGTTGGTCTAGATTGTTGATGTTTTTATTTACGTGCTGGAGAAGACTCTGAGTATAAACGTGTAGTTAACGGAGTTTGAGGGGTTGTACCTGTGAATTGGAGTTGCAGGAAGTACTAGAGATACGCTCCTGGAAAATACCCAGAGAATACCACAGTTTTGATAATTGTTGGATATCATCGAGCGATAGTGGATATCGCTGGCGATCGTTCTTGGAGAGCTTTATATGTTGTGAAAATGCAGTTTCTAGCACTGCAAAAGACTGCAAGTTTTTTTGGAAAGATGTTCTAGTTGTGGCTGAGTCTGGGGACAGAAAGAGATATTTTGTTGTTAACACCATGTGATAATGGCTATCGCTGGCGATAGCACCCAGATAAAATTTTTTCTGCGAAGCCTGTCTCGTGGTGACCGTGTGGCTAGCAGGTGAGTTGTGAGCCTGTGTGCCCAGCTTTGATGGCCTTGAGAGCCATTGTACATAACATTGGTTATGTTTAATTTATGGGAAAGGGGAGGCTGACCCACGTCATGTAGATTGGCCACAAAGGTTTCGAATTTCGGCGATGGGATGATGATTTGAGCAACGGGAAAAGGCGGAGTAGTACCCGCTCTTAATCGATCGGTTAAATATACCTAAAGTACGTGGCAATTACCGATGGTGTAGTGGGAGAGCCACGACAGTATGATCTTTGTGACATAGGCCAGGCTATTATTGCTCATAGTTTCCCGTCAGTCTAAGACTTTTGGATGGTGGTGGGTCTGTGGGTTTCCGGTACACCGATAAGGTGCCCTGAGTGCACGGAACATTTGGTTAGTGATGCAAATGTTTATGATATCTTGAATGGTGCTTAAGTTGTATCTTTGTGATATATTGAATGATGCTTAAGTTGTACCCTTGTGTGATATATATGTATATATATGAATGCTATGCCTGCATGGAAGGATTACCGCTGCCCCGGGAATGGGGTAGTCTTGTTAAAAATTGGTCAGCTAAAGCTGACCGTTGCCTTATTTGAAACCTTTATGGTGGAATGTACCTGTGCAAGTGCTGGAGAGTCGAGCGGGAAATAGCGGGTTGCAATCCTTTGTTGTTATGCTGGCCCTCGAAGGCCAAGCGAAGAGATTTTTTATTGTTTTCATGTGTGGTTAGCCTACGTGCCGATGTTTGTAAACCACTTTTATGAAAAATAATTGTAAGGCTTTAAGGCCGCACTTTTTAGTGTAATTTGTATTACATTCCTATATGATATATTAGTGGACATTCGTTGTTACTTGAGTTCTAATAACCCATGAAGCTTCCGCTAGAATGCTCTGAGTTAGGATTCGTTTGGTAGTTTTGATATTCACCTGTAACTTCGCTGACTATCGGTGGAATAAGGCGTGGGGCCCCAGCCGGACCTTATGTTATATTCTACATTGACAGATGGAGGTATTACATGGGGCCCAATGTGTTTTGCTGTGAGCCAAAAGGGGCCTAGCTTAGGCAGCCGTACGTGCCAACCTTGGAACATAATAGAGTTATGTGTTGATGTGAATTGGAAAGGGGAGGCTGACCCACGTCGTGGCTTGTTGCGCCCGACGATTTTAGCAATGGGAAAGAGCTTAACTGTACCCAACCTTATGACGTTCAACTTGGAGTGAGTCAAAAAGTGAATCCGTGGGATCACCTTGACTTTGCTATAACATAGGGCGAGTCTTTGGCTTTGGCCCGAAAAGACTAGTGAATGCTCAATTTATGCTAACCTTTGCTGAGAACGGAGTTGTGACCCTGGGTTTTTCCGATACACTGATAATGCACCCTAAGTGCATGGGGCGTGCGGTTGGTAATAACAACATCCGTGGTGAATGGTGCTTAAACTGCAAGTTATGTTTGTCATTATATTTATATGTTAAATGTGTGCAGGGAAGGAGCACCACCACCCCGAGTGAGGGTAGGTGTTGTTATAATTTGGTCAGCTAATGCTGACCGTTACTTTGTTTGCCACCGATGGGGTGGAATGGTTTCGTGCAGGTGTAGCCAAGGTGAACGAGAAATAGCGGGTTGCATCCCATGGTTTCTAAGCCGACCCTCGATGGCCAAAGCAAAACACGTTTACTTTTACTATTTCATGTGTGGTCGGACTTCGTGCCGAAGTTTGTAAAACACTTTTATTTGAGGAAACCCATGTAAGGCCTTAAGGCCAGAACAATTTGTGTATTTATCATTTCATTCCTGTTTGGTTTAGTGGACATTTGTATGGTTGTGTTCTTAACATAATTTAAATTATCTTCCGCTAGAATGCACTCTGAGTTTGGATGCGCGATTGGTTTATAATCTCAATACGTAACTCCACTGACTATCTGTGGAATATGGTGTAGAGCCCTGACTAGACCTTCTGTTATATTCTACGCGATGGATGAGGGTGTTATTGGGGCCCCTCGCCATATTCCATGGACAATCAAAAGAGTTACTCATTGAAACCATATCATTTACGCATCCTAACTCAGAGCATATTCTAGCAGAAGTATTTAAAAGTTTCTTAGAACCTAACACAGGAATGTCCACTAATAACAAAATAGGAATATTATTCAAAATACACAAAATGTTTCGGCTTTACAACTGTTCTCTTCAAAAATGTATATTCCATACATCGACACACAGGCTGGCCACACATAAAAACAGTAAACATTGCGCATTTGGGCCTTCGAGGGCCAGCCAACACATCATAAGGGAATTCAGATCGCTACTTTCCACTTGGCTCTACAGCACCTGCACAAGCACGGACCACCAAGATGTGGCAAAACACGGCAATAGATAGCATAAGCTGACCAAATTATAACAACCCTACCCCTCACTTGGGGCGACAGTGCTCCTTCCCTGCAAATAGCAGTATATATATCTTTTGGCATTATAATGTGCAATTAAGCACCATTCACCACAAACTTTGGCACGCACGACCACACGCCCCATGTACTTAGGGCACATTATCGGTGTACTAAATTTCCTAGGGTCCCACCATGTTCCATAGTACAAGACTTGATAGTCCAACATTGAGCATTTTTGGTCACGCATAAAACGAACAACCCTCTCCTATGCCTCTAACCGCACCAGTTACTTTAGATCATCTATTCAAGCAACATAAAGCAGGTATAGATTAGCCCTTTCCCATTGCTTAAATCGCCAATGCCACATAATGGTCGATAAGACACTGGTCGACTTATCCTTTCCCATAATATATACATAACCAAGTTATATCTAAGGCTGGAACTCACGACCACTACAGCCGGGCACTTCAGGCTCTCACCTTCACATGTTAACAACCTTGTCTCATGGACATAGGCTTCACAACCACAATCAGGTTGGCTCTTATGGCCACCACAGCTGTCTCTTCAGGCTCTCAGCTCAACCAATTGGCCCCCCAAGTCTCCAGAAGACAGGCCCAAAATAATAGCTCTCTAGGAGCTACTGCCAGCGGTATCTCTACTACCGCATAGTAAAAAGGATAGAATCTCATTTCTTCCCCCAATTTTGGTGTTTTCCTAAAGACAATCTCCAGGACTATTACAGCAGCAACCTGCACACCTCATAACTCTGTAATCTACACGTTTAACCACGGAGTCTTCTCCGGCATGCAAATCAATCATCACCAATCAAGACCAACCTCTCCAGATGGGTTCACTCAGCATGCTTATTCTGTACTTCGATTCTGGATTCTATATGCAATTTCCACCATGGATACTTTGTATCGACCCACCGAAAATTCCTTCGCTATCCACCAATTAGTTTGAGATTTCATGTAATATGTCAAATTGAGGACTTCACATATCCAAGAAGAGAGATCGTTACCCTTGTCAATCGCTTAGGAGCCATAATCATGCACTTGATTCGGATTGAAATGATCCCCACACCTTCTTCTCCGCGGATTTGGTTTTGACTCGCAAATCCGACAACAAGAACGCCTTTACATGTAACATCAAATTTCATGCTAGACCCCTCACGCGCTTTTTGAGTCAAGAAAGCTGACTCAAGCACGGGGTGCACAAGTAACAGGCTTCGAGTGATACTCGACTAATAGGGAAAATTTTACTTAGAAGAATCTTGGAGTCAACCAGGCGTTGAGTGTGTTGAGTGGTCTCAACGCCATTCCGGTTTAACTTAGAAAAATTATTCTTGATCCACCAGGCATTAAGTGTGTTGAGTGGTCTCAACGCCATTCCAGTTTAACTTAGAAATTGTCCTGGATTAAGAAAGCATCGAGAGTGTTGAGTGGTCTCAATGCCATTCGACGAGGCGTTGAGTGATTTTACTTAGAATATTTCTGGACATAGAAAGCATCGAGAGCGTTGAGTGGTATCAACGCCATTTGACGAGGCATTGAGTGATTTGACTTAGAATATTTCTGGACTCAGAAATCATCGAGAGCATTGAGTGATCTAAATGCCATTTGACGAGGAGTTGAGTGATTTGACTTAGAATATTTTTGGACCCAGAAAGCGTCGAGAGCGTTGAGTGGTCTCAACGCCATTCACGAGGCATTGAGTGTTTTAACTTAGAATTATTCTTGATACTACAGGCGTTAAGTGAACTCGACGCCATTCGACAAAGCGTCGAGTGCATTGAGTGAACTCGATGCCATTCGACGAAGAGTCGAGTGCGTTGAGTAAACCCGATGCCACTCGATGAATCGTCGAGTGATACTCGACGATTTTGACTTAGAGGATTTTTCCATCCCAGACTGTTTACTAGTTCATATTGAATGGGTTGAATCAGGTTTTCGGGAAATGCGCCAAATGACTCATTTGGACCCGATCTTTTCAACATGATTTATTTAAAGTAATAATAGGCGGTCCAATGTTAGGATGACACATGACAAACAATCTAACTCTAATTCTTCTTATAAAAAAGAAGGAACGGGAAACCCTAGCCGTCACTTCATTCTCTTGCCGACCAGTTACTTGCCGAACCCGACGAAATGAAGAAAGCCGTCAGTGTCGGATTTTCTGGATGAAAGACTTCTCCTTTCCATGAAGAACAAGACCAACGAGGAAGAAGATGTCGCCAAGGAGAGTGACGAGATCCAATGTAGAAAATGAGGTGAGCTTCCTACCCTCTCCCTTTGTGCTAGATCTCTAGTTATTATCTAGGATAGATGTCAACTCAAAAGAGTTGGACTTACGAGATAAAGATCTCCTAGGAAGAGACCATGATAGAACCTTGTCCTAGAGATTTGATGTCTTCAACCTCTCCTCTCTTCTATGTGAAGATGGTGGACTTGGTTTCGTGAAGAGGAATGGTCTATTGAGGGTGAATAAGGGATGAGGAAATCCTGCATATAGTTTTGAACAAATGTCTAGAGGAAGAGTATGAACCGATGTCATTCATCTTGCTTTAAGATGCGTGCAAAAGTTTGTTTTCTATGCACAGCAAACTTCGAGGCCGATTTCGAGTAGGTTACGACGAGATCTGGGTTTTTGACTAAACACGAAAGTCTTATTCCTTGGAAAGAACTTTACAATGGATTGCTACACGTTTTCATACGATTCATGTAGCCTCGGTAATGTACAGTCGAAGTTGTTGTACTGTCATGTCATAAGTACATGTTGTTCTCGGGTTAGTGTAGAACCGGGTTTGGATTTGGTAGAGAGATCGTAGCAAAATAATGTTGAGGTTTTGGTAAACTTAGTCTATACGTAATCGTGATAAGCAATTGGTTGATGGGATTCAGTTGATAGATCCTTAAGTAAACAAATGATTTGGTGAAACATGATTGTACAAACGATTTGAAGGAGTTTGATAAACAAATTGTTTGGGAAAGTTAGTGAACAAATTATTTGATACGATTTGGTTGTACAAATGATATTCTTATGAAATCTGGCAGGGATGTTGATGGAGACTACGACCCACAACATGCGGAGGCAAACGACAAAACGGACGCGGAAGAGCCCCCTTCATCTCCACCAAGGGATTTGAGACGCTACAACCTATGCCCGCGGCGCAACACTTCCGATAAATAATTTAGAAGTCGTTATTTGTATTGCTCATTGTTTGGGAGCACTTTATTTTCGTATTTCAGAACATTTAAATTTCTGCTATTGGGCTGCAAATAGCCGGATTTTGACTTAAGCCTATATATAGGCTTGAGTGGTGTTTATTTTGGGTAAAATGAGAAAGAAATAGAAACCCTAAATTTCCCTCTTGCTAATTCCCTCTCTCTCCCCCCTCTCTAGCCGCCGGCCTCACACCTCCTCCCCCTTCTCTTCATTCTCAGCCGCCCCCTTCACCACCCCTCTACAAACCGCCGCCTCCCCCTATCCGATCACTCCCCCTCTCCTCCATATCTCTCGGCCTCCTCTCCCTCTCCACCAAGCTGCCACCCCCTCCCATTTCCCCTCTCCCATCTCGGCCTCAACCCGACCGCCCCTTTTCCACTTCCCACAAGAAAACCGAGAGCCCCTTGCGGGTCGGCTTCCCTCTCTCCTAGAGGATTCGTGTGGTTGGAGAAGTCTTTGTAACGGCTTTGGTTTGGCGTGACGCTTCTACGGCGGAGATCCTCATCTCCTACTCCTCGCTTCCGAAGGAACCGTGAACGGGTGATCGAGATTAGATAGTTAGAATCATCTATTCTAACTTGGGTAACGAAATTCCTACCACTTGTGATTTCCCTCTTGATAGTCTTGTGGTGGCTAAGCATTGGTGTTATTTCGGTAGCATTGAATGCATCGTAGTAGCCTCTAAATCGATTATCATTTACTTACTAGTTGATTTAAATTTGCTTAGGTTTGACGAACCTCGCTATTTTTTTTTTGTTGGGGGAGATCTTCCATATTTTGATCGTTATTTTTGGATAGATCTCCTTTGGTACAACTCGCTCGTCCGGACACAATATTCGTCCCTTTAGCGTGATCGGATCTTGGCTTATCGCCTTTTTCCTTTCACACAACGGGTTGCTATCCGTATTTTAGTTGTTGCTTGGTTTCACGTTGTGGAAAGTGCGGACGTAGATTTGGGAGCAGTTATAAGCTAGTTTATCGAGAGGTTATTTACGTGACTCCATTGATCTCCGGATATCTCCTGATATCCCTACATCAATTTGGTATCAGAGGGAGGTTCAAGTCGATTTCTTAATCGACTCCTGCCTTCCGCGTCGTTGCTTGCTTGTTAGTAGTCAAAATCAGAAAAAAATTTTAATCATCTACTTGCTAAGTGTTGTAAGAAAATCAAACAAAATTATTTTTATTTAGTAATTAAGTGGGTTTTAATTCAACTAAGTTTGTCTAAAACTTGTGTCTCCGTTTTGCATGCGCACTAGATCAGGAACGAAGTATTCCCCCACATCTTCCACCATGGCAGATGAACAGGATGATGTTCGTGATCTCACGGAGATTGAGGTGCTCCGACAAGATCTCACGGGGCAAATGATGGCCCTTAGGGAAGTGATTCACGGGATGGGTCTAGCGCAAGGGGGACCACGTAATCCTCCCGCTAACCCTCGGATGGGAGGGAACCACAATCCTTATCCCAATCCTAATCCCAACCCTCAAAATGAGTATATTCAGCGAGCACCGTATGAGTTTGATCTCACTCGAGCCGTTCGAGTCAAACCACCTTCCTACGATGGATTGGGGGACCCCCAAGTCTTCCAGGACTGGGTCATGGAGATTGAATGTTATTTTGAGTGGTATACGCTGAATGATGCGGATAAGGTGCGGGTAGCATGAATGAAATTGTTTAGGCGCGCCAAAATATTCTGGCTAAATGAGGAGCGTCGTCTGAGGATAGAGAATGGGGCTTTGCCCATAGGCTGGGACGAAATGAAAGCCAAACTTACCGAGCAGTATGTCCCCACGTACCATCGAACCCAAATGTTCGATGATTTAGCTACCCTCACTCAGGGGAATAGATCGGTCTTAGAGTACATGAGCCTGCTAAAGGACATGATGGTTAGGTGTGACGTTAAGGAGATGCCCGAGGTAACCCTCTCTAGGTTTCGAAAGGGTCTAAACTCCGACATCCAAGGAAAATTACTGCGTTATGGTCACACCGACCTGCACGTCACCTTTAACGCCGCCTTAGATATCGAGAAGCATAATATGCTTAAGGGTAAGACGCGTCCGTTTCAGAAGGGAAAGTCCATCTTAAAACCACCTCCCGCGACCACCACGAAAGATAAAGGAAGATACCGATCCCCCGATTCGGCCTCTATTGTGGTAACGGCTAGAAATAATAGAAACCCCTCAGGTGAGAGAGTCCCCGTGGGTCGGGTCACCCGGACGAACGTCACTTGTTTCGCGTGCAGTATTTAGGGGCACAATGCTAGTGACTGTCCTACCAAGCCCAAACCGTTAGCCTTGCTAGATTCCACTGGCGGGTCTGATGACCTCACGTTCGAGGCGGGGGAAGAGAGTGATTCGGACCGAATACCTAGTGATATGGAGGACGAATCCCATATGATGGTGATGAGGTGTATCCTGGCGACCCCCAGAGCGTTGGACGATTGGAACAGAACGAATATTTTTACCATGAACTTCAAGTGTGGTGAGAAGTGGTGTCGGTTGATTATCGACAGTGGTAGATGTATGAACGTCATATCTGAGGCTGCAGTGAAGCGTATGTCTCTATCGGCTGAGCCCCACCCACACCCATATAAGGTGGCTTGGGTGAACAAGTCGTCCCTCCCGGTGTCGAAACGATGCTTGGTGCCCCTTACCATCAAGGCATATTTGGAGAAGATTTGGTGTGACGTCATCCCTATGGATGCCTGTCATGTGTTGTTGGGTCGCCCCTGGTTATATGACCACGACGTCACCCATTTTGGTAGGGCAAACACCTATGAGTTCAAGTTCAATGACCGCACCGTCATCTTGAAGCCCGCCCTGCCAAAGGACCCATCGGTCCCCTCCAAGGGTACGGTCGTCCCGGTTGAGAAGAAAGCCTTAAGCTTAATAGGCCGGAAGGAGTTTAAGAGAACCACTTTCATGGACGGGGTCCTATATGCGCTAGTTTGCCTACAAGTTAAGGAAGAGGTGGTCTCTTTTGAGGGTTTACCCCCGGCGTTAAGAGAACTTTTGGGAGAGTTTGTGGATGTGTATCCGGACAAGCTTCCGTTCGAGCTACCACCCATGAGAGACATCCAGCATGCGATAGACTTTATCCCGGGTTCCTCTTTGCCCAACCTTCCCCATTACCGCCATAGCATGAGCCCGTGTGCCGTTCCTGCCTTACTTGCCCCCAAGAAGGACGGTTCGTGGAGGATGTGTGTGGACAGTAGAGCGATTAATAAAATCTCTGTCAAGTATCGCTTTCCCATTCCCCGTTTAGACGATTTGTTAGATATGTTGGCCGGAGCCTCGATCTTCTCCAAGTTGGATCTTCGGAGTGGCTACCATCAGATCCGCATTAGGGAAGGTGACGAGTGGAAGACCGCTTTTAAGTCTAAGGAAGGGCTCTACGAGTGGCTTGTCATGCCGTTTGGGCTTTCTAATGCCCCAAGCACTTTCTTAAGGATGATGACCCATGTCTTCCAACCCTTTATGGGAAAGTTTATCGTGATTTATTTTGATGATACTCTGGTCTTTAGCACGTCCACGATCGACCATGAAACGCATTTGAAGATCATCCTTACCACGTTGAGAACGGAGAAATTATTTGTGAACATTAAGAAGTGTGCGTTCCACGTGTCTTCGGTTGAGTTCCTCGGCTTCATAGTGAGATCGAAGGGAATCCACATGGATCCAAGGAAGGTGCAAGCCATTAGAGATTGGCCCGAGCCCGCCAACATTAGGGATGTTCGTAGTTTCCATGGGCTCGCCACATTCTATCAGCGATTTATTAAGGATTTTAGCAGCATTATGGCCCCCATAACCGAGTGCATGAAAAAAGGTGACTTTATTTGGTCAAGCTCGACCACTAAGGCGTTTCAATTAATTAAGACGCGTATGTCGGAGACCCCCCTTCTCCGACTACCTGATTTTTCCAAGGTTTTTGAGTTGTCCTGTGATGCGTTAGGGGTGGGAATTGGTGGTGTGCTGAGCCAGGAAGGCCACCCCGTGGGGTGTTTTAGCGAGAAATTGGCAGGCCCGAAACTCAATTATTCTAATTACGATCGGGAGTTTTACGCAGTCATCCGCTGCCTCCAGCATTGGCGACATTATTTGTTGACTATAGAATTTGTCATTTTATCCGACCATGAGGCGCTAAGGTTCATTAACTCCCAATCCAAGGTCAGTCCTAGGCACGTCAAGTGGGTCTCCTTCCTCCAGGAGTATACATTCATCATAAAACACCTTAAGGGTACCCTAAACCGCGTGGCCGATGCCCTGAGTCGTGTATCGTTATTACAAGCCATGTTAGAGGTTAAGGTGTTTGGCTTTGACCGAATTAAGGATGAGTACGTCAACTGCCCGGATTTCAAGGATATCTACTTCTCCACCCAAGACAACGAGCCGTCAACCATTACTTCGTTTTATATTCGTGACGGTTATTTGTTCAACCATGCGAGGCTATGCATTCCCCGCTCCTCCCTACGCCACTTTATTGTGTGGGAATCGCATAGTGGAGGGTTAGGGGGACATTTTGGCCGTGACAAGACGATCACGTTAGTGGAGGATAAGTTCTATTGGCCCGGTCTTAAGGCCATGGTTAATAAGGTTGTAGGAAGTTGTCGTGTGTGCCAATTGGCTAAGGGGAACAAGACAAACGCGGGGCTTTACACTCCTCTTCCGATTCATTCTATTCCGTGGTCGGACGTTAGTATGGACTTCGTTCTTGGCCTTCCTGAAAGTTCACCTAGTGTCAACTACCTTCACCTATGGGGGGGGGGGGGGGATAGGTGACTTGCAGCGTATTTGCGGAATTAAAAGTGTACCTGTAGATTCAAAACAAAACACACAGCATAGAAAATAACACAGGCAATATATAGTGGTTCCCCGATTTGGGTACGTCCACTTTCCCCCTTCGACCTATCTCCCGATCCAGGGACGACTCGGCCACTCCACCAACAGGATTGAAATCCAATCCTTGCACTATCGGAAGGAACCCTTCCACACGTAGGAGTCAACACTCCCACAATACGGGTTGCACCCAACCCTATAACTAGGAACCAAATGTTCATTTACAATGAAAACGAAATTAGAGTGTATAAGAAATACAAACAACTTGAAGATCTAGGTATCCCTTTTCGTTAGTCTACTTGTTCTAGTAGGCAACGAAAAGTCCACAACCCTAGATCTTTCTTGGAGAGAATTTCCCCGAGACCGGCGGCGGCGACGAGCGGTGGCAAGGCTCTCGGTGTTGGCGGCGACAACTGAAGACAGCAACAATGCACTGGAGATTCAATCTTCTTAGCGAAGTCGGCAAGGTCTTCCAACGGTCACACTAGGATCGATCGTCTCGATCGATTCGGACGGGGATGGATTTCCCTATCTCAAATCAAGAGACAAAAGATCTCTAGTTAAACACGTGAGACGCTATGCAAGACTTGGCTTCTATCACCGTGGATCTGGAGAAGATCGAGATCAGCAATGGTGATCACTGTACGAGCGGCGGCGACGGAGAAGGTTCGCGAGATTAGGGTTTGACGGCCGCTTGCTTTCGTATTCTGTATTCGTTATTTACTGTACACCAATACTTGTGTATTTATACACTAGGTCATAAAGATGACCGTTGTGGGCCCCACCAAAGCAAAGACCGAAGTCCGGTTCGAAATACCTCTTGAAACCTGGACCGGTCCAGGAAATGTCCGAAATTTGCCCAAGTCAAATTCGGCGAGAATCGAATGTGATTCTCGATGAATCGACGAGAATCACTTGCGATTCTCGCCGAATCCTACTTGGCGAATTCTGGCATCACAGGTTATAGAGGCCGGGGAGAATCGGCGGGGATCACATTTGATTCTCGCTGAATCGTCGAGAGTGCAAAGTCATTCTCGACGAATCGGCGAGAATCACTTAGTGATTCTCGACGATTCTGCCTTAGAGGATTTTCTGACTGCGTCGAGACAGCCGGCCCGACCTGGCAAGAATCAACTAGTGATTCTCGACGACTCGTCGAGAATCACAAGTGATTCTCGACGAATCGGCGAGAATCACTTATTGATTCTCGACGATTTACACTTGACGATTCTCGTCTTTCAACCCGTGAGCTGGTCTTTGGCCCATCCTTGCTCCTTGTCTGCTCTTGCTCTATCATAGCCATGTACTTGAAATTAAGTACACCCCAATAGAGAGAGTACACGTAGGCCAACACACTGATCTGCTCAACGAGGGATTACGTCGCGCAGACCCGTGTATATTGACCCACTGCACTCTGACATTTGTGTGTACTTAGCGTGGAATAACTGCAAGCACAACTTAAAAGATTTCATCAAACACATTGTCTATTTACCTTAGCTTGTTCATGGGCTTCTTCAAATCAGGTACATTGTGGATACAATACCCAACATTATCGAAGACGAGCGAGATGCAACTGAAGATGTCGTTATTTCTCCACCTCCGCCAAATCAGAATGTTGAAGAGATGGACACAAGTCAAGTCGAAAGATTTCGATAGTTCCTAAATCGGCATAAAAAAATCAGAGACAAAGAGGCACATTTTGCACTTCGAGATGCGCTGATTGAACATTTGTGGGCACGACATGGTAATGAAACAATGTAATTTGTAAAATTGTATGCATTTTAATTTGAATGTATTTGGATTTATTAGCAATTTTATTTAGTAAATCGTGTTCTCTTCCTCTTTGTATAATCAATAATAATTAGAAAGTATGCAAAATTAGTCTCGTTTTGTAGGTCCCGAAAATACAAATTTATTGGTATATTATATGTCAAGCTTGGAAAAATATTTTAGCGGCTACGCAAGTTATTGTGTAATGCAAACTTTTCTTAAATATAATAAATAAATAATTAAAATACATAAAAATACAAAAAAAAAAATTAGAGGGCCGGCATTTCCTCTCCCCCTCCTCTAAATTTAGAGGAGGAGGGAGAGGAAATACCGACTCCTCTATATTTAGAGTCTCAAATGGCGTACCATTGGAGAGCTCCGACCTGCATTTCTTGAGAAATACAGGCTGGTTGGAGTTGCTATAAAACCCTTCCTTTCATCTAAGCCCTCTTTTTTGCCACAACTCACCCGCAACCGTAAACAATGTACCTCTTATTTCCCAAAACATACTTACATGCTGCCAGCCACGCGGCCACGCAGACGGACTTACGAACAACCGTCGTCGCACGACCGCACCCGGCTGGGTTCCCGACCGGCCTCCACGACAACACCCCTAGCCGGCCTCCGCCGTGCAGGCCGGAATGCTAGCCCTCTTTAAGCAAATGGTCGGCCGCCCAGCCGACCCTCAATGGTCGGGTCACGCCGCCCACCGCCACCGGCCAGTCTCTAACGGCAGGTCCCTCGGCCACCACCTAGCCGACGTTCAATCGCCGCGCAACTGATAAGTAGTTTTTATTTATATTTTTTATTTATATTTTTAGTATAATTTTTAGTATTAAGTTAATAAGAATTTTATTTATTTTTGTTTATTCGAGCTCATAAATAGTTTTTTTAATAATTTTGATTAAACTTAGTTTATTTTTTGTTTTACATTTTTTCTGAAAAAATTGCCCATAATTGACATATATTTCATGCTCATAGCTACGCTCACGAGTAAGAGCGTTTTTATATTTTTCTGCATCTGGTGTTGCAGCCGTGATTATGAGGCTAAATACCGATGAAATCCAAAATCATGCCCATAACTTTCATATGTCACGCACGTTACTTTCATATGACACGCTCGTGACTTTCATATGTCACGCCTGCGACTTTATTTTGTCACGCCCGTGACTTTCATATATCACGCTCGTGTCCCCAAAATTGTGTTCCCCAGCACAAGTCCACACATTGTCGCCGCCTCCTTCAGTTGTGCATGTCACGCCCTAATTCACAGGTGTGATGTGACCTTGGGCTTGTCCTTCCAAAACCTTGGGCACTCCCGCCTTCATGACTGCAGTCCCACTAGAATTATCTCATGTCGTGGCAACCCTAGGTCACGGACATGACCTATGACGTGTAACTTGAATTTTCCTCCAATAAATTCCCAGCTTCTCCAATAACAACATAATTTTTTTGAGAGGGTTTGAGAGTTCCAGCTGACTGCCGTTCTTAGTATTTTTGTAATTGTCTCTCTAGTTTTTTTTGCTTTGCTCTCTCTAATCTTTATGCACTTCTCTTTCTAATTCACTTCTAATCTCTTTTCTACCTTAGTTGCCATGTTTCATTAGCAAATATTGAAAGTTTTAAAGTGAAAGTGGCGATCTGGGCGGCCTGTTCGTGCGGTCTGTGCAGACAAGAATGACGGCTAGCCAGGTCGGATAGCATTATGCAGGCAGCGTGTTCCTAGAGGGTAACCGGGTGGGTAGGTTGGCTATCCGTGGAGTTCTCCAAGACCGGGGTGATGCGGACTCGTATGGAGTTCACTGAGTCCGGGTTTTGGACTGTACTGGAGCTCAGGATATCTGCATGGTGTGTGCCTTGGTCTTGCTTTGGTGGTGTGGTTGGTGGTAACCGTGGAGTTTGTCGGTTAGTGTGGACTGGTACCGGAGTTCACCGTTGGTACGGGCTGATGCTGTAGTCCGCCGATTTGTGCATACTGGCCCTTGTATCTACTTGTGCTGTGTTCTCACCAGGGATAGTCATAGGTGTGGACTTGGTTTGGATTTAAACAAAGTCCAGTGGCGCTCAGTCTGGGAGATCGCGCGGTTTGCGCAGACTATTTTCTCTGACCGTTGAGTTCGAAAGCTATCATTCTTGTGTGCTCTGGTTGCGGGCTAGTGGTGTGCGGACTGGTACAGTCCGCAGGGGCGTGCGAACTGGAGCTATGTTCGCAGAAATTCGGACTGGTGGGGTATCTGCAGTGTCTGCAGGTGTGGCGGACAAGTCCTGACTTGGCCTTATGGCGACAAGGCGGATAGGCTTTCTGTCCGGCCTTGGTGGTGCAACCTTGGAGGACTCTGTCTTGCTTAGTCGTGACCTACTGGCTTTGTGTTCGCGGCTGTTCGGATACACTCAGTACTCGCCGTAAGATAGGGTGGTGATCCTATCGACTAGGACAGTGATCACACTCCTTTCCACGCCTATAAATAGGACCATATGTCACATCAACAGTATAACCGAATGAATAGTAAGAGAGCTCATGTAGTTTCTGCGGACATGATTTTGTGTTCGTGCGGTTTGAAGATTTGACTGGTGTTTGCTATGCAGGTTGTGCGGAAAGTACTAAGAAGCCAGGGGCTTGGTTCCGATTTTGGTCAGGGATCAGTGCGGACTCTACGGTTACAATCAGCGGTTAGTAGTAGGTCACGGCATGCGGCCAGACAGTCTTCTTTCTTTGGTAACTTTTTCTAGTTCTTTAAGCTGTACGCTTCTGGCGCCTTGTTAAGTTCGGTAGCAGGTGTTCGCGGTGATCTAGCAGATAGGCGATCTCACGGTTAGACATCTTGTTGATTAGCGGACAGAGTTCAGCATTAGAATAACGAGTTCTCCGCTCGGCTAGGTTACGGTTTGGTGACTTAGCAGCTTCAGCGGACTCCATAGGTAGCTCGGCAGATCCGACAGTTACTCATTGAGACCGTACTGCTAGATTTGTATTTTATTATTTTGCTTCCATCAGGTATATTGGTGAATCATGTCTCGCCATGTATACCCTGCCTTATAAAGATTATTGATAGTATAATGTTTTCTTGCTCTTCTAGTTGCATCTAATTTACTTGGCTTGGTTTTGGTTGGAGAGTTCCTGCGCCTGGTTTTCCGATTTCCACAGTTCACAAATTTTTACATGGTATCAGAAGGAACAAAGACTTGAGCAGCGATCAACCAAAAGTTTTCCTTATTGCTTCTGGAATTCTAATAGAACCAGGGATAGTGCAATGGAAGGAGGATTTGCAAGGGGTCTTGGAATTGATCATCTTACATCGACCAACTTTAAGAAGTGGAAGTCGTGTATGGAAAGCTATCTGTTGGGCGAGGACCTGTGGGAGGTCGTCAGCGAAAACAACAAGCAAGAAGTTACTGCTACTATTTGTAATGCTGAAGCGGTGAGAGCTTGTAAGAAGACTAACACGAAGGCGGAGTTTACTCTAAAGCGGGTTATCTCACCAGAACACTTTGACCACATCATAGGATGTCAGTCTGCTGCTAAGATTTGGACTTCCCTTGATGCATTGTTAAATAGGAAGAATGTAGCTCGGCTACAATTCCTAGAGAATGAGTTGGCGAGAGACACTCAAGAAGATCTGCCCATCTCAATGTTCTTCCTGAAGATGAAGAACTTGTGCGCTGAGATTTCAGCATTGGACCCTAATGAGCCAATTTTGAAAGTGAAGCTGAAGAGGCACATAATCCGCAGTTTGCGGAAGGAATATGTGTCCTTTGTTACTTCTATACAAAGCTGGGGCACTCAGCCGTATTTACTGGAGTTGGAGAACTTGCTGGCTTTGCAGGAGAGCTTAGCAAGTCAGATGACTGGAGTCACCATCTCTAGAGGAGATGGTGAGGCGCTCTTATCAGGGAAGAAGAAGAGATGGGACAAGAAGAAGTCTGCTACTGGTGATGGTCCTTCTACTTCACTTCAACAAGAGGGGAGTTATGCTCCTAAGCGTGATTAGAAGAAGAGGGAAGGGCCAAGGGGCTATAAATGCAACTACCCTGGCCACTTCAACAAGGACTGTATGGTTAAGCTTCAGTCAGTGAACGTTGCTCATATAGAGAGTAAGGATAAGGACTTGGTTGCATTATCAACAAGTTCCTATGTTGATCGGATGAGAGACAATGATAGTGCAGCTATCTGGCACGAGAGACTGGGGCATGTCAGGATGGGCAAGTTGAAAGTCACAGCGGTAAGAAGCCTTGTGAAAGGCTTGTCTAGGTTGTCATCCTTTTTTGACGGTCATGTTTGCGCGAGATGTCAATATGAAAAGGCTTATCGCTTTACGTTTGATAAGTCATAGAATAGGTGTAAAGCACCATTGGAGTGCATCCATGGTGATCTGATGGGACCGACCATTATTATAAGTCTTGGAGGCAGCAGATACATGATGGTATTGATTGATGACTACACGAGGTACACTTGGGTGTGCTTTATGAAGTAGAAGTCAGACGTGTTCCATTTGTTTGTGGAGTTCAAGGAGCTAGTGGAGGGCCGGCTTTGCCTGCGGATTAAGAAGTTGAGAATGGACAATGAAGGTGAGTTCGTTTCAAATGAGTTCTCTAAATTTTGCAGAAAGCATGGAATCCAAAGAGAGCTCACTTGTGCGCATACTTCATAACAAAATTGAGTAGCAGAGCGAAAGATCCATCATTTAAAAGATACCTACAAGTGTTGGCTTCATGCCAAAGGCATTCCGAGGTCTTTTTTGGCGGAAGGGATGACTTGTGCAACTTATGTCATAAATTGGATGCCTCTGAGTCCGATCAACATGATGTATACTCATGAGATAATGTTTAAGGAGAAGCCCAATGTGAGATACCTTCAGGTTTTTTGGTCGACCAGCTACGTACACGTCCCGGATGCTCTCAAGACAATGCTAGATGTGAAAGCGAGGAAGCTTGTCTTTGTAGGCTATGACGAGCGGAAGAAGGGATGGAAGTGTACGGATCCTGTGACAAGGAAGTTTATTGTGTCCAGAGATGTAGTATTCAATGAACTAAACATCTTATGGAGGTAGCTCATCTATGGAGCAGTAGGAAAGCAAGTCAAATAGCGGGCAGGAGGAAGCTGCTAAGGATCTTCTTGTGGAGTTGCCTGTATCACTAGGAGCTCCAGGTGTTTCTAGCTTCGGGATAGAGGCTTCTAGTTTAGGAAGTAGGGGGAACGATGCTCCAGGTGCTTCTAGTTCTAGGATGGATGCTTCTAGTTCACGAAGTAGGGGGAGCTATGCTCCAGGTGCTTCAAGTTCCAGGGCAGAGGATTCTTTTTAGGAAGCAAGGGGAGCGATGCTCCAGGTTTTCCTGGGAACGGAGCTGATTCATAAGAAGCAGCAGAGGTGGTTAGCCGTGATCAGGATCTTCGAAGGTCTAAGAGTATCATCAACCCACCAACTCGATATAGCGAAGGAAATGCAATGATCTTAGTCTCTTGTTTCTTCGCAAACCCTCTTGTCGAGCAAGAGCCTTCTAACTTTGAAGACACCACTGGAGTCAAGGAGTGGGATAATGCCAAGGATGAGGAGATAACTTCCTTAAAAAGAAACGAGGCTTGGGACCTTGTGACCAAGGTCATTGGTGTTACTTTTATGACGTACATGTGGATGTTGAAGCTGAAGAAGAACACAAAGGGAAGCATTAATCCTTTTGGGAGGTGCTGGAGGGATCCCTTATGGTCAAGAATATGCGGAACGAGAACTTTGTCGCGGACATCTTCTCTAAGACGCTATCGGAGGGGCCATGTACACGGTTACAGGACTGTTGGGGCTAGTTTCAACTTCTCACTTTAAGTGGGAGTGTTGAAAGTTTTGAAGTGAAAGTGGCGACCTGTTCGCACGGTCCATGCAGACAGGAATGGAGGCCAGCCAGGTCGGCAAGCGTTATGCAGGAAGCGTGTTCCCAGAAAGTATCCGGGCGGATAGGTTGGCTATCCATGGAGGTTACCAAGACCGGCATGATGCAGACACTTATAGAGTTCACTGAGTCTGGGTTGCGGACTGGACTACAGCTTAGGAGATCGGCATGGTGTGTGCCTTGGTCTTACTCTGGTGGTGTGGTTGGTGGTAACCGCGCAGTTCGCCGATAAGTGCGGACTGGTGCCGGAGTTCGTTGATTAGTATGAATTGATGTTGGAGTCCGCTGGTTTGTACGGACTGGCCCTTGTATCTACTAGTGTTGTGTTCACACCATGGATGGATAAAGGTGTGGACTTGGTTTGACATTAAACCAAGTCTAGTGGTGCTCAGTCTGGGAGATCACGCGGTTTGCTCTGGTTGAGGGCTCGGGGTATGTGAACTGGAGCAGTCCGCAGGGGCGTGCGGACTGGAGATGTGTTCACAAAAATGTGGAATAGTGGAGTATCTACAGTGTTTGCAGGTGTGGCGGACTAGTCCTGTCTTGGCCTTATGGCGACAAGGCGGATAGGCTTTCTGTCCGACCTTGGTGGTGCGACCTTGGCAGTCTCTATTCGGCTTAGTCGTGGCGGACTGGCTTTGTGTCTGCAGTTGTGTAGATACACTCAGTACTCGCCGTAAGATAGGGTGGTGATCCTATCGGCTAGGCGGTGATCATACTCCTCTTCGCGCCTATAAATAGGACCCCCTATCACATCAACAGTACAACTGAATGAATAGTAAGTGAGCTCGGGTGGTTGCTATGGACAGGATTTTGTGTTCGTGTGGTTTGAAGATTTGACCGGTGTTTGCTGTGCAGGTTGTGCGCATAGTGCTGAGAAGCCGGAGACTTGGTTATGACTTCGGTCATGGATCAGTGCAAACTCTGCTGTTACAATAAGCGGTTAGTAGCAGGTCACAGCTTGCGGCCAGGCGGTCTTCTTTGTTCGGCAACCTTTTCCCAATTCAATAAGATGTCTGCTTCTGGCGTCTTGTTCAGTTCGGCAGCAGCTGTTGGCGGCGATCTGGTGGCTAGGTTACCTTACGGTTAGGCGGCTTGTGGATTAGCAGGCAGAGTGCAGCATTGGAATAATGGGTTATTCGCTCAGCTAGGTTATGGTTTGGCGACTTAGCGGCTTCAGTGGACTCTGCAGGTAGCTTAGCAGAGCTGGCGGTTACTCATTAAGACCGCACGGCTAGATTTGTATTTTCTTATTTTACTTCCATTGGGTACATCGACAAATCATGTCTTGCCATGAATACATCGCCTTGTAAAGATTATTGATAGTACAAGGTTTTCTTGCTCTTGTAGTTGCATCTGGTTTACTTGGCTTGGTTTAGGTTGGAGTCTTCCTGGGCCTTGTTTCTCGGTTTCCACGGTTCACAATTTTTTACAGCAATTACTTACTTGTAACCTTGTTTTGATTAGAAATAAAAAAATCGTTTCCCTTTCCATTATGCTCATGTTTTTTTTTGCATTTCCTTAAATTTTTTTTCATTTCCCCACTAATATGAGTAACTAATCTCTTCTTAGTACTCGATCAAGATGATTCAAGGATGAGATAATCATGTTATGATTGTTATTTTTTCTCTTTAGTAAAATACTTTTGAATTGTTCTTGATTTTTATTTAACGGGATCATACCATCCATTTATGCTTTTCATTTTTGTTTTCGTATTTTATGGAATGCCCCAAATTTAACCGAAGTTATTTTGGTGTGTGTTTAGAGGACGTGGTATGAGGATATGGGTTTTAATCCCTAAGGTCTACAAAGTCGGTATGCAATTAGGGGGGTGGTCTGCGGACAGCTTTTTGGCTATGGTTTTTATAATAAAACCTAAAACCCTGCCCATTTCCTCCCTCATTCTCACGGCTTGAGTCGCCTCTCCCAATATCTCTCTCCCTCTCTCGGTTTTTCTCTCATGCATAGCACCCGAGCACCTCTCCCGATACCGCTGGAAGGACCGAGCCCGTCCCTCTCTCCCGTCTCTTTCTTGGTCTCTTTCTCTCTCTCTCTCTCATGTGCCGCCTGAAGGAGGACCTGAGCCACCTCCTTCCTCTATCCCGCTGGCTCCAGTAAGGGGGAAAACCAAAGCTACCTCCTTCCTCTGTCCTGTCCACCGCCAGTAAGGGGGAAAGCCCGACCCCCCTTCTCCATCCCTGTCTTGGCTATCCCTTGCTGACCTCCCTCTCCTCTTGGCCAACCAAGAGGGGTTGGGGTTGGGTTTATGCTCTCGGGAGGAGACTGTCCGGAGGTGTTGGTTGTGAACAACTTGGGTTTGTCTAGGGATCACGACAAAGTGTTCGATTGGAGAATGGAATGGTGTGTGGAAACCAAATCTGTGACAACCGAGCTATGGCTCTGAAACGTGCATTAAGGGTAACACATTTTCTTCTTAGGCAGGAAGCCCTTAATTTTAGCATGTTTGCAAGAAAGACCCTCCCCATCGACAGGTGGGGGAAGGGTGCTCTCCGACGGGTCGATGTTTACATCCCAATAATTTAATTACATTTAGTACCCGTAAGCACGAGTACGGTGTTAGGAATGCTGTGCGAAGCCCATCCAGACGTATGGTATGGATTAGTGATGTTTTGTGGGTTCCCGAAGAATACTCTGTGGAAGTTGAATGTTTCGGAATGGGGGTTTACCCGAAGCGAGGGTTAGTACTAAGGGTGTGCTCCAGGAAACACCCTAATGCTTGAATAGGATCGATGTATCGTTAACATTAGCTCCCCGGGGGATTATATTTTTTTGTGTGCGTAATTGGTCTCTCGGAGACTATGTGCTTGTGTGTTGAGTTGCGTGCCTTAAGTGCCCGACTTTGGTTGCCACGAGTGCCAACCTTGGAACTTAACATGCATTATGTATTGTACGGGAAAGGAGATGCTGACCCGCATTGTTGTTAATTGACATGATGATTTGAGATACGGGAAAAAGCCGAACTATACCCACTCTATATCGTTCGACTAAATAGACCTAAAGTACGTAGCAATTTCCATTGGCATAGGGGTGAGTCGAAGCTATAGGCTTTGTTGCATCGCTTGAACCTATAAACCTGCAGACTCTACCAAACACAAGATGTGATCAAATATAATATAGGATTTGATGTTGTGTAACTAAGGATATGTGAACCGTCGTGAAAGTGAGGAAAAGATCTACCTTAACTCTTGAGGGGGGGTGAATAGAGTATTTTAAAATAATTCACAATAAAAAAAGTATGGGAGTGGAAGACATAAATTTATGTATATGTGTAAGGTGCTTGCAGTGAAGTAAAAACTAAAGCAAGAAATAAAGAATCACACAGCACACAGCAAAGACAAACACACAACAACCAGAAGACACAAAGATCTATAGTGGTTCCCCAACAACCTGGGTACATCCACTCTTCTACCACCCTTGGTAGGAATCCACTGCAGGAAGGGTTGATCAGGTTTCCTGGGCACCAATGAGCTTTTGATAAGGTGCTCAAAAACCAAACAAGATTTTTTGATCAGGTGTCTTGGCACCACTGAGTTTTTATCAGGTCTCAGAAACAAAAAGTTCACTTTTGAAGGGAGAGATAACCCTGTACAGATGGTGGAAAAATAAAAAGGTGATGATGTCTTCTCTGTCTCAAATCACTGAGAGAAGACTAGTGGATTGTTGATGTTGTCAAAGCTCTCCCTGAGATATAGAATGGTTCAGGAGTGAAAGCTTTGCTAGGGTGATAGGTCTTCAGATGCTTCAGATCTCCAGCAGAAGATGATTCCAGCAGATGCTGAAATGTTTGGTGTCTGGAGTCCTTGATGTTGAAGCTTTTGAACACTTGAAGATTTGGAGGAGTTGTATAGCAGAAGATCTCCTCTACAGCAAAATTTTCTTGTGTTCTTGAAGATTCAGTAGATTTGAAAATCACAAAAGATGAACTGTTGATCAGAGAAGTTGTATTATTCAATCTTCTATGTTGTAATCTTATTCTTCTGTATCTCTTTGTATTCTCTGTATATTGTTGTTATTTCTATTCTCTTTTGCAGGAGTATATCAAAAATCTGACTTAGATGGCTGTTATTCAGTCATAAATGACTTCCATAAATGAAAACTATCTCTGGGGAAAGTCCTAAGCAACATTCCATTTAGTCCTTCCATGAAACTTGCATCAGATTGCTTGAAACGGCTAGAAAATCCTTTGTAATAAATGCAGAAACTAACTCTGAAGGAATTTGAATTAATTCCATAACTGTTCTTCAATTTGAATTCTGAAATCGTCGATCTCTCACAGAAATCGTCGATCTGAGCTCTACGATCGTTGAACTGAGCTCAGAGATTGGATTTTCACAGCAGACAGAAAACGTCGACCTGAGCTCTACGATCGTCGACCTGAGCTCAGTGACTTGGAAAATAGCTGAAGACAAAACGTCGATCTGAGCTCGAAGATCGTCGACCGGAGTTCGACGATTTGCAGACTTGAGCTCAGAGAACTTCGAACTGAGTTCGACGTTTCGTCGACCTGAGCTCGACGAATATTGTCAGGTCTCAGTACTTAGTCCTGATCTCTGAATGGTCCTGGGGGAAACTCCCAACCTAAGTTCTAAGCCATATACTCATTCTAATTTGACCTTTTCAACTATACAACTAGGTCAAATAATTTTCCTAATAACATAGTGATCCTTGCCCAAATTAGTAATAGGGTGTTCCAATAATCTCCCCCTATTTGGGTTAGGATTACTATTTACAGGACATAATCAGGAAATACAGAATCATACATACAGAAAAAAAACTAAACTAACAATGCAGAAAAGATAATCAAAGCAGCATTGCAGAACTCAAAAGGAAATCAGCAAATGTTCAGATATAGATGTACTGTCTGCTTACAGAATTCATTTACTTTCACTGCCTTTCTTAAATAAAATCTCCTTGTTGGGATTGAGAGCATATTTCTTTGATCTTCTATCATCTTCTGCACCTAAGGAGGTTTGGGATCTGGGCCTTGGAACTACAGCCTCAGGATGCAGTTTCATGTAATCTTCAGGATCAAAGAACTTTCTTGAAGCATATCTCTCCAGTTCTATCTTTCTTTGTTCTGAAAGAGTAGTGATATTAGAAGTATCTTTCCCTTGTTCTCTTGCCTTCTTAACCTGATCTAGAGCAGCAAGCTCTTTCATCCTGGCAGTCCATGATAAAGGATTGTTTTCTGGATACTTAAAAGGAATTCACGGTTCATATCTATTTATGGTTTCTGAAGCAGTAGATGTTCTTGTAATAACAGTATCTCAGAGTTTGTAAGGAAAAGGACCTTGAGTTGAATCCATATGCCCTTGTCATTCCCTTTGCTGTTTGGAATAGGTTCTATATTCTCTCTGACTTCCTCTGTGTTGTCCTCTTCTTGAATGATAAACTTTTTGATACTGTCCTCTGGGCTGATATCTTTGAGAGGGTTGAGAGGAACTTTGCTTTGAATCTGAAGATTGAAATGCAGAGCCTCCACCAGATCCTGAATCTGGAGGAGGAGGAGGAGGAGGTTGATACTGAGAGGATCCTTTCTCATACTTGTCCAGTTTCCTTTTCTTCTTCATAGCCTTTGACTGATTTTTGGAATATTGCATCCAGGGCTCTGTAATCTGACAATCATGCAGAATATAATATGGTGTGTCATTTGCATCTTTGGCCTGGGCAGGAGGAACTCTCATATAAGCTTTGCTTCTATCTTTCCTCTTTTTGGCAATGGTGCCAGCAGAGTCATCAGATTTAGTATTGAATTTGTCACTGTCAGAGCTCTGTGGTCTGTCATAAAGATCATCAATTCTTTTTATGTATTCCTCTTGAAGTTTGGATTTCTCAGAATCAGCAGGAGCAGGAGGTGTTGGAATAGCAGCAGGAATCTCAGCAGGAGCAGTTGGAATAACAGACACTTGTGGAGCAAATGCATCAACAGGATTCTCAGAAACTTGTTCTTCCAAATAACTTGCCAGTTCTTCAGCAACAACAGTATCAACATACAGCATCTCAATATCAGTAGATTCAACAGAAATATCAGTAGCAGCAGCAACACTAACAGTAGCAATAGCTTCCTCAGCCTTGAGAGACTTGACATAGGATATGATTAGGCTGGGATCACATACAGAAATAGGCACAATGGCCTTAGTGAGGTCTTCAACTCCCTGAGTTGGTAAGCTTCTTCTGTGAAGAAGATCAAAAGCAGACAACAGTGACCTGAGGTCCACTGTGAGAACTGGTTCTGGAGCAGCAGGCATTACTTCAGCTTCATAAGGCATCTCCCCCTGCCTTGATTTAGTCATGACTGGATCAAGGCACTCCATAGGAGGAACTGCCTGAGGAGAGGAAAAAGAGGTTAGCCTGTCAGATAGCTCCTTTATTGATTGCAGGAGTGGAGCCATGGTGGTCTCCAGCAGGCTTACTAGCTTGGGGGCTAGTATCCCATATAGCCTATCTGCTAAAGCTGATAAATTCACTTGCTCAAGTAGGACTTGAGTAAAGGTGGAGGATTGAATTGCTTGAACTGATGGTGAATGGGTTGCAGTTGATGCTGTGGTGGATGGGATTATTGATGGTTGAGACATAGGGATGGTGGAGATGGATGGTATGGGTGTGGAGATGGATGGAGTGAAGGATGGTTGGGAGAGTATATCATGAAGATGTTGTTGGTAGGAGGAGGTAGAGGGAAGATCAGGAGGAGAGGAAGGGGAATCATCCATGAAGGAATCTTCAAATATGTTGAAGGATGGAATGGAAAGAGGTGGATAGTAATGGAGTAGATGGAATGATTCTGAGGTGGCTGGAGGTGAAATAGGTGATGAGATGGTAATGGGGGAAGAGATGGTTATGGTTGAGGAGATTGTTGTGGTTGATGTGGAGGTGGAGGTAGAAACAAGAGGAGGAGAAGGAGGAGCAGAGGTGGAGGCAGGCAGTTCTTCCATGAGGGCTGGAGCTTGAGGGGAAGTGACTATAGGAGTCCTTGTGCCTGAAGCTATGGTATTCCTGGCAGGTTTGATGATCTGCCTGTCCCATTTCCCAAATAGGGCACAAGTTAATCTTTTAGATGCATTAATGTGCATCCCATTGGAAACTAGCAGCTCTAGGCACCTGGAGTGCAGGAAAACCCCTAAAATCCTCCCAAAATTGACAAAACTTTTATTAATTTTCTTCTTGATCAAATCAAAGAAGATTGTTCCCCAATTCAGATGTTTCTTGTCCACTATGGCTCCCATCAGACAGAACTGATACCTTGATATGGTATCATGTGCTGAGTGCTTAGCCAACAACACTTTCCCCACAATATCAGCCAAAAAACGAAATTCAATAGATAGATTCTTTTTCAATAACTTATTAGGGTTTGCAGCAGAGTGCCCCATTCTATCCAACATAGAATCAAATTCCCTCCTAAGCTTTGCACTGTAATGGGTCCAAAAAGATCCATGTGTAACAGATACAAAATCCTAGGTGAATCACTCTTATTAAGTGACTTAAAACAGTTTTTAGTTTGCTTGCCTAATTGATAGGCCCTACAGAGTCCTTCCTTCTTGTAGGGGCCAGAAGGTAGTCCTCTACCAAGGTTGTACTTGGACAGCCTAGCAATGGTTCTAAGGTTTAAGTGTCCTCGTCTCTTATGCCATAAATCATTTGGTTTGCAGACTGAATTAAATAAGTAGATATCTATGTTGGTTGAAAGGAAATCTACAAGATAAATGTTACTTTTCCTTTTACCTGTTAACACTATTGTGTTATCCTCTGACTTGATCTGGCATAAGGATTTGTTGAATCTCACTTGATATCCTTCATCACAGAGTTGACTGATGCTGATTAGGTTATGCTTCAGTCCTTCCACATAAGCCACCTTCTTGAATGTGACTGAGCCAATCTGAACAGCACCATATCCTTTTGTTTGATCAAAGTTTGAATCTCCAAAGATCACTTTGGGTCCAAGTTTGGCTTTGAAGGATGTGAGATTGTCCTTGCTCCCTGTCATGTGCTTTGAGCACCCACTATCTAGATACCATTGTTGGTTCACTTCTGGATAGGTCTTCACCTGCACATAATTAGCTTATATGTTTTTGACCCAGTTTACCTTGGGCCTAGGTTGATATCCTTTAAATTCAGAAATAAAAGACATCCCTGGCAGACTCTTATATCCTTCAGGATGGTATCTCCTAGGAGGTACTATCCATTCAGTATAAGGGTTGAAGCTTTGGGATGAGGGACTTCTAGGATTGACTTGAGATTTACCTTTGAAAGAAGGTTCAAAGATCTGGGCTCCGTTCGACGATCGTCGACCTGAGTTCGACGATCTTGGGTCAGATCGTCGAGCTCCGTTCGAAGATCGACTATACCAGAGTTCAGAGTTCAGAAGTCGTCGATCTGAGTTCGACGATCCAGCCTTGGATCGCCAAGCTTTGTTCGACGATCGTCGAGCTCTGTTCGACGTTTTCTGTTGAACTTGATTTTCCTTAGGTAAATCTTGATTCTTCCTAGCTACCTCTACAACACCCTTTCCTTTATCAGAAATAAATTTAATTGGGGTTGTTAATACTATAGGTTGGCTGGATGAAGCACCCAAGCCCAGTGTACTGTTGAATCTTGAGTTCACTGTGCTTGTAATGTCCATCAGTCTGATGCTTCTCCCATTAAGGGATTCTTCAAACTTATTTGCCTGGGATAGCTGACTTTTCAGTGAAGCTATCTCCTCCCTACAACATTCTAACTCCTAAGAGAGTTTGAGGTTATTTGACTTTAGGATACTGTAGTCAGATAATTTATTTCTGAGATAGATTATCTCTTTCTCAGACTTTAGCAAATCTAAACACAGTGTCTTAAATTCAATTTTAAAGTCCTCAGAAGTAAAATCAAAAGAGTTTATTACCTCATCCTCTTCAGATCCAGTTTCAGCTTCAGAATACGGCTCTTGTTCTGTATCAGAGTTTTGCTGGGAGGCATTGAATGCCATCATGCAGAATTCTTTTTCCTCAGCATCATCCTCATCATCACTTGAGCTGGATGAGGCTTCTGATTCTTCTTCTGTATCACTCCAGCTTTCAGCTACAAACCCCTTCCTTATATGTTTATTTTTGTTGGAGAAGGATTTGTTGCTATTGTTTCCCCTGGAGTCCTTATCTTTTCTCCTATCTTTCCTGTCCTTCTTGTCCTTGTTCTTATTTTCTGGACAGTCAGGCACAATGTGGCCTAGTTTCTTGCATCCAAAACAGATTATTTCTTTATTATTTGATTTGTCATACCTTGGCTTCTCATGCCCTCTTGATGACCTCTTTCTGAAATCTTTCCTGGCCATTTTATAGAATCTTTTGGCCAGCAAGCTCATCAGTTCTTCATTGCCTATGACCTTATCTTCAGGCTTCTCTTCTATGGCTTTGAAAGCTATGGTCTTCTCCTTTCTAATGACTGGAGAAGTAGTCTTTTGCTCTTCTTCCCTATTCTTAATGAGCAGCTCATAAGATTTGAGCTTGCCCAAAAGAGCTTCTATAGTTATTTCAGTTAGACTTCTGACATCTTTAATTGGCCAGATTCTTGAATCCCAAGTGTTGGGGAAGCACATTAGGATTTTGTCATTTAGTTCAGTGAGTGTGATCTCCTTATCCAATGTCTTCAACTCACTAACTATCAAACTGAGCCTATTGTACATATCTGCAACTGACTCATCTTCTCCTTTCTTGAAATTCTCATATTGACTTATGAGATGGGATCTCCTGTCCTTCCTTTCATTAGCAGATCCTGAGACAATTTCAGATAACTTGTCCCATATCTCTTTTGTTGAACTGCATTCATACACTTTTTGGAATATCTCATCAGACATGGTCTGAGCAAGAATATTCATAGCCTTTACATCTGCAACTTTTCATTTCTTTATTTCTGCATCTGTTCCTGAAGGAGGTGGAACAGCACTTGTACTTGTGATCACTTGAGGTCTTGGACAAACTGTCAAAATAGAGTTAAAAATGTCCTCATCAATAGAATTCATGTAAAGCTTAATCCTTTCCTTCCAAAGTGCAAACTTAGAGAGGTTGCACACTGCCGGTCTGGTGCTAGCATAATCTTTGTTCTATGCCATGGTTTTGTATGAAAATAAATATAATATAAAAAGTAATAACTATCCTCTATAGAAGGTTTATCTTATCAAGGATCTTTTGGTTCAGGTGTTAGCCTATTCAACCAATATGTTGAAAATTCAGATGTTGAATAACCAACCTGCCTCTGATACTAATTGAAAGTGAGGAAAAGATCTACCTTAACTCTAGGGGGGGTGAATAGAGTATTTTAAAATAATTCACAATAAAAAAATAGTATAGCAGTGGAAGACTTAAATTTATGTATATGTGTAAGGTGCTTGCAGTGAAGTAAAAACTAAAGCAAGAAATAAAGAATCACACAGCACACAGCAAAGACAAACACACAGCAACCAGAAGACACAAGGATCTATAGTGGTTCCCCAACAACCTGGGTACATCCACTCTTCTATGACCCTTGGTAGGAATCCACTGCAGGAAGGGTTGATCAAGTGTCCTGGGCACCAATGAGCTTTTGATAAGGTGCTCAAAAACCAAACAAGATTTTTTGATCAGGTGTCTTTCCACCACTGAGTTTTGATCAAGTCTCAGAAACCAAAAGTTCACTTTTGAAGGGAGAGATAACCCTATACAGATGGTGGAAAAATAAAAAGGTGATTATGTCTTCTCTGTCTCAAATCACTGAGAGAAGACTAGTGGATTGTTGATGTTGTCAAAGCTCCCCCTGAGATGTAGAATGGTTCAGGAGTAAAAGCTTTGCTAGGGTGATAGGTCTTCAGATTCTTCAGATCTCCAGCAGAAGATGATTCCAGCAGATGCTAAAATGTTTGGTGTCTGGAGTCCTTGATGTTGAAGCTTTTGAAAACTTGAAGATTTGGAGGAGTTGTGTAGCAGAAGATCTCCTCTACAGCAGAATTTTCTTGTGTTCTTGAAGATTCAGTAGATTTGAAAATCACAAAAGATGAACTGTTGATCAGAGAAGTTGTATTATTCAATCTTCTGTGTTGTAATCTAATTCTTCTGTATCTCTTTGTATTCTCTGTATATTGTTGTTATTTCTATTCTCTTCCGCCGGCTACAATCCATATCACAACAATTATGCCAACCCAACCATAACAGAAAAGTAAAACTAAAAGCAGTTCAGTTCACAGCTAAGTTAAAGTCCAAAATAGCGGAAGATAACAAGCACAACATGCTTGTACAAATAAACAAGAGTCTAGAAATGTTTTGCCAAACGGCTACATGAAAACACTCACTACTGTCACTGACGGTGCCGATGGCACCACCACCTCAGGTCCTATCATCCGGGCCTGGCTGTCCTGCTGCATAGTCCGTTGCCGCTCTACCTGCGGGGTTTCCTCCTAAAAAGGAAGACGTAGCAACCGTTAGTCATAAGACTAAGTGGCTTCACATCCGCTCCCCCGGCGACTCCTCGGCACCGGGCGGAGAAAGGAACAAGGTACAATATGTATATATGTATAAGCAAGTAAACAAGCAGGTGACAGTAACTATAGTGGAGTATAAGCTACGCTACACAACTAGCAGTTTTACAAATATCAATAGTAAATGACAGTAGGTATAAGTACTCAGAATAGTAACTTAACTTATAAGAGTGCCCATACAAACTTATAAGTTAAGGATCGGCTTAACAGTAAAGTAACTCATCGTATAAGAGTGCCCATACAAACTTATACGATGAGGATCTTGTGTATGCAATGAATGACATGTTATGAATGTTATGTTATGACCGACTCATGCGCACGCACATGCAAGTTGCTATGTCGACACAGACTTGAAGTTCCCACTTTTCGAGCAGGTAGCTAACCTCTCAGGCGTCGTCCGTCGTGGCCAGACGGCGACAGTGGAGCGGGCGTCTCCACTACTAGGTGGTATCACACTACCTATCCTAGGCCCCCGTACGCCTCAACGCTAAGAACACAACAGCGGAGCTCACATGCGTACTACGGCTCAGAAGGGGTCTTGGGTAAATGTGCACCAAGAACACAGCCCAACCTGGCCTTTGGTTTCGAACCGGATGGAACCTCGGAAACGCACGAGGTGCAAGCCCAACCGTTCTCATGGCACGGAGGAGATCTCGGGTTATGGACACCAAGTATCTAACCCTACCGCCCAAGGTCTACCCATTGGCTCCCATCGGTGTGACGACTGGCGAACCCGTAGACCTGCCACATTCTAACTCAACACCGCGACACGACGAATCGTCGCACATCGCATGCCCCAAAACAACTCACTCGATGCTACCCGTAGGGAGACTACCACTCTAAGCATCGGTTGTTAATAAACCCCTTGGGCTCGGATTACGGTTACAAAATACTCCTCACATAGTGTTCATCATATTCACGTCCCTCTATTCACTGATTTCACCTCAATACTTCGCATAATTAATATGTTTAACATCAAACTATATAAATAAATTCCATACCAAACTCAACTCTTAATTACTAGCCTTCCCATCCAATCCATTTCCCTAACATTGCATGGTTATTCCTTATTGCACAACCAAATGAGTAACCATACTAAATTATAGTAACAACAACATTATAGATGTATGGGAACAAGATAACAAATGAGTAAATCACAATCATTGCAATAGTGCTAGCATTATAATTTAACAAGTGCAATAACATAGGATAGTCCAATACTAAAACTGGGATTCCCGGAGCTACAGGAATCCGATCACAACGCACAACCCCTCGTTGGAAAGGTATTCGCGAGGGCTACGACTTTCGTGTTGAGCCGATCACCCAGATCTGGTCGCAACATACCAGAAATTCAACTCGAATGCGTACAGGAAAACAGTTTCCTGTACAGGAATTTTCCGAACGCAGCGGACTCGAACCAGCTTTCCTGTGGCTACAGGTATCGCATGGAAACGAGCAACCACTCGTTGGAAAGGTAATTTCGAGGGCTACGACTTTCGTGTTGAGTCGTTCACCCAGATTTGGCCAGAACACCTCCGAAATTGGCCACGAAGGTCGCAGCGTGCAGAAATCAGATTTCTGCACGCATCTTAAGGCGAGATGAACGGCATCCGTTCATCTTCTTCCTTGCAACGGCCTCGCATAAACTTCTCCAGAAATCACCCAACCTTATTTCTCCTTTCAAAGCCAAACCCTCAACGAAAACCCCTCTCATCTCCTCTTTGAATGATGAGAAGGTTGAGGGAGACTAAACCTAGAAAACCTAGGTATGGCTTTAACCTAAGAACTCTCCTCCTCACATCAAGACTCTATGGAGTCGATGTCTCTCCTAACATAACTATAGATCTAGCACCAAGGGAGAGGGGAGGAAGCTCACCTCAAGTCCAGCGGTACCACCATGGCCGGCCATGAGCCTCGCACTCCTTCGCGGCGGCATTGTTTTTCCCTTGACGATGGCGGCGCTTTGATTCCTCCAAAGATGGCTCCGGCAAGCTTTTCCTCCTCCTCCAGCCAAGAACTCTCTCAGGAATTTCGGGGCAGAAGAAAGGAGAATGAATGCTAGGGTTTCCAACTTTTTCCTTTTTATACATCGCAGACACGGGTAGGCACACGACCGTGTTCCTACCCGTGTTCAGGTGACACGGCCGTGTGGCATGCCGTGTCTAGGGCCGTGTTCCTCCCAGATCCACTTTCTGCCGGGTCAGGGTTGCGGCACACGGGTAGGGACATGGCCGTGTCCCGACCCGTGTCCTTGGCACACGGCTAGGGACACGCCCGTGTCCCAACCCGTGTCCTTGGCACACGGCTAGGGACACGCCCGTGTCCCAAGCCCGTGTACCTCTCTGACTGGTAAGCCTATTTTTATGAGGCACACGGGTATGGACACGGCCGTGTCCATACCCGTGTCAGCCAGAAAGGCCATTTTGCCTTGTTTTCCTCATTTCCCGTACGTCCACACCTGCTCCCCCACATCCCCCATTGGGCTCACCACAGCCCCCTTGACTCAAATACGCAAACAAGGGGCCTAGCGCGAATTGGGACGTTACACAAATGCTTGTAGATGTGAAACTGGACCACTAATCCCGGAATAGCGTGACAAGCGAGGCTCTCTGAAATCATCAGCAACGGTATCACAGCGAATTCTATCAATGAACGGAAAAGAAACTTCCTCTTCCCTCTCTATGAGATCCCGAGTAGATGATAAGAAATTACTGTCATTCCTCGGGAGATTCATTGCAAATAATAGATGACAACAAAACGTATCTAGAGACCGCCGAACAGCTGTAGTTTGACCGAGCGGACAGAATGACTGGCAGTTACTAAACAGGTTAACCGCACTTGCCGCTGCTTGCTCGACTAGCCGCTAAGCTCTAGCGGTCGAGCGGTCTGACAATATCTAGCCGTGGATTTTCACCGGCCAACCGAGATCTGAAGGTCGCGT
Source organism: Platanthera zijinensis (assembly GCA_039513925.1). Classification (NCBI taxonomy): domain Eukaryota; kingdom Viridiplantae; phylum Streptophyta; class Magnoliopsida; order Asparagales; family Orchidaceae; genus Platanthera; species Platanthera zijinensis. The sequence goes on from CM077083.1 coordinate 45,543,877, forward strand.
GCTAACTATTGATGCACGAAATGTGAAGGGAAAGTCGGGCACCACCAGCTAATGGTTCGAGCACTGGGGAAGGAATAGGGAAAAGACTGTCGGCTAGTCGGTTACTAGTGGCTAGGAATGGCGGATAACACCGGATAGAGAAAAGAGAGAAAGGGCCGCTATCAGCGGCAACACCATAGTTCGCCCACCACGGCCTGAATGCCTCTCCTGCGGCGGGCTTTTCTTTTATAAGAAATGAAGCGATTACACTTAGAAAAGAAAGAAGAAAGGAAGAAGTCGGCCAGACAATTGACCGCAAAGGGCTAGAATCAGGCTGCAACTCTTAATAAGCGAGCTCCTGGACTCGAGTCAGCGTCCTTTGGGTGTCCTCCCTCCCCCTATTTATAGGCTTGGGGGCCTGCCCAAATGGGCAGGGCTAAAATTACCGGCTGCCTGGGGTACAGGAGAGCCGGACAGCGGTGACGGGAAACAACCAAGAAAGAGAAGAGGGTAGAGGAAAGGCCGCGCGGCCTGGCAGGCTTCCTCTGGCGAGTTGAGAGTCCCGGCCTCTGGACGGGCTGATCTGGACTCCCTCTGACGGAGACCTAGGAAATAGGTCGCGCGGCTTTGGCAAGGACAGACCGACCCTTACATAATGGCTGGACTGTAATTAGCGGCGGCCTGACGGAGAGGCCGCCCGGCTTATCTGACAACAAGCCGGTTTGGTGAGAATGGTGGCTAGAAAGAACAAGCCGCCCGGACTTGAAAACCTGGAGAACTAGTCGCGGATTCCGGGTTAACAGTATCGTTCGTCCAACAATTGCTAATAATAACTTCGAGATTAAATCGAGTATAATCCAAATGATTCAAAATTCTATTCAATTTGATGGATTGCCCGACGAAGATCCAAACACGCACTTGTCCAACTTCTTAGAAATATGCGACACATTTAAGATAAATGGTGTCACTGATGATGCCATCCGTCTTCGCTTATTTCGTTTTTCATTACGAACGAAAGCCAAACAATGGCTAGGCTCTCTCCCCAAAGGATCTATTACCACTTGGGCTGAAATGACCGAAAAATTCCTTACAAAGTATTTTCCACCTGCAAAAACCGCACGTCTGCGTGCGAATATTTCTTCCTTTGTGCAAGGCAAGTTCGAGTCTCTTTATGAGACTTGGGAACATTTTAAGGAATATCTACGTCGTTGTCCACATCACGCACTGCCAACTTGGCTCCAGGTATAAATATTATATAATGGTTTGAATATTCAAACCAGACAAGCCATTGATGCTGCCGCTGGGGGCAAGCTCAATAACAAAACCCCCCGAGGCCTCTCAAACCCTCTTTGAGGAGATGGCCATGAACGCGTACCAGTGGAACGTGCCAAGGTCACGCCCTAAACAAGCTGGGATTTATGAGCTCGACACTTCTTCTACTTTAGCACTCCAAGTAGAAAATTTAACTAAACAAATGGTAGGAATATCTGCTTCGTCCGCCACAACTACTTGGAATCCGAATAATAATGTAATTGAAGAAATCGATTATATGGGGAACTCTTATAGACCTTCCTATAATCCTAATATTAACTCAAATAATAATTCTTATAATCCAGGATATAGGAACCATCCTAATTTTTCATGGAGCAACCCCAATAATGCTAAACACCCTCCGATTGCAAATCCAAGTGGATTTGCACCGCAACCCCCACAACCACAAACACCACCACCACAACCGCACCAATTTAGGCCAACCCCGATAGAAGACATATTCACGAAATATATCAATATCAATGAGTCCAATATCCGGAAACTGACCGGATCAATTAAAAACTTAGAAACACAAATTGGACAAATATAAAAAAAGTGCCATCGGAACGCCAACCTGGTAATTTGCCGGGAAATACGGAACCAAATCCGCGGGATACTGGCCATTCCAGTAACCCACCAAGTTGACAAGCCGTCAAACTACGAAGTGGCAGGGAGCTACCACCACCCGTTAGGGTAGAAAAAGAAGCTAAGGTTAGCCTCCCTACAACACTTCCCGTTTATCTCTACCTCCTCAACCCCAGCGAATTTCTTCCCTGTTGAAGCCAAAATTTACCTCAACGGGAGTTCAAAAACCAGGGTGCAGCCAACGCCTACTTCCCTCAACCCTTGACCCTCGACTGGCTGCTAAGGTCAAAAGACTGACCCAACGCCTCAGCTGGGAGGTCCCACCTCACACCGGAAGATCTTTGAGAGCTTCCCCTCCAAAGCCAAAAGCTGGGCTAGGAGCTCCTCAGAAGGCACTATGGATTCAGAGAAAAATTAGAGTCTGCCTTCTAAAGAGCCCTTATGGGTCTATTTATAGCCTTTTGCTGATCTGAAGTTACTGAAATACCCCTTGCGGGTCTGCCAATAGACAAATCCCGCTGTCTGAAAGGTGTTAAATGCAGCCCCTGAGGGTATAAGGATAATTTCACTCGGGGGCAATTAAGATATTTTACCCTGAGCCGGGCCCCACACGGCGAGAGATCTATGCCAAGAACCCTTTCGCCTTCCTTTGGCGGGAGCTAAAAAGAAGTGTGAAAAGTCTCATGCTGAGCCAGCCGCTGCCTTCTTGCCGGTTCGATCCTTCTCGCCGACCCTGTCGAGAGCGGGTCCCAGCTGACCGAAGGTGAACGCTTTTGCCCCTCCCCAGGCAGGAGCTCCTCTAACCTTGACGCTGTCGCTGGATGCGGCATTGGGTGAGTGGATCCCACTCAACGTCTTTGCTGCTGACCCCGAAGTTGAGTGAATGGAGCTCACTCAATGCCCTTGCTGCTGACCACGGTGTTGAGTGAGTGGAGCTCACTCAACGCCCTTGCTGCTGACCATGACGTTGAGTGAGTGGAGCTCACTCAACGCCCTTGCTGCTGACCACGACGTTGAGTGAGTGGAGCTCACTCAACGCCCTTTCCGCTGCACGTGGCATTGAGTGAGTGAAGCTCACTCAACGCCCTTGATGCTGACCACGGCGCTGAGTGAATGGAGCTCACTCAGCGCTCTTGTTGATCGTGGCACTGAGAGAGTGAAGCTCACTCACCGCCGTCCCTTCTCGCCCACTTCTTGTTATGGTGGGATCTTGCCTGTTCCTAGGCGGAAGCTCCTCCGGCGCGAGAGCTCTTATGTTCCTCAGGCCTGAGCTAACATGGGGCTGGTCCAACCCCGACCATTAATGCCTCTGGGTCCCACCCAGCGAATTTGGGGTTGTACACAATCCCCACTCTTTTTGAGCTAGCCCTGCGCTCGAAAAGACACGTCCAACCCAGCAATATTCGCTGGGCACGTGTCACTTCAAAAAGACAATCTTTTGGTGGGCCATACCACGGCTATATATATGTGTGGATAGGCGGCCGTAAATCTGCCCGACTGTTGCTGCCCCTCCTGAGATCTTGCGCGACCTCGCGATGCGCCCCAAACAGGTTGGTAAGCCACTCTCGCAGAGTCTTCAGGAACGCATAAAGGAGGCGCATGCGCAGGCCCTTGCCAGTAGCACTCTAGTGGCTCCTTGGCTGGCAAGAGGAGCACCCACCGTGGAGCCTCCGCCGCCGTTGAAAGAGAAGAAGAGGAAGAAGAAGAAGAAGAAGAGGGCCCCTCAGGACCCCTCGCGGGAGCACCGAGCCTCTCTAACTCCACCCCTAAGCCACATGGCCGATCCTCTTCTGTTGCAAAGGGTATGTTGATGACTTGTTTTAGTCATCATTTTTGGGATAGTTTAGAAAGCAAATTCCTTGTTTAATTATATGTTTTAAGTATTTTTATGCATTTTTTGTTTTTTTTGTGTTAGGATATTCTAATTCCTAGTTTTATTATAGTTTTATTGTTATTTTATTTTGTGTTATGATATAAAAATATATAGTTTTATTATATGTATTTTTATTATTTTATGTATTATGCTATGTTATGTTTAGTTATAATAATTAATGTTATGAATAGTTTTATTTATTTGTTTATGTATTTTCATGTCTTATGTTATGTTATGAAATATTGACTAATGTTTGTTTTTATTTTCTTGTAGGTACATGCTACATGATGCAGCCCATTGAAGCCCAAGAAGCCCCCAAAAGAGCCCAACCAGACCACATACATGCAATTCTTCATGCATGTGGCCGGCCACTCCCCTCTCTCTCTCTCCTTTATTGTTTCTCCCCACTTTATTTCTCATTCATCCCTTTTTTCCCCTTTTTCATGCTCATTTAAGACTCATCAATTCTCCCTCTCTTATGTTTAATTTTCTTTTCATTTTCTAAAATAAGATGCATGAATCTCTCCCTCTCTTCTCTCCTCTCATAAATAACATGCATGAACCATCTCCACCAAGCATGGCCGGCCCCCCTTGTCTCCCCTCATTCTAGATCCTTCTCTCTCTCCTATAAAAGGAACCCCTTGCCTCTTGTTTTTGTTAAGTAGTTTTAGTTTGGAAGTAGTTTTGGTAGAGTGCTACTTCAAGAGTGTTTCTTCCCTTGTTGTAGTTTTCTTTTATTGTTGTAATTTTATTCGTAATATAGTCTTGTCTTTTTTGTATTCTCTTTTATTTTATCGAGCAATGCAAATGAATTTCTATCTCTTCTATTTTATTTTCCTCTTTCCTACTATACGTAGCTAATTAGTTTTTGTGCCCGATCGCGATAAGCTTTGCGATGAAATAACGTATCTTTAATTTTATGTTTGCAATTGTATTTTTCTATTTTTGATCCTTCCTTGATTTATTTCGTATCGACTCTGTATTACTAGTATACGGTAGTAGATTCCGATCTCATATTTGAGTAGCCGAGAGGCTCGTGAATATGAAAGATCACTCAAGGTAGGAAGGAGTTGAACGCAACCCTAGAGATAAGATTACGTAAATCCTCCGGATTGGAGTCAAATCCAATAGTGCGGGTCACTTCGGTAATGCGACTTTAGGCCATTTTGACTTGTAAAGAGATTTCGGTCAAAACGTCAATAAGTTAGGGGATTTAATGCTCTAGCGAGATTACTTCCTAATATCGGATCCATCACGGTCTTAATAGAATTACAATTGCTAAACTAATTTATTCCGTTATTTTATTTCAAAGTGAATCGTCGATCGAGCACTCTTTCACAATATTTTATTTCTCTTTTAATTATGCTTTGTTCATTTTAATTTTCAAACCCATCAATCGTTCGGTAGGATAATAGAGTCGTTGTGAGTAATAGTACTTGCCTATCCCGAGTTTTTATACGACCTTGGTTTATTTTTTTATCACTATACTATAAAATGATAGATACACTTGCCTATTCGGATTGTAGTCCGTGAGACGATTTTTACGCATCATATGTCTCGTCGACTAGCGGACTGCTGTACTTATGAATTGGTCATTGAACCTTTCTTGGCAGGTGGTCCTGGAAGGTAGAGCTGGGCTTCCGCCAGTGCCCCCGGACCCATTGATGTCTCACCCGCCTGAGGACACGACGCAGGCTCTGAAAAGAGCTCCCGCCAATGGTTCGGGACCTCCAGGTAGCCCCTCCTTTTTCGTCCGCTTTTCTTTTGGTTATTCTAACCCTTGGGCGAGACTCTTGCAGTGCCTGCTTCCACCTTCCCGGATCTTACCTTGCAGGAGACTGTCGCAGAGATTGCCCCCTGTGACGATCCAGCAATCAATCCTCACCCTTCCGTGGGTGATGTGCCTGCCGACCCGTCCCTGACGCCGGAGGTGGACCGTTCCGAGAGGGAGCGCGACCCTCCCTAGACTTCGGGCCCTACAGAGATTACGGCGCGCGAGACCTTCCGTCCGGGTCGTGGAAAGTTTCCCCCATCTTCTGTTTGGGAGGGATGTCGAGGGGGAACCTGGGCCTTCTCGCCTTCCCCAGGCCGACGGCTCTCGCCACGGTTCTGGTATGCCACATACTGCTGCTGCCCCTATCTTGTTCTCGCACTGACCGCCCAATTTCCTTCTCAGGAGATCTGGACCTGCGATCGGGGGCTGAAGAGGACGAGGACGATGACGGGGATCAAGAGGAGGATGGAGATAGCTCTCCCTTCCCCTCCTCTGACGAGATGGAAGAAATGCTGGTTGGCGCGAGAAGGAGAGGGAAAAGGGTCGCGGAAATCCTCTCTAAACTTGCGCAGCGGGAGCGGGCCCAGGCCTACGCGGCGAGGGAGTTCCGCAGATCGGTGGAGCAAAGGCTGGAGGCCCTGGAGCGAGACTACTTTCTAAGAGAGGCAGAGCGGCCGGGCTGCCCTACTGCGGGATCTTACCCCGGGAGGTGTCTTGCACGGATACGAGACCAAGCTCGCCGGATCAATCTAGGGTACACCGTGCTCTCCTCCTACTTCAACCCATTGGCGCCTCCGAGGACCCGACAGCGAGAGAGAGGACGCTGGCATTGGAAGCCTTATTGATTCTTGCTATCTCGCCTTGCCTCTCCTTACCTCTGGCCTTCCCTTCCCGCCATGTACATTGTCTTCTAATTATGTTATTCTTAATTGTTTTGGATTGTGGACCGCTTGCGATATTGTGAACTACTTTTATTGATTAACTGTCGTTATCACTGTTATCTTAGGTCTCGCTTAGCGAGAACATTCTTCGCTTTCGCTTCTGTCGTACCGTTCAACCCTTGCGCGAACTATGGTTATCGATCAGTCACTGTCACTTCAGGCGGGGGACCGAGGCGTCGTTGACCTAGGGCGTGATAGTTGTACCTCCGCTGCCATTTCTGGGGAAATCATCATTTACCACGGTCTCCTATCAATAGGTGGATTCACCCACCATATTTATTTCCCATGTCCGGAACCTCAACTTTTTCCTTCGTTGCTTTCGCGGCTTGCCGGGAACACGTGCTCGTATCCGCCTCTTCTCGTTTTCACCCACTTCTTGCTTTCTCCTCTTTCTCACAGTTCTCGCCCTCTTCTTCCCAACCACAATGCCGGACGAGAGCGAGGGTCGTGCCAATTATGCAGAAGCTTTCTGAAAACACCTGTTCCCCTCCTACACCCTGACCTTGGAGGAATATCAGACGATCACCTCCCACTTTATTCCCGCCAGCTTCACGATGAGAAACCCCACGAAAACGTGAACAGCTCGGGAGCGGGAGAGCTCACCATCCCCCTCGAACACTTCGAGGTGGGCTTTCGCCTCCTCTTGTGGTTGGAGATGCGCCAGGCTCTCCGCTATTACGGAGTTGTTCCAGCGCAACTGAATCCCAACTCGGTCGCAATTATCAGAGCGTTCATCTGCTACATGCGGTCCGAGAGGATTGAGTTCAGCCTCCCGATCTTCCGGAAGTTGTTCACTTTCCGGGCGAAAGGAGGAGTGGTCTTCTTCTCCGGACAATTGCTGAAAACCACCTGTCTCGCCAACAAGCACCACCATTGGGGCGAGAAGTTTGTCTACGTTGCCGGTGATTTTGGAAACATCCCCCTCTTGCCGGTGCAGTACAAGAATGCTGCTTACAAGCCGCCAAATCTGGGGTCACGCGAGAACGCTATTTTGGAGTTCTTCGGGACAAAGAAATTTAACGTACCCTTCTTCCGACGAGCCATTGATTCCCTCCTTCCCGTGCTCCCGGGTGAAGGTATGGTCTCGCCTCTAACCTGATTCTTGCTGAGTTTCTATGCTGAATACTAGCATCTCTGCAGGGGAGCGGGAGGTTCCCCAATGCCAGCCATTCCCCAAGACGCACGCTGCCGAGGGCCAGATCGCGGGAGATCCGTTGGCTCTTGCGAAATCTGCGGCCCGCACTTGCCGGGATGAGCCAGCCCTGCCTCCTCCGTCTGGTGCCATGAAGCGGAAACCCGGTGACTTCTCGTCTCAACGGGTGAAGAGGCTGAAACCTTCCGCCACCGAGAAAGGGAATTCCAAGTTGCCCTCGCCCACCCGACCTCTTCCGCCGGGCAGGCATTTCTCCGAGATTCTAGCGGCAGTAAGCGAGATGAGGGACATCCCCAGGAGCAGTGCTGGGGCCTCTGCCGAGAACCCTCCGGCCGAGGTCGAGGCGGGCGGCGAGGTGGGCGCCGAGATTGTGGCTGCCGCAGGTTCTGCCCAGCCTCCGCCCAAGCCTGTACCGAAGGGGCACAAGAACTTTGGCATGGGCGTGAAGAGCCCAGATGCTGATGGGAAGCCCTTGCAGCAATGGGACCCAGAGGCCAACCGAGTATCTCTCTCGACGCTGCTCCCGAGCTGGGCAGAGGGCGACGAGGTCTCCGGCGAGGCCTTCGCACTGGGCTATGGTCTCTACAGCCGGGAGTTTGCGGGCTTGTACGACCAGATGTCCACCCGCCTTCTCGCTTTCGATTCCATCCAGGCCCTGATGCGTGGGTTCGAGCTTGCGCACATGTGTGCTCGCCGAAGCATCACCAACGACTGGAACTTCCTTAACATGTACAAGGCGAGAGAGGAAGCGGTGGCTCAAGTGGCGGCCCTGAAGACCGAGCTGGAGGACGCCCAACGCCAGCTATCTACGCGCCTGGTTGAGGAGGTAAGCGAGACACTTTCCAACCTTAGTTCTCGCCTATGAGATCCATACCTCCATTCTTGCCGCTGATAGAATGCTCTTACACAGAATTCTCCGTAAGTCGTGGTGCTTCGCGTGCGATTGGCCGGGGTGGAGTGTGAGAATGAAGACAGCGATAGATGCGATCCTGCCCCCTCCCACGCTCGATGAAAGGCTGAAGCGCCGAGATTATTCCGAGTACGACATCGACAAGCTCTTGCAGGTCAATGCTCAGGCGACAGCCAAGTTGATGATCGAGACCTTGCAGAACGTGGGATGCTTGGACGTGGATGGAGAGACCCTGACCGCTCCCCAGCTCATCCCCTGGCTCTTCGCGCCTATCCTGAGGCCCCCAGGCGCGCCCGACTCTCCGCCCTCGGATGTCCCGAAATTCACCACGGCTGCTGGCGAGACCTCAGGGGAGAGCTCTAGAGGGAGCTCCAGCGGAATTCCAAGTGAGGACCCCAGCAGGAGCTCGAGCGGATATAACGCTCCCTCCTGAGGGGTTTCTTTTTCTTCTCTGTAATGAGCGAGACGCTCCAATTTTTGTAAGACTATCCCGTTTATAATATAAATGTAATTTTGCTCCCCTCTCCCCCCTTCCTCTTCTCTTTACTGTTAAAAAATGAATGCTGTTCAAGATTGCTTTCGCCCCCGACCCCCTCTAGGATAGTCTCTCTTAGCGGCCGATAGGTGAGAATCTGCCGATAACCAAAAGTTACGACACGTCGCTCCCGCCTTATGCTGAGAACTATTTACGATGAGTGTCATTCATAAGCTGAGGGAAGACCGCCCCTCCTTACCTTGCGCGAACGATCGGCCTCCTTACCTAGGCCCGCCGGGGACTTCGCTTGGCAAGATCCCTCAACAAGGATCTCCTGGCCGAGACCTTCCTTGACCGAAACCGCTCCTGGTCGAGACCTCTCTTGGCCGAAACTGCTCCTGGCCGAGACCTCTCCTGGCCGAGACCATTTTTGGGTCTGTCCTTAGGATGCCTTTTGCCTTGCCTAGAACATCCATGTCGAGATATTTCTAAACACTAAACCTCTCCCTCACAGGCGAGCCTTCGGACCTGCAAGCTAGATGAGAGCCTGCGCAGCGGATCTACCTGGGGCCAAGCCGAGCTCGGGGTGTTGATGAAGATCTCTCAAACCAAACCTCTCCCCCATAGGCAAGCCTTCGGACCTGCCAACTAGATGAGAGCCTGCGCAGCGGGTCTACCTGGGGCCGAGCCGAGCTCGGGGTGTTGATGAAGATTTCTCAAACAAAATCTCTCTCCCACAGGTGATCCTTCGGACCTGCAAGCTAGATAAGAGCCTGTGCAGCGGGTCTACCTGGGGCCGAGCCGAGCTCGGGGTATTGATGAAGATCTCTCAAACAAAACCTATCCCCCACAGGCGAGCCTTCGGACCTGCAAGCTAGATGAGAGCTGGCGCAGCGGGTCTACCTATGGCCGAGCCGATCTCGGGGTGTTGATGAAGATTTCTCAAACCAAACCTCTCCCCCACAGGCGAGCCTTCAGAACTGCCAGCTAGATTAGAGCCTGCGCAGCGTATCTACCTGGGGCCGAGCTGAGCTCGAGGTATTGATAAAGATCTCTCAAACAAAACCTCTCCCCCATAGGCGAGCCTTCAGACCTGCCAGTTAGATGAGAGCCTGCGCAGCAGGTCTACCTGGGGCCGAGCCGAGCTCGGGGTGTTGATGAAGATTTCTCAAACCAAACCTCTCCCCCGCAGACGAGCCTTCGGACCTGCCAGCTAGATGAGAGCCTGCGCAGCGGGTCTACATGGGGCCGAGCCGAGCTCGGGGTGTTGATGAAGATTTCTCAAACCGAACCTCTCCCCCACAGGCGAGCCTTCGGACTTGCCATCTAGATGAGAGCCTACGCAGCGGGTCTACCTGGGGCCAAGCCGAGCTCGGGGTGTTGATGAAGATTTCTCAAACCAAACCTCTCCCCCACAGGCGGGCCTTCGGACCTGCCAGTTAGATGAGAGCCTGCGCAGCGGGTCTACCTGGGGCCGAGCCGAGCTCGGGGTGTTGATGAAGATTTCTCAAACCAAACCTCTCCCCCCACAAGCGAGCCTTCAGACCTGCCAGCTAGATGAGAGCCTACGCAGCGGGTCTACCTGGGGCCGAGCCGAGCTCGGGGTGTTGATGAAGATTTCTCAAACCAAACCTCTCCCCAACAGGCGAGCCTTCAGACCTGCCAGCTAGATGAGAGCCTGCGCAGCGGGTCTACCAGGGGCCGAGCCGAGCTCGGGGTGTGGATAAAGATTTCTCAAACAAAACCTCTCCCCACAGGAGAGCCTTCGGACCTGCCAGCTAGATGAGAGCCTGCGTAACAGGTCTTCCTGGGGCCGAGCCGAGCTCGGGGTGTTGATGAAGATTTCTCAAACCAAACCTCTCCCCCACAGGAGAGCCTTCAGACCTGCCAGCTAGATGAGAGCCTGCGCAGCGGGTCTACCTGGATACGAGCCGAGCTCGGGGTGTTGATGAAGATTTCTCAAACCAAACCTATCCCCCACAGGCGAGCCTTCGGACCTGCAAGCTAGATGAGAGCCTGCGCAGCGGGTCTACCTGGGGCGAGCCGAGCTCGGGGTGTTGATGAAGATTTCTCAATCCAAAGCTCTCCCCCACAGGCGAGCCTTCAGACCTACCAGCTAGATGAGAACCTGTGCAGCGGGTCCACCTAGGGCCGAGGCGAGCTCGGGGTGTTGATGAAGATTTGTCAAACCAAACCTCTCCCCCACAGGCGAGCCTTCAGACTTGCAAGCTAGATGAGAGCCTGCGCAGCGGGTCTACCTGGGGCCGAGCCGAGCTCTGGGTGTTGATGAAGATTTCTCAAACAAAACCTCTCCCCCACAGGCGAGCCTTCGGACCTGCCAGCTAGATGAGAGCCTGCGCAGCGGGTCTACCTGGGGCCGAGGCGAGCTCGGGGTGTTGATGAAGATTTCTCAAACCAAACCTCTCCCCCACAGGCGAGCCTTCAGACCTGCCAGCTAGATGAGAGCCTGCGCAGCAGGTCTACCCGGTGCCGAGCCGAGCTCGGGGTGTTGATGAAGATTTCTCAAACCAAACCTCTCCCCAACAGGCGAGCCTTCGGACTTGCCAGCTAGATGAGAGCCTGCGCAGTAGGTATACCTGGGGCCGAGCCGAGCTCGGGGTGTTGATGAAGAATTCTCAAACCATACCTCTCCCCCACAGGCGACCCTTCGGACCTGCCAACTAAATGAGAGCCTTCGCAGCGGGTCTACCTGGGGCTGAGCCGAGCTCGGGGTGTTGATGAAGATTTCTCAAACCAAACCTCTCCCCCACAGGCGAGCCTTCGGACCTGCCAGCTAGATGAGAGCCTGCGCAGCGGGTCTACCTGGGGCCGAGCCGAGCTCGGGGTGTTGATGAAGATTTCTCAAACCAAACCTCTCCCCCACAGGCGAGACTTCGGACCTGCCAGCTAGATGAGAGCCTTCGCAGCGGGTCTTCCAGGGGCCGAGCCGAGCTCGGGGTGTTGATGAAGATTTCTCAAACAAAACCTCTCCCCCACAGGCGAGCCTTCGGACCTACCAGCTAGATAAGATCCTACGCATCGGGTCTACCTAGGGCCAAGCCGAGCTCGGGGTGTTGATGAAGATTTCTCAAACCAAACCTCTCCCCCACAGGCAAGCCTTCAGACCTGCCAGCTAGATGAGAGCCTGCACAACGGGTCTACCTGGGGCCGAGCCGAGCTCCGGGTGTTGATGAAGATTTCAAGACATAAGGCCTCTTCTATCATTAAAATGAGAAAGCAGGTGTCAGATCAAAGCAAGAAGAAGACCTTGATAGCATTTTGGTATTATAATGTTTCAAAATGATTTTGTTTGATTACAACCGTACAATCCCGTTTTTCCTTTACGGGGTAAAAACGCTTTAGATCGTCGCCGCTCCAGGTGTGGCTCAAGGTCCTTCCCTCCACATCCTGGAGGTAGTAACCTCCGTTTGCCAGAACCTCCTTTACTATGTAAGGTCCTTCCCAGCTGGGGTTGAGCTTGCCCACTGGGGCCGACCTCCCTGCCGCGTCGACCTTTTTCAGCACTAGATCCCCCTCGGAGAATTGCTTGATTCTAACATGCTTATCGAAGTACTTGGCCATTCGCCGCATGGTCTCCTCTTGCCTAATGGCCGCAACATCCGTAGCTCCTCTACCATGTCTAGTGAGAGGCGCAACTCTTCTTCGTTTCCCAATCTCCAGGCCTCATCTCCCTTGCCGGCGGTCGTGACCCGCGGGGACTGAACCTCGAACTCGACCGGGAGGATAGCCTCGCACCCATGGGAGAGCTTGAAGGGTGTCTCACCGGTAGCCGTGTTCGGGGTCGTCCACAAGTCCCATAGGATGGAAGGGAGCTGCTCTACCCAGTTCCCTCTCAGGTTCTCCACCTTCTTCTTGAGCAAGTTCACGATAATCTTATTTGCCGCTTCCACCTAGCCATTGCTTTGGGGGTGATGGACAGAGGCAAACCTGAGATCTATCCCCTGCTGTTGCGGCTCATCTTCCCCGACTTCAACAACATAGTCCGCGAGAAAGTCTGCCACCGCTTGCGCCTTAATCGAGAGCCTTGGGACAAAAGAGATGTTGAACTCGCTCAGCTCAATGGACCACTTGGACAGCCTCCCCGAGTGCTCCACCCCTTCAAAGATCTTACGAAGAGGATGATCGGTTACCACCCTAATCGTGTGCGCTTGGAAGTACGGCCGAAGCTTTCTCGCCGAGACGATCAGAGCATACACTCACTTTTCGAGGATGGGGTAATGGAGATCCGCCTTCCTCAAGATCCGGCTTACGTAATAGATTGGTAGCTGCTTCTTTCCCTCCTCCCTGAATAGAACAGAGCTCATGGCTTCTGCTCCCACCCCGAGATATAGGGCAAAGTCCTCCCCTTCTTTTGGGCTTTGAAGTAGGGGAGCCTGGGAGAGCTGCCTCTTTAGCCCTTGGAACGCTTCTTCACACTCGGCCGTCCACTCGAACCTCTGGTTACCCCTCAAAACTTTGAAGAATGATGAACATTTGTCACCAGACCGAGATAGGAACCTGCTTAGTCCCGCCAGCTTGCCTGCCAAGCGCTGGACCTCCTTGGCATTGCGAGGTGATTCCAGGTCTAGGATGACCTTTACCTTATCCGGGTTAGGTTCCACCCCTGCCGGAGTCAAGAGATGTCCGAGGAACTTCCCGCGGCTGGCCCCGAAGACACACTTCAAGGGGTTCAGCCTCATCTTGAACCTTCGGAGGGTGGAGAAGGTCTCTTCGAGGTCCCATAGGTGTGAGCTCACACACTTTCTTTTCACCATCAGGTTATCGATATAGACTTCCAAGTTTCTCCCCCTCTGCCCCTGGAAGACTCGATCCATTATGCGCTGGTATGTGACTCCTGCATTTTTCAGCCCAAAGGGCATCATCTTATAGCTGAAGCATCCTTCCATATTGATGAAGGAGACGTCTTCGACGTCGGGGGGGGGGGGTGCATACGAATCTGGTGATAACCTGAAAAAGCATCAAGAAAACTCATAACAGAAAAACCGACGGCTGAGTCAACCAGCGCGTCGATTCGAGGCAGAGGGTAGCAATCCTTGGGGCACAATTTATTTAATAAAGAGAAGTCAATACACATGCGCCACTTCCCTCCCCCTTTCTTAACCATTACCATATTGGAGATCCAGCCTTGGTACTGGACCTCCGAGATGAAGCCTGCCTCCAAGAGCTTTCTGACCTCCTCGTGGATGGGCTCCTCCAGCTTGGTGGCAGTGGCCCTCATCTTTTGGCGTATGGGGCGAGTCCGGGGGTCCAGGTTCAGGCGATGACAGACCACATCCGCATCAATGCCTGGCATGTCCGCCGCGCTCCAAGCGAAGATGTCGACGTTTTTCTGGATGCAAGCTCTCATCCGCTCCTGGTTCTCGAGGCTAAGGCCCCCACTGATCTGCACCCTCTGCACCTGCCCTGCCTTGGTGGAGACCTCCATTTCCACCACTTCCTCGGCCGGCTCCAACCACAACTTCTCCAAGCCGTCCCTTGCTTCTTCCTCAAACTCCAACTCTTCCACTCCTACAGCTTCCATTGCCTCCTCCGGCCTCTCCACCTGGAGCTGATGGATCTCCACGGTCCTCGGGGCCCCCTGCCAAACTCTCGCAACTTGGCCCTCCTCTTCTTCATCCATCCCTACCTCCAGACCTTCTTGCTCAACTCCAACGGCTAGATCCTCTATCTCCATCGCCTCCTCCAGGCTCTCTTCCTGTTGTGGCTAAACTTCCTCCCCCTCTAGGCCTCCTTCTCAGCTTCTCCTACCACTTGCTCCTCCACCTCCCGGCTCACCTTCTCCTGCTATGCTAACTCCCTCTCCAGCTCTTCTGCCTCCGCCATCCAAGACACAGCGTTAACCGCCGTCACATAGCATTGTCTTGCCACCTTTGGATCCCCCTGATCCTGACCTGCACCCCTCCGTTGTTGCACTTGAGACATTAGTGAAACGAGGAGGGGACACAACGAAAGGCGCTGATGAGGGGACGCCCAAAGATGGCATTGTAACTACTTGGGGCATCTACTATCACGAACCTACAGTTCCGTGACACAACTCCAAGCTTCACATGCAGTCCTACCCCTCCCTCTACTTCTTTCCTCTCTCCAGAAAACCCGAACAACGGTCCATCTGAGGCTAGGACCCTCTTCCCTTTAACCTTCATCTCATCGAAGGCCCTTTTGAAGATGACGTTCACCGAGCTCCCATTGTCCACCATTATCCTGGAGACCGTGAAGTTCTCCACCACCGTCTGGATCACCAGGGCGTCGCAGAACGGGTCTTCGTAGTCCGGCATATCCGCGGATGAAAAGATGTTTTTTTCTTCCGGAGGGGGAGCTAAGGAGGTCGAGGCGACCCCCTGCAGAACATGGTCTGAAGGCTCCCCTTGCGGGTTTCCTCAATCCCCACCCCTCCGTGGATCACTTCGATCCCTCCTCGGGTCCCCACGTCTACCCTGTCCTCGCATCTATCTTCCTCCCCTACCTGCTGCACTTCTTAGATCCTTACTGGTGGATCCTGTCTCCCCATTCCTCTGGCTTCCCGCATCTCCAAGAACTCTAGGCAGGTGGCCGTCGCGTGACCTTCCTCCTGATGGAAGTCACAAAAGGGTAACGCCACCCTTCCCCCCTCCTTCTCCTCCTCCTCTTCTCCCAGCTTCCCAAATTATTCTTCCTCCTCCTCTTCCTCTACCGACCTCCATCGCTTCTTGCAGTGGTGGGAAGTGATCTCTCGGCCCCTGTCTCCACTCCTGCTGGTCAAACCTTCTCGGTTCCCGAAGATTATCTCTTCCCTGAAAACCTCCTCCTTGTCCCTAGGGGAGACCCTCCTGAGGCCTCCAACCCAAACGGTTGTTCTGCTCCCGGGCTCCCCATCCCTACTGCTTCCCCTACCCTTGGGGCTCTTCTCTCCTTCTTTCTTCCCTTTGCTCCCTCTGCTTTCCTGCTGCTGGTTATTTATCATCTTCTGTCAACTGGGCCCGCTTCCTGGTAAATGCCGCGTTTGCCCTCTCGAAGTCTATCTCTTTCTCCGCCCTCTCCATGAGCTCCTCAAAAGAGAGAGGGGGGGGGGGGGGGAACTCTCTTAAACTCCATGCTAAAAAACATTGGCCTCAGCCCCAGGGTAAAGACAAGCATCAATGCGTACCCCGGGACCTCTTGGACAAGGAGAATCTCCTTTTGGAACCGGTCAACATAATGACCCAACGTCTCGTCTTGCCTCTGCCTCACTGCGAATAGGCACTCTGCTTCCTTTTTCCGCTTCTTCGAAGTCGAGAACCTCAACAAGAAACCCCGACGCAGATCCTCGAAGCTGTAGATTGAGCTTGCCGACAACTGGTGGAACCAGTCCCTGGCCTTCTCCTTCAATGTGATGGCAAACAACTGACACTTGAAGGCATCAGACATCTGCCTAATCGACACCACATCCTCGAACCATTGTACATGCTGTACTGGGTCATCCTTTCCCGAGTGGTAGGACATGTCCGGCTCCCGGAACCCCTCTGGTATCGGGGCTGAGACGATGAGCTCGCTAAAGGGGGTCTCGCCCCCGACCTGACGAGAAGGCAAGTCTCGCAACCTCGGCTGGCTAGAACGATTCGCGAGACCGGGCCCAGGGAACAACACTCGCACTGCCACTTCCCTCTCGCCCACTTCTACCGGAACCTCCTTTCTGAGGCGCTGCCCTGCGAAGAGTTCCCGCACTGTCACGTCTCTCTCTCCACCTTCCATCGGGACCTCCTTCCCAGGGCGCTGTCCAGGGGCGTTCTCTCCCAAAAGCGAGACCACCTCCACCGGAACCTGAGGCGTATCCCACTCAATCCTTACCGAGAAGGCTA
The DNA here is from genome assembly GCA_039513925.1 of Platanthera zijinensis. NCBI lineage: Eukaryota > Viridiplantae > Streptophyta > Magnoliopsida > Asparagales > Orchidaceae > Platanthera > Platanthera zijinensis. Next base: position 45,560,713 of record CM077083.1, read on the forward strand.
GGCTGATGGCATGTAGGACTTCTCGCCTAAATTCCTCCAACATCTTCCTCATCGCTTCATCCCCCGGGGTGGGTATACCCCCCGAGCCAGATCCTTCACTTTCTCCTCCAGTCATGGGACCAAACTCAAGGCTTTCCTGCACCAGCTGCCTTCCACGCTCACCGCACCAGAACTGTTGAAGCCAAAATTGACCTCAACGGGAGTTCAAAAACCAGGGTGCAACCAACGCCTACTTCCCTCAAGCCTCGACCCTCGACTGGCTTCTAAGGTCCAAAGACTGACCCAATGCCTCAGTTGGGAGGTCCCACCTCACACCTGGAAGATCTCTGAGAGCTTCCCCTCCAAAGCCAAAAGCTGGGCTAGGAGCTCCTCAGAAGGCACTATGGATTCAGAGAAAAATGAGAGTCTGCCTTCTAAAGAGCCCTTATGGGTCTATTTATAGCCTTTTGTTGATCTGAAGTTACTGAAATACCCCTGGCTGGTCTGCCAATAGACAAATCCCACTGTCTGAAAGGTGTTAAATGCAGCCCCAGAGGGTATAAGGATAATTTCACCCGGGGGCAATTAAGATATTTAACCCTGAGCCGGGCCCCACACGGCGAGAGCTCTATGTCGAGAACCCTCTCGCCTTCCTTTGGCGGGAGCTAAAAAGAAGTGTCAAAAGTCTCATGCTGAGCCAACCCCCACCTTCTCGCCGGTTCGATCTTTCTCGCCGACCCTTCCGAGAGTGGGTCCCGGCTGACCGAAGATGAACGCTTTTGTTCCTCCCTAGGCGGGAGCTCCTCTAACCTTAGCGATGTCGCTAGACGCGGTGTTGGGTGAGTGGAGCCCACTCAATGCCCTTGCTTCTGACCCCGACACTGAGTGAATGGAGCTCACTCAAAGCCCTTACTGCTGACCACGGCGTTGAGTGAGTGGAGCTCACTCATCGCCCTTACTGCTGACTACGACATTGAGTGAGTGGAGCTCACTCAACGCCCTTGCTGCTGACCACGGCATTGAGTGAGTAGAGCTCACTCAACGCCCTTGCTGCTTACCATGGCATTGAGTGAGTGGAGCTCACTCAACGCCTTTTCTGCTGGACGCGACGTTGAGTGAGTGAAGCTCACTCAACGCCCTTGCTGCTGACCGCGACCCGAGCTTACTTGGGGCTGGTCAAACCCCGACCATTAATGCCTCTAGGTCCAACCCAGCGAATTTGGGGTTGTACATTCCCCACATGTTGTTTTACCTTATCCATCTAAATTAAAAGATGAGCGGGAAGATGAACAGTATAAAATTTTTCTAAATATGCTAAAACAAATTCAAATCAATATACCTTTCTGCGAGGCAATTGCACAAATGCCTAAATACGCAAAATATTTAAAAGGGTTACTTTCAAATAAAAAGAATCTCGAAGATATTTCGAGAGTTTTCCTTAACGCCGAATGTTCAGCCATTTTATTACATAAATTACCCCCAAAATTAAACGATCCGGGACGATTTTCCATCCCGTGTCTCTTCGGTAATCTATTAATAAAAGATGCGTTAGCAGATTTAGGTGCTAGCATAAATTTAATGCCTTACTCGCTCTTTCAGAAACTAGGATTAGGTAACCCCAGCCCAACTAAAATGAGCATCCAATTAGCAGATCGTTCTATTAAATATCCAATAGGGATAATAGAGGATGTTCTGGTACAAATAGACAAGTTTATCTTCCCGGTAGACTATATTATACTTGACATAGAGGAAGACGCCGATGTTCCCATAATTCTCGGTCATCCTTTTCTCGCAACCTCTCGCGCGATAATAGACGTAAGTAACTGTAAACTTCTCTTATGAGTAGGAGATGACGAGGTTACTATCGATATAGATCTCTCTATGAAAAATTCTTTAATAAACGACGATTCCTGCTATCTTGCCGAAGCCTCTTTTGAGGAAAATGCTGTTCCCTATTCTGATTTACTTTTAATAACTGTAGAAGAATCGGACTTGAAAGACTTACCCCTTTCACGCGAAATGCCTACCGATGACCCTTTAGAACCTTTTATATCCTTAACTTCTACAACTCTAAAAACTCCAACTTTGTATGAAAAACCACCAACCCTCGAGCTGAAAACAGTTCCTGCACATTTAAAATATGTTTTCCCTGAAGCCGAATCTAAACTACCTGTTATATTTCTGCCGAATTAAATGATAAGAAAACGTCTGAATTAATAGAAGTGTTAAAACAACATCATCATGCATTAGCATGGCAAATTTCTGATATCCAAGGACTCAACCCATCTTTTTGTACGCATAAAATATTTTTGGAAGATAACCATCGTAAATCTATCCAGCCCCAACGACGTTTAAATCCTAATATGAAGGATGTCGTAAAAGCTGAAGTAATGAAATTATTAGACGCAAGAATTATCTATCCAATCTCAAATAGCACATGGGTTAGTCCTGTACAAGTCGTCCCTAAGAAGGGCGGTATAACGGTAGTTCCAAATGCTAATAATGAACTAATTCCAACATGTACTGTTACGGGTTGGAGGATGTGCATCGACTATCAAAAATTAAATGATGCTACCCATAAAGATAACTTTCCACTACCGTTTATAGATCAAATATTAGAGCGACTCTCGGGTTACTCATATTATTGTTTTCTCGATGGTTATTCAGGGTATTTACAAATCCCTATAGCCCCTGAAGACCAAGAGAAAACTACGTTTACTTGCCCCTTTGGTACTTTCGCCTATAGGAGAATGCCGTTTGGACTTTGTAATGCGCCAGCTACATTTCAAAGATGTATGCTAGCTATTTTCGGCAAGTTAGTAGAGGACGTTATGGAAGTATTTATGGATGATTTCTCTGTATTTGGAGACTCATTCCATACGTGTTTAGATAGCCTCGCCTGTGTTCTTCAACGCTGTGAAGACACGAATTTAATGTTGAACTGGGAGAAATGCTATTTTATGGTCCGCGAAGGTTTAGTTCTCGGTCATAAAATTTCTTCCCAGGGAATCGAGGTCGATAAGGCCAAAATAGAAATAATTGAAAAAACTTCCTCCTCCAATAAATGTAAAATCTATTCGAAGTTTCTTAGGCCATGCAGGTTTCTATAGACGGTTCATTAAATTTTTTTCTAAAATAACAAAACCGTTAACTCATTTATTAGAAAAAGAAGCCCCATTTATATTCGATAGGGAATGCTTAGTAACATTCAATATTATTAAGGACAAACTTATCAACTCTCCTATTTTAGTAGCCCCAGACTTGTCCTTTTCTTTTGAGATTATGTGTGATGCGAGTGATTATGCGGTAGGAGGTGTTTAAGGACAACGAGTAGACAAATATTTTCATCCTATCTATTATGCAAGTAAAACTATCACATCCACACAAACCAATTACATGACCACGAAAAAGGAACTACTGGCGATTGTATTTGCATTTGATAAGTTTAGATCTTATATCACGCTATCGAAAGTTATAGTTTTTACGGATCATTCTGCTTAAAAATATTTACTAACTAAGGCAGATGCAAAACCCCGTTTATTACGTTGGATTCTCTTATTACAAGAATTTGATTTAGAGATCCGAGATAAGAAAGGCGCAGAGAATTTAACAGTCGGTCATCTTTCTCGACTAGAGAATGCTGCAACAGATACACTCATGGAAGCCGACATCGAAGATAAATTCCCTGAAGAAAGTCTCCTCGCCCTCGAAAAGGTAACAAACTCTTCTACTCCTTGGTTTGTAGACTTGGCTAACTATTTAGTAGCCCGAGTCCTTCCAAAAGCTTTTACAATTCAAGAAAAGAGGAAATTTTTTCTGACTTGAAAAACTACTTTTGGGAAGACCCATATTTATTCCGAGTCTGTGCTGACCAAGTAATTAGAAGATTTATTTCAAACGAGGAAGGACTAAAAGTACTACGACACTGCCACGAAGGACAAACCGGCGGACATTATCAATCCAACCGGGCTGCACGTAAAGCCCTTGAAGCAGGATTCTTTTTGCTTACTTTATTAAAGGACGCTCAAAAATTGGTAAGCATTTGCAACCGCTGCCAACGGTCAGGTAACATTTCCCTTCGGGACAAAATGCCCCAAAACTTTTACTTAGAATGTGAAATTTTTGATCTGTGGGGCATAGATTTTGTAGGCCCTTTACCTCCTTTTAAAAATCATTATATCTTAGTAGCAGTCGATTACGTTTCACGGTTGGTTGAAGCGCAAGCTTTTCCCACCGCTGACTCGAGAGTCATCGTTAAATTTCTGAAATCCTTATTTTCACGTTTTGGCACGCCTAGGGCTATAGTTATCAATCGAGGTACTCATTTTTGTAACACCCAGATGACAAAAGTGTTAGCCAAATATGGAGTTACTCATAAACTCGCTACCGCTTATCACCCCCAAACAAGCGGCCAAGTGGAGGTAGTCAATAGAGAACTAAAGCGCATATTATAAAAAACTATAGATACCAATCGAAAAGATTGGTCCCTCAAATTAGATGATGCACTTTGGGCCTACCGTACAACATTCAAAACTGCGATCGGTTGCACACCTTATCGTTTAGTATATAGAAAGGCATGTCACCTACCTGTAGAATTAGAACATCGCGCATACTGGGCGCTACATTTTCTTAACTTAGATACAAACTTAGCCGCCGAACAACAAAAATTTCAACTCAATGAACTTGAGGAATGGCGTGCAAACGCCTATGAAAATAATAAATTTTATAAAGAGCGATCTAAGTTTTATCATGATAGGAAAAATAAATTTCAAAAATCATTTTCACCAGGTGATCTTGTCCGACTATATAAATCACGCCTTAAATTATTTCCAGGAAAATTAAAATCACGATTGACCGGACCCTTTACTGTTAAACAAATTTGGCCATATGGGAACGTTCTTATTTCGAACCCTGAACTAGGAACTTTCAAAGTAAATGGGCACCGTTTAAAACTATATTTTACTGGGGACCCTTTTCAAAAATAACCTGAAACCCTAACACTACTCCATAACCTCGAAATATAAATTCACTTGTATATTTCCATCTTTTATGCTTTTGTATATTCTGTACATATTTATCACTTCATACCTATGCCTAACATAAGTATGGGGGTGCTTTTAGCTGCAATTTTTTTTATTACTTTTATGTTATATTTTAAATAAAAGCATTGTTTATTTTAGTACTCATCCCAAACAAGTCAAAATTTCAAAACCATACTATGTATATATATTCCAAAAATCTTAGTTGATCAAAAATGCAATTTATTCAATTTTCAAATTTACTACTCCTTCAAATAACTAGATAGATATAAATATCCGGAATAAACATGTAAACCCTACCTTGTAAAATTTCATTACAATCGGAGTTAGTTTTTTTAGCAAGCCTGCTTTAATATATCAAAAACAATACATATATATACAATAGAAGCAAAACATATTAAGTTCACCAAACAATTTTAGACTGTAATTATCATTACTTCAATCTTGTTAAAATATAGAAAATATCAAGCTATTACCATTACTCTCAAAATCTTTTATAAAAATTATTTTTACAACCCCCTACCTACTATTTCGCTTGGCATGTTTCTTTACGCACGCAAGCATCTTGGAGTATGTGCTCCTAGAAAAGAAAAGATCTTTTGTCCATGGGAATAAAAAAAATTCTGTAAACATAAACATCTAATAAATGTTAAAAGACCATATGAAATGGAGTATGTGCTCCTAAACATATGCATTGTATTAATTCAAAGTTCAATTCTGCAAAGTTTTTTTTTCTATTTTGGAAAATATTTTCCTAAAATAGTTGTAACAATGCATGAATATGAAAAAAAGGTGAGAGGATAAAATTCATCACCTCCTACATTCAAAGCCTCTATATGGGCAAAACCACCAAGTTGATATCCCCTAAAACCACTACAAAATTAAATTAATTTCGCTTAAAATTTTGAGAGAGCATAATTAATAGGTTGTAATTTTTCAACATATCTCATGCAAGATATAGTAGTCAAAAAGTCAATCTATCTTTGTTATATCTGATTTTAATATATGCTTACTATTTGTTTTCAAAAACTTTTTATGGCTATAAATTCTAACTCTGGTATCAATGATATATATATACGATAGCATTTAACACTTTATCCACCGGATATTTATACCTATTTTATCTTGAAGAAATAAATTAATAGAAAATAAAAAATTTCATAACTTATAAATATACTCAACTCAATATTTGCTCTGCAATAGCAAAATCTAAGTATGGGGGTATTTGATGAGTATAAAAATATACAATTTTGTATAGTATTAATTTTGCATATTTATAAATAAAACCTTAGTTTTTTTTATATAAAACTAATTATTTTTGTTATATTATGTTTTATATTTATTTTCTAAGTTTTTCTGATTTTTTGTATTTTTTTTCTTCTTAGGTCACGCTTCTAGTCATGCCCGTGACCTAGGGCGTGACAACCCTTGTTAATTCTTTTTTTTAGTTTCTTTTTTTACTTAGGAAAATCGGGAAATTGATGGACACGTCCCGAACACGCCCGTGACAAAATCAACACGCCCGTGCCCTATTGAAGTTCTATCCAAAATGCCAGCAAGCTACCGCGCTATCACCACGCCCCATGCCGCCTGATGAATCAACTGCTAGACACGTCCATGACATCATCCGACACGCCCGTGACCTGATCAAATTCTATCTGAAGTTCAGCCCAGCTCGACACCTATCCCGGCACGTTGACAGTCACGCCCGTGAACCTGTCACGCCCTCCCCGACACGCCCGTGTCACGGGGCGTGTCACTTGAAATTTTTTTTCTATAAATAGGGAGGCAGGGCTGAGTAGAATTATTCTAACACCAGCAGCTTCCTTAAGAACTATTAGGACTCCCCAACTCTCTGACAAGGAACTGGTAGTAGCTTTCAAGTATTCAAAAGTTCTGTAAGTTGTAACTGTTTAGCTTTTTTTCAGCTTTTCAGAAAGTTGTAATAATTTTTGGACTATATAAAATAGACTATTTCAAATTAAATTCTGAGTACTTTACTGCTTTATTTTCAGTTTTACTTTCCTTTATACTATCCCGAATGAAAGGCGAAGCTCTGCTTATTTCCTGGATAAAGATAGCGTGAAACTGCTTTCAAAATAATTTTCAAAACCTTATTATTTCATACTATCCCGAATGAAGGGCGAGGAGAAAGCCTATGACCTGGATTAAGATAGTGCGAAAGCTTTTCAATATTTTAGATTTTACTACCCTATCCCGAATGAAAGGCGAAGAAAAAGCTTAAGTCTTGGATTAAGATAGATAGGTAGATATTATTTTCTGTACTTTATACCGCCCCCATCCTGAGAAGAGGCTAAGAACCCTTAGCACTTGATCATGATGAGCTCTGGGCTGGATATTATTTTCAACTATTTCAACTATACTTTCTAGTTATCTTAACTAGGGTTTTCTGTTAATTGATCATATACCAGGTGAAGAGACACTACGTTTACATTAACCCATTTTAAACGCAAGCCTCCCCGGCCGTACTTTCGAGTCAGTGATGCTACCAAAGGGGCCCTCTCGTAAAGTTAGGTAATTAATAAATAAAGTTGTTCTTTAATAACTGAATTAATATTCTCTCAAAGTACTTCTGAAATCAAGGACTACCTTCTGAGTCCTTATCTTAATAAAATCACGTATATATATTTTTCTATCTTTTGTTTTTAAATATAAAATCCACTCCATTCGTTCGATAAGATAATAGTCCGTTCTAAAAAGTAGAAAAATTAACACCAATCCCAGGAAAAATACGACCTTGATATTTTCTACAAAATACTATACTCCTATGCGATAGGTACTCTTGCCTTAATCCACATGATATAAGTAAGTAAAAAAGAGATAGACTTATATACGTAAAAGATTATATAACACCAAATCTATCTTTTTTAAAACCAACTTTACTTGTCACCTATCATTGTTGCTAGGAAATCCCTGCATGCATGAACTCAGGCACTCATAAAATCAAACTTTATGTATGTCATTTAAGAGATTGACTTCCTCAAATCTAGTCCATTGTGGGAAATGGACCCAACAACATCCCCCTATTTTAGGAAGTCAAAACCCTTAAGCAAATGATTCAATGACATACACAGAAATATGCAGCAATAAGAATTTAAAAAAACATATAACTGGAGAATGATCTATAGTTACCATACCTCCTTGCCTGCAGGTGATCATTACCATACCTGCTCCCCCTGAATTGCTGCTACAATTCTTGATCATACACCCGATCATATTTTCCTCCCCCTTTTGGACTTCAACAAAATTGTAGCAAGGTTCGTATCATCTACTCCCCCTTTTTATCACAAATAGATAGCAGTTGATCCTCATGAGAGTGCTGGGGCAGTGCTGGACATGCTCCAACTCAACTAATGCATCATCTATCATATTTGTTGGTAGACAATCTACTTTATACCAGTCTGGAAAGTAGTTGATCATGATGCCATTGAAGGTATATCACTTTGATGGCCCACGAGCAGACTCTTATTTAGGTGGTTGGTTCGATGAGTCGACCATCGCGGACTTGCTAAACAACGAGTTTTTAATGAAAGGAGGCAAGTGCACCTATCACATGTAGTACTCGATATTCGGGAGAATACCGAGGTCGTATTGTTCTCGGGGTCGGGTTGATTATTCCCACTCCTCCAGGAGGACTATTATTTTACTGAATGTAAGGTGGATTTTTGTTTGTCACTAAAAATAGAAATAAAAAAGGCTTAAAATTACTTAGATTATTCGTTGATGGGTTAACGCTCGGCATCGAATCGGATTAAGACTAAAATAACTTTTAATAATTATTGAACTTAATTTTCAAATTAATAAAAGGCAACTTGGCCGTGAAGGTTCCAGAAATATCAGCACACCCATCTCTAGGTAATATCGCTCACCTGAACATTAAGACTATTCGACCGAACGCTAGTCCGATGAAGGATTCCTCTTAATGCTCGCTTTACGCTAAGAACCCCGCTATTGGGTGGGGAACCCAATCCGGTAGAACTACGCTTCTCCTCTCTCGAGGGTATGCACGCAATTCTATTTACCCAAGGGCGATTGGTCCATACGCACGGCCTCTCGGCTAGCTAGCGTATGGATAACGGAAATAGAGCCCACACATCGATATGTGGTCCTACGCGTCGTTAACCCGGGGAAAACCTTAAGTCCTAAAATTAAAGTGAAAATAAAGAACTTTAATTATTTCAAATCATTTTATATGTCCCAATGCTCTTCGATGCCAAGGGCTAAAAAAGATTAGCCACTCATCGGTATGGGGACGACTTTATAGTCTTAATGAGGCATGAGTTCGAGACTAAACGCTAAAGGATTATAAAAGTAGACATAAAATAACAAACATTTAGAAAAAAAATTAAAAGCTAACTAAAAAGAGAACTCACGCACACTTCAAAATCATAAATAAAATAAAATAAAGACAAGTCCTACTCGAATGAGTAGGCGGGGAATGAAAACAAGCCATTTAAATCTTAACGAGTAGGCGGAAATAAATGCATGTACAAGTTCTACTCAAATGAGTAGACGGTAAATGACAAGTCCTACTCGAATGAGTAGGCGGGAAATGAAAAAAATGCCATTTAACTCTTAATGAGTAGGCAGAAATAAATGAGCACACACACACACACACTCTACATGAATTGAAAGAAAGCAATAAGATTTACTCATACACACACACTCTACATGATAGAAAGAAAGCGATAAAATAAAGCATGAAAATTTATCTCCTACACTCACACACTCTACATATTTGAATAAAACATGAAAATTTATCTCCTACACTCACACACTCTACGTATTTGAATAAAGCATGAAAATGTTATTCTCATAAACTCACACACACAATATGGAATTTAAAAGAACGAAATGAAAACCTAACTCATACACTCACACACACACAAATGAAAAATAAAACAAAAAGGGAAGCTATCTAAAAATTAAAATAACAACATTTCTATTCTAAAACTTTACCAAAAACACATATAAAGAACAAATAAAAATTAAAGGAGCAAAAGTTTTCAAGATAAAGCTAAAATCAAAGGTGCTCAAAAATTAAAATTATAACTTTTTCATTCTTAAGAGTTCATAAAAGTGAAAAAAAAGTTGAAATAAAATTTAAAAGAACAAAAAGGTTTTACAATCCTAAAAAAAAGCTTAGTAAAAAAAATCAAAAACACTTTAAAACCTCTTTTATAAATTCATAAGAATGAAAATTAAAACTCTAAAAAAGGGACATGGAGAAAAAGAGAAAAACTTAACACAACATTTCATTTAGAAATAAAATCTATACCAAAACCTAACATGGAGGCAAACTAAAAAACATAAAAACTAAACAAGTTACACTCATATACACACACACACACTTTTCATAAAGAGAAATACTAAAAAATACAAAGGGATAAAATGAAGAAGAAAGTGGGCACACAAGTTCATTCAAAAGTCATTTAAGAAGAGAAAAACTAAAATATTTTATTTATTAAAATGAACTATTACAAAGCTAATACAAACATAAAAAGAGAGGAGGAGAAAGTTCTCCTTATATGGCAATGGAATACACCAAGCAGCCCACAAAACACACTAAAATGGCTCAAAAAAAGTGAACCCTTGGTCATTACAAAATTTTTTTTATTTATAGACAAAAAGTTCGGGTCGACACGGGCATGTCGGTCAGCGTGACACGGGCGTGTCGAAACTGGTGTGTTGGAGAAGTCAAAATCCGGTGATTGGCCGATTTCTTGGGGAAGCTGGAGCAGACATGTGTCGAACACGGACGTGTCGGGGGACGTGTCGGGGGCCGTGTGTAGACATCTTGGTGGTGGAAGTCAATTTGAACTTTGCTTGTTGGAGGCGTTGAGTGTCGAGTTGATGGCGTTGAGTGGCATTGAGTGGCTCTGAGAGGTGAATAGTGAAAGCGTTGAGTGACGTTGAGTGTCGAGTTGATGGCGTTGAATGGCGTGACACGGGCGTGTCGAGTCTTCGGACACGGGCGTGTCCTGCTCTGGTTGATGAAGACCGAATGTCGAATGGTGGATTGAGGTCAACGATCGTCGAGGGTGTAACACGGGCATGTCGGGTTGAGTGACACGGGCGTGTTAGGTTATTTTTTGACAATTTTCTAAAAATTTTCAGAAATCAAAATTTAAGCTAAGTTAGGTAATTATTTACAAAAGGAAACATATTTATAAACAAAAATAACTAAAAACTATAAATAAGAACTAAAATGATATAAATAATGTACTAAAATATGCGTATATTCAAATACCCCCATACTTAAGCATTTGCTATTCCAGAGCAAAAGTTTGAGGTTAACTTATAAGGAATAAAAAATCTCTAAGTTTAGCTACCACTTAATTAATTATAAGAGAGATCTAAATAAACATATGGGGTGTAAGAGTAAAGTCCTAAAATTATGTAGATGATTTAAATATTGCAAAAGTTTTGGCCAAAAGACTTCTTGATGTAATCAAATAGAAAGCAATAATTGTAGTGGTTAGATTAACAAAAATAGTTTAGAATTATATGAACTTTAGCTTATAGGAGTTTTACGGGAAATAATGCAATTTACAAATTTTGCTCTTAAAAAGATTTTTGAATTTATTCTAGAGTCGTGAAATTTGCTAAGGGGGTTTGGTGGTTTATGAAGTGGCTTGGATTTTGAGCCGAGATAATTTTTTCTCGAACCTCCATTTTTTTTCTTTTTGGATTATTAGAAAAATGAAATCTTATTTTCCTAATATGATTTTTTTTCTTTTTCAACCTAATAATAACAAAATTAACCCAATGTATAGGTATAGGAGTAATGAATTTTATCCTCTTACTCCATAACATACAATTTTTTAAAATTATTGGGTGCCTATGTTTACGGAATGAAATCTTATTCCCATTAACATAGTATCTTTTAAAGGTAAAATGTGTATCATGCTAAGTAAGACATGATAAATAAGGGGAGAAGAGAAAACTAGAATTTTAATTAAAAATTTTTGAGAGCAACCTTTATAAATTATACGTTCCAATTTTTCAGAAAGCTAAAAGTAAACATAATTGAATTCTATAGTCGTTACTTTGTAACATAATACACGTGCTCCTATCAATGAAAAATTAGAAGTAGTGCCTAAAACGAGTCTGCTATTTTTAACAAAGCATATTGAATTCTTTAAAACTTAACCTCGGCTATTTAAAATTTTCAATCAATAATGAACAAACGAATAGTGAACAAAGAATTAATAAAATTCACATATAAATAAACTAAAAACAAAATTTTTGGATAGCAAGAAAACTAAGTATTTTTTTTTGAATTTTTAAAGTTATTATCTTTTTTTTGTATTTTTGTATTTATTTCTTTAATATATACATACTAAAGAAAGGAAAATGTGAAAAATAATTTTTATTTTTATTTTTATGTTTTGCGATTTTTTTGTACTTTTAAGAACATTTTCATTCTATTTACAAAAAATTGGAGAAAAAGAGAAGTTATTTACATGAATGAGAGAGAAAAGGAAGGGGGAGAGAGAAGAGTATTTACAAAAAATATTTACATGAATTTATTAACAAAAAATATTTATAAAGTAAAATTAAATATTTTTGAAATTTTTGTTTTATAATTTTTTATTTGTTTTTGTTTTTAAAATAGAAGTGCAAATAAGAGAAGTGTAGAAAAGAAAGCAGGAAAAGCACGAAAACACCCCCATACTTAGTTCCAACATTGTCCCTAATGTTGTAAGATAAGTATGTGGAATGAGAAAATGATAAATGCTATATGTACAAAAAGAAAGAGGGAGGGTAGAAACGTCCCTGATGCGTGTTCGAGGAAGCCCATTTAGAAACACTACAACTATTAGAAAAAGTAGCAAACATAATAAATAAAGAGCGAAAATGATAGACATGGGGTGCCTCCAAGGAGTGCTTTGTTTATAGTCATGTTGCTTGACTATATTGGCGGGTTTATATATTGAGGAGGGTTATGGTTTCGTTATGCTCGATCACTGGGTCGCCCGCTATGTATAACTTTAACCGATGACCGTTAACTTTAACCGAACCTTTTTTCGGTTGGGAGATGAGTACGGTCACATATGGAAAAACTTCTTCGACTATGAAGGGACCAGACCATCTAGATTTTTGTTTGCCTGGAAAAAGTCTAAGACGTGAATTATAAAGAAGAACAAGATTGTACGGAGAAAAAAATTTTTGGGACTTGATATTTCAATCGTGATATAACTTAGAACGCCCATTATAGAACTTATTGCTCTCGTAAGTGTTCGCACGCCATTCATCGAGCTCGTTTAGTTACGGTTTTCTATTTTGAGCGGCTAAGTTAGCGTCGAGGTTTAAAAGTTTTAAAGCCCTAAGAGCGCGATGTTCTAGTTCTACGAGTAAATGGTACTCTTTGCCATAGACTAATCGAAACGGATTACAAACGGTTGCGGTTTTGTATGCCGTACGATATGCCCATAATGTGTCGTCAAGTTTAACGGACCAATCTTTCCTATTTAGTGAAACAGTTTTTTTCTAATATATGCTTAATCTCTCAATTTACTACCTCGACTTGGCCACTTATTTGGGGGTGGTAGGGGTGGCAAGTTTGTGCGTGACTCCGTATTTAGCTAACGTCTTAGCCATAAGAGCGTTACAGAAATGCGTTCCCCTATCACTAACAATTGCGCGAGGCGTGCCGAAGCGAGAAAATATTTTTTTAAGAAATGTAACGACGACTCGCGTATCGTTGGTGGGGAGAGCTTGCGCTTCTGCCCACCTCGATACGTAGTCGACCGCCACTAAAATATACATATTTTTGAAAGACGGAGGTAGGGGGCCAACAAAATCTATGCCCCATAAATCGAAGACTTCGCATTCTAAAAATATTTTTGGGGCATCTCGTCGCGACGAGAGATGTTACCTGACCACTGATAGCTATCGCATGCGTGCACAAATTTGTGAGTGTCATTGAAGAGAGTGGGCCAAAAGTAGCCCGCTTCTAGCGCCTTCCGAGCGGTTCAGTTGGCTTGATAATGCCCACCGGCTGGGCCCTCGTGACAGTGCCTAAGTATTTGCAAGCACTCTGCACCCGCAACGCATCTTCGGACCGCTTTCTCCACACAGATACGGAAAAGAAACGGGTCCTCCCAAAAGAAATTTTTCAAGTCAGAAAAGAATTTCTTCTTTTGAGACTTGAAAACTCTTTTGGAAGCACCCGCGCGACTAAGTAATTTGCTAAATCTGCGAACCAAGGCGAAGATGATGAAGAATTATGAATGACTAGGAGGCGTTCCTCAGGTAATCTGTCATTTATTTCAGATTCGACGAGCGCTTCTGTACCCGGATTTTCTAAACTGGAGAGGTGGTCTGCCACTAGATTTTCCGCACCCTTCTTATCCCGGATCTCCAAATCAAACACTTGTAGGAGGAGAATCCATCGAAGGAGGCGGGGCTTCACATCATTTTTAGCTAATAAATATTTAAGGGCGGAGTGATCGCTAAATACGATAGCTTTAGATAACGTTAAATACGAGCGAAACTTATTGAAAGCGAAAATGATGGCTAAGAGTTCCGTCATTGTGTAATTTATTTGTGCGGAAGTGAGCGTCTTGCTAGCATAATAAATTGGATGAAAATGTTTTTCTACGTATTGGCCAAGAACGACACCTAAGGCAATATCACTAGCGTCACACATAATCTCGAACAGAAGGGACCAATTAGGGGCCACTAAAATTTGTGAGGTGATAAGTTTTTGTTTTATTAAATTAAAAGCGGACTCACATTCACTACTAAAGATGAAACGTGATTTCTTTTCAAAGAGGTGAGTTAGCGGCTTTGTTATTTTTGAAAAGTCTTGAATAAATCGTCGGTAAAAACCCGCATGGCCTAAGAAACTCCTAATAGATTTTACGTTTATTTGTTGCGGAAGTTTTTCAATGATTTCTACCATGGCCTTATCTACCTCCATCCCCTTAATCGAAATCTTATGACCAGGACCAAACCTCCTAGGACCATAAAGTTACATTTTTCCCAATTTCGAACAAGGCTTGTGTCCTCGCACCGTTGGAGGACACGATCTAAATTTTGAAGGCAATTGGGAAAAGAGCGTCCGAAAACAGAAAAGTAATCCATAAAGACTTCCATAATGTCTTCTACTAGCTCGCCAAAGATCGCTAGCAAACATCTTTGGAATGTAGCCGGCGCATTGCAGAGTCCAAATGGCATTCTTTGGTATGCGATGGTGCCAAACGGGCAAGTAAAAGTTATTTTCTCTTGGTCATCGGGGGAAATAAGGATTTGGAAAAACCCTGATAAACCATAAAGGAAATAATAATATAGATGACCAGATAAACGCTCTAAAATCTGGTCCAGAAACGGTAGTGGGAAATTGTCCTTGCGGGTGGCATCATTAAGTTTTCTATAATCGATGCACACTTGCCAACCCGTAACAGTACGAGTTCAGACGAGCTCATTATGCTCATTTGCCACTACGGTTAGACCTCCCTTCTTGGGAACGACATGCACGGGACTAACCCATGCACTATCTGAAATAGGGTAGATAATCCACGCATCTAATAACTTAATAATCTCGGCTTTAACGATGACTTTCATGTTTGGGTTAAGACATCGCTGCGGCTGAATCGTTTTGTGGCAATTATCCAATAAATCATAAGTCTCTGAATCACTCAAGTCCGAAGAAATAATAATGGGAAGTGTATCGCCTTTTCCCGAAAAAGCATATTTGAGTGATTCGGGTAAGGGTTTAAGATCTAGGGTGGATAGTTCTTTTAGCGATGTTTTAATTCCAATGTATTTCGAACCAATTGGTTCGAAAGGCAAGTCTATAGAGGTATCCTCATCGCATTTAAAATTTTCGAGCGCATAAATATCGTCGTTTAAAAATACAGACTCGAAAACGGTAGAAGAACGATTTCCAAAAAAGGTATCTAAAGAATAACAAAAATCATCGCTCGATGACGAATTGTCCATCGAGGGATTAATAGAGAAAGTAACTTGATCATATCCTACCCGGAGCAGAAGATGACCATTACTAATATCTATTAATGCGCGGGAGGTGGCGAGAAAAGGGCGATCGAGTATTATTGGTACCTCAGCATCCTCTTTTATGTCTAAGATGACGAAGTCTACCAGAAAGGTAAACTTGTCTACTCAGACAAGGATGTCCTCCTCTACCCCGATAGGGAACTTAACCGAGCGATCCTCTAATTGGATGCACATATTCGTAGGACTAGGAGTACCCAAACCTAATCGTTGAAAGAGCGAGAACGACACAAGATTAATGCTAGCCCCTAAATCAACTAAGGCGTATTTTACTAATATATTGCCAAAAAGGCACGGGATAGAAAACCATCCCGGGTCGTTTTGTTTTGTGGGCAATTTATTAGTAAGAGCCGCCGAGTAGACAACGTTGAGAGATATATGCGAAATATCCTCTAATTTACGTTTATTAGAAAGTAATTCTTTTAAACATTTCGCATATTTGAGCATTTGCGAGATAGCCTCGCAAAAACGAACATTAATGTGAATTTGTTTTAATAATAAAATAAATTTTTCATATTGCGCATCCTTACGCTCGTTATTTAACTTGTGCGGATATGGCAGGGGCGCATTAAAAATAATTTTTTCATTTAAATTCGGTAAAGGTAACGTAGACGAAGAAGAGGGAAGAGGGGTCGGAGGAGAGCTATGTACCTGAGGATCGTTCCGTTTTGGATCTACCACCTCCTTACCGCTTCAGAGGGTTATAGCGTTGAGGTTTTCCCGTGGGTTGGGCTCCGTATTCCCATGCAGTGCCCCGTGTGTGCATTCTAACATGAGTCGCGCCAATTGTCCAACCTGTAGTTCTAAATTTTTTAGCGATCCGGTGATTTTCCAGATATTGGACTTATTTGACGGGACATATTTATTAAAATTTTCTTTGACCGGAAAAGGCCTCAGAGGAGGAGGAGGAAATGAGAGCGCAAAAGAAATAGGCGGGCGCTGCGCATTATTCGGGTTGCTCCATGAAAAATTCGGGTGGTTCCTCAAACCCTAATTATAGTTCTTACTATAAGGATTGTTTTGGGGGAAGGAGGGATTAACCGGATTTCCCATGAAGTCCACGATCTCATCGACTACGCAGACATTAGAGGGGTGAAGATTATTATTAAAATTGGCGCAAGGAGAAGTGGAGGAGGAAGCAAACATCTCCGCACCCTGTTTTGTTAGCCTTTCAACTTGAAGGGATAACAAAGCCGTGACATCCACTTCAAAAATGCCGGCCACAAGATTTGGGCGTCCCCGCAGGACGTTCCACTGATAGGCATTCATAGCCATTTCTTTAAATAAACCCTGGGCAGCCTCGGGGGTCTTATTGTTAAGGGTGCCCCCGACAACTACGTAAATCATTTGACGGGTCTGAAAATTAAGGCCGTTATAAAAAGTTTGTACCTGTAACCACGCTGTCAGCGCATGGTGTGGGCACCTGCAGAGGAATTTCTTAAAGCGCTCCCAAGTCTCATAAAGAGACTCGGAGTCGTTTTGAATGTACGACGAAATGTCTACCCGCAATTTTGCAGTTGTTGCAGACGGAAAATACTTCGTCAGGAATTTTTCTGCCAACTCAGCCCAGGTCGTGATATATCCTCGCGGGAGGGAAATTAACCACGCCTTGGCTGTGGACTTGAGGGAGAAGGGAAATAAGCGCAGACGAATGGCGTCATCAGTGACGCCATTAATTTTAAACGTGTCACAAATTTCCAAAAAGTTGGACAAGAGGACATTAGGGTCCTCATCCAGCAGTCCATCGAACTGCACGGTGTTTTGGATCATTTGGATTACACTTGACTTTATTTAAAAATTTTTATTCACCACCATAGGGCGAATAACACTCGACCCAGTATCGTCCAAATTTGGTCGGGCGTAATAAGACATTGTACGCTCTGCAAACACATTTGGAACATGGTCGGCCATAAAAACAGCTAGGGGTTCTCCGATAGATTCTTCGGGTTCTAAAGTTCAATCTTGGTGTTGAGATCGAATGCGCGCAAGGGTGCGGTCAATCTCAGGATCAAAATCAAAGGTTTCAGAATTTGAAGGTTGTCCATGTTTACCCAGAAGGCCGCTACCCTGTTTCTCCCCTAACCGCGTAACCGCGTGACTGAGGAATAATCTGCAAGCTGTTCTTTCCGTCTGAAAGCTGCCGGTCTCTCTATTCAAGACCGCATAATCGTGCGGTTAATAGCTTGCTCTGTCTCTTCGGCTATGCATCCCGTCACCGCTGCCCGCTCTCCTGTCCCCCGGGCAGCCGGTGATTCTAGCGCCTGCCCGCTCGGGCAGGCCCTGAGCCTATAAATAGGCATGGACAATACTCTCTAGGCATCGCGAATCGAATCCTCAAGCTCGCCGTCTGTGGCAGCGGTCTCGAATCCTTTGCCGAGCGAGTTACTGTCCGATCGGGTTTTCCTTGGTAACCGTTGTAATCGTCTCATTTATGGCAATCGCAAAGCCCGTCGCAGGAGTGGTTTTAGCCGCGACGGGCGAATTCTGTTGTCGCCGCTTCCCGCGGCCCTCTTCTCCTTTTTCCATTTTCTCATCTAACCGCTAGTAACCGACAACTCGCAGTCCGTTCTTTATCGTTTTCTCTCTTGCAGGTTCTCTAACGACCAAGAGACATTCTCGGCACGAACATTGAACACGCGACCTTCAGATTCGAGTTGTCCGTGAATTCCAGCGGTCTTGATATGTCGGACAGGCGATCTCCTCACCATTCTCATTCTCGTCATCCTCACCGCACGGGTTCCTCAGAAGACTCCCTTTGGAGGGCGCTCGAGCAATCTCGCCAAGAAATGGAGCAAGATAGGTGGGAAACCAGCGAACGCCTTGATGCGATCAGCCGAACTATAGCTGCTCTTAACCAGCGGTTGACGATGCCTCCAACCGCAGCACCCGAAGAACCCGTAAGCTTTTCAACCCCCGCGACCTATCAGCCCGCTTCACAGCAAAATCCGACCACCGCGCAACCACAGCCCCAAGGAGAACGAGGTCCCTCCATGGGTTATTTCCAGGATACCGCTCAGGCAGACCGGCTAGGCGGCTAGGATTCGAAGAAGACCGCCAGACCGGTGTGCCCATTAATCTCCCAGGCTTTAACCGCGCCTCGCCTTCAACTCCAGCCGAGATAGGAGACCCGTCTCCATTTGTCGCACGGATAAGGCAGGAGCCCGCACCAAATAATTTCTGAGAACCTCGTCTACCTTCTTACACCGACACGTCCGACCCGGTTACACACCTGCAGGCATTCGAGGATGCTGTGGCCCTTAGATGCCTAACGGATGCGCTAAAGTGTAAGTTGCTGGTGATGACTTTTGACGGGCAGGCTCGAGAGTGGTTTCATGAGCTTCGTCCTCGCTCGATTAATTCTTTCGCCGGGCTATGCCAAGAACTTCTCTTAAGGTTCTCAACTTCCAAGAAAAGGAAAAGTGGTCCTTTAGCTCTTTTCAAAATTATACAGAAGAAGGGAGAGAGCGTGGCACGGTTCGTAGATCGTTTTCAAAGGGAGATTCTGGAAGTAGAAAACGTAGACCCAGATTACTACAAGGTCGCCCTAATCAATGGTCTACAAGAAGGTCCATTGAAATTCAAAGCCACAATAAAAGCCCCGACAACCTATCAAGCCCTGATCGCTCTCGCAAACAAGTTCATCGAAGGGGAAAGTGCTAACCCAACTTACATTTCTACTCTGACCTCTATGGCAGGTGGTGACAGCTCAGGGAATCCTTCTACGACACGCCACGTTCCGAGACCTTCCCATCACGATCATCAATCCTCACCTCAAAGGGGTAGAAACTTTCGTCACAAAAGGCCATTCCTCAATCATCAGCAGTTCCGAGAGCGAATGCTGCCCTTAAACGCTGCTCCAGTTCCGGCAGCACCACAAGTTCTTCCTATTAATCAGCACGAAGAGCCTCACGTTGCGAACATGACCTGGGAGGAAATCGTTGAGGTCCTGCAAAGGAAAGATTTCGGAAAGGCAAAACCCCGAGGAGAGGTAAGACCCTCCAATTCAAAGAATTTCTGCGAATTCCACAAGGAAGAAGGACACCCAACGGAACACTGCCGGGCCCTTCGTTTTTTGGTAAAGAGACTGGTTTCAGAAGGAAAGATGTCAGACCTCTTCTGTAAAGAGGCTCCCGTCGTTCCAAACACCTCAAAAGGCAAAGAAGTAGCCGAGCTGTTCCAGGAATGCGAGGACATCGCAGACGTTGGTGGTCTAGGTAATGTGCATTACGTGGATGACTGCGTGGATGTTCATGACGAAGGAACCCTTGGGCGACTTTTCTGTATCCACGGAGGGGGAGGCCTCGAGTCAAGCCGTAAATCTTCCATGTCTAAGTTATGTAAGCAGGAAGTGGCTATGACGTCTTCTTCAGCACCGGCTAGGGAACTTGTTACTTTTGGTCCGGATGATTTCTCCTCCATCGCCAACCCATTCAGCGATGCGGTTGTTATCCAGGCCGTTATCGAAAATTTTACAGTAGATAAGATTCTAATAGATACAGGAAGCTCGGTAAATCTATTATTCAAGAAAACGTTCGAGGCCTTGAGGACCGGAAAAACATTATCTTCTACCGAGGGGCCACTTTACGGCTTCTCCGGGGAAAGGAAGGAAGCAAGCAGAAGGAAACGTCTCACTGTTAGTAACCCTGGGGGGAATCACCAAGATGATCCGGTTCGTGGTGATCGACGCGGCAAGTAGCTATCACGCGATTTTCGGGAGGCCTCTGCTAAATGAATATTGGGCAATCGGGTCGACATACCATCTAGCTATCAAATTCTCTGCTCAAGGGAAGCAGTATCGTATTAGGAGTAACCATCGGGTGGCCCGAGAGTGTTATGTGAAAACAGTTAACATGGTTGAACAGGTAACTCCTCCGGCAGTCACAACAATCGAGCTTGCAGAACCAAAAGAGAACACGAAGGAAGGATTCCATTTGGAGGCTGCTCAGCCTATCGAGAAGGTGCCCATCGCTGAGGGGGAAGAGAAAAAGCTCTCTATTAATGCAGAACTATCGGAGGAGGAGAAAGTCAAACTAATCTCCTGTCTCCTGAAGAATCTCGACATCTTCGCATGGTCTCCTGAGGACATGCCCGGGGTAGATCTAGATGTAGCATGCCATCACCTCAATGTCGACCCGAAGTATAAACCAATACAGCAGAAGAAGAGGGATGTCGCGACAAAACTGGCCAGCCCAATCCGAGAAGAAGTCAACAAGCTGGTGAAAGCCAAATTTGTTCAAGAGATACAATATCCCGCTTGGATATCAAATGTTGTAATGGTGCCTAAGCCAGGAGGGAAATGGAGGATGTGTGTAGATTTTACCAAACTTAATAAAGCGTGCCCCAAAGATTTCTACCCCCTGCCTCGAATAGATGCTTTAGTAGACTCGGCGGTGGGTTATCCTGTCATGAGCTTTTTAGACGCGTTCTCCGGTTATCACCAGATTAAGATGCATAAACCCGACATACCGCACACGTCCTTTATCACAAATGAAGGGTGTTTTTGTTTTTTAGTAATGCCTTTCGGTCTTAAAAATGCAGGAGCTACTTACCAGCACATGATGGATTCAGTCTTCAAAGATCAAAAGGGAAGAAATTTAGAGGTCTATGTTGACGATCTCCTTATAAAAAGCAAATCCTTTTCCGGGCATTTAGAAGATCTCACAGAAACCTTCGCTACCCTACGGAAGTTTAGGATGAGACTAAACCCGTTGAAATGTGTTTTTGGCGCCAGTCAAGGAAAATTCCTTGGCCACCTCCTTACCCCCGAAGGGCTGGC
This sequence comes from Platanthera zijinensis, assembly GCA_039513925.1. Taxonomy (NCBI): domain Eukaryota; kingdom Viridiplantae; phylum Streptophyta; class Magnoliopsida; order Asparagales; family Orchidaceae; genus Platanthera; species Platanthera zijinensis. The sequence goes on from CM077083.1 coordinate 45,582,550, forward strand.
ACCCAATCCAGATAAAGGTAAAGGCTATCTTGAACATGACACCACCCCACTCCCCAAAAGAGGTCCAACAATTGGGAGGAAGGCTAGCAGGGCTTAGCCGCTTCATCTCCAGGGTAGGAGATAAAAGCGCCCCCTTCTTTAAAACTCTTCGGGGGGCGTCGAAGTTTGAATGGACTGATGAATGTGATAGAGCCTTCAAGCAACTCAAAAAACAATTAACCACGACCCCATTATTACAAAGTCCTCGTCCAGGAGAACCGCTATACATTTACCTGGGAGTAGGACTCGAAGCGGTTAGTTCCGTCCTTGTCAGGGAGGAAAAGAAAAGACAATTCCCAGTATATTATGTTAGTCATATCCTAAAAAACGCTGAATTAAAGTACCCCATCCTCGAAAAGCTGGCTTTAGCTTTGGACATCTCTGCACGTCGACTCCGACCATATTTTCAGGCGCACTCAATCCAAGTTGTGGTGGATCAGCCCTTGAAAGGGATATTAGAAAGACCAGAACATTCGGGAAGACTCGCTAAATGGGCAATCGAGCTAAGTGAGTTCGAAATCACATACGTACCGCGAACAGTGATAAAAGCTCAGGTTTTGGCAGATTTCATGGTAGAAACCACGGAGCAAGGTTTGACTCAGAAAGAAAATTTTCCATCTGCTTGGACCATTTACGTCGACGGAGCTTCGGGAAAGAACTCGTCGGGAGCAGGGGTAGTCCTCATCAATCCAAACGGAGTAAAAATAAAGCATGCGGTAAAATTCTTTTTCCTAGTTACCAACAATCAGGCCGAATATGAAGCACTTCTAGAAGGATTGAGATTTGCGAAAGAACTCGGCATCGACCACGCTCACGTTAAGACAGATTCGTTAGTAATGGCATCACAAGTACTCGGGAATTTCGAAACCCGAGAACCAATTCTCAAACAATACCTTGTGTTGGTAAAAACTGAAATTGGCAGATTCAAGAGCTTTACAATTGAGCACATCCCTAGAGTCGGGAATGAGGAAGCTGACACCCTGTCAAAATTCGGCCCTACTATGGGGGAGATAGTGTCCGAGCGTTTTCAACCATCAGTCGAAGAGGGGGAGGCAATGCAGGTCGATCAGCATGACTCCTGGGTAGATCCGTTCATTCTATACCTATCGAAAGGAGAGTATCACCCTACCATTAAAGATCGAAGAAGATTCAAAATTAAGGCAGCACATTACAACCTGATTTCCGGAGTACTTTACAGAAGAACTTTCATCTCACCTATGACAAGATGCGTCACAGAAAAAGAGGTCCCCATCATTCTTCAAGATATCCATTCAGGAGAATGTGGTAGCCACTCTGGAGCCAGAACCTTTGAACAACGAATCTTACGTCAGGGTTATTTTTGGCCAACAATGAGGAGAGACGCAGAGATATATGCCAAGAAATGTGTTCAATGCCAGAAATTTGCACCACTTCAGCTCCAGCCTGCTCGGCAACTTTGTTCAATCACAGCACCTTGGCCGTTCGCAATTTGGGGAATGGATCTCATCGGGCCATTCCCGATGGCAAGCAGTCAGCGACGCTTCATCTTGGTTATGATTGATTACTTCACTAAGTGGATTGAGGCCAAAGCACTAGCGAGGACTACAACTCAAATAGTTAAAAACTTTATTTGGGGTGATATAATTTGTAGGCACGGAGTTCCTATGGCGATTATTGTAACGCCCCGCCTTTTTAGCGATTATTTTTATTCTCATTTGGCGTTACGAAGACGCGTTTCCATGGCTTGTGTCATGTGTGGAGTATGGTTTAGCTCCTTAGAACTGAGTGCCCTGTTTGGTAGCCTGTTGGCAAAATCTCCCTAGCAACCGAGTCGTTTTGGTGACCCGGTGTGGCCTCTCGGGGGGATGTTTGTGTTTGGCTTTGATTGGGTATAACTCGTGTTCTGTTCGTCGAAAGTTAATTTCGACTTCGCCGTTGTGTTCGTAGCGTGGGTATTTAGCTACGGTGCGAATTTCGTCGAATTCCGAGGTGAATCGGTTTTCGCGTCGATTTGGTGCTTTATGTAATTTTATAATTAAATATATAATTATATAATTATATATATATATAATAGGATGAGAGCCATCGTTCCTTCATCTTCTCCGATAGAAAAACCGCCGGCCCCCCTTTTGTACGAGAGAAAGTAACCGCCGAGCCTTGCCTTCGGACGCCGATTCCCGGAGCGTTTGTGGACGGAATTCGATTCCGAGAGTGGATTCGGATTGCTCTCGTCGAGACCTTCATTTCGGCGGTAAGATATTCGTTTTTCGTGGAGTTTTCATGAGTTGGAGATTTCGGTTTTTGGAGGTTTTTCCGCCATTAATGGCCGGGTGCTTGTTTTAGGGTTGCGGCCGTTCTGATCCGTGCGAAGAAGAGGAAAGCAGCCCAAGTTTCGCCGGAGATTGAGGCAAGTGGTATTCTTGCCCTTGCCAAGTGTTTTCTTCGAATTTATTTACTGAAATTGAACTCCCGGTTAGCCTAGGTTAGAGGCCTTGTTATTCTCATTTTCTTGCTAACCATAGGGCTTAGTTCGTCCTACTGAAACCCCCCCCCCTATGTGGTGATGTTTGGAATCCAAATTGTCGGCGTGAAGCCGCTATTTTTCCTTAATTTTGATTGTTGCTCCGGTTCGGGCGTAGCCGAGTGGGAGAGTTAGGAGGGGGTGTGGTTGCCAATTTCCTTCGTTTTGGTATTATTCGAATGGTTAGGCATAGTTTGAAAGGTAGTAGCGTGCGAAGTTGATAGTCGTCTACTGCTACTGCAGTGGCGTGAGTCGTGTGCGCGTTCCGGTGTCGTTCGGAAAATTCCAAACGGTACAGGTTTGCCGCGCACGGTCATCAGCCTTTAGGGCGCACGACCACTGGTCGTGTGCCTCTGTTCGTGCGCGTATAAATTTCATTTTCCAAAGTTCTGTCTCGGGCAATCGCACGAGCGCTGGCAACAGCGCGCACGACCAGTGATCGTGCGACAGTGATCGTGCGCAGTTGCTAGGTTTTCTGTCAGGTTTCCAGGTTCGTTTCGCACGATCATCAGCCAATGAGTGCGCACGACCACTGACCGTGCGCCACTGACCGTGCGTTTTGTATATTTCCTTTTGCTTGGCTAATTTAGCTGATTTCGAGTGCGGGGGTTTAGATACTCAAGTGGCAGGTAACTACTCGAGTTCTGGATCTTCTGCCTTGGTCGTTCGACTATTGTCGAGCCCCGTTTTCCTTAGTGGGTTTTGTGGGTAGTAACTTTATTTTGGCGGCGAGTGAGGCTAGCTCACTCAACGCCAAGGTTTAGGTAGGCACTGAGTGGGTTTCACTCAGCGCCTAGTCGTGTTGGTTCATTTCAACATTTCTTCCTTTACGTTGTATTTCAATTCCGAGTGGATTTCCAGTTGTATATCTGGATTTTTCCTTGTCGGCCGTTTTCTTGATTTTCCTAGAGGCCGAATCGTGGGTCGTGGATAGTAGTGGTGGTTGTAGCTCTTTATGGGGGTGGAGTTTTGTGATATAGCCAAGGCCACCCATGGATTTCTTGCTCCAGGTACGGGCTGGGCATTTCGGGTGGGAAGATCCCTTGTGTGTTCACGTATTGACCCTCGAGCTTTTGACTTGGACATGGTGGATTGGAGGACTGCGTTTGCCTTCGATCCGGTTCCTCGTTGTTGTTTTACTACTATCACTTCCCACAGTTTAGGGTGTTAGAAGTTTCTTCCGTGGTAGTTTTGCAGCATTTTAGGCTCTTGGCAGCCTAGTAGGCCCTGCAGGATGTGGTTCCTGGGCTGGGTTGTTGCTGTTTCTTTGCACGTTGTGCATTTCCTGTTGTCCTGTTTTGGACAGTTGTGACTCTTTCTTCTGCATGTTTTCAGTTACTTTGTCCTTTTGGTTGACTCTTACATGCAGTTGTTTTTACCTTGATTTTGCTTGCTGAGGTATTCTGTTTTCTTTTGGAATGCCTCAGGTTCGGAGCTGTAGCCAGTCTGGTGGCTAGTAGGTGGTGTTGTTGGTGGACTCCCGGACTTTGAAGTTTTGTTTTCCTTGTTAGTGAGGTAGTTTTCAGTACTTTCTTACAGACATATATATGTGCTAGTGGGTTCGTGTCAGGTTGTTGGCGCCCACTAGTAGTTTTTACCTTGTACTAGATATATATACTATTGCTGCTACCATTTTCTGGAGATAGTCTACTTGCTTTGAGAGGATTTATGCTAGGTTGCTAGGTATTTTCAAACTATAAATGCTATTGTAAATAAATCTCATGATCAGCATGTTTTGCCAACTTAAACACTACTTTCCAAATCACGTATGAAAACCGTTTTCTTATACATATTATGTAAACTAAAAGTAGTGTCTTGCATAGCATAAGTGGTTCTCTTGGGACCCTTATGCGCTCTTTAGGGTGTAAAACCTAATTAAAGTATTTTCCGCAGCGTTTAAATATAGTTTTCTTTTGTGGACTAGATGATCCACTGAGCCGAGGGATACGGACTCTAAACATAACTGATTTTCTATTCATTAAGCGCACAATTTTCTTGCATAAAGGTTGTAGTTGGTTTTTTGCCTGAGCGTCAGCAGTTATCCCCTGCTTGACGTGGCATCATGACGCGCGTTTTCTCTTACTCTGATAATTCTTAATTCGGAGAAAATGCGGGTTGTGACAGTTGGTATCAGAGGGAGGTTGCTTGACAAGTTAGTTGGGCAACCTTCCTTGGATGCTGTTAGTAGTTCAGCATCATGTCATTCACACACCGATATGTCATCAGCACGTCTTGGCAAAAGCACGAACACTACACTCATAGCATAACATGAAGTATACGGGGCATATTATGTAGTATGGGATGCATAATATGTGTTCGTATATGGATCCACCATAGGGGCTACATGTGAGGGTTATGTAGTATGGGATGCATAACCTCACCACATGACTGCGACTAGCACGTTTCTTTTTTCGTTGCATGGAAATGTTATGTAGTATGGGATGCATAACATTTTCATGTGTACGCCGCTCATATCATGCATTAGGGCCTTTGTTTTTAGAATGCATAGCACAATCATGCATATCATAACATTGCATAAGCACAACGCGCCAAGCTAAAGATTTGCAGGATGACATATGTACACACATAAGTTTTCAAACTAACATAAATTCATGCATCCGATCTAGGCACAAGAGTTAGTAAGGTGGTGGTTGACCATCCTAGGTTAGGTCATATCATCTAATTTTTGTGAAAAAGATAAACTCTCAGAGCAAGTTTAGCAGCTTTAAGTCTATATCTACATATGTATTGTCTGTACTGGTATTCGGTTCTAGTCGTGGGTTTTGGGTCTGATCTGCGTTGTAATGATTTTTTTTAGGATGGCTAGGCGACCTGCGACTCGATCGACTCCCCTGTCTGAGGGTGAATCTTCTGGAGCTCAGAATGATGCGGTGATCGAGGGTCTGCGTCAGAGTAGCGAAGCTATGGGCAGGCAGTTGGAGGAGGTGCAAGCCCAGATTCAGTCTTTGGTGGCAGTTGTGGCAGGCCAGGCTCAGGGTGCGCAAGTTCCTGCTGGGGGGTTAGCTGTTCCTCCTCCTCCTGCACCCTTGAGACCTCCAGTGGTGGTGCCAGCAGAGATGGCCTTCATCTCGCAGTTTCAGAGGCTGAGCCCTCCCACTTATGATGGGAAGGCAGATTTCATGGTGATAGACGACTGGCTGATCTCCATGGAGGAGATGTTCTCGTACTCTGGGATTTCAGATGATCAGAGGGTGATGATAGCCGCCTATCAGCTTAAAGGTTTGGCTAAGAGTTGGTGGCTGAGAGAGAAGGAGAGCCTGGTAGCCGGATGCTCTTGGGAAGTGTTCAAGGAGATGCTGTTGAGGAAGTTCTTACCCTCGGTCGAGCGTGACCGCCTCATGAATGATTTCCTCTATCTGAAGCAAAGGCAGCTCACGGTGGGTGAGTATGAGATAGAGTTTAGTAAGTTGAGCCGTTTTGCCCCTGGATTGGTCAGCGTTGAGGCTGATCGAGTTAAGCGATTCCTCGGTGGTTTGAGGAGTGAGGTGCAGCAGTTGGCCAGTGCTTATGGGTCAGTGACTTATGCTGGAGTTGTAGAGGCTGCTCTTAAGGTTGAGGCCATTGAGGCGGCGAAGAGTAGAGGCCAGCAGTTGAAGAAGGATAAGAGGAAGTTGGTAGAGGAGAAGAAACCCCTGGTACCCGATGCTGTTCCGGGAAAGAGGAGCAGGGTGGTGTGCAGTTTCTGTGGCCGGTCAGGCCATCCTGTTGAGAGGTGTTTCAAGAAGGCGGCAGCTCAGAAGAAGGAGCAGGTTCATGCGATTCAGGGTGCTCCTAGGAGAGATGTCTCCTGTTCAGTTTGCAAGCGATCCGGGCATGATGCAGCCCAGTGTTGGTCCAGAGATAGAGTCTGCTTTCAGTGTGGGCAGAAGGGACACATTAAGTCGAGGTGTCCTCAGGTTCAGTCAGCTCTTCCTGCAGTTCCTTTACAGGCTTTACCTCCACCTCAGCATGTGGACAAGGGAAAAGGGAAGCTGAACGTGATTTCTTCCGAGGAGGCTCAGACTTCGACCCAGGTGATCTCAGGTTAGTAGTTTGTCGTTTTTCTTTCTAGCCTGGTAGTTTAGTTGCTAGATTGTTTGCGGTACTGTTGTGCTAGTTCCTTAGTTTTTGTGCGTTCCTATAGGGAAATTTAAGGTGAAGAACCGTTGGGCGCGTGTTCTGTTTGACTCCGGCGCTACCCACTCGTTCGTGGCTAGAGCCTTTGTGGAGCGTCATCGGTTGTCTCTAGATCGTGTTCGGGATTCCTTCCGTGTCAAGTTTCCCTCTGGTGAATCTGTGTTGTCAGATTTGGGTATTTTGGATTGCCCGGTTTTGTTGGGGGATTTTCTTGCGAAGGCGGACCTGAAGATGATTGATCTAGAGGACTTCGATGTCATTTTGGGCATGGACTGGCTCTCTCGGTATGATGCGGTCATTCAGTGCAAAGGAAAGCGCTTGGACTTCATCAGGGACGACGGTCAGCCCGACAGCGTGTATGCTGATCCGTGTCAGGATTCTCCTGTTCTCTCTGCGGTATGTGTTCAGAGATTGTTTCTTTCTGATAGTTGTGTTTGTTTAGTATCGGCGGTTGGAACCGTTGTTAGCGGGCCACGCTTGGAGGAGATTCCTATTGTTCGTGGTTTCGCCGATGTTTTTCCTGATGACCTTCCTGGTATCCCTCCTGAGCGGGATGTGGAGTTTGTTATTGATTTGGAGCCGGGTACGCGTCCTATTGCTAAGGCGCCGTACCGGATGGCCCCTCGCGAGTTAGAGGAGTTGCGAATTCAGTTAGATGAGTTGTTGGCTAAAGGTTTTATCAGGCAGAGTTCGTCGCCTTGGGGTGCTCCTGTTTTGTTCGTAAAGAAGAAAGATGGGTCGATGAGGCTTTGCATCGACTATAGAGAGTTGAACAAGGTCACTATCAAGAACAGGTACCCTCTGCCGAGGATCGATGATTTATTTGACCAGTTGCGTGGTAGCACGGTGTTCTCCAAGATCGATCTTCGTTCGGGCTATCATCAGCTCAGGATCCGTGAGGCAGATATTCCACGGACTGCGTTTAGGTCGAGGCATGGACACTTTGAGTTTCTGGTGATGTCGTTTGGTTTAACCAACGCACCATCAGCCTTCATGGATATGATGAACAGGGTGTTCAAGGATTTTCTCGACAAGTTCGTTGTGGTCTTCATTGATGACGTGTTGGTTTATTCTCGCAGTGCTGAGGAGCATGAGCAGCATTTGCATTTGGTCCTATCAGAGTTGAGGAACCACAAGTTATTCGCCAAGTTGAGCAAGTGCGAATTTTGGTTGCCTCAGGTTTCTTTTCTAGGCCACGTGGTGAACAAGGATGGGATTTCGGTTGACCCAGAAAAGATTGCAGCAGTGACGGATTGGAGTAGGCCGAATACTCCTAAAGAGATCAGAAGTTTCTTGGGGCTGGCTGGCTATTACAGGAGATTCGTGGAGGGTTTCTCTTCTCTAGCCGCACCTTTGACCAAGCTAACTCAGAAGAATGTGGCTTTTGTTTGGAGCGAGAAGTGCGAAGAAGCTTTTCAGGAGTTAAAGAGGAGGCTGTGTACTGCTCCCGTTCTGACCCTTCCTATTGAGGGCGTAGATTTTGATGTGTATGTGGATGCGTCGCATATCGGTCTGGGATGCGTATTAATGCAGGACGGAAAAGTAATTGCTTATGGGTCAAGGCAGCTGAAGACTCATGAGAAGAATTATCCTACGCATGACCTTGAGTTTGCAGCGGTTATCTATGCGTTGAAGTTGTGGAGACACTTACTTTATGGGGCTCAGTGCAAGATTTTTACTGACCATAAGAGCCTGAAGTACGTGTTCACGCAGAAGGAGTTGAATCTGCGTCAGCGGCGATGGCTTGAGTATGTGGCGGATTATGATGTAGAAATCCAGTATCATCCGGGCAAGGCCAATGTGGTGGCCGACGCCCTGAGCCGAAAGACGGGAAAGATCTTTAACCTCTCCGCCGATCGATTAGTTGAGGAGTTCCTCCTTATGGATATTTCAGTGGGATGCTGTAGTTTGCAGAGTAGCTTATCAGTGGAAGAGCCGTCCTGGATTTCTTTGACTAGACTGCATCAGAAGGACGATCCGGATCTGTTGCACCTTTTTACCAGGACAGAGAAGGGAGAGTTGCCAGATTTTTCTATTGATGATGCGGGTACCTTGAAGTACCGCGGCAGGTTTTGCGTTCCCGCTGTTGGGAACATTAGGAGTAGGATTTGCAGTGAGGCTCATGGTTCCAGCGTTGCCTACCATCCAGGATCTACGAAGATGTACCGTGACTTAAGGCAAATTGCTTGGTGGTATGGTATGAAAGGAGATATAGCCCGATATGTTGCTGAGTGTCACACTTGCAAGCGTGTGAAGGCCGATCATGGAAGGCCTGGTGGTAAGTTGACTCCGCTAGAGATCCCGACTTGGAAGTGGGAGAGTATATCTATGGACTTCATTACGGGTTTGCCAAAACCCCCGAGAGGATATGATTCTGTTTGGGTTATAGTGGATAGATTGACGAAGTGTGCTCACTTCGTGCCTTATAAGATTGATTACTCGATGAAGAAGATAGCAGAGTTGTACTTGAACGAAGTCATCCGACTCCACGGTGTGCCGGTTAGCATCATTTCAGATCGAGACTCCCGGTTTACTTCTCGTTTTTGGCAGAGTCTGCAGGAGGGTTTGGGTACGGATCTGAGGTATTCTACTGCGTACCACCCTCAGACCAATGGGCAGACGGAGCGGGTCAATCAGATTGTTGAGGATATGATCCGGTGCTATATTTTAGACCACGGTGGAGCGTGGGATGAGCGTCTGCGACTCATGGAATTTGCTTACAATAACAGTTATCAGGAAAGCTTGCAGATGGCTCCGTTCGAAGCCTTGTATGGGAGGCGCTGTAGGACTCCGTTGTTTTGGGCTGAGGCTGGTGAGAAGCCTTTGTTGGGTCCTGATGCTCTGGAAGAGATGGAAGTCGCCGTGAAGCTTATTCGGGAGAAGCTTCGTTTAGCCCAGGAGAGGTATGAAAAGAACGCCAATCGGCGTAGGTCTGCTTTGGAATTTTCAGTAGGGGATCATGTGTACCTCAAGGTTTCTCCAATGGTTGGTGTGAAGAGATTTGGTAAAAATCGGAAATTGGACCCAAGGTTTGTGGGCCCGTTCGAGATTTTGGAGCGGATTGGTGTGTCTGCTTATAGATTGGATTTGCCAGCGAACTTCCCTGGTGTTCATAATGTTTTTCATGTTAGCCAATTGCGGAAGTGTGTGCGCAGCAGTGGGCAACTCTTGGACGTTGTGCCCCAGTTGGAGCCCAACCTCTCTTTTGTTGAGGTGCCAGTTCGTATTTTGGATACTCAGGAGCGTGTGCTGCGAAAGAAGTCCATACCGATGGTGAAAGTTCTATGGAAGAATCAGGATTTGGGAGCGCGACTTGGGAGCTAGAGTCGGCCATGAGGAGGGCGTACCCTCACCTGTTTCGCTGATTGGATCGGTATGTTTCCCTTTGTAACTTCTGTTTGTTACCTTTTCCTTCTTTAGTAGGAGGGCTGTGCGTAAAGTTTCGGGACGAAACTTTCTTTTAGGGGGAGTGACTGTAACGCCCCGCCTTTTTAGCGATTATTTTTATTCTCATTTGGCGTTACGAAGACGCGTTTCCGTGGCTTGTGTCATGTGTGGAGTATGGTTTAGCTCCTTAGAACTGAGTGCCCTGTTTGGTAGCCTGTTGGCAAAATCTCCCTAGCAACCGAGTCGTTTTGGTGACCCGGTGTGGCCTCTCGGGGGGATGTTTGTGTTTGGCTTTGCTTGGGTATAACTCGTGTTCTGTTCGTCGAAAGTTAATTTCGACTTCGCCGTTGTGTTCGTAGCGTGGGTATTTAGCTACGGTGCGAATTTCGTCGAATTCCGAGGTGAATCGGTTTTCGCGTCGATTTGGTGCTTTATGTAATTTTATAATTAAATATATAATTATATAATTATATATATATATAATAGGATGAGAGCCATCGTTCCTTCATCTTCTCCGATAGAAAAACCGCCGGCCCCCCTTTTGTACGAGAGAAAGTAACCGCCGAGCCTTGCCTTCGGACGCCGATTCCCGGAGCGTTTGTGGACGGAATTCGATTCCGAGAGTGGATTCGGATTGCTCTCGTCGAGACCTTCATTTCGGCGGTAAGATATTCGTTTTTCGTGGAGTTTTCATGAGTTGGAGATTTCGGTTTTTGGAGGTTTTTCCGCCATTAATGGCCGGGTGCTTGTTTTAGGGTTGCGGCCGTTCTGATCCGTGCGAAGAAGAGGAAAGCAGCCCAAGTTTCGCCGGAGATTGAGGCAAGTGGTATTCTTGCCCTTGCCAAGTGTTTTCTTCGAATTTATTTACTGAAATTGAACTCCCGGTTAGCCTAGGTTAGAGGCCTTGTTATTCTCATTTTCTTGCTAACCATAGGGCTTAGTTCGTCCTACTGAAACCCCCCCCTATGTGGTGATGTTTGGAATCCAAATTGTCGGCGTGAAGCCGCTGTTTTTCCTTAATTTTGATTGTTGCTCCGGTTCGGGCGTAGCCGAGTGGGAGAGTTAGGAGGGGGTGTGGTTGCCAATTTCCTTCGTTTTGGTATTATTCGAATGGTTAGGCATAGTTTGAAAGGTAGTAGCGTGCGAAGTTGATAGTCGTCTACTGCTACTGCAGTGGCGTGAGTCGTGTGCGCGTTCCGGTGTCGTTCGGAAAATTCCAAACGGTACAGGTTTGCCGCGCACGGTCATCAGCCTTTAGGGCGCACGACCACTGGTCGTGTGCCTCTGTTCGTGCGCGTATAAATTTCATTTTCCAAAGTTCTGTCTCGGGCAATCGCACGAGCGCTGGCAACAGCGCGCACGACCAGTGATCGTGCGACAGTGATCGTGCGCAGTTGCTAGGTTTTCTGTCAGGTTTCCAGGTTCGTTTCGCACGATCATCAGCCAATGAGTGCGCACGACCACTGACCGTGCGCCACTGACCGTGCGTTTTGTATATTTCCTTTTGCTAGGCTAATTTAGCTGATTTCGAGTGCGGGGGTTTAGATACTCAAGTGGCAGGTAACTACTCGAGTTCTGGATCTTCTGCCTTGGTCGTTCGACTATTGTCGAGCCCCGTTTTCCTTAGTGGGTTTTGTGGGTAGTAACTTTATTTTGGCGGCGAGTGAGGCTAGCTCACTCAACGCCAAGGTTTAGGTAGGCACTGAGTGGGTTTCACTCAGCGCCTAGTCGTGTTGGTTCATTTCAACATTTCTTCCTTTACGTTGTATTTCAATTCCGAGTGGATTTCCAGTTGTATATCTGGATTTTTCCTTGTCGGCCGTTTTCTTGATTTTCCTAGAGGCCGAATCGTGGGTCGTGGATAGTAGTGGTGGTTGTAGCTCTTTATGGGGGTGGAGTTTTGTGATATAGCCAAGGCCACCCATGGATTTCTTGCTCCAGGTACGGGCTGGGCATTTCGGGTGGGAAGATCCCTTGTGTGTTCACGTATTGACCCTCGAGCTTTTGACTTGGACATGGTGGATTGGAGGACTGCGTTTGCCTTCGATCCGGTTCCTCGTTGTTGTTTTGCTACTATCACTTCCCACAGTTTAGGGTGTTAGAAGTTTCTTCCGTGGTAGTTTTGCAGCATTTTAGGCTCTTGGCAGCCTAGTAGGCCCTGCAGGATGTGGTTCCTGGGCTGGGTTGTTGCTGTTTCTTTGCACGTTGTGCATTTCCTGTTGTCCTGTTTTGGACAGTTGTGACTCTTTCTTCTGCATGTTTTCAGTTACTTTGTCCTTTTGGTTGACTCTTACATGCAGTTGTTTTTACCTTGATTTTGCTTGCTGAGGTATTCTGTTTTCTTTTGGAATGCCTCAGGTTCGGAGCTGTAGCCAGTCTGGTGGCTAGTAGGTGGTGTTGTTGGTGGACTCCCGGACTTTGAAGTTTTGTTTTCCTTGTTAGTGAGGTAGTTTTCAGTACTTTCTTACAGACATATATATGTGCTAGTGGGTTCGTGTCAGGTTGTTGGCGCCCACTAGTAGTTTTTACCTTGTACTAGATATATATACTATTGCTGCTACCATTTTCTGGAGATAGTCTACTTGCTTTGAGAGGATTTATGCTAGGTTGCTAGGTATTTTCAAACTATAAATGCTATTGTAAATAAATCTCATGATCAGCATGTTTTGCCAACTTAAACACTACTTTCCAAATCACGTATGAAAACCGTTTTCTTATACATATTATGTAAACTAAAAGTAGTGTCTTGCATAGCATAAGTGGTTCTCTTGGGACCCTTATGCGCTCTTTAGGGTGTAAAACCTAATTAAAGTATTTTCCGCAGCGTTTAAATATAGTTTTCTTTTGTGGACTAGATGATCCACTGAGCCGAGGGATACGGACTCTAAACATAACTGATTTTCTATTCATTAAGCGCACAATTTTCTTGCATAAAGGTTGTAGTTGGTTTTTTGCCTGAGCGTCAGCAGTTATCCCCTGCTTGACGTGGCATCATGACGCGCGTTTTCTCTTACTCTGATAATTCTTAATTCGGAGAAAATACGGGTTGTGACAATTATCACGGATAATGGGCCTCAGTTCAATAACGCAGAAATGACTGATTTTTGCAGGAAAGCAGGAATCGACCTCCGATTTTCCTCAGTACATCATCCCCGAAGCAACGGCCAAGTAGAGGCGGCCAATAAGCGAATTCTAAACTTACTAAAGAAAAGAGTTCAGAGTCTAAAGAACAGCTGGGCTGATGAACTCCCTTCAGTGTTATGGGCCCTAAGAACTACGCCTTCCAGCTCCACAGGAGAAACTCCGTTCAAGCTCTCGCATGGGTTAGAGGCCCTCATCCCAATAGAATTTGAAGTATCAACACCCAGGGTCTTGCTGGCTAGGCAAAACTGGGAGGATTGGCTGGAAATAAATGACTAAAAGATGAGATATTGCCTAGACCACATCGAGGAACTCCGAGATGAGGCTACCATCAGGCAGGAAGAAGTAAAAAGGCAAACATCGTTATATTTCGATCAGAAAGTAAGGGTTAAGCAATTTCAGGTGGGAGACTTAGTTCTGAAAAAGGTAGACGCAGTAGCAAGAAATAGCTCGGTCGGAAAATTGAATCCCAACTGGACCGGACCTTATATCATAAAAGAAGTCTTGAAAAAAGGAGCTTACAGATTACAAACATATGAAGGGGAGGACATCACCCATACTTGGAGCGGGGATGATCTGAAACGATTTTATTCATAAAACGAAGCGCGAGGTATTTATTTTCAAGCCTCAAGTTAAGAAATGATAAACTCGAGGTAACACCGCCGAGTTTAGCTTGATCCCCCGCGAGAATCGTTGTCATTAGCGTAATTCCACCAAGACCACGTGTAGCGGGGAGTTTTCGCACCGTGTAGTGGGAACTTGCAGATTCTCGTGCGGAGGGCTTCTAGACGTCGGATCCCAGCTGGCATTCTAACACACCACCTCTGCATATCAGGAGGGTCAGGGTGGGTGCTTAGCTCTACCATGCGTCATAAGGGATATTATCATGTTTTTATTGATCCTCCTTGAGATGAGATGGTGCGAGTCTCAGCACCCACCAGCCTCATCCTTGATGATCAATCTAGGCCGTGGTAATCGGGCACACCTCCCTACTTTTCTAACTTCAGATTTATTCGCATGACCGCGCAACAACATAAGACTCAGTTAACCGCAGGGCAAGATTTACAGATTTGCTCTCGGACCAGGGATAAGTCAACAATAGCGGACCGGCGCATGACCTAGGCTATTCTTAAATAATGAAATTCGCGCGGGTAATGATGTTGCTAGCCGCAGATGAAATATGGGAATTCTTGTATCATTTTTCTTATGAAATTCGTGCAGGTAATGATGTTGCTAGCCGCAGATGAAGCATGGGAATTCTTGTATCATTGTCCTTATGAAATTCGTGTGGGTAATGATGTTGCTAGCCGTAGATGTAATATGGGAATTCTTATGTCATTTTTCTTATGAAATTCGCGCAGGTAATGATGTTACTAGCCGCAGATGAAGTATGGGAATTCTTGTATCATTTTTCTTATGAAATTCGAGCGAGTAGTGATGTTGCTAGCCGCAGATGAAATATGGGAATTCTTATGTCATTTTTCTTATGAAATTCGCGCAGGTAATGATGTTACTAGCCGCAGATGAAGTATGAGAATTCTTGTATCATTTTTCTTATGAAATTCGAGCGAGTAGTGATGTTGCTAGCCGCAGATGAAATATGGGAATTCTTGTATCATTTTTCTTATGAAATTCGAGCGAGTAGTGATGTTGCTAGCCGCAGATGAAATAAGGGAATTTTTGTATCATTTTTCTTATTCAAATAAAATTCGCAGGTCTGGTATGAGAGTCCTTACGATTGTCTTTCTTATAAATGGTAATCGCGCGAGCATAAGTCTTCAAATCGTCGGATTAATACAAAGGCTAATGATCCGAGAAAATAAATCATTCAACCGCGCAACACCACGCCATGAGAAATCAAAACCGTCATTTATAGAAAAGTTCGTTACATTTATACCGAGCGGTTTACAAAAAGGGAAGCACGATCTGAAAGGAGAAAATAAACACGTTCGGAATTACACCTTGGCCTTTTTCTTTTTATGATCCCGCTCCGAACTGGACGAACTTGAAGCACTCGAAGGGTCGCTCGATCCAGAAGATTCTGACGAATCAGATTCTCGGTCCTCAGAATCCTCAGTAACCTCTTCAGCATCATTCTCTTCGCCATCGCGAGTATCGGCTTCAGCCTCAGAAGCGGGAGGAAATTCGACTACCGTAGCCGCGCTAGCCGCTTTATCTCGCTCGGCCTCTAACATTTTGAAGTCGGGAAAGAGCTCGTCGAATGTAAGTGTTTGTTCCGTCGGAACTAAAGAACCCCTTTCCTTAAGAATGTAAAGAATATCTTCTCCTCCTTCCCGCAAATGGGAGATAACTTCGTGCAGAAAGGCCGGGTTCTCCCGGTCATACATTCGCTGTAAGAGTAAGAGTACTATGAGATTTATAATATTTAAAACCGAGCGGATAGAAGAAAATAAGTGAGATTCTGGTTACCTCAATCTTCTCTCTCAGCTTTTTGTTATCCGCTCTCAGAGCCTCATTCTCTTCCTCAAGTTCGTCTACTTTTACCTCTAGCCGCTCGGCTACGCCAGTAACCTCGGCCAAGCCCTCACCCATGAAATGATCAAGGGTGAAGCTTCTCGCTCGAGCTTGGGCGGCTAAGGTAGGCAGGCGCGCGGTCGGAACTGATTTCATTTCAGCCATATTTTTCTTCCTATATAGGGCAAAGCCAGCCGCCCGGGCATGACGAGTGAGTTTGGAGCTCGACCAAGGCGGAAGAGAAGTAGAAACCGAAATATGTTCCCCGCTCCGATGAAATCGCACGACCTGTTTACCGCGCAAATCCGTCAGGGGCTTCTCGATCCAATCCGGAACGAAGGGAACTGCCAGACTTTCACGTACAGCAGGCTCATCGGCTTCGATATGGTCGGCTTCCCTCTGCTTGCGCAGCTCGCCTTGGGTCAACACCGGACCTTCTAGAGAGATCGGCTTACCCGCCGGGATTTCCAGCCGAACTGTAGAAAAAATGTTAACAATACCGCACGAATGCAAAATTTCTTAAAACAACAGAATGCTTACAATCAGATGTGTTGTAATCGGCCGCGACTAGCCGCAGTGGCAAGTAATAGGTAACGTTCAGCCGCTCATTCTTATAGAAGTTGGCGATTTCCAACTCCTTTCCCCCGAGCTCTATTCTTCTGAAAACACTAGCCACGAGGGCTTGCGGACTTAGGGGAAGAATTCCTAAGTTACCAGTAAAAACCAGATACCTGGTCGACCAGTCCGTAACCTTGTTGGGGAGGTTTACAACCTTCAAACCCTTGCAGCCGAAGTATATTATGCCACAGAAGAGTTTGTTCTCCTTTTTACGCGCTCGGATCGATCGAGCCACGAAGCAGTTTCGGAAAAGGTTCATTGTAAACTTTACTTACTCCAATCGCAGGTAGATCAGAAAGCTCATTATAGCGCCTATTGTGTTCGGGGGGAGCTGACTAAGGACGACCCCATAGAAGTCCATAATCTCTACCAGCTCTATGAATGGCGGAAAAGAAAAGCCGTGTTCGAAATGATCAATGGGTATGACGGTGAAGTTATTTCCAACGGTGTTTAACCGTTCCGCCATCGAAGGTAACCGCGCGATTACAGACTCATCATGCATATGCCTTTGCACGAACTGAATGAGCTCGCTTTCGGTCAAAGAAGAGCTCCTGAATTCTGATCGGAGAAATACAGCAGAAGCACTAGATCGCTCGGACACCATTTTTTCTATCCGGTGAAAGCGTCGAACTCTATTTTTATTAAGAGGGAAGAATCTTCTCTGCTATTTATAGTTATAATCGAAAGTATAAACGGTCGGACACATAATGTTAAAACCGCGCGGGTACATCTGAATGGGAAACTGAACAGTCGAAAGATATTATAGCAAAGGAAATTTAAAATTCATACAACAATACACGGATAAAAATAACCGCACGACATCATCAAATTCGAATAAACATATAAGGTTATTTTCCCTTTACTTTCTCTTGTTTTCTCTCCTCACTCGTTGGTTTACTGTGATCTGCCAGGTTCCCACCAATATGAGCCACCAAATCACCTGCGTGCAGGATCGTGGAGATCGCAGTGGACAGATGGTGAAGCACAGTATGATGGTGCCGATGAATCTTCGCAGCATCGCGGCCTACACGACCAAGATGCACTCCCATCTCAGTAGAGGCCCCTTGTCCGTCAGGCCGTGAGGTCGAAACCGCCTGATTCATCGACAAGGTCTCATCCCAAACCATGCCATCGTCCTTGTTCCCAGACCGGCGTCGCATTTCGTTCTCCTCCTGATGGCACCGATTTCGATAATGGGCGACATCATCAAGTAACCGTCTTTGCCGCTGGTCCTGATCCCTCATTTCCTTCTCGTGCGCGGCGGCCTGGGCGATCAGCTGCGCTTTCCCGCGTCTTGTTTCTTCCCGTGCAACTTTGGCCTCCTCCAAAGCCGCAATGACTTCGGTCCGGATCAAATTCACTTTTTCAGCAAACTCCTCCACCAACAGTCTCAGCGCATCTTTTTCCTTCTCCGAAGATTGAAGCTTTTCCTCTAACCGCACGATCTTATCGGTAGGTTCATCAGGAGTCCTCTGTCCCTCATCAGGGGGAGGTGGGCTGTTCGCGAGGATGGTCGCCGAGTCCGCACCCTTCTCCGCTGGAGAGACAATACAATAAGCGGTTAGAATAAAGACCATCGGCAGGTATGACAGTTTAGAGCGATACTTTGGAGCAATGGGGCGAATTCAAGTCTTTCTCTTGCTGTCGATAATTCACGGTCGGAGAATATTGGTCGGCGCGCGTTCTCCGGATCAATCTCTCTAATCTGGGCTTTCCAAAGTCGCGCGGATTTGGTTCTTCCCGCCTCGTATATCTCTTTGGTCATCGGGACGTCCCTACCTTCAGAGATCAAGCAGACTGGGCGTTTTCTCCGCAGTACCCTCTTCACCAAATTTTCCCTACTCGAAGCTATCAGAAATTTACCTGGCCGGGGAGTCTCAGCCTTGCCTACGCGATCAGACATGTTCGAATGGGTCTTATCGTCAGCAGCAAGCCCAGCGGCTAAGAGTGCTTCTTCAACGGCAAGTTCTTTGTGGGGCTCGGCGAGAGATCCAGTTGCCAAGTTCGCATCGCTCGTCACTTGCATGCCATGAAGAATCTCCTCCATCCCCTGCAAATAACCGACGTTATCAGGGAGATCGACTCCCGGAGAATCTTCGTCCAGGATAAGAAATCTCTCTAGCTTGGCCATCGCGGTTACCTCTGACGGCTGTTCAATCTCTTTTTGCGAATCCGCGGATACCTCCCCCTCCTCAGAAAGAGTAGATAGCGGGGCCGTGGCGACTTTGAGAATAGATGACTTCTTGCTCTCCTTCCCTTTTTGGCGAAGTCTCTTTTCTACCCGATCCTCGACGGTCGGGCCGGATCGACGTTTTCTTTTCTCCAGAGTAAACCCGCTCATTCCCAACCCAGTTTTTAGCTTGTCCGCCGCGGTCAGAGCGGCTTTCATTGCTTTCTCGTGGGCATCAGTAAGGCTATCGGCCGACGAAGGCAATTCGCCGTCTTGGTTGCGTGGGGTGATGCTTGTGATGTTGACGTCAGGAGTAATGGCGGTCTCAGGAGTGGCAGTTAGGTCGATTTTTACCCCGTCTATACCGCTCACCTCACTCGGTTTTTCGGCTAGATCGGTTGAGGAGGTAGAGGCAGCGACAGTTTTCTCTGTCAATATGTCGGGCGAACTGGATATTTTGTCCTCTTTTTCCTGAGCAAGCGGTTTCGCTTTCGAACCGGATTTCCTGTACACGTCTCCCAGCAAACTTTTCATCGGCATAGCGACAAGCGAAGGGGTAACCGCAGTTCAAGCAATCTCCCAGAGAACATCAGAAACTCTCTTTCCAGCGATATTTATAGCTCTGAGGCGCATTAAACAGAATATCGGTCTGGCGGATAAAGCTAACATTTCCGAATTTCTCTAACATTCGCAAATGTGCGGGGATAATGTTTACCCAGAAGACCGCTACCCTGTTTCTCCCCTAACCGCGTAACCGCGCGACTGAGGAATAATCTGCAAGCTGTTCTTTCCGTCTGAAAGCTGCCGGTCTCTCTATTCAAGACTGCATAATCGTGCGGTTAATAGCTTGCTTTGTCTCTTCGGCTATGCATCCCGTCACCGCTGCCCGCTCTCCTGTCCCCCGGGCAGCCGGTGATTCTAGCGCCTGCCCGCTCGGGCAGGCCCCGAGCTTATAAATAGGCATGAACAGTACTCTCTAGGCATCGCGAATCGAATCCTCAAGCTCTCCGTCTGTGGCAGCGGTCTCGAATCCTTTGCCGAGTGAGTTACTGTCCGATCGGGTTTTCCTTGGTAACCGTTGTAATCGTCTCATTTATGGCAATCGCAAAGCCCGTCGCAGGAGTGGTTTTAGCCGCGACGGGCGAATTCTGTTGTCGCCGCTTCCCGCGGCCCTCTTCTCCTTTTTCCATTTTCTCATCTAACCGCTAGTAACCGACAACTCGCAGTCCATTCTTTATCGTTTTCTCTCTTGCAGGTTCTCTAACGACCAAGAGACATTCTCGGCACGAACAGTCCACAGGCCATACACCCTAAAAAAATAGAAAAAGAAATAAATATAATTAAAACAATGGGGGGGGGGGGAATTTTTGTTGTTTTTAAGTAGTTTTTTTAAGAGTTAAAATATATTTTCTTTTCTTTTTTTGAAAAAAAGTAAAAATAATAGTATCCCAGATTCGAAATAACAACGCCAAAAAGACTCCCCGACAACGGCACCAAAAACTTGTAGGCCCGCGAGCAGACTCTTATTTAGGTGATTGGTTCGATGAGTCGACCATCGTGGACTTGCTAAAAAGCGAGTTTTTAATGAAAGGAGGCAAGTGCACCTATCGCATGTAGTACTCGATATTCGGGAGAATACCGTGATCGTATTGTTCTCGGGGTCGGGTTGATTATTCCTACTCCTCCAGGAGGACTATTATTTTACTAAAAATAAGGTGGATTTTTGTTTGTCACTAAAAACAGAAATAAAAAGAAGGCTGGAAATTACTTAGATTATTCGATGACGGGTTAAAGCTCAGCATTGAATCAGATTAAGACTAAACTTTTAATAATTATTGAACTTAATTTTCAAATTAATAAAAGGCAACTTGGCTGTGGAGGTTCAAGAAATATCAGCACACCTATCTCTAGGTAATATCGCTCACCTGAACATTAAGACTATTCGACCGAGCGCTAGTCCGACGAAGGATTCCTCTTAATTCCCGCTTTACCCTAAGAACCCCTCTATTGGGTGGGGAACCCAATACGGTAGAACTACGCTTCTGCTCTCTCGAGGGTATGTACACAATTCTATTTACCCAAGGGGTATCAGTCCATATGCACGGCCTCTCGGCTAGCTAGTGTATGGATAACGGAAATAGAGCTCACATATCGATATGTGGTCCTACGTGTCATTAAACCGGGGCAAACCTTAAGTCCTAAAATTAAAGTGAAAATAAAGAACTTTAATTATTTCAAATCATTTTATATGTCCCAATGCTCTTCGATGCCAAGGGCTAAAAATGATTATTCACTCATCGGTATGGGGACGACTTTATAGTCTTGATGAGGCGCGAGTTCGAGACTAAATGCTAAAGGATTATAAAAAGTAGACATAAAATAACAAACATTTAGAAAAAAATGAAAAGCTAACTAAAACGAGAACTCACGCACACTTCAAAATGATAAATAAAATAAAATAAAGACAAGTCCTACTCGAATGAGTAGGCGGGGAATGAAAACAAGCCGTTTAAATCTTTACGAGTAGGCAGAAATAAATGCATGTACAAGTTCTACTCAAATTAGTAGACAGTAAATGACAATTCCTACTCGAATGAGTAGGCGGGAAATGAAAACACGTCATTTAACTCTTAACGAGTAGGCGGAAATAAATGAGCACGCACACACACACACTCTATATGAATTGAAAGAAAGCAATAAGATTTACCCCTACACACACACACACACTCTACATGATAGAAAGAAAGCGATAAAATAAAGCATGAAAATTTATCTCCTACACTCACACACTCTACATATTTGAATAAAACATGAAAATTTATCTCCTACACTCACACACTCTACATATTTGAATAAAGCATGAAAATGTTATTCTCATAAACTCACACACACAACATGGAATTTAAAAGAGCAAAATGAAAACTTAACTCATACACTAACACACACACAAATGAAAAATAAAACAAAAAAGGGAAGCTATCTAAAAATTAAAACAACAACATTTCTATTCTTAAACTTTACAAAAAAACACATATGAAGAACAAATAAAAATTAAATGAGCAAAAGTTTTTCAAAATAAAGCGAAAATCAAAGGTTCTCAAAAATTAAAATTATAACCTTTTCATTCTTAAGAGTTCATAAAAGTGATAAAAAAGTTGAAATAAAATTTAAAAGAACAAAAAGGTTTTACAATCCTAAAAAAAAGCTAAGTAAAAAAAATCAAAAACACTTTAAAACCTCTTTTATAAATTCATAAGAATGAAAATAAAAACTCTAAAAAATGGACATGGAGAAAAAGAGAAAAACCTAACACAATATTTCATTTAGAAATAAAATCTATACCATAACCTAACATGGAGACAAACTAAAAAAACATAAAAACTAAACAAGTTACACTCATACACACACACACACACACACACTTTTCATAAAGAGAAATACTAAGAAATACAAAGGGATAAAATGAAGAAGAAAGTGGGAACATAAGTTCATTCCAAAGTCATTTAAGAAGAGAAAAACTAACATATTTTAATGATTAAAATGAACTATTACAAAGCTAATACAAACATAAAAAGAGAGGGGGAAACAATTCTCCTTACATGGCAATGGAATACACCAAGCATCCCACAAAACACACTAAAATGGCTCAAAAAAGTGAACCCTTGGTCATTACAAAAAATTTTTATTTATATACAAAAAGTTCGGGTCGACACGGGCGTGTCGGTCAGCGTGACACGAGCGTGTCAAAACTGGTGTGTTGGAGAAGTCAAAATTCGGTGACTTACCGATTTCTGTGGGAAGCTGGAGCGGACACGTGTCGAACACGGGCATGTCGGGGGACGTGTCGAGGGTCGTGTCAGGACAACTGGGTGGAGGAAGACAATTTGAACTTTGCTGGATGGAGGCATTAAGTGTCGAGTTGATGGAGTTGAGTGGCGTTGAGTCGCTCTGAGAGGTGAACAGTGAAAGCGTTGAGTGTTGAGTTGATGGCATTGAGGGGCGTGACACGGGCGTGTCGAGTCTTCGGACACGAGCATGTCCTGATCTGGTTGATGAAGGCCGAACGTCGAACGACGGGTTGAGGTCAACGATCGTCGAGGGTGTGACACAGGCGTGTCAGGTTGAGTGATACGGGCGTGTTAGGTTATTTTTTTTACAATTTTCTGAAAAATTTCAGAAATCAAAATTAAAGCTAAGTAAGGTAAATATTTACAAAAAGAAACATATTTATAAACAAAAATAACTAAAAACTATAAACAAGAACTAAAACGATATAAATAAAGTACTAGAATATTCGTATATTTACAACTTATCACACTTGAAGAGTATTCATTTTACTGAAGAACAATTCCATTTGTAAGATTAAAAATAACCTGCAACAAAATGAGGAGCAACTGAAGCTATACCAGGTTTAACATACCCAACTAAAACTTGAAGGTGTTAAACTTTGCTTCATCTAGTGGCTTAGTGAAGATGTCAGCCACTTGCTTGTCAGTTGGGACAAACTCAAGGTTGATATCTTCACATTCCACATGCTCCCTAATGAAATAATATCTGATTTCAATGTGCTTAGTCCTACTATGGGAGAAAGGATTCCTAGCAATTGAAATAACACTAGTAGAATCAAAAAATAGAGGACATCTACTTATCTGAAGGTGTCCTAGAGCTGATGCTGGATCTATAGCAATTGAGCACAACAGCTACCTGCTGAGATGTACTCTGACTCTACAGTTGAAATTGCAACACTAGTTTGCTTCTTGCTACTCCATGAAACCAGTCTTCCACCTAGGAATTGACAGGAGCTAGAAGTGCTCTTCCTGTCCTCTTTGCAGCCTGCAAAGTCTGCATATGAATAACCAGTTAGTTCAAACTCCCCATTCCTAGGGTACCATAGGCCAAGATCTAGTGTGCCCTTAAGATACCTCAGAATTCTCTTTGCAGTAGAGTAATGAGATTCTTTCGGGCAAGCCAGATACCTAGCACAAACACATGTAACATACATGATGTATGACCTACTTGCAGTTAGATAGAGAAGGGAACCAAATATCCCCCTATACAAAGTATCATCAATAGGTTTCCCTACCTCATCTTTGCATATGGACATACTTGACCCCATGGGAGTTCTCATGGTAGAGGAATTCTCCATACTAAATTTATTTATTATCTCCCTAGTGAACTTAGACTGGGATATGGACAAGCCATCATTAGTCTGTCTTACTTTGAGACCCAAGAAGAACTTATGTTCACCCATATTGCTCATCTCAAACTTCCCCTATATAAGTTTGGCAAACTTTTTGTAGAGGTTGTCATCAGTAGATCCAAAGATAATGCCATCTACATAGATCTGAACTAGGATGATCTTGCTCTTAGATTCCCTTAGGAATAGGGTCTTATCTATCTTCCCCTTGAGAATTTATTCTCAATGAGGAAGCTATAGAAAGTCTCATACCAAGCTCTAGGGGCTTGCTTTAGCCCATATAGAGCTTTCCTAAGTCTATAAATAAAATCAGGTGAGTTAGAAACTTTAAAACCTTGAGGCTGCTTAACATAGACTTCTTCTTTTAAGTCACCATTCAGGAAGGTTGACTTCACATCCATCTGGTAGACCTTGAATTCCTTGTGTGCAACATATGCAAAGAACAATCTTATGGCATCCAACCTTGCTACAGGGGCAAAGGTTTGATAAAAATCTATGCCTTCTTCCTACATGTACCCCTTAGCTACTAATCTTGCTTTATTCTCGATTATAATGCCATTTTCATCAAGTTTGTTTCTGTAAATCCACTTGACTCCAATGACATTATGTCTATGAGGTTTGTGAAGCAACTTCCAAACATTGCATCTTTTGAACTGGTTCAGTTCCTCTTGCATAGACACTATCCAGAATTGATCTATGTTGGCCTCTTCAAACTTCTTTGGTTCTACTCGTGACAGGAAGCTTGCATACATAGCAGTATTAAGACTTCTACTTCTTGTCACTACTCCATGGCTTGGTTCACCAATAATTTGGTGAACAAGATGGTATCTTAAGTGCCTAATTGCTGGGGGTAATCTTCTTTCAACAATAGCTTCAGGAACATCCTTTTGCTGATCATTCTCTATTCTAAGTGTGTCTGATAGACCTTCTGGAGTATCAACTTCATCTTGGACAACTGCTTTTGCTTCCTTGATGGTCAGATTGTCCTTCTATTTTGTACCTACAGTATTGGAAGAGGAGCTTGGCAGTTCCCTGTTAATCATGCTAGACTCATCAAAGACTACATGCTCAGACTCTTCTACAACTTGGCTTTTCAAGTTGTATACCCTATAGGCTTTACTATGATTGCTATATCCAACAAAAATCTCATCAAAGGACTTGGTAGCAAACTTAGTCAAATAGGACTTTCCATTATGTAGCACATAATACTTACTACCAAAGATTCTGAGATAGCCCAAATTTGGTTTTTTGCCCTTCAAGATCTCATATGGAGTCATCTTGTGGCTTTTGGTGATAGAGGCCCTGTTGAGAACATGACATGTAATATTTACTACCTCAGCGCAGAAATATTCTGGGAGATATGTATCACACAACATGGCTCTTCCAGCCTCTATGAGAGTTATATTTTTCCTCTCAACAATCCCATTTTACTGGGAAGTTCTAGGAGAAGAAAAATCTTTTTGAATCCCTTGATCTTCACATAACTATGTTATGCCTTCAGACTGGAGTTCAGTTCCATGGTCACTTCGAATTTTGACCACAGAACTGTTAAACTCATTCTGAACTAGCTTGAAAAACTTGATGAAGTTGTCAAGGGTCTCATTCTTTTTCTATAGAAAGAACACCCAAGTAAACTTGGAATTGTCATCAACCACAACAAGGGTGTAAACATTCCTACCTAGACTATGAACAAGCATAAAACCAAATAGGTCCATATGTAAGAGGTGTAAGCACCTCACAAAGTCTTTGAAACTAGTGCTCTTAAAGGAAGCTTTGGTCTGCTTGCCCTTTTGGCAAGCTGAGCAAATGCTATCCTTGGTGCATTTCACATTTGGACCATTCTTAACAAACTCTTGACTAAAGAACTTGTCAATAGTCTTGTAATTCAAGTGAGCTAGTATCTTATGCCACTGGACACAATATGAGAATTTTTCATTTGCTACAAGACAAATAGGAGAGCCTGAGTCTAGACCTAGAAAGTTTAAGCAGTAAACATTTCCACTCCTAGTGCCTGTCAATATGACCTCTTGGTCACTTGATCTCCTAATCAGACACTCATCCTTATGGAAGACAATGACATAGCCAAGATCAGAGAGTTGGCTTATGTATATAAGGTTGTGTTGCAACCCTTCAACATAACAACCTTAGGATGGTGATTATGCCATTGGTGATCTTACCATAGCTTCTTGTTACCCCTCTATTAGAACTACCAAAGATAACCTTGGGTCCATTTTTCACTGGGGTGTACTCCTTCAAGTTGCTCCTTATCCCAGTCATGTGCCTGGAACACCACTATCCAAGTACCGTATAGGGGTATGACCACTTGGACTAACCTGCAATATACAGTTTACTTTACCTTAGGACCCCAATATCTATTGGGTCCTAGGTGCATATTAGTCTAAAACTGAACATATCCACCAACAAGTTTTATGACTGGTGGACTAACTCTGGTCCTGGCCACATTAGGATTATGCCAGCAGTCAATGACATAATGGTCTACCTTGCCACAGTACCAACAATCATGTATGTTGTATCTTCTTTTCTGTGTAGGCCCTATAGCTGGAATATTGACTGCAATCTTGATAGTAGGAAGATGTGTAACTGCAATTTTCTGATTCCTTTTAGCATGGATTTGACTGAAGGTTAGTCTGCTTATTGGATTGTGTGGCCTGTTTTGAATCCCATCAGCAACACATTTCTTTTCAAACAGTGTGCTCTTGATAGCATCAGAAACAGCCATATCAGGCAAGATGACAGACTGGCCCTTAGTCAGATTCTGTACTGTTTTGTTCTGAAAATTAGTTGCAGCCACTTTTTTGAGAGGGAGGGCTGTATCATCAAAAACAAATGGTCCATAATGGGCCATTTGAATTTCTTCATGGGTAGCCTTGAAGGCACTTACCCTGCTATACCTTACACAATGGCTGAGAACATCTTTTGTTCTACTTGTGGAAGCACCATTCATATAGTGACCATAAATACTTTCCTGGTCATATCTATTTGAAGGGAATATAACACTCTTGAATGGTATATGTGGCCTAGATGCTATAAGCACAACTAGAACTTTCCCTTTCCCTTTGGGATGGTCAGGTCTTGTGTTACCCTTAAAGCCCAACCCTTTCTTACCATTCTGTGAGGAGAAGGAGTCTATCAAGGGCAACACTGTATTCAAATGAGAGAAACTGGCCACAATACCTTTCTCCCTCTGGAGCTTTTCCTCAAGATCTCTAATGAGACTATTTTTGCTCTTGATAGTCTCCATCTAGATGCCTGACAGGGTTTTCAATTGACTGAGTTCCCTCATTGTCTGATTCAGAATAGAAGTTGTTTCAGCTAGCTGAGCAGCAGCAGGCTGAAGAGACAAAATCTCGTTAACCTGCTTCTTAGTGAACTTTTTGCACTTCTTAAAGGCATCCAAAAGTTTGCTATATTTGTCAATTAGTTGATTGACATCACCTTCTTAGCCAGAATCATTTTCACTATTAGGTGAAGAGGCTTCTTTACAGGGACTTGTCTCAAACCTAGACACAGAACTGGATGGGAATGTACCTTACTTTGATGAGTCACTGTCTGATAGTGTTAGAGGGTCCTTGATTCCTATCCTTACTGGATGATAGACTTCTCATGTTGTAATAACATTATCTTTAACAGCAACAACAACTAGCCCAATATATGCTTCCTCTTCTTCAGACTCAGATGATGACGAGTCTGTCTAGCTCTTTTCTTTCTTAGCCACAAAGGACTTTTCTTTCTTTCCCTTATGCTTTTGGTGAGATTTCTTCTCACTATCCTCCCTTCTCTTCACTGGGCAATCAGCAGTGACATGCCCTGGCTTGCTGCAGCAGTAACAAATAATATTAGTGGAATTCTATTTACTGGGTTTAGATCCATACCTATCCTCCTTGGAGAATTTCTTCCAGTGATGTGCTGAGGAGGAGGGTCTGCTCTTCCAGTGCTTCTTCTTTATCAGCCTATGGAGCAACATGGAGAAGACAACAAAGTCCTCATCAGACATGATGCTGTCTAATGCTTCTGATTCAGAACAGTGAGAATCTACTGGGCTTCTAGGAGGAGAAGGGGTCTTTA
This sequence comes from Platanthera zijinensis, assembly GCA_039513925.1. NCBI lineage: Eukaryota > Viridiplantae > Streptophyta > Magnoliopsida > Asparagales > Orchidaceae > Platanthera > Platanthera zijinensis. The sequence goes on from CM077083.1 coordinate 45,610,300, forward strand.
TCCTAATTTTCCTTGTGGCTTCAGCTTTGAAGGCCACAGACTTCTCTTTGGCCTGAGACTTGTAGATGGTATCTTCTTCTTTCATGACAGTTAGCTGCATCTCATATGAGAGCAGTTTTCCAAATAGGGTGTTGGATGGAGTGTCACCCAGCTTGGACACTTCTCTGATGGCACATATTTTTGTGTCCCAGTCTCTGGTGAGAGACCTAAGGAACTTATCAATTAGTTCATAATGACTAAAGATCCTTCCATAGGTCCTTAGTTCATTAACAATCATAAAGAATTTTTCATAGTAGGTGGCTATGTCTTTTCCCTTGGACTGTCTGAAGCTTCATACTACTAGCTAGTTGAGCATGGACTTTCTATCATCCCTGACCTCCTCTGTGCCTTCCATGTAGATCACTAGAGTGTACCACATTTTCTTTGCATTTGTGCAGTGAATCAGATTCTGAAGGGTAGAATCATCAATTGCACTAACAATGATGTTTTGAGCCCTCTTGTCCATGGTGGCAAGAATGACTTCATCCTTTGTCATCTCAGCATAAGTCTTTGGTGTCTGGATATTTGCATCCAAAACAAACACTTTCATGGGGATGAAAGATCCTTCCTTAACTGTTATAAAGATTCTAGGGTCAGCTGCTTCCATGAATAGCCTAACCCTTTCCTTCCAGATGCCAAATCCCTCCTTCCTGCAGATAGAAAGCTTCATGGCACTCAGCTCCTTATAGTTCACTCTTGAACCCATAAGGATAGTCAGTAGCTACCTTGGAAGATCACTCAGATTGTTAGAGCTTTTTTGATTAACCTCCCTCTGATACCACTTGAAAGTCTTTGCTTTCAAGGTAGCTTAAAACCTAGGGGGTGAATAGGTTGTTTCTTTGTTATTATTAGATTTTAATTTTCTTTTCCTTAGTTCTTAGTGTGTTGGCAGTAAATAGCTTTCAAGTACCTGCACACAAAAAACAAAATAGAAAAATACACATAGATTTATAGTGGTTCCCTAACTTTTGGGTACATCCACTCTCCTCCCACCTTGCCAAATTCATGTTAGTCAAGGCACTTCTCCAAACCACTTCTCCAAAAATATTATACCTCAAATCCCTTAGGACCTCTCAGTCTCCTTCAAAACTTACACTCAGCCATAAGGGCCTATACCTCAGTGATCAACAGATCACCTACCTCAGGCTAAAGGCCCTACACTCAGGCTGGAAGGACAACCCTACCTAAGATCAACTTGGGATCCTACCTCAGAGAGTATTCCTCTCCTATAGCTTAGTGATCAATTGACCACCTACCTTAGATCCAAACTTGATCCTACAGCTCAGGCATATTTTCCCTATCTCAAGCTCAGAGAGCCCTACAACTCAGATCCAAAAGGATCCTACGGGAGTGAAATAGATTTATATTTATCACAGAGAAATTTCTCTGTGATAACCCCTAAAGCTGAGTTATCTCAACTCTAACTCTCTTTACGGCTACAAGGATCTTGAGCCGGAAGTAACTATCAGTAAACTGCTCTGCCTCTTCTTCCTTCCTAGGACAGAATCAGCTAATTTTGTTCTCTCTTCTTCTCAGCTTCAGAAATAGATCTTCAGATTTGATTTTGCTGAACTGAGAGGCAACTTGATTTGCAGAAACTTGCTCTCTGTTTTTGCTTCTCCCTCAAGAAGGAATACCTTCTAAACTTTCTGGTGCAGGTGAAGATGGCACCAGGAAACTGAACTTTTGGTTCTTGCAAGAAGACCTAAAGCTTTTTCTCTGCAGCAATGGAGAGGAAGATGAAGTCCAGCCACAAATTTTTTAATCAGTAAAACCCTAAAAGTAATTTATGTCTTGGCCGATCTCTTCCTTTTGTAGTTTGCCGATCAACGACCCTCATAAATTAGTGCGGCCCACCTACAGCTTCAAGATGCACCTTGCTTTAACGGAAGAAGACGTACAGTAGCTTCTCTGCATAATTTGTCGTGTTCTGTAGCTTCTCCGTACTTGATTTGAAATTAGTTGACTTTGTCGATTTTGCTGACGTCAGCACCCGTGGACTTATCCAAAATCGAGCATCATTAGAATAGGCATTGAGTGAATGAGCTTCACTCAACGCCAAAACACTTAGATAGAATTCTGTCTATCTAGACGTTGACAGAATTGAGTGAGTAAGCCTCACTCATTGTCTTTTGCCTTAGCTAATTCATCAGCCTTTTTTGCATGCTTGGAATTGAGAGCATTGAGTGACCATGCCTCACTCAGCGCCTTATGCCTTAGCCATGCTTTCTGTAATTTAGGAGTTTAGAGCGTTGAGTGACCACACCTCACTAAATGCCTTATGCCTTAGTCATTTTCCTGCTTCTTCAACATCTTAAGCGTTGAGAGCATTGAGTGAGCACGCCTCACTCAATGCCTTTTGCTTTAGCCAGATTTTATGAATCATGGCATTGAGAGCGTTGAGTGTGCATGCCTCACTCAACACTTTTTGCCTTAGCCGGATTTTTCTCCACCTTAGCATTGAGAGAGTAAGCTCCTCTCAACGCATTGGACTTAGCAAAATTTCTGTGTCTGAAAATATAGGTTCTGACTGAATGAGATACAGTCAATGATTTATCACATGGGATTGAGTGAGCTTGCCTCACCCAATGCCTGTGAACTTAGTCAAATTTCAGCACAAATTTTATGTGGCTTTGACTCACTGAGATTGTCTCACAGCCTTCTATCACATGGCATTGAGTGAGCTATCCTCACTCAATGCTTATAGACTTAGACGGATTTGCAGTCTATCTTCTTTGTCTTATCCTATCTCACAGCTTTTTTGTTATAAGGCATTGAGTGAGTAGACTTCACTCAATGCCTGTGTACTTAGCCACTTTCTTAGCTTGCCACTACTTTGGCTTTGATTGTATAGGCTCCACTCAGCGCTATAAGTCATCTAGCGTTGAGTGAGTAATCTTCACTCAATGCCTGTGGACTTAGACAAATTTCTTTCTATCCATACCTTAGGTAAGTGTTTACCTGATGAAAATCATCTAAGTTGTCTACCCAAAGCACCTAGCGGGGGGGGGGGGGGGGGGGGTTAATAGGTGAGTTGTGCTACTTTTTACGGAATAAAAACTTTAGCGATCTAAGCACAAGAAATAAACAAGCATTCACAGAGGACACCAAGAATTATAGTGGTTCCCCAATCTTAGGTACGTCCACTTTCCACTCACCAATCTAGCAAAGCACTAAACTCGGCTACTCCACTAATCTCAGATCAAAATGATCCTACCACTCGGAACAACGTTCCTACAATCTTGATCCAAAACAGGATCTACACTCGGAAGATAAAAACTTCCTACAATTCGGAGAACAAATCTCCTACACTCAGAGAAAAATCTCCAACAAGATTTAAAAGAGATTTTACAATGCAAACTGAAATTTTCTCAGATCTGAAAATCTTCCCTAGGTCTTCTTTCTTGGATTTGCGGCTCTTTCAAAATATGTAGAAAAGACTCGGATCGATCTTTTTTTGAGAAGCTTTGACTCACACGATCAAGGAGTAGATGGAGAATGATTAATCCCTTGATCTGCAAGTCTCTGGATCGAAAGTTGCCTTGTAGATCTTGAACGAGAGCGGTGACTTTCTGTAGACGATGATGAATGGTTGACCGATCCAGAACTTAGATAATACACGCTTAGGGTTTGTCATAATGATATGACCTTTTATAAGATCTCTCTAACGGTAATAATCGTCATTATTGAGGGCCACGTGGACTAGTCACATCACGACATTCATAAATTAGATCCAACAGAACTTAAGAATTTTTTCTGAAAAATAGTTCAGCATTACTCGAGTGAGATGTATACTACTCGAGTGAATGAACTGGCTCTCGAGTGAAAAACTTTGACTACTCGAGAGGAGGCAATTCTGGAAATTCTGGATGTAGGAGTAAATCACTCGAGTGGTTATTGGATCACTCGAGTGCTATACTTACTTCTTGAGAGGTAGACTGAACTTATCGAGAGCTTGGACTTGGAGAAAATTCTTGATAGGAATCTGATCACTCGAGTGCTGAAGCTGAACTACTCGAGTGCTAGTCGAACTACTCAATTACAAAGAAGTGCCACTCGAGTGGTCTTAGAATTTTCTCAAGAACTAAGTTCTGTTACTCGACTTGATCACTTCAACTACTCGAGTACTCAGCTAGACTACTCGAGTACTTGACTTAGAAAATTTTCTGAGACATAAATAACATCACTCGAGAATGAGAGCAGATCTACTCGAGTACTAGACTTGGTTTCTCGAGTGCAAGATAAGAACTACTCGAGAACCACTTCCATACTCGAAATGTAGACTGGATCTACTTGAGTGCTGCTAAGTATTCTACTCGAGTACAAAAAAGGACTACTCGAGTACAACACTTAGAATTTTATGAGCTTTATGGATTTTGACTTCTTCATCCCAAACAGCATCAAGTCTTCATCCATTAGTCCATGTGCTTGAAAATGAAGTGTATCCCAATAGAGAGGCTACACATGAGTCAACACCATGGATCACATAATGAGGAATTACATTGTATGGTCCTGTGTTTGATGACCCACTGTAGACTGACATTGGTCTACACTTAGCAATAAGTCCTGAAAACACATAACTAGAATAGGAAATCAAATATAACCTAATTCATCTTAGTTCATGGCTGATTTTGTACAAATCTGGATTAACGTGGATACAATACCCAACAATCTCTCCCTATTTGTAGAAGTCAGAATCCTCCACACTAAGGTGAAATATACCAAAATAGAAAGAACTAGATATTAAAGGTAATCACAGAATAAAATGCATGAAACTGATAAATAAAGAGATAATCATCAAAACTAAAGATTATATAATTAGAATTGTTTCTAAATTTCATTTCTACATGGATTCAGTCCTCAATCTCATAACTCATAATCATTCCTAGCTTTGATGATGTTGTTGTTATTGTTGTTGTTGCTTCCTGTCCTTCTTCTTCTGCTATCTTCTCTGATAACTGAAGGGCTTGGGGTAATACTTCGGAGGTCTAGGAGGAGCATTGAGATTGTTCCTCCCATATTCTCTGTCATAGATTCTCCTTTTAGTCAATGATTTCTCATATAATTCCCATTTAGAGAAAGCTGTAATGAAGATTTCTGTTTTAATTATTGTCCATGCCAAGCTTCAGTGTATCAAGTATCAAGGCTTTGGAAGTTGGACTCCATATCTCAGCAAACTCCTGAGCTTTTCTCTTCTCTGCCTCTAGATTTGGAATTGATCTACTAGTAGAAGCTCCCTCTCCATACTTTCTTCTTTTAGGTATCTGATTTTTTGGTAAATCTTTAGGGAAGTCAGATTCCCAAACCTGAGAGTCAGATTCTGGAGGTTGAGTTTCATCTTTAGGCCTAGGAGAAAAGGTGGGCATTTGAGCTGGCTGGCCTTCAGCAAGTGGATTCAGATGGTGAGGAATAATATTTGGATCAGCTTGGAATTTTGGGAAAATCTGATTATGCATCCATACAGCAGTATCATAAGTACTGAACTTCACTGACTGAATTTGAGCTAGCACATCTTTATTAATTTCCTTCATTTTTTCAGTCCAAAGGGTCTTGACATTTGTGTCATATTTTTCCACTTGTTCTTTCACTATGCCATCCCCCTTTCTGATTTCTACACATAGTTTCTCTATAGTTTCATCTCTGAAGGTGCCCACTTCTTCACGGATCTTCATGACATGCTCTTGGGATTTATTTTCAAATTCAATTTGATTGTTTGCAAGAGTGACAGATTGGTTCATGACCTCACCAACACTTGTAATAGTGTGATCCAAGGCTTTGCCACCTATTTGGAAAAGGTGCTTCAACTGATCTATATTATGTTGGATTTCAGCAAATTCTCGGCTCATTTCTTTTTCCAAATCAGAAAGTTTATCTTGCACAGCTTTAAGAGAATCATCAAAATGCTTTCTTTATTCTAGCAACAGTTGTTCAATCTTACCAAGAATATCAGAAGTAGCTGGTGGAGCAGTAGCTGGAGGAGCAGGGGCAGTCCATGGAGCAATTTCTTAAACTACTACTAAGCTCTGAGCTATTGTAGTATTAACTAAGACATCTTCTTCCTCACTAGTGAAGGTGGGAAGATAAAAATACAATCTCCTCAAAGGAGCTTCAGCATGTTCTGGAGATGGTTCATTTTCATCTGAAAACAAAATTGTCTCTTGTTCTTCTTCAGCAGCTGGGGATGGATCAAAGGGTGACTTTGGAGATGGTGCAGGAGATGTAGATGGCGCTGGAGTGGCTTCTTTGGATGGTACTTTAACATTTTCTTGATGGAGGGGAGGTAGAGGATAATCTGAGATGAGTTCCTCAATCATTTTATTGATATCATCAAAGGTGGAGAGGATTGTTTCTTGTACCTGGGCATCTATTTGAAGATTTTCTGAAGTGGTTGGCTGGATGGAAGTATCTGGAGGAGGAGTAAGAAATCTGTCTTGCTGCATAGAGGAGGTAGGCTCCCCCTCAGCTGCTGCACCAGATGTGCCAACAAGATGATGGAGAGGGGGAGATGGGATCCTTTCCTTTGAAGCAGGGTGCTCATGGGCTTTAGTTGTCTGGGATGGATTCTGTAATTTCAACACCCATCTCTGAATGGAGGAAATAGAGACTTTCTTCATATGGTGGATGGTAGTGCCTTTGGAGAGATCAAATACTGTAGGATTAATTTCATGCAACATTACAGAAATAATCCTTACATAACTTGGAGCCTTAATGCTCTCCCTGATTTTATCCAATATCAACATACCAAATTGGAATCTTTTCCTGCAGATGATTGCTGTAATCATCTAGAAGAGGTCTGTAGAAATTTAATTGATAGAGGAGGTTTTGCACAATAAAACCTTTCCAAAAATATCAACCAAAAGTTTGCCTTCAGCATTTAGGTCTAGACGACGGATATTCCTGATAACTTCAGATATACCATAGAAACTATAAGCTCTATCATAATCTTCATTTGTGATGTCATCTTCCTCATATACTACAGGCATATTCAGAAGTTTAGAAACAGAGGTCTTGGTGAGTTTTACCTTGATTCCCTTAACATTAGACTTCAAAACTTTTACGTTTCCCTTTACTCTGATGTTCTTGAAGAATTCTTCAACCTCTAAAAATAGAATCTTGCACGGCTGTTGAAGAACGAAAGTCAGACCTGTGGTGTTGAGAAGAATCAACAAATTCTTGAAATCGTCTGAGAGCTCTGCGATTTCGACGACCACTAACTCACTGCCCACCCCTATCTTCGACGGCGACGCTATTATCTTCACTGAACTGCGAGAGATTGATCGAAACTTGAAGAAAGACAGCAGCGTGCTCTATAGAAGCAGCGGAAGGCAAAGAGTCTTTCGAGAGAGAGAAGGATTGAACTCAAGTAGATTCTTGAAATACGAAATTTTCTATTTATATAACCCTAGTAATGATGATTAGGGGTCTAATTAATCTTAAATATACCTTAGTTAGTGGCGGAAGAGACGCGGTTTTCGAAATTGAAAATTTTGAAATGGGATGAAAACTGACAGGTCATTTCTCGAGTGGAACTTCAGTACTCGAGTGGTGGAATGGAGGTACTCGAGAAGTGGTATGACGGTACTGAAGTGGTCTAAGTCTACTTCTTAAGATGAAGTATAGTACTCGAGTGATTGCACTCGAATGACTTACTTAGTTCTCGAAAAGTAAGAAAGGTACTCGAGTAGTCAAGTTGGAGTTCTCGAGTAGTCATTCTTTAACTCGAGAAATGAAGTCCACTTAGAGAAATTTCTAACCTTTTTGATTGATCCTTGATTTCTGAACTATGAAAAGATTCCATCTTGTCTATCCTTCTTTATTGAGCATACCAAGCTCAGTTTTGAAGAAATTGAACTTGGTCTCGTCCAGCGGCTTCGCGAAAATGTCTGCAATTTGCTTGTTTGTTGGAACATACTGCAAATCTATGTCCTCATGCTCCACATGCTCCCGGATGAAATGGTATCTCAGCTCTATGTGCTTTGTCCAGCTGTGAGAGACTAGGTTGTTTGTTATTGCAATTGCACTAGAGGAGTCGCAAAACAGAGGGATGACTTTGACTGGCATGTTGTAGTCTTTCAGCTGATTCTTTAGCCAAAACTATTGTGCACAACAACTGCCGGCAGAAATTTATTCTGACTCGACCGTTGAGATTGCGACATAATTTTGCTGTTTGCTACTCTAGGAAATGAGCCTTCTTCCTAGGAATTAGCAAGTCCTAGAAGTGCTCTTCCTGTCATCTTTACTACCTGCAAAATCTGCATCTGAAAAACCAATTAGTTCGCTATCATTACTTGTTGGGTACCATAAGCCAAGATTCGGTGTACCTTTAAGGTATCTCAAAATCTGCTTTGCTGCAGCATAGTGAGATTCCTTACAGTTCACTTGGAATCTAGCACAGACACATGTAAAGAACATTATGTCTTGTCTACTTGCAGTAAGGTAAAGCAAGGATCCAATTATGCTTCTGTACTTGATTTCATCAAAAGGTTTCACTTTCTCATCCTTGTCCAGAGACGTAGCTAAACCCATTTGAGTCCTCATAGAGGTTGCATTTACCATTCCGAATTTCTTAATCAACTCCTTGGTGAACTTAGTCTACGAGATGAAAATTCCATCTTCAGATTATTTCACCTGAAGTCCTAAGAAATACTTCAGCTCTCTCATACTGCTCATTTCAAACTTCCCTTGCATAAGTTTAGAAAACTCCATGCAGAGGTTGTCGTCTGTAGAGCCAAAAATAATATCGTTGACATAGATTTGCACTAGCAAAATCTTGCCTTTTATTTCCCTAAGAAATAATGTCTTATATATCTTTCTCCTTGTGAACTTGTTCTCAAGAAGAAAGCTAGACAGCGTCTCATACCAAGCTCGAGGAGCTTGTTTGCAACCATATAAAGCTTTAGATAAAAGATAGACATAATTAGGAAAGTTAGAATCAACGACACCTGGGGGTTGTTCCACATACACTTCTTCCTTTATATCATCATTAAGGAAGGAGAACTTTGCGTCCATCTGATAGACGGTGAAGCCCTTAAGTGCAACATACGCTAGGAACAACCTGATGGCCTCCAGCCTTGCCACTAGAGCATATGTCTGGTCGAAGTCGATTCCTTCTTCTTATCGGTAGCCTTTGGCGACGAGTCAGGCCTTGTTCTTTATGATCGTTCCATTCTCTTCCATCTTGTTCCTGTAGACCCACTTAGTTCTGATGACGTTCTTACCTTTGGGTTTAGGAATAAGTTTCCATACTTGACAATGCTTGAACTGATTTAATTCTTCTTCCATGGCCATAATCCATGATACGTCCGAGTTTGCTTCTTAAAACTTCTTTGGTTCAACCTGCGAGAGAAAACTCAAATATAGATTTTCATTAGTAGTACCTCTACGAGTTCTGACACCATCCCGGGGATCTCTGATGATTTGATCAATTGGGTGATCCTTCAGATGTCTGAGCTCTAGGTTCCTTGCATCTGAAGCTTCTTCAGCCACAGGCTTTACTTCATCAACTTGAATGATTTCTTCATCTTGATCATCAACCTCTTCAATCGGGGTTGGAGTGGTGATCTTGATGAACTTTTCACCTTTCTCTTCAGTCGCCTCATCCAAGTTAAGTTCTTTTAACTTTGAACCTGCATCTTCAATGAACACACTAGAAGAGTTTCTTTGCAGCAAGCTCGTCTCATCAAATACAATATGTATAGATTCGTTTACCACCAGGGTTTTCTTATTAAATACCCTATATGCCTTACTATGGCTACTATATCCTACAAAAATACCTTCAAAACTCTTTTCACTAAATTTAGTAGTATGATACTTACTATTGTTAAGAACGAAGCATTTGCAGCCAAAGATTCTAAAATATGATATAGTCGGTTTCTGCCCTTTAGAAGTTCATAAGGCATCTTATTGTGGTTCTTGTGTATGAGTGCTCGATTTTGCACATTTCATGCAGTGTTGACGGCTTTAGCCCAGAAGTACTCCGGTAGTGAGGCATCACTCAATATAGTCCTGTAGGCCTCTATGAGCATTCTATTCCTTCTCTCAACTACTCCATTTTGTTGCGGAGTATGGGGAGAGGAAAACTCATGAAAGATACCTAGGCTTTCACAAAATTCTGTCATGGCCCCAAAATTGAATTCAGTTCCATTGTCACTTCTGATTTTGACTACAGAGCAGCTGTATTCATTCTGGATCTGCCTAATAAAATTTGTAAAGACATCGAAGGTATCTGACTTGTGTTTCAGAAAGAACACCCACACAAAGCGCGAGTAGTCATCAACAATAGCCAACGTATAATCCTTACCTCCTAAACTTCTAACTTGCAGTGGACCGAACAAGTCCATATGAAGAAGGTGTAAACACCTATTAGAGTCTTTGCCTATAATACTTTTAAAAGTAGCCCTTGTTTGCTTGCCTTTCACACATGCATGACAAGGTCTATCCTTAGCGCACTTAACATTCGGGGAATCACGTACTAAATCCAGAGAAAATAATTTATTAATAGTTTTAAAATTAATATGTGATAATCTCTTGTGCCATTGGTCACCAAGAAACGCACTATCTTTAGCCAAAAGACACACTGGTGTGGAAGAGTCTATATAAATAAAATTTAAACAGAATATATTCCTACTACGAGTGCATGATAAAATCATTTCCAAATTGTCAATGGACTTGATCAAACACTTATCAGCATGAAATTCAACTGTGTATCCTTTATCGTATAGTTGACTTATGCTTATGAGATTGTGTTCCAATCCTTCAACATAAGCTACATCCAAAAAAGATACACTACCGTTAGAAATCATACCATAGCCCTTTGTAATTCCTCGGTAAGAACCTCCAAAGATGACCTTTGGTCCGTTTACGACTGATCAGTAATTCTGGAGATGGCTTCTAGTCTCGGTCATATGCCGAGAGCATCCGCTGTCTAAACACCAAATGGGATTTCTGGTGGCCTTTGGACATACCTGTGATTTCAAATCAGTTTTCCTTAGAAACCCAACTTGCTTGGGTCCTTGGTCTCTAGTTAGCTTGCTCCCCTACATGTATTAGCATTTTGAGCGGTCTTTCTCATATTGTTAATCTGAGGGGTAACATAGTTTCTGGGATTAAACCAGCAATCGATGGCAAAGTGACCAATTCTGCTACAGCACCAACAGTCAAACCTGTTGTATCTTTGCTTAACTCCCTCCTGCTTGACTCTTGGGGAGTCTTGTCTAGCAGGGGCAGTATTCTTAGAGGTAGAAGCTTCATGGTGAAAGCAATCACATGATTTCTTCTTCTTCATCGGCTTTTCAACAATAGGCTTTACTTTTGGAGCCTTCTTGATGTTATGACCATGATCAAAAGGTCCATAGCTCTGAAGAGTGATCTCTTCATAGGGTGCCTTAAAGACACTTTCATGAAAGTTTCAAGGGCGAGTGCATCCTTGGTACCTTGACTTGGGATCTACATAAGTAGGCCTAGTGAAGTGACCGTAGGAGGAGTCAAGATCAAACTTATTAGTAGGAAAGACAACCTTCTTAAATGTAGTCTGATCTTGTGGAGCTTTCCCCTTTTCCTTGGCCAAAGCCTTCTTGGCCGCCTTATTCTTTCGCTGAGCCTTATTTCTCCTAGAGGATTTATTAGGAGCCTCAACATGACCTAAGACAACACCCTTAGTCTGAGCAGAGAACTCAACAATAAGAGGAAGAACTATCTTGGGCTTAGAGAAACCTTCAACGAGTTTCTTTTCGGCTTCAAGTTTCTCTTCCAATCCCTTGATGATTTCTTCTTTCAGATTGAGGTGCTTTAGAGCCTTATTGTACTCATCAACTACAGTATCTAAGTCTTCTCTGAGTGAGTCCATCTTAACGACTTCCTGTCTCAGAGAGCTCTCTATGTCCTTTAGAGACTTAATCTCTTTAGAATGAGTTTTCACGACCTTTCGACATTTGTCGTAAGCCATGATCAACTCCTTATACTGGGCCATGAGTTCAGAATCATTGTTAGAAAAGCTGTCCTCATGATCATGATCAGAGACATCAGATTCAGAGAGGGGTGTATGAGATTTTACCTCCCTAGTAAACTGGGGCTCTTCTTCTTTGTCAGTATGTGCCATGAGCCAAAAGAAGGCTTCCTCTTCATCACTTGACTAAGATGAGTCAGTGTCGCTGAGGGTTTTGCCCTTTTTGGCTATAAGGCTTCTTTCTGTCTTCTTCTTATGGTAAGAGGATTTCTGATCCTCTCTTTGGCCACCCTCCTTCTTCTTATGGGGGCAATCAACAATTACATGACCTGACTTATTACAATAGTAACAAACTATGTCAGTAGAAATGTGTTTGTTCGGTTTAGACTTATACCTGTCGTGTCTACTTGAACCCTTCTATCCTCGATCACCATCATGTCGTGATCTTCTGTATGAGGCATCCTTGCCTCTCCATTGCTTTTTCTTGTTCAAGAATTTCTTGAACTATCTTGAGAGCAGCGAGAACTCTCCTTCAGATAGCTCTGAGCCTGAAGTACTTGGCTCAGATGATTCTTCTTCACTTTCTACTTAAGGAGGGGCAGGTGAAGCACCTTTGCCCTTCCTTGAGCTGTCTGCCTTCAGAGCGACATACTTCTCCTTGGGAGTGAATCTACTATTCTCTTCTTCAGCTTTTCTGGAATTAATTTGAAGTTCATCGGACATCATCTTTCCAAAGAGGTTCTGAGGATCAGTCTCAGCCAACCTGCAAAATTCTCTGATGTCACAGACTTTGTTGTCCTATTCCTTGGTTAGGGACCTCAGAAACTTGTCGTTCAGCTCTCCATTGGTGAAGACCCGGCCATATACTCTTAGGCCGTTGACTATTTTGAAGAATTTCTCAAAAGTATCAGCAATAGTGTTCTTGGGTCCTTGTTGGAAGGCTTCATACTTCTAATTCAGAAGGGATCTTCTGTCATCCCTTACTTCTTCTGTATCTTCCATTTAGATGATCCGAGACTGCCACATCTCCTTAGTAGATTGGCAGTGAATAAAATTCTATAGCATTGAATCATCGACTGCACTTGCTATAATATTTTTGTCTAGAGAGACAAGTGCAATCTCATCTTTGTAGAGATCCATTTGCTTCTTAGGAACTTGCTTTATAACATCTATAGTGGAGGCAGTCATGGGAACATAAGGACCTTCTTCATTGATCATGAAAATCCTTGGATCCACAGCTTCCATAAAGAATTTTAGCCTTTCTTTCCACATTGCAAAATTATTCTTTGTGCACAAGGGAAGCTTGGCAAAATCCTTGGCTCTGTCCATGCTTGAATAACTCAAAGATAACTTGGGGGAAGATCTGATCAAGGTGATAACCTTCTAATGATCAACCTCCCTCTGATACCAATTAAAAACGTCTAAGTTGTCTACCTAAATCACCTAAGGGGGGGGGGGGTGAGTAGGTGAGTTGTGCTACTTTTTACGGAATAAAAACTTTAGCGATCTAAGCACAAGAAATAAACAAGCATTCACAGAGGACAGTGGCGAAACTAGAATTTTCTAGCAACTCGGGCACAATAAATTTAGGCAAAAACTTAAAATGAATTAGGTACCAATTTCAATTTTTATTTAATGAATTCTATCCAATTTGCTAATGCCAATCAACTAAAAAGTTATTCCATTGCATGAGCAGCTCCAATACAAAACTAAAATCTTGATTAAAAAATTTGATAGGAGGGAGAATGTTAAAAAAAAGTTAGCCAAAGTTACAATAAAACTAGTAGATGATGGCAAAGGAGTTCTTAAAAAATCTATACTTCTTCAAATTATTGTTGCCTCTGAAATGGAAAAATTACACCAAGTATCAAGAAATGAAGCGGAAAAAGGAGGACAAGTTACCTATTTTGGCATCTTAGGGGAAAATTTATTCTTCTCCAGCTCGCCCGTTCCGCTTTCCATCCTCGAATCCATCTTCATAATCCCGTCTAGGAATTGGAAGAGAGGGGGAGGGGGGAGGGGGAAGGAGGGCATTGCTTGACAGATAGATAAAACTATTATGACTTTAACAAACTGGCGTAGAGCTATTCTTTCTTCACGTCAGGCATAGAGCAAGACATTAGGAGGCGCAAAGATGTAAATAGCCGATAATTTCCACCTAAAATCTTCATTTTAGCCTAGGGACATAGCTTGACGTCAGACATTTTTCCAAAATACGACCCGGGCAAGTTCCCGGGTGTGTCTCCACTTGGGTCCTCCAATGACAGAGGACACCAAGAATTATAGTGGTTCCCCAATCTTGGGTATGTCCACTTTCCACTCACCGATCTGGCAAAGCACTAGACTCGGCTAATCCACTAATCTCGGATCAAAACGATCCTACCACTCGGAACAACATTCCTACAATATCGATCCAAAATGGGATCTACAATCGGAAGATAAAAACTTCCTACAACTCGGAGAACAAACTCCTACACACGGAGAAAAATCTCCTACAAGATTTAAAAGAGATTTTACAATAAAAACTGAAATTTTCTCAGATCTAAAAATCTTCCCTAGGTCTTCTTTCTTGGATTTGCGGCTCTTTCAGAATATGTAGAAGAAGACTTAGATCGATCTTGTTCTGAGAAGCTTTGACTCACATGATCAAGGAGTAGATGGCGAATGATTAATCCCTTGATCTGAAAGTCTCTGGATCGAATTTCGCCTTGAAGATCTTGAACGTGAGCGGCGACTTTCTATAGACGATGATGAATGGTCGGCAGATCCAGAACTTAGATAATACACGCTTAGGGTTTGTCATAATGATATGACCTTTTATAAGATCTCTCTAACGGTAATAATCATCATTAATGAGGGCCACGTGGACAAGTCACGTCACGACATTCAAAAATTAGATCCAACAGAACTTAAGAATTTTTTCTGAAAAAAAGTTCAGCATTACTCGAGTGAGACATATACTACTCGAGTGAATGAACTGGCTCTCGAGTGAAAAACTTTGACTACTCGAGAGGAGGCAATTCTAGAAATTCTGGATGTAGGAGTAAATCACTCGAGAGCTATACTTACTTCTCGAGAGGTAGACTGAACTTCTCGAGAGCTTGGACTTGGAGAAAATTCTAGATAGGAATCTGATCACTCGAGTGCTGAAGCTGAACTACTCGAGTGCTAGTCAAACTACTCGAGTACAAAGAAGTGCCACTCGAGTGGTCTTAGAATTTTCTCAAGAACTAAGTTCTGTTACTCGACTTGATCACTTCAACTACTCGAGTACTCAGCTAGACTACTCGAGTACTTGACTTAGAAAATTTTCTAAGACATAAATAAAATCACTCGAGAATGAGAGCAGATCTACTCGAGTACTAGACTTGGTTTCTCAAGTGCAAGATAAGAACTACTCGAGACCACTTCTATGCTCGAAATGTAGACTGGATCTACTCGAGTGCTGCTAAGTCTTCTACTCGAATACAAAAAAGGACTACTCGAGTACAGCACTTAGAATTTTCTCAGCTTTATTGATTTTTACTTCTTCATCCCAAACACCATCAAGTCTTCATCCATTAGTCCATGTGCATGAAAATGAAGTGTATCCCAATAGAGAGTCTACACATGAGTCAACACATTGGATCACACAATGAGGAATTACATTGTATGGTCCTGTGTTTGATGACCCACTGTAGACTGACATTGGTCTACACTTAGCAATAAGTCCTGCAAACACATAACTAGAAAAGGAAGTCAAATACAACCTAATTCATCTTAGTTCAAGGGTGACTTTGTACAAATCTAGGTTAATGTGGATACAATACCCAACACCTGACTTAGCCACTTAGGCTACCTGTCCCATCATTGTTGTTAGGACATCCCTGCATGCATGAACTCAGGCACTCATCAAATCCAACTTTATGTATGTCATTTACAAGATTGACTTCATCAAATATTGTCCATTATGGGCAATGGACCCAACACTTTCTACAATATAAGGCCTCAAAAGGTGTAATTTGAATACTTGCTTGGTGGTTATTATTTTAGGCGAATTCAATCATAAAGAGATGGTCCTCCAACCTCTTCCCGAAATCTAGGGCGCACATGCGAAGCATATCTTCCATCATTCTATTTACCCTATCAGTCTGACCATCCGTCTGAGGTTGAAAGTTCGTGCTAAATTTCAGCTTGGTACCCAACAATTGATGAATAAGCTTCCAATCATTTGATGTGAAAAACCCAACTCGGTCACTAAAGATATTACAGAGCACACCATTTTATCGTACAATATGTTTAACATAAAGTTTGACTATCTTTTCCACTGAATCGGCCCTTTGATTCAGAATGAAGTGTGCTACTTTTATCAACCAGTCCACGATCATCCAAATAAAATCATTCTTACGTTGCGATCTCGACAAACCGTGGATGAAATACATAGATATATCATCAAACTTCCATTCAGTTATTGGTAATGATTTCAGAAAACAACCGGGTTTTTGATATTCATCCTTCATGAGGGCGCAAGTTTGGCACTTCGCCATATAAAGTGCTATGTCCTTCTTCAACCCTGGCCACCAAAACAACTTCTTCATGTCTTTAAACATTTTTATGCTCCCTGAGTGAATTGAGTACTTGGTAAAATGTGCCTCGTACATCAACTCCTCCCATAATTTTCCAACATTCGGGACTCACAACCGACCATCCTTCCACAAAGGACCTTCGTTCATTGTGAATAAGGAATTTGACCCATCCACTATCTCCATCATATATCACTTCATGCTCTCATCAAGCTCGAATGCCTGTCGAATTCTGTCTGCGAGGTTATATTGCACCTCTGTCCAGTTCAATCATGCATCCATGCTTGTGCTCCAATCAACACAAGAGATGTCAAAAGCCTCCAACTTACGAATTCGATGTTCATCATGAATCTGTAACCAATTGGCTCATGTTGGAGCCTTAAAACTCAGCACATCCGCGACTACATCTCCCTTCCCGGGAGTGTAATGAATCTCAAAGGTGTAGTCCCCAAGGTGTTGGTGTTACCATGATGATCTGGAAGTGGTCCAACAGGTAGTCTCACTGCCAATGCGATATGAGCCTAAAGGGTCGCACATAAGAGCGTTTGGAGAAGTTTGAGAAATGGATTGTGTTGGTCTTACTCATATGTGATGAGTGAAGGACCAAGCACTTGAAGGCATCGAGTGCATCAAAACCACATAGCAAAGGCATTGAGTGCGTCGAGAGCACACTACCAAGGCATTGAGTGTGTTGAGACACATAGCCAAGGCGTTGAGTGTGTTGAGACCACACATCCAAGGCATTATGACCACATAGCAAAGGCGTTGAGTGCGTTGAGACCACACAGGCAAGGCGTTGAGTGCGTCGACACCATACAACCAAGACTTCGAGTGTGTCGAGTGATTTGAGTGCATCGAGACATCTCGTCGATTTGTCAAGTCATCTCATTCATGTTTTGGGTCTGCGGATAGCGACGGTTCAAGCCTGTTTATGCTCTTGGGTATATATATAGGGCTTGTAGATACATGAGTTAGGGAGAACCCGAAACTGACGGAAAGTGTTTCCCGAAGTGCCGATCCCGTCGCTCCCGCAAGCGCCGATTCTTGCGCCCGACACCACCTCTTCTCCTGGTGCAGAACTAGTAGTTTGTGGAGATGTAGAGGGATTTCCATTCTCCATCTTGGATCTTGTTTGACAAAGTGCCAGTGTTCTCCTCATTCATGTGGATACCTGTAGAGCCACAAATTGATTTTTGCATGAACTCACCCGCTAGCCATGAACTATTCTGGAGCATCTTGATTGAGTGTCGACTCAATCCCACTCAGGTATACTCCTATTTTAAGTTATGCAAACTTCTTAATCAATATTCTTCACAAGATCCAAGTTTCTTCTTAGGGTTTTCTTAAACCTTATTCCGCTGCGCACATTTGATGTTCTATTAGGTAAAACCCTACACAAGGAACTCCATCCACCTCCGCTGTCGCATATTTAGATCCTTCTGATGCAATAAGTATTTCAAGCTCTTATGGTTCGTAAAGATGTCAACCTTCATGCCATACAAATAATGTCGTCATAGCTTAAGAGCGAATATCATGGCTGCCATTTCCAAGTCGTGAATTGAATAATTCCTCTTGTGCACTTTCAGTTGGCGAGAGCCATAAGCAATCACATGTCCAAATTGTATAGAACGCAGCCTAAGCCGCTCCCCAATGCGTCACTATCGATTTCAAAGCCTTCTGTTCCCCATGACAAGCACAACACAGGCGCCGTGGTAAGACGACTCTTCAACTTCTCAAAAGCTTGTGCGCACTCTTGCATCCAAATGAACTTCTGATTCTTCCTTATCAATATAGTGAGAGGTAAAGCAATACTCGAAAAGTTCTCTATGAAGTGCCTATAATAGTTGTCAAGTCCAAGAAAACTCTTGACTTATGCTATAGAAACAAGTACATGCCACTATCGTATCGCAACTATCTTTGTTGGATCCACAATAATACCTTCTCCACTAACTACATGACCAATAAATGCCACTGAAGATAGCTAAAACTCACACTTAGAGAACTTGGCAAATAGTCGATTCCTTGTCGGGGTATGTAGAACAAATCTTACATGATTCACATGATTCTCTTCAGATTGAGAGTATACCAGTATATCATCAATAAAGACAACCACAAACAGGTCCAAATACTCTCGAAAGGTTCTGTGGATCAAGTCCATAAATACCAAAGGTGCATTAGTGAACCTAAAAGGCATCACAGTAAATTCATAATGCCCATAACGTGTACCAAATATTATCTTGGGAATATCACTTTCCCGTATTCTCATCTGCTAATAGCTGGAATTCAAATCCAACTTCGAATTGATAGTCGACCCAACCAGCTGATCAAACAAATCATCTATTCATGGAATCAGATACTTGTTCTTTTCTGTCAGCTTGTTCAGTTCACGATAATCAATGCATAGACGCAAGCCTCCATCCTTCTTCTTCTCAAAGAGAACCAGTGCGCTCTAAGGTGACATACTTGGACGTATATAGCCGTGCTCTAGCAAATCTTACAACTGAACCTTCAGTTCCGCCATCTCCTTTGGCGCCACACGGTACGGTGAGCGTGACCTAGGTTTCGTACCTGTATGAGCTCAATAGCGAAGTAGATCTCTTGCTGAGGTGGAATCCTAGGGAGATCCTTAGGAAAAACATCTGCAAACTCTAACATAACAGGAACGTCACTCAAACTGGGCATCGATTCTACAGCCCTTAATAAGGTGAAATTTTTTTTTGTGCCCTTCAGAACCGCCTTAACTACTTGGTGAGCAGAAATCAATATCTTGCTTGATCCACGCATACCCGCAAACTTAGTCTCGCGTTAAGTGTTTTATCCTTGTATGACTTCTTTTGAGTTGCAATCAATACATGCACGCAACTCTGAGAGCCTGCCCATACCAAAGATCACATCAAACTCAGATATCGACACCACAAATGCTTCCAATTAAATATTATGACTTCATATCCGCACCTTAACACAACAGGCTCAATCCACACGCATTAAGCACCCGTTAGTAAGAAACACATTCACTCTATCTATCGATGGAAAAGAAGCCACTCCGATACACACCACAAAGTCCTCAGACAAGAAGAAATTGGAGGCTCCTGTATCGAACAGTGCTCTCGCCGGACAATCCAAAAGCAGGACAAAGCCTAATTCATACAAGTTAAGCAATGCACAGGGTATAAAGTATAAAAAACAATAAAAACTGTATCTTAACTCATACATATCACCACGTCACTCTGTTTAAGGGACTCCTATTGGCCAAGATTGTATACTCGAGGCTACGCTTGGGATACAGTTGACTCTACCTTCTTTCCCTTTTCAGCATACGACATGTAACATTCCATTTCAAGCTAGACCCCTAAGAGTGGTTTTGTCATGACTAGGTCATGACAAAACCCTAGGAAGTCCACGTATACTAGGTGAACTTTGGTAGGAAGGTGAAGGCCACCATGGTCTGCAAATAGTAGAATTCTAAACACTAGTTTAGGATGAACTTAGGGCTTAGCCTTGACTCCATAACCCCACCACAACACTCCTAACCCCTTGGGTGGTCCATAGGATCACTAATGACCCATTGGTGGCAGTCAAAGTTGCCAATTTGGCCTAAGCCCACCCTAACCCTAAATTGGTCAAACTTGCCTACTTAGGGTCAGTTGACCCTTCCTTAGCCAAGTGGACCCCACACATGCCCTCCTAACCCTAAAGTGAGTTCAATGGGTCACCAAGGACTCATTGGGGTCAACCCAAGAGGCTAAGTTGACCCAAGTCAACTCTAGCCCCAAAGTGGTCAAAGTGCCCTTACTAAGGGTCAGTGACCTCCAAGGTGCCAAGTCAACCCTACCCAACCCTACCTAGACCTTAGAGGTGGCCAATGGGTCACCAAAGACACATTAAGGGTAACCCAAAAGGCCAAATTGATCAAGGTGAACCCTATTCAAGTGTTAGGTCAAACTTAGCTCAAATGGGCTAACCCAAGCTCAAGCCCAACCCACTTGGGCTAACTTTATTTTAATTGATATTATGAGCTAGTGGGCTGCAATTATGTTGGATTAGTCATCAAATTCATCTTTGGTGACTAGGTGAGAGAAAGTGAGAGAAAGAGGGTCATTCATGGCTTGGAAGGCCAAGGGGCCTCCTCTCTTCATCTCCAAATGCTGCATTCAACCTCTTGAATTAATTAGGAGGAGACCAAAATTTTTCTCCAGCCTCTAGGTGGTTGGATTTAGAGTTTTTCCCATGTACGAATTCAAGCTTTCAAGGCCATTAATGGCATTGATGCCATGGCCACTCCCCTCCCCATTGATGGCTGGATTCAACTCCTCAGGAGTAGGGGAGGAGTTTCCAGCATTCTTCAGGTCACCAAGGGGCTGAATTAATTGAGAATTCAGTTTCCCAAAATACTCCATTAATGGTGGAAATGGGAATTCAAGCTATGGCCCTCCCTATCCCCCATTTGGATCTTTTAAAAGCTTCCATAGGCCAAGAGCAATCGTTTCCACCATCCCACTGAAGGAGCCAAGGTAGTTGGTTGTACAGTTGCAGAGCACAAAAAGCTCCACCGCCAAAAATGGCGACGTGACGGTCGGCAAGGAAATAACCCCCCCACACAGGTCCTCCTCTACTTCTCTCTTCGTGGGCTAGAATCCTAGATCAATTAGGAGAGAAATCGGGCTCAATTGAGCCTGATGGGGTGAGGAAAATTTCAGATTTTCATGGCTTTTTATGCCTTGCGGGTTCGCCAGAAACCTCCCCTCTGGCGGCCATGCCGCCGCTCTGTGATAGCCCCCACGTCAACGGAGATGGTGGTGGTGGCCGGCCAGGAAGGTTGTCGGGTGGCCTGGAAATGAGGTTTTAAGTCCTTCCTTGTCAGGCAAATCGCGACCGTAGGCTGGAGATTGAAGACGATCTCCAGGCCATTGGATCTGGTGATTTTGATAAATTATTAAATTGTGTATTTTTACACCTTTAATGTACTTGTTTTTAAATCAGAAAAATGAGGCCCTTAGGGGCTAAACCTTAAAAAGTGTCCAACATGAAAATTGTAACCCTTGAATTCTACTTTAATTGGCAATTAATTTTAACCCATTTGGATAAATGGTTTGACCACAACACTCAATTTGGTGGGGTCTATACATAAGGTTGAACAGAGGTTGATTTGAGTGCCCCCATCAATCCAGTCATCCAACTAACCTGAAATTAATAATAGGGGTTACTCTCATCTATACCAACAACATACTCAAAACTGGTAATTTATGGATATAAGTTTCCTATAGTTTTTGTAATAATTTAATAAACCATGATTAAATTAATTATGGGATCTAATTACCTCCAAATGCTCCCAAATTTTGGTGAGAGGTCCTTGGGGTAATTATAGGTCTTTGTATACAATTTCATACCATTTGGTGATGATATGGATTGGATTTTAGCCAACCCTAGCCTTGCCCAAAGAGGGGAATTTAGGTCAAAGTGTCCCTAGTGGGTTTAAGTGGCCAAATCACCTCAACAGAGGCTAAAACTTGGGCCACTGACTTGTTATGACATTAGACACCCTCACAAGGAATTTGGGGTCGATTAGGGTATATTTTCCCTAGGACCCAAGTTCAAACCCTAAGGGTTGAACTTTGGGGATTTCTGAAGGGCATGGGGTGATATGCCCTTGTATGGACATGGTGTTTAGTGCATGTGATTCTAGGGTGGTGAAATGCCCTAGAAGTTTGTGGGATTTGGACACATGCACCCCACTTAAACCACTGGGTAAGTTTTAGGTGTATACACCTTAGGGAATGTCTAGTGACTCATATGACTTTGGAACTGCATGACATTTTGGTAGAGGTCATTTTAATAATCATATTAACCACTGAAATATAATACATATTGTTTGGATGAGTTTACAAGTGGGTTCCTGTGAAAAGTGAGCTATCATGAGTTGTCTTGAAGAATTTTTTTATGTGACTTCCTAACCCTGGGTTTGAATGATATTTAGTCAAGCTATGTTTTAAGACAATAACAAGCCCTATAAATTTTTAATATGAATTTTTGATCATTGAATGAGGTACTTCATTCACAACCCATCAAGTTGCACCTTCTACTTAGAAATTTCTTATGAACAAACAACTAAATGGAAACTTATGAAATTTAGTAAGTGGACCTTTAATGATACTTTAAAGCCCTGTGAATTTTTATGGAATATTTGGAAGTCTATCTACAGGGGTTGTTTAACAAGGTGTTATTTTCTAAGTTAAAATAATTGAATTTATTTTGGTATTTAGTAAGCTTGATAAAATATGATTTTTAGTCAGAGGCTCTTTCTGGTCATCCTTGAGATTCAATAATTTTTCTACAATTTTCTGATGATTAACTTTAGCACTTCTTCTTTACCCATAATTAATGGCTTATTATTAGATTAATTAATAAAAAGCCAAATCATTTATGGAAAATCATGAAATTTGGTACTTACTATTATTCCTCTGTTTTCTAGTGTTCATAATTTTTGGGTGGCCATTACCTGAGAAAATATTATACTTCATGTTCAAATTACCCATGGCCTAACTTTGGGAAAATTAATTAAATACCAACTTAATTAGGAAAATTATAAGTTTTTGGAGTTAGGCTAATCATGTCATGATATACCCCCATTAAATATCGTAAGGCTTGAGGATGAAAATTTGGAGTACCTCCTATCATGTACATCATATAGTATAGGTTGGTCTGCATATAGTAAAACTACAGAAAAATATGATAGAATTTGAATTGGGAATATGGGTTGGGGTTAATAGTTTGCTGGTTTGGGTAAAATGAAATTGAGTTCATCATTGGAAGTTGGGATGAGTAGAATGTTTGGTTGGCTGACGTTAGGTGGTGCACGGGATCGATGAAAGATCGTCTTTCCTGTGGAGAGGAAGAGTCAAAATACATTAGGGTTAGTTCCAGTATAATATTAAAAGGGATCGAGATTTGGGTAATAACAACCACAACAATAAGTTCCTTGTGAAAGGGAATGATGGGCTTAAACTACCATCATAGTTCCTAGTGCCCTGAGAGCCCTTCACGGGATATACCGGGGGCAGTCCAGGGCTAACCTAAACCGTAGGAATAATAAACTTCAAGAGCAACTAGTATAACTAGGGGTTCACTTTCACACACCCCGGTGTCTCGGGAAGTTAGGTTGACTAGGACGTTAAGGCGGCAGGCTCGGTGGATGTGGAAATGGGCAGCATAGCCCAGCGAGCCGAAGGCTCAATAGATAATTGTGACGGACGGGATAGTCCGGGGAGCTTTGGCTCGGTTGTTGGTTGTGACAGATGGGTTAGTCCGGGGAGCTTTGGCTCGGTGGTTGATGCATCAAGATTTCATGTGCATAAATTATATGGTGGTGGGTCTTCGGTGTTGGAAGGTCGATGAACCGACGCCAATACATTAACTCGGCAAGTGTGGTTTAGCACTTCACCAAATTAAGTCCCGTGGACTAGCCGAGAAAGAGTACGCAGGAGCTCCGCTTAGTGCACCAGCGTCGAGGCGTACGATAGGTCTGACTGGTAGTGCAATTACTGGTTTAGAGGTGGGCGAGGCCTAACCTACCGCTTCTATTTGCCACTACGGAGGTATCCTGGGGGGTTTGGGTCTAGAAAGGGGGAACTAAAGGTCTGTGTGCGCAGAGTCGGGTGGGTGTGTTGCACTTACATGATCATACCATGACATACTTGCAAGACATAGCATTACCATTGTATATAACCCTTTACACCTATTGTATAAATTGGTATGAGACTCTTTATACAATAGGCCATGCAAAACGACCCCTTAGTTTATAAGCTTGCGTGAGCGTGCTTATAAGCTAAGGTTATTATTCTATGGATATATATATTGCTTGCTTGAAAACTGACACCCCATCGTATAAATTGGTATGAGACTTTTTATATGATAGGAGCTTTGCAGAAGACCCCTTAGCTTATGTGTTTGTATCAGCATTCATATAAGTTAAGGTTACATATTTCATAATTTGTCTAACATACTTTTGTTACTGCTACATGTTTTCATGGAACTGCTAGATTAGTTCCGCCGCCACCTTCTACCTTTGTTATTCTCCACATTCGTTACCTTTCCTTTTCTTCTCCTCGTTCGGTGCCTAGGAGCCATAGGGGAGGGGTGGGGGATGATAGGACTTAGTCTTTTAGACTAATGGTTTTTGGACCAAATCATTTTAGGGGATCGTGGAGCCCAGCTTGGAGGTGCAGCCCCGGAGGTCGGTATGCTTGGAGATGGGATAGTCTAGCACCGGAGTTCAGACAGCTGGGACAGTGAGTCTCGTTCGCTAGTAGTTGTTATAGATTTGCTTCCGCGATGAGTGACTTGTAGTGAGGACTTTGATGTTTCGGGCATGAGTACTATTTCCAGTACTTTTATTATTATTGATATGGAATCTCTCTTCGTGGAGAATTGTTACTATATATGTGATTATTGTGGACATGTGTTAGAGTTCTAATTTCATGTACTCTCATACTTTTGCTACTATTCTGTTATCGATATGGCCGGCAGGATCGGCGTTTTGTAGTGATGACCTTCTCGGGCGTGATGGTGTCGCCACAAAGCGGCAGTTTTTGGCCTAAGACCTCGTGGTTTAAAAAAGAAAAAAAAGGTCTTACAAGTGGTATCAGAGGAGACCTCGATCGAAAAAGTAGCAGTCCACTAACCCTGGGTCACCCCCATAAGAGTTTAGTTTGGGGACAAACTAAGCAGCGTAAGCAATGGTGTGCCCATAAGGGTAATCACATGTAAAGTCCACCTTTCTTTAGTTCCACGTGTATATCAGAAAACAATTTGAATTCTTCTTTGTAGCCTATGGCAAACCCTGCCCCCAGCAGAGAGCACATCCGACTATAAAGATCTCATCTTATAATTCTCTAGTCAACGAGTTAGACTCAATCCACTAGGATATGTGACTAACCACGACAACTTCTAGTATGCCCTAGTTCGAAATAGACCGTGGGTATGGACTTGGTTAAGGTAAGGAGATACCCAAAGAGAATAAGGAGGAGTTTAATACGAGAATGGATACCTAAGCCATAAACTCAGGTGTCCCTACATTCCCTATCAAGGATTACACGAACCAGTAGGACTGTCTTAAAGAGAATTGGGGCCAATAATCTATTAGCAGAATGGTATAAGACACTTAGTCTTAACCCTTGTACCAGTAATAGGATTACCTAGAGACAACCACCAAGACAAACATTGAGAGTTGGATAGGAATTTATGTTCGGAAGAGACCCATTTGGGATTGGGAACATTTTGACCCTGATTAGGTTGTCGTAAATGTGACTCAGAGGGTTTAAAGTGTTGAGTATATCAACAAGTTTCAGGATGGAACCCCAAATCTAGGGTTGATGTCCTGGGGATTGTGCACCCAGCTAGGACGAATATAATCTGGTAATATCAAAGATACTTTGTAACGCCCCGTCTTTTCAGCGATTATTTTTATTCTCGTTTGGCGTTACGATGACGCGTTTCCGTGGCTTGTGCCATGTGTGGAGTATGGTTTAGCTCCTTGGAACTGAGTGCCCTGGTTGGTAGCCTGTTGGCAAGATCTCCCTAGCAAACCGAGTCGTTTTGGTGACCCGGTGTGGCCTCTCGGGGGGATGTTTGTGTTTGGCTTTGTTTGGGCATAACTCAAGTTCTGTTCATCAAAAGTTAATTTCGACTTCGCCGTTGTGTTCGTAGCGTGGGTATTTAGCTACGGTGCGAATTTCGTCGAATTCCGAGGTGAATCGGTTTTCGCGTCGATTTGGTGCTTTATGTAATTTTGTAATTAGTTATATAAGTATATAATTATATATATATATATATACATAATAAGATGAAATGAAAAGCCCCATCATCTTCTTCACGTAAGAAACCGCCGCCCCTTGTACGAGAGAAATAACCGTCGAGCCTTCCCTTCGGACGCCGATTCCCGGAGCGTTTGTGGACGGAATTCGATTCCGAGAGTGGATACGGATTGCTCTCGTCGAGACCTTCATTCCTGCGGTAAGAAATTCGATTTTCGTGGAGTTTTGGAAGGATTGGAATTTTCAGTTTTGGAAGTTTTCCGCCATTAATGGCCGAGTCTTTGTTCTAGGTGTTGCGGCCGTCTTGATCCGTGCGAAGAGGAGGAAAGCAGTCCAAAGCTTCGCTGAGATTTGAGGCAAGTGGTATTCTTGCCCTTGCCAAGTGTTTTCTTTGATTTTATTTGCTGAAATTGAAATCCCGGTTAGCCCAGGTTAGAGGCCTTGTTGTTCTCGTTTTCTTGCTAACTGTAGGGCTTAGTTCTTCCTACTGAAACCCCCCCTATGTTGTGATGTTTGGAATCCAATTTGTCGGCGCGAAGCCGTTGTTTTCCTTTAATTTTGATTGATGCTCTGGTTCGGACGTAGCCGAGAGGGAGAGTTAGGAGGGGGGTGTGGTTGCCAATTTCCTTCGTTATGGTATTATTCAAATGGTTAGGCATAGTTTATACGGTAGTAGCGTGCGACGTTGATAGTTGTCTACTGCTACTGCAGTGGCGTGAGTCGTGTGCGCGTTCCGGTGTCGTTCGGAAAATTCCAAACGGTACAGGTTTGCCGCGCACGGTCATTAACCTTTAGGGCGCACGACCACTGGTCGTGTGCCTCTGTTCGTGCGCGTATAAATTTCAGTTTCCAAAGTTCTATCTCGGGCAATCGCACGAGCGCTGGCAACAGTGCGCACGACCACTGATCGTGCGACACTGATCGTGCGCAGTTGCTAGGTTTTCTGTCAGGTTTCCAGGTTCGTTTCGCACGATCATCAGCCGATGAGTGCGCACGACCACTGATCGTGCGTCACTGATCGTGCGCTTTGTATATTTTCTTTTGATAGGCGAATTTAGGTGATTTCGAGTGCGGGAGTTTAGTTACTCAAGTGGCAGGCAATTACTTGAGTTCTGGATCTTCTGCCTTGGTCATTCGGCTGTCGTCGAGCTCCGTTTTCTTTAGTGGGCTTGTGGGTAGTAACTTAATTTTGGCGGCGAGTGAGGCTAGCTCACTCAAGGCCAAAGTTTAGGTAGGCACTGAGTGCGTTTCACTCAACGCCTAGTCGTGTTGGTTTATTTCAACACTCTTCCTTTACCTTGTATTTCGTTTCCGAGTGGTTTTCCAGTTGTATTTCTGGGTTTTTCTTGTCGGCCGTTTTCTTTATTTTTTTCCTAAAGGCCGAATCGTGGGTCGTGGATAGTAGTGGTGGTTGTAGCTCTTTATGGGGGTGGAGTTGTGTGATATAGCCAAGGCCACCCATGGATTTCTTGCTCCAGGTACGGGCTGGGCATGTCGGGTGGAAGGTCCCTTGTGTTTTCACGTGTTGACCCTCGAGCTTTTGACTTGGACATGGTGGATTAGGGGACTGCGTTTGTCTTCGATCTGGTTCCTCGTTGTTGTTTTTGTTACTATCACTTCCCGCAGTTTAGGGTGTTAGAAGTTTCTTCTTTGGTAGTGTTGCAGCATTCTGGCTCTTGGTAGTCTAGTAGGCCCTGCAGGATGTTGTTCCTGGGCTGGGTCGTTGCTGTTTCTTTGCACGTTGTGCATTTCTTGTTGTCCTGTTTTGGACAGTTGTGACTCTTTCTACTGCATGTTTTCTGTTATTTTTGTCCTTTTGGTTGACTCTTTCATGCAGTTTTACCTTGATTTTTGCTTGCTGAGGTATTCTGTTTTCTTTTGGAGTACCCCAGGTTCTGAGCTGTAGCCGGTCTGGTGGCTAGTTGGAGGTGTTGTTGTTGGTGGACTCCCGGACTTTGGAGTTTTGTTTACCTTGTTTGTGAGGTTGTTTTCAGTACTTTCTTACAGACATATATGTGTGCTGGTGGGTTCGTGTCAGGTTGTTGGCGCCCACTAGTAGTTTTTACCTTGTACTAGATATATACTATTGCTGCTACCATTTATTTTTTCTGGAGATAGTCTACTTGCTTTGAGAAGGTTTTATGCTAGGTTGCTAGTTATTTTTAAACTATAAATACTATTATAAATGAAGCTCATGATCAGCATGTTTTTATAAACTTAATCACTATATTCCAAATCACGTACGAAAACCGTTTTCTTATATATATTATATAAACTAAGTGTAGTGTCTTGCATAGCATGAGTGGTTCTCTTGGGACCCTTATGCGCTCTTTAGGGTGTAAAACCTAATTAAAGTATTTTCCGCAGCGTTTAAATATGGTTTTCTTTTGTGGACTAGATGATCCACTGAGCCGAGGGATACGGACTCTAAACATAATTGATTTTCTATTCATTAAGCACATGATTTTCTTGCATAAAGATTGTAGTTGGATTTGCCTGAGCGTCAGCAGTTATCCCCTGCTTGACGTGGCATCATGACGCGTGTTTTCTCTTACTCTGATAATTCTTAATTCGGAGAAAATGCGGGTTGTGACAGTTGGTATCAGAGGGAGGTTGCTTGACAAGTTAGTTGGGCAACCTTCCTTGGATGCTGTTAGTAGTTCAGCATCATGTCATTCACACACCGATATGTCATCAGCACGTCTTGGCAAAAGCACGAACACTACACTCATAGCATAACATGAAGTATACGGGGCATA
The DNA here is from genome assembly GCA_039513925.1 of Platanthera zijinensis. Lineage (NCBI taxonomy): Eukaryota > Viridiplantae > Streptophyta > Magnoliopsida > Asparagales > Orchidaceae > Platanthera > Platanthera zijinensis. Next base: position 45,639,413 of record CM077083.1, read on the forward strand.
TTATGTAGTATGGGATGCATAATATGTGTTCGTATATGGATCCACCATAGGGGCTACATGTGAGGGTTATGTAGTATGGGATGCATAACCTCACCACATGACTGCGACTAGCACGTTTCTTTTTCGTTGCATGGAAATGTTATGTAGTATGGGATGCATAACATTTTCATGTGTACGCCGCTCATATCATGCATTAGGGCCTTCTTTTTAGAATGCATAGCACAATCATGCATATCATATCATTGCATAAGCACAACGCGCCGAGCTAAAGATTTGCAGGATGACATATGTACACACATAAGTTTTCAAACTAACATAAGTTCATGCATCCGATCTAGGCACAAGAGTTAGTGAGGTGGTGGTTAACCATCCTAGGTTAGGGCATATCATCTAATTATTGTGAAGAAGATAAACTCTCAGAGCAAGTTTAGCAGCTTTAAGTCTATATCTACATATGTATTGTCTGTACTGGTAGTCGGTTCTAGTCGTGGGATTTGGTTCTGATTTGCGTTATATTGATTTTTTTTTTAGGATGGCTAGGCGTCCTGCGACCCGATCGACTCCCCTGTCTGAGGGTGAATCTTCTGGAGCTCAGAACGATGCGGTGATCGAGGGTCTGCGTCAGAGTAGCGAAGCTATGGGGAGGCAGTTGGAGGAAGTGCAAGCCCAGATTCAGTCTTTGGTGGCAGTTGTGGCAGGGCAGGCTCAGGGTGCGCAAGTTCCTGCAGGGGGGTTAGCTGTTCCTCCTCCTCCTGCACCCTTGAGGCCTCCAGTGGTGGTGCCAGCAGAGATGGCCTTCATCTCGCAGTTTCAGAGGCTGAGCCCTCCCACTTATGATGGGAAGGCAGATTTCATGGTGATAGACGATTGGCTGATCTCCATGGAGGAGATGTTCTCGTACTCAGGGATTGCAGATGATCAGAGGGTGATGATAGCCGCCTATCAGCTTAAAGGATTGGCTAAGAGTTGGTGGCTGAGAGAGAAGGAGAGCTTAGTGGCTGGATGCTCTTGGGAAGTGTTCAGGGAGATGCTGTTGAGGAAGTTCTTACCCTCGGTCGAGCGTGACCGCCTCATGAATGATTTTCTCTATCTGAAGCAAAGGCAGCTCACGGTGGGTGAGTATGAGATAGAGTTTAGTAAGTTGAGCCGTTTTGCCCCTGGATTGGTCAGCGTGGAGGCTGATCGAGTTAAGCGATTCCTCGATGGTTTGAGGAGTGAGGTGCAGTAGTTGGCCAGTGCTTATGGGTCGGTGACTTATGCTGGAGTTGTAGAGGCTGCTCTTAAGGTTGAGGCCATTGAGACGGCGAAGAGCAGAGGCCAGCAGTTGAGGAAGGATAAGAGGAAGTTGGTAGAGGAGAAGAAACCCCTGGTACCCGATGCTGTTCCGGGAAAGAGGAGCAGGGTGGTGTGCAGTTTTTGTGGCCGGTCAGGCCATCCTGTTGAGAGGTGTTTCAAGAAGGCGGCAGCTCAGAAGAAGGAGCAGGTTCATGCTATTCAGGGTGCTCCTGGGAGAGATGTCTCCTGTTCAGTTTGCAAGCGATCCGGGCATGATGCAGCCCAGTGTTGGTCCAGGGTTAGAGTCTGCTATCAGTGTGGGCAGAAGGGTCACGTTAAGTCGAGGTGTCCTCAGGTCCAGTCAGCTCTTCCTGCAGTTCCATTGCAGGCTTTGCCTCCACCTCAGCATGTGGACAAGGGAAAAGGGAAGCTGAACGTGATTTCTTCTGAGGAGGCTCAAACTTCGACCCAGGTGATCTCAGGTTAGTAGTTGGTTGTTTTTTTTTTGTTTTTTCTTTCTAGCCTGGTAGTTTAGTTGCTAGATTATTTGCGGTACTGTCGTGCTAGTTCCTTAGCTTTGTGCGTTCCTATAGGGAAATTTAAGGTGCGGAACCACTGGGCGCGTGTTCTGTTTGACTCCGGCGCTACCCACTCGTTCGTGGCTAGAGCCTTTGTGGAGCGTCATCGGTTGTCTCTAGATCGTGTTCGGGATTCCTTCCGTGTCAAGTTTCCCTCTGGTGAATCTGTGTTGTCAGATTTGGGTATTTTGGATTTCCCGGTTTTGTTGGGGGATTTTCTTGCGAAGGCGGATCTGAAGATGATTGATCTAGAGGACTTCGATGTCATTTTGGGCATGGACTGGCTCTCTCGGTATGATGCGGTCATTCAGTGCAAGGGAAAGCGCTTGGACTTCATCAGGGACGACGGTCAGCCCGGCAGCGTGTATGCTGATCCGTGTCAGGATTCTCCTGTTCTCTCTGCGGTATGTGTTCAGAGATTGTTTCTTTCTGATTGTTGTGTTTGTTTAGTCTCGGTGGTTGGAACCGTTGTTAGCGTGCCACGCTTGGAGGAGATTCCTATTGTTCGTGGTTTCGCCGATGTTTTTCCTGATGATCTTCCTGGTATCCCTCCTGAGCGGGATGTGGAGTTTGTTATTGATTTGGAGCCGGGTACGCGTCCTATTGCTAAGGCGCCGTACCGGATGGCCCCTCGTGAGCTAGAGGAGTTGCGAATTCAGTTAGATGAGTTGTTGGCTAAAGGTTTTATCAGGCAGAGTTCGTCGCCTTGGGGTGCTCCTGTTTTGTTCGTAAAGAAGAAAGATGGGTCGATGCGGCTTTGCATCGACTATAGAGAGTTGAACAAGGTCACTATCAAGAACAGGTACCCTCTGCCGAGGATCGATGATTTATTTGACCAGTTGCGTGGTAGCACGGTGTTCTCCAAGATCGATCTTCGTTCGGGCTATCATCAGCTCAGGATCCGTGAGGCAGATATTCCACGGACTGCGTTTAGGTCGAGGCATGGGCACTTTGAGTTTTTGGTGATGTCGTTTGGTTTGACCAACGCACCATCAGCCTTCATGGATATGATGAACAGGGTGTTCAAGGATTTCCTAGACAAGTTCGTTGTGGTCTTCATTGATGACGTGTTGGTTTATTCTCGCAGTGCTGAGGAGCACGAGCAGCATTTGCATTTGGTCCTATCAGAGTTGAGGAACCACAAGTTATTCGCCAAGTTGAGCAAGTGCGAATTTTGGTTGCCTCAGGTTTCTTTTTTAGGCCACGTGGTGAACAAGGATGGGATCTCGGTTGACCCAGAAAAGATTGCAGCAGTGACGGATTGGAGTAGGCCGAATACTCCTAAGGAGATCAGAAGTTTCTTAGGGTTGGCTGGCTATTACAGGAGATTCGTGGAAGGTTTCTCTTCTCTAGCCGCACCATTGACCAAGCTGACTCAGAAGAATGTGGCTTTTGTTTGGAGCGAGAAGTGCGAAGAAGCTTTTCAGGAGTTAAAGAGGAGATTGTGTACTGCTCCCGTTCTGACCCTACCTACTGAGGGCGTGGATTATGATGTATATGTGGATGCTTCGCATATAGGTCTGGGATGCGTATTAATGCAGGATGGAAAAGTAATTGCTTATGGGTCAAGGCAGTTGAAAACTCATGAGCGGAATTATCCTACGCATGACCTTGAGTTTGCAGCGGTTATCTATGCGTTGAAGTTGTGGAGGCACTTACTTTATGGGGCTCAGTGCAAGATTTTTACTGACCATAAGAGCCTGAAGTACGTGTTCATGCAGAAGGAGTTGAATCTGCGTCAGCGGCGGTGGCTTGAGTATGTAGCGGATTATGATGTGGAAATCCAGTATCATCCGGGCAAGGCCAATGTGGTGGCCGACGCCCTGAGCCGAAAGACGGGAAAGATCTTTAACCTCTCCGCCGATCGATTAGTTGAGGAGTTCCTCCTTATGGATATTTCAGTGGGATGTTGTAGTTTACATAGTAGCTTATCAGTGGAAGAGCCGTCCTGGATTTCTTTGACTAGATTGCATCAGAAGGACGATCCGGATCTGTTGCACCTTTTTACCAGGACAGAGAAGGGAGAGTTGCCAGATTTTTCTATTGATGATGCGGGTACTTTGAAGTACCGCGGCAGGTTTTGCGTTCCCGCTGTTGGGGACATTAAGAGTATGATTTGCAGTGAGGCTCATGGTTCCAGCGTTGCCTACCATCCAGGATCTACGAAGATGTACCGTGACTTAAAGCAAATTGCTTGGTGGTATGGTATGAAAGGAGATATAGCCCGATATGTTGCTGAGTGTCACACTTGCAAGCGTGTGAAGGCCGATCATGGAAGGCCTGGTGGTAAGTTGACTCCGCTAGATATCCCGACTTGGAAGTGGGAGAGTATATCTATGGACTTCATTACGGGTTTGCCAAAATCCCCGAGAGGATTTGATTCTGTTTGGGTTATAGTGGATAGATTGACGAAGTGTGCTCACTTCGTGCCTTATAAGATTGATTACCCGATGAAGAAGATAGCGGAGTTGTACTTGAATGAAGTCATCCGACTCCACGGTGTGCCAGTTAGCATCATTTCTGATCGAGACTCCCGGTTTACTTCTCGTTTTTGGCAGAGTCTGCAGGAGGGTTTGGGTACGGATCTGAGGTATTCTACTGCGTACCACCCTCAGACCAATGGGCAGACGGAGCGGGTCAATCAGATTGTTGAGGATATGATCCGGTGCTATATTTTAGACCACGGTGGAGCGTGGGATGAGCGTCTGCGACTCATGGAATTTGCTTACAATAACAGTTATCAGGAAAGCTTGCAGATGGCTCCGTTCGAAGCCTTGTATGGGAGGCGCTGTAGTACTCCGTTGTTTTGGGCTGAGGCTGGTGAGAAGCCTTTGTTGGGTCCTGATGCTCTAGAAGAGATGGAAGTCGCCGTGAAGCTTATTCGGGAGAAGCTTCGTTTAGCCCAGGAGAGGTATGAAAAGAACGCCAATCGGCGTAGGTCTGCTTTGGAATTTTCAGTAGGGGATCATGTATACCTCAAAGTTTCTCCAATGGTTGGTGTGAAGAGATTTGGTAAAAATCGGAAATTGGACCCAAGGTATGTGGGCCCGTTTGAGGTCTTGGAGCGGATTGGTGTGTCTGCATATAGATTGGATTTGCCAGCGAACTTCCCTGGTGTTCATAATGTTTTTCATGTTAGCCAATTGCGGAAGTGTGTGCGCAGCAGTGGGCAACTCTTGGATGTTGTACCCCAGTTAGAGCCCAACCTCTCTTTCGTTGAGGTGCCAGTTCGTATTTTGGATACTCAGGAGCGTGTGCTGCGAAAGAAGTCCATACCGATGGTGAAAATTCTATGGAAAAATCAGGATTTGGAGAGCGCGACTTGGGAGCTAGAGTCGGCCATGAGGAGGGCGTACCCTCACCTGTTTCTCTGATTTGATCGGTATGTTTCCCTTTGTAACTTCCGTTTGTTATTTTTTCCTTCTTTTGTAGGAGGGTTGTGCGTAAAGTTTCGGGACGAAACTTTCTTTTAGGGGGAGTGACTGTAACGCCCCGTCTTTTCAGCGATTATTTTTATTCTCGTTTGGCGTTACGATGACGCGTTTCCGTGGCTTGTGCCATGTGTGGAGTATGGTTTAGCTCCTTGGAACTGAGTGCCCTGGTTGGTAGCCTGTTGGCAAGATCTCCCTAGCAAACCGAGTCGTTTTGGTGACCCGGTGTGGCCTCTCGGGGGGATGTTTGTGTTTGGCTTTGTTTGGGCATAACTCGAGTTCTGTTCGTCAAAAGTTAATTTCGACTTCGCCGTTGTGTTCGTAGCGTGGGTATTTAGCTACGGTGCGAATTTCGTCGAATTCCGAGGTGAATCGGTTTTCGCGTCGATTTGGTGCTTTATGTAATTTTGTAATTAGTTATATAATTATATAATTATATATATATATACATAATAAGATGAAATGAAAAGCCCCATCATCTTCTTCACGTAAGAAACCGCCGCCCCTTGTACGAGAGAAATAACCGCCGAGCCTTCCCTTCGGACGCCGATTCCCGGAGCGTTTGTGGACGGAATTCGATTCCGAGAGTGGATACGGATTGCTCTCGTCGAGACCTTCATTCCTGCGGTAAGAAATTCGATTTTCGTGGAGTTTTGGAAGGATTGGAATTTTCAGTTTTGGAAGTTTTCCGCCATTAATGGCCGAGTCTTTGTTCTAGGTGTTGCGGCCGTCTTGATCCGTGCGAAGAGGAGGAAAGCAGTCCAAAGCTTCGCTGAGATTTGAGGCAAGTGGTATTCTTGCCCTTGCCAAGTGTTTTCTTTGATTTTATTTGCTGAAATTGAAATCCCGGTTAGCCCAGGTTAGAGGCCTTGTTGTTCTCGTTTTCTTGCTAACTGTAGGGCTTAGTTCTTCCTACTGAAACCCCCCCTATGTTGTGATGTTTGGAATCCAATTTGTCGGCGCGAAGCCGTTGTTTTCCTTTAATTTTGATTGATGCTCTGGTTCGGGCGTAGCCGAGAGGGAGAGTTAGGAGGGGGGTGTGGTTGCCAATTTCCTTCGTTATGGTATTATTCGAATGGTTTGGCATAGTTTATACGGTAGTAGCGTGCGACGTTGATAGTTGTCTACTGCTACTGCAGTGGCGTGAGTCGTGTGCGCGTTCCGGTGTCGTTCGGAAAATTCCAAACGGTACAGGTTTGCCGCGCACGGTCATTAACCTTTAGGGCGCACGACCACTGGTCGTGTGCCTCTGTTCGTGCGCGTATAAATTTCAGTTTCCAAAGTTCTGTCTCGGGCAATCGCACGAGCGCTGGCAACAGTGCGCACGACCACTGATCGTGCGACACTGATCGTGCGCAGTTGCTAGGTTTTCTGTCAGGTTTCCAGGTTCGTTTCGCACGATCATCAGCCGATGAGTGCGCACGACCACTGATCGTGCGTCACTGATCGTGCGCTTTGTATATTTTCTTTTGATAGGCGAATTTAGGTGATTTCGAGTGCGGGAGTTTAGTTACTCAAGTGGCAGGCAATTACTTGAGTTCTGGATCTTCTGCCTTGGTCATTCGACTGTCATCGAGCTCCGTTTTCTTTAGTGGGCTTGTGGGTAGTAACTTAATTTTGGCGGCGAGTGAGGCTAGCTCACTCAAGGCCAAAGTTTAGGTAGGCACTGAGTGCGTTTCACTCAACGCCTAGTCGTGTTGGTTTATTTCAACAATCTTCCTTTACCTTGTATTTCGTTTCCGAGTGGTTTTCCAGTTGTATTTCTGGGTTTTTCTTGTCGGCCGTTTTCTTTATTTTTTTCCTAAAGGCCGAATCGTGGGTCGTGGATAGTAGTGGTGGTTGTAGCTCTTTATGGGGGTGGAGTTGTGTGATATAGCCAAGGCCACCCATGGATTTCTTGCTCCAGGTACGGGCTGGGCATGTCGGGTGGAAGGTCCCTTGTGTTTTCACGTGTTGACCCTCGAGCTTTTGACTTGGACATGGTGGATTGGGGGACTGCGTTTGTCTTCGATCCGGTTCCTCGTTGTTGTTTTTGTTACTATCACTTCCCGCAGTTTAGGGTGTTAGAAGTTTCTTCTTTGGTAGTGTTGCAGCATTCTGGCTCTTGGTAGTCTAGTAGGCCCTGCAGGATGTTGTTCCTGGGCTGGGTCGTTGCTGTTTCTTTGCACGTTGTGCATTTCTTGTTGTCCTGTTTTGGACAGTTGTGACTCTTTCTACTGCAAGTTTTCTGTTATTTTTGTCCTTTTGGTTGACTCTTTCATGCAGTTTTACCTTGATTTTTGCTTGCTGAGGTATTCTGTTTTCTTTTGGAGTACCCCAGGTTCTGAGCTGTAGCCGGTCTGGTGGCTAGTTGGAGGTGTTGTTGTTGGTGGACTCCCGGACTTTGGAGTTTTGTTTACCTTGTTTGTGAGGTTGTTTTCAGTACTTTCTTACAGACATATATGTGTGCTGGTGGGTTCGTGTCAGGTTGTTGGCGCCCACTAGTAGTTTTTACCTTGTACTAGATATATACTATTGCTGCTACCATTTATTTTTTCTGGAGATAGTCTACTTGCTTTGAGAAGGTTTTATGCTAGGTTGCTAGTTATTTTTAAACTATAAATACTATTATAAATGAAGCTCATGATCAGCATGTTTTTATAAACTTAATCACTATATTCCAAATCACGTACGAAAACCGTTTTCTTATATATATTATATAAACTAAGTGTAGTGTCTTGCATAGCATGAGTGGTTCTCTTGGGACCCTTATGCGCTCTTTAGGGTGTAAAACCTAATTAAAGTATTTTCCGCAGCGTTTAAATATGGTTTTCTTTTGTGGACTAGATGATCCACTGAGCCGAGGGATACAGACTCTAAACATAATTGATTTTCTATTCATTAAGCACATGATTTTCTTGCATAAAGATTGTAGTTGGATTTGCCTGAGCGTCAGCAGTTATCCCCTGCTTGACGTGGCATCATGACGCGTGTTTTCTCTTACTCTGATAATTCTTAATTCGGAGAAAATGCGGGTTGTGACATACTTAGCCCAAGGTAGGTAGGGGCTTATCTTTTGTTTATTGGGGGCTTGCCTTTTGTTTATTTGGCAAAGTAGTTATTGATTTGGGTTTCCCTTAGACCTCATCTAGAAAACATTGCGTCGTGAACATATTGAAATTGAAGTAAACCGTATTCGATGTTACTCGGGCGTACTCGAAATAATAAGAACATGATCGTGTAGAGGAAGTTTATAGAGTCGTCGTCTACACTTACAAACAAGAACTCAATTTACTAGAAGAAAGTTGCGTTTACCTGAAATTGTCTTTCCCCGGAATAAGAAAGACGTCATGGATTTTGTGATGCACGGTGAGGTCCGTCAGTTAATGAAAGCTAAGTACAAGAGTTTTTGGGGAACTATTACAGCCACTGCCCGAGTTAGAGTGGAAGTTCGAGGGTATAATTAGGGGTTTTCTTACACTAGATTCCTCGTCCACACTCCAGGCACAATTATAAAGGGAACATCGAGGATATACTGACCGAGGTAGCTGGGGTCACCCCGACCCGGAAGAAAACTCCTGTGAGTGTTTCATGAAATTTGTGAGTAGTTGTCTGTTATAATGGTGTGCTCAAGATGATCGTGTCGAATCAGGATGGATAGTGTACGTCCAAGGAGATAAGATCAGTCAGGGCTTATCTGGACACTCGGCCGACTTTCAACACAACTCTCCACCCTGGTACGCAGGTGCCGAATTCCACTTTCATGGATCAAGGATGAGGATCCAAAGGCACTCAACTCGAAATTTGTTGAGAACCCAGATATTACGATGCGCGACATTGCCAAGTAGAGTTTCAGGATGGAGACTATGTATTCCTGAATAAACGTCTAGTGCATGGATTCTCGCGGGTACGCGGGCAAAAGAAGCTCAGTCCAAGGAATATGGGGCGCTACAGGATCATAGAGTGGATCGACTCATTGGCTTACCGACTGGAGCTACCGCCAGAGTTAGCGGGTTGGCACGACGTCTTCCACGTCTCCTCTCATAGGAAGGCTCTATTTTGGCCAGAACAACAGGTTCTTAGTATATCGACAGCTTTTGATCAATCGGTCCACTGTGAGCCGTCAGGATAGATGATACAGCGGTGCGGGTCTTGCAAGAAGGTCCCATTGGTCAAAGTCCTGTAGAGGAACCAAGGGCAAGAGGAGCATACCTGGGAGTCACCAGATCTGATGCAGTAAAAGTACCCGAATCTCTTCGGGTAAAGGATACATTTAACTTCCTATGGGATGTTACACTAAGTTACTCTCAGTAGAAACTCCGCAGGCCTAACCTGAATTTTGGGTACGAAATTTATATTTTTATTTATTGGGATTTGTAACATCCCATTTCCAGTTAGACCCCTAATAGTGGTTTTGTCATAACTAGGTCATGACAAAACCCTAGTAAGTCCAAAAAGACTAGGTGAACTTAGGTAGGAAGGTGAAGGCCACCATGGTCTGCAAATAATAGAATTCTAAACAATAGTTTAGGATGACCTTAGGTCTTCAACTTGACTCCACGACCACACCACACCACCCCTAACCCCTTGGGTGGCCCATAGGGTCACTAAGGACCCATTGGTGGCTGTCAAAGTGGCCAAGTTGGCCTAAGCCCACCCTAACCCTAAATGGGTCAAATTGGCCTACTTAGGGTCAGTTGGCCCTTCCTTAGCCAAGTGGACACCACACATGCACTCCTAACCCTAAAGTGAGGTCAATGGGTAACCAAGGACTCATTGGGGTCAGTCCAAGAGGCTAAGTTGACCCAAGTCAACTCTAGCCCCAAAGTGGTCAAAGTGCCCTTACTAAGGGTCAAGTGACCACCAAGGTGCCAAGTCAACCCTACCTTACCCTACCTAGACCTTAGAGGAGGCCAATGGGTCACCAAGGACCCATTGAGGGTAACCCAAAAGGCCAAATTGACCAAGGTTAACCCTATTAAAGTGTTAGGCCAAACTTAGCTCAAATGGGCTAACCCAAGCTCAAGCCCAACCCACATGGGTTAACTTTATTTTAATTAATATTATGAGCTAGTGGGCTGCCATTAGGTTGGATTAGTCATCAAATTCAGCCTTGGTGACTAGGAGAGAGAAAGCTCCATTTACCCTTAATGGAGGAGAAAGAAAGAGGGTCATTCATGACTTGGAAGGCCAAGGGGCCTCCTCTCTTCATCTACAAAGGTTAGATTCAGCCTCCTGAATTAATTAGCAGGAGATAGGTTTTCTCCAGCCTTTAGGTGGCTGGATTCAGAGTTTTTCCCATGGCCGAATTTAAGCTTTCAAGGCATTTAATGGCATTGATGCCATGGCCACTCCCCTCCCCATTGATGGCCTGATTCAACTCCTCAGGAGTAGGGGAGGAGTTTCCAGCATTCTTCAGGTCACCAAGGGGCTGAATTCATTGAGAATTCAGTTTCCCAAAATTCCCCATTAATGGTGGAAATGGGAATTCAAGCTATGACCCTCCCTATCCCCCATTTTGCTCTTTTAAAAGCTTCCATAGGCCATGAGCAATCGTTTCCACAATCCCACTGATGGAGCCGAGGTAGTTGGTTGTATAGTTGTAGAGCACAAAAAGCTCCACCGCTGGAAATGGCGACGCGGCAGCCGACAAAGAAACAACCCCCCACACAGGTCCCCTCTACTCCTCTCTTCGTGGGCTAGAATCCTAGATCAATTAGGAGAGAAATCGGGCTCAATTGAGCCCGATCGGGTGAGGAAAATTTCAGATTTTCATGGCTTTTTATGCCTTACGGGTTTGCTGGAAACCGCCCCTCTGGCGGCCGTGCCGCCGCCCGGCGATAGCCCCCACCTCAACGGAGGTGGTTGTGGTGGTGGTCGGCCAGGGAGGTGGCCGGGTGGCCGATAAATGAGGTTTTAAGTCCTTCCAGGTTGGGCAAATCGTGACCATAGGCTGGAGGTTGAAGACGATCTCCAGGCCGTTGGATCTGGTGATTTTGATAAATTATTAAATTGTGTATTTTTACCCCTTTACTCTACTCTTTTTTAAATCAGAAAAATGAGGCCCTTGATGAGTATAAAAATATACAATTTTATTTCATATTAAATATACATATTTATAAATAAAAACCTTAGTTTTTATTATAGAAAACTAACTATTTTTTATTATATTGTATTTTTTGTTTTAAAATTAAATTTTAAGTTTTTTTCTGAAATTTTGTAATTTTTCTTAGGTCACGCCCCTAGGTCACGCCCGTGACCTAGGGCGTGACAGCTCTTTTTAATTCCGTTTTCTGCTATTTTGCTGGACAGCTCAAACTCAGGAAATCGTTGGTCACGCCTGCTGAACACGCCCGTGCCAAAGGCGACACGCCCGTGACCTAACCAAGTTCTATCCAGAAGTCCAGCAAACTGCCGCGCTGTCGCCACGCCCCGTGCCGCCTGTTGAATTACATGCATGACACGCCCGTGACCCGTTTCGACACGCCCGTGACCAGTTCAAGTTTATCCAAATCTCCAGCTGGCTTGCCACCTGTCCCGACAGCCTGTATGTCACGCCCGTGACCCTGACACGCCCTACCCGACACGCCCGTGTCAGGGGGCGTGTCACCTGAAAATTTTTTCTATAAATAGGCCGGCAGGGATTTGTAAATTCAATTGAACTCCAGCAGATTCCTTAAGAACTGTTAGGACTCCCCAGCTCTCTGACAAGGAACTGGTAGTAGCTTTCAAGTATTCTAAAGTTCTGTAAGTTGTAATTTTTTCAGCTTTATTTTCAGCTTTTTAGAAAGTTGTAATATTTTCGGACTTTATAAAATAGGCTCTTTCAATTTCAATTCTGAGTACTTTACTGCTTTCTTTTATTTTATTTTCTTTATACTATCCCGAATGAAAGGCGAAGCTCTGCTTATGTCCTGGATTAAGATAGTGTAAAACTGCTTTCAAATCTATTTTCAAAACCCTATTCTTTCATACTATTCCGAATGAAAGGCGAGGCGAAAGCCTAAGTCCTGAATTCAGATAGTGCGGAAGCGCTGCAAAATTTTACTACCCTATCTCAACAACAAAGGTGAAGCGAAAGCTTAAATCCTGGATTGAGATAGATAGGTAGATATTATTTTCTGTACTTTATACCGCCCCCATCCTGAGAAGAGGCTAAGAACCCTTAGCACTTGGTCAAGATGAGCTCTGGGCTGGATACTATTTTCAACTATTTCAACTCTACTTTCTAGTTATTCTAACTAGGGTTTTCTTAATTGATCATATACCAGGTGACGAGACACTACGTTTACGTTAACCCGTTTAAACGCAAGCCTTCCCGGTCGTACTTTCGAGTCAGTGATACTACCATAGGAACCCTCTCGTGAAGTTAGATAATTAAGAAATAAAGTTGTTCTTTAATAGCTGAATTAATATTCTCTCAAAGTTATTCTAAAATCGAGGACTAACCTCTAAGTCCCTCTCTTAATAAAATCACGTATATATATTTTTCTATCTTTAGTTTTTAAACATAAACCCAACTCCGTTCTTTCGATAAAATAATAGTCCGTTCTAAAAAGTAGAATAATTGACACCGATCCCAGGAAAAATACGACCTTGATATTTTCTATAAAATACTATACTCCTATGCGATAGGTACTCTTGCCTTAATCCACAGGATATAAGTAAGTAAAAAAAGAGATAGACTTATATACGTAAAAGATTATATAAAACCAAATCTATCTTCTTTAAAACAAACTTTACTTATCAAGCTTTTTGGCGCCGTTGCCGGGGAACAGTTTATTTGTGTTAATATTTGAAAATAAAAGAACGCTATTAATTTTATCTTTTCTTTTTCTTGTTATTTAAAAAAACCTTAGTTTTTATAAAAATAAAACAAAAATAAAATTCCCTGAATTTAAAACTTTGTTTTTATAAAACCTAATTTTTTTTATTAACAAGTTTATTAACCACTAACAAATTCTAACAGAAAAACCTAACCTACTATTTAACGTAGTTTATATAAAACTTGAAAAAAATAAAAATAAAAAGTAGTTTATAATAAAAAACCTGCTTTTATTATAAAACTTCTTTTATAAAAAAACTTGTTTTATATAAAATAAAAATAACCTGTTTTTAGTTATTTTCCGTTTTAAGTCTTTTTTGTGTGTTTATATTTGTTTTTTTTACTTAGTTTTTTTTATTTTTACTTAGTTTTTTTTATTTTATAAACAAAAGTTTTGTTTAGTGTATGACCCGCGGAACTCCATCTGATTTAACTCTTGGACTTGATCCTGAAATCGAACGCACCTTTCGCAGGCGCCTCCGATCTCTGAATCAAGAGCTCGTATTAAATCTGGAAGAGTCTGTAGGCACCGCACACGTTCAAGAAATGGCAGCAGAGCAACAACAAATGCCAGAGGTGGTCCCCCAAAGGACCATGTCTTATTATGCACGACCTAATTTAGATGACACCGGGTCTAGTATCGTTCGTCCACCAATTGCTAATAATAACTTCGAGATTAAATCGAGTATAATCCAAATGATTCAAAATTCTGTTCAATTCGATGGATTGCCCGATGAAGATCCAAACACGCACTTATGCAATTTCTTAGAAATTTGCGACACATTTAAGATAAATGGCGTCACTGATGATGCCATCCGTCTTCGCTTATTTCCTTTTTCGCTACGAACGAAAGCCAAACAGTGGCTAGGTTCTCTCCCCAGAGGATCTATCACCACTTGGGCTGAAATGACCGAAAAATTCCTAACAAAGTATTTTCCACCTGCAAAAACCGCACGTCTGCGTGCGGATATTTCTTCCTTTGTGCAAGGCGAGTCTGAGTCTCTTTATGAGACTTGGGAACGTTTTAAGGAATATCTACGTCGGTGTCCACATCACGCACTGCCAACTTGGCTCCAGGTACAAATATTTTATAATGGTTTGAATATTCAAACCAGACAAGCCATTGATGCTGCCGCTGGGGGCACGCTCAATAACAAAACCCCCGAGGCCGCTCAAACCCTCTTTGAGGAAATGGCCATGAACGCGTACCAGTGGAATGTGCCAAGGTCACACCCTAAACAAGCTGGGATTTATGAGCTCGACACTTCTTCTACTTTAGCACTCCAAGTAGAAAACCTAACTAAACAATTGGCTGGAATATCTGCTTCCTCCGCCACTACTTGGAATCCGAATAATAATATAATTGAAGAAATCGATTATATGGGGAACTCTTATAGACCTTCCTATAATCCTAATATTAACTCGAATAATAATTCTTATAATCCAGGATATAGGAACCATCCTAATTTTTCATGGAGCAACCCCAATAATGCTCAACGCCCTCCGACTGCAAATCCAATTGGATTTGCACCGCAACCCCCACAACCACAAACACCACCACCACCAAACCAATTTAGGCCAACCCCGATAGAAGACATATTCACGAAATATGTCAGTATCAATGAGTCCAATATCCGGAACCTGACCGGATCAATTAAAAACTTAGAAACACAAATTGGACAAATATCAAAAATGCTATCGGAACGCCAACCTGGTAATTTGCCAGGAAATACGGAACCAAATCCGCGGGATACTGGTCATTCCAGTAACCCAAGTTGACAAGCCGTTCAACTACGAAGTGGCAGGGAGCTACCACCACCCGTTAGGGTAGAAAAAGAAGCTAAGGTTAGCCTTCCTACACCACTTCCCGTTACGACTCTGCCTCCTCAACCCCCGCGAATTTCTTCCACACATGTTGTTTTACCTTATCCATCTAAATTAAAAGATGAGCGAGAAGATGAACAATATAAAAATTTTCTAAAAATGCTAAAACAAATTCAAATCAATATACCTTTCTGCGAGGCAATTGCACAGATGCCTAAATACGCAAAATATTTAAAAGCGTTATTTTCAAATAAAAAGAAACTCGAAGATATTTCGAGAGTTTTTCTTAACGCCGAATGTTCAGCCGTTTTATTACATAAATTACCCCCAAAATTAAACGATCCGGGACGATTTTCTATCCCGTGTCTTTTCGGTAATCTATTAATAAAAGATGCGTTAGCAGATTTAGGTGCTAGCATAAATTTAATGCCCTACTCGCTCTTTCAAAAACTAGGATTAGGTAACCCCAGCCCAACTAAAATGAGCATCCAATTAGCAGATCGTTCTATTAAATATCCAGTAGGGATAGTAGAGGATGTTCTGGTCAAAATAGACAAGTTTATCTTCCCAGTAGACTTTGTTATACTTGACATAGAGGAAGACGCCGATGTTCCCATAATTCTCGGTCGTCCTTTTCTCGCAACCTCTCGCGCGATAATAGACGTAAGTAACGGTAGACTTCTCTTACGAGTAGGAGATGACGAAGTTACTATCGATATAGATCCCTCTATGAAAAACTCTTTAATAAATGACGATTTCTGCTATCTTGCGGAAGCCTCTTTTGAGGAAAATGGTTTTCCCTATTCTGATTTATTTTCAATAACTGTAGAAGAATCGGACTTGGCAGACTTACCCATTTCACAAGAAATGCCTACCGATGACCCTTTAGAACCTTTTATATCTTTAACTTCTACAACTTTAAAAACTCCAACTTCATATGAAAAACCACCAACCCTCGAGCTAAAAACACTTCCTGCACATTTAAAATATGTTTTCCTTGAAGCCGAATCTAAACTCCCTGTTATCATTTCTGCCGAATTAAATGATAAGAAAACGTCAGAATTAATAGAAGTGTTAAAACAACATCGCCGTGCATTAGCATGGCAAATTTCTGATATCCAAGGACTCAACCCATCTTTTTGTACGCATAAAATATTTTTGGAAGATAACCCTCGTAAATCTATCCAGCCCCAATGACGTTTAAATCCTAATATGAAGGATGTCGTAAAAGCTGAAGTAATGAAATTATTAGACGCAGGAATTATCTATCCAATCTCAGATAGCACATGGGTTAGTCCCGTACAAGTCGTCCCTAAGAAGGGCGGTATAACGGTAGTGCAAAACGCTAATAATGAACAAATTCCAACACGTACTGTTACGGGTTGGAGGATGTGCATCGATTATCGAAAATTAAATGATGCCACCCGTAAAGATCACTTTCCACTACCGTTTATAGATCAAATATTAGAGCGACTCTCGGGTCACTCATATTATTGTTTTCTTGATGGTTATTCAGGGTATTTACAAATTCCTATAGCCCCTGAAGATCAAGAGAAAACTACGTTCACTTGCCCCTTTGGTACTTTCGCCTATAGGCGAATGCCATTTGGACTTTGTAATGCGCCAGCTACATTTCAAAGATGTATGCTAGCTATTTTTGGCAAGTTAGTAGAGGACGTTATGGAAGTATTTATGGATGACTTCTCCGTCTTTGGAGACTCATTCTATACGTGTTTAGATAACCTCGCTCGTGTTCTTCAACGCTGTGAAGACACGAATTTAGTGTTGAACTGGGAGAAATGCCATTTTATGGTCCGCGAAGGTTTAGTTCTCGGTCATAAAATTTCTTCCCAGGGAATCGAGGTCGATAAGGCCAAAATAGAAATAATTGAAAAACTTCCTCCTCCAACAAATGTAAAATCTATTCGAAGTTTCTTAGGCCATGCAGGTTTCTATAGACGGTTCATTCAAAATTTCTCTAAAATAACAAAACCGTTAACTCATTTATTAGAAAAAGAAGCCCCATTTATATTCGATAGTGAATGCTTAATAGCATTCAATATTATTAAGGACAAACTTATCAACTCTCCTATTTTAGTAGCCCCAGACTGGTCCTTTCCTTTTGAGATCATGTGTGATGCGAGTGATTATGCGGTAGGAGCTGTCTTAGGACAACGCGTAGACAAATATTTTCATCCTATCTATTATGCAAGTAAAACTCTCACATCTACACAGACAAATTACACGACCACGGAAAAGGAACTACTGGCGATTGTATTTGCATTTGATAAGTTTAGATCTTATATTACACTATCAAAAGTTATAGTTTTTACGGATCATTCTGCTTTAAAATATTTACTAACAAAGGCAGATGCCAAACCCCGTTTATTACGTTGGATTCTCTTATTACAAGAATTTGATTTAGAGATCCGAGATAAGAAAGGCGCAGAGAATTTAGCAGCCGATCATCTTTCTCGACTAGAGAATGCTGCAACAGATACATTCCTGGAAGCCGACATCGAAGATAAATTCCCTGAAGAAAGTCTCCTCGCCCTCGAAAAGGTAACAAACTCTTCTACTCCTTGGTTCGCAGACTTGGCTAACTATTTAGTAGCCCGAGTCCTTCCAAAAGCTTTTTCATTTCAAGAAAAGAAGAAATTCTTTTCTGACTTGAAAAACTACTTTTGGGAAGACCCGTATTTATTCCGAGTCTGTGCCGACCAAGTAATTCGAAGATGTATTTCGAACGAGGAAGGACTAAAAATACTACGGCACTGCCACGAAGGACCAACCGGCGGACATTATCAATCCAACCGGACTGCACGTAAAGCCCTTGAAGCAGGTTTCTTTTGGCCTACTTTATTCAAGGACGCTCAAAAATTGGTAAGCGTTTGCAACCGCTGCCAACGGTCAGGTAACATTTCCCGTCGGGACGAAATGCCCCAAAACTTTTACTTAGAATGTGAAATTTTTGATCTGTGGGGCATAGATTTTGTAGGCCCTTTACCTCCTTCTTTTAAAAATCGTTATATCTTAGTAGCGGTCGATTACGTTTCACGATGGGCTGAAGCACAAGCTTTACCCACCGCTGACTCGAGAGTCGTCGTTAAATTTCTGAAAACCTTATTTTCACGTTTTGGCACGCCTAGGGCAATAGTTAGCGACCGAGGTACTCATTTTTGTAACACCCAGATGGCTAAAGTATTAGCCAAATATGGAGTTACTCATAAACTCGCTACCGCTTATCACCCCCAAACAAGCGGCCAAGTGGAGGTAGTCAATAGAGAACTAAAGCGCATATTAGAAAAAACTGTAGATACCAATCGAAAAGATTGGTCCCTCAAATTAGATGATGCACTTTGGGCCTACCGTACAGCATTCAAAACTGCGATCGGTTGTACACCTTATCGTTTAGTATATGGAAAGGCATGTCACCTACCTGTAGAATTAGAACATCGCGCATACTGGGCGCTGAAATTTCTTAACTTAGATACAAACTTAGCCGCCGAACAACGTAAATTTCAACTCAATGAACTTGAGGAATGGCGTGCAAACGCCTATGAAAATAATAAATTTTATAAAGAGCGATCTAAGTTTTATCATGATAGGAAAATTAAATTTCCAAAATCTTTTTCACCAGGTGATCTTGTCCTACTATATAACTCACGCCTTAAATTATTTCCAGGAAAATTAAAATCCCGATGGACCGGACCCTATACTGTTAAACAAACCTGGCCATATGGGACCGTTCTTATTTCTCACCCTGAACTAGGAACTTTCAAAGTAAACGGGCACCGTTTAAAACTATATTTTACTGGGGACCCTTTTCAAAAAGAACCTGAAACCCTAACACTACTCCATAACCTCGAAATATAAATTCCTTTGTATATTTCCATCTTTTATGCTTTTGTATATTCTGTACATATTTTTCACTTCATACATATGCCTAACATAAGTATGGGGGTGCTTTTTAGCTGCAAGTTATTTTCACTTTTATGATATTTCTTATATGTTTTCAATAAAAGTATTGTTTATTTTAGTACTCACCAAAACAATTCAAAAATTTCAAAACCATACTATGTAAATATATTCCAAAAATCTGAGTTGAAAAAAAAATGCAAATTATTCAATTTTCAAATTTACTACTCCTTCTCATAACTAGATAGATATAAATATCCGGAATAAATTTGTAAAATCTTATCTTGTAAATTTCATTACAATCAGAGTTATTATTT
This sequence comes from Platanthera zijinensis, assembly GCA_039513925.1. Lineage (NCBI taxonomy): Eukaryota > Viridiplantae > Streptophyta > Magnoliopsida > Asparagales > Orchidaceae > Platanthera > Platanthera zijinensis. The sequence goes on from CM077083.1 coordinate 45,658,560, forward strand.
TAGCAAGCCTGCTTTCAATATCAAAAGAAATACATATATATACAATAGAAGCAAACATATTATGTTCACCAAACAATTGTAGACTGTAATTATCCTTACTCCATTCTTAACGAAATATAAGAAATACAAACTATTATAGTTGCTCTCAAAATTTTTTATCCAACTCTTGAATATTTATTTATTTTTGGCATGTTTTCTTACGCAAGCAAGTATCTAGGAGTATGTGCTCCTAGTAAAAGAAAAGATCTTATGTCAATGGGAATAAGATTTCATTCCGTACACATAGGCATCCAATAAATATGAAAAGATTATATGGAAAGGAGTATGTGCTCCTCTAAATATACATTGGATTCAATTAAAAAACTCAAGTATGCTTTGTAATTTTTTGCCACTTTGGAATTACATTCCTTAGTAGTTATAACAACGCATAACTTAGATAAAAAGATGATAGAATACAAAAATCTATCACTTCTACAAAAACCTATTGTATAGGTAAAATTCCACCCTTCCAAAGTTGATATTCTATTTTTGTTTAAAATTTTGAGAGAGCATAAATAATAGAATGCATATTTCCAATATATCTCGTATAAAGACATAGTAATCATAAAGCCAATCTATCCTTGTTATATCTGATTTTAATATATGCTTACTATTTGTTTTCAAAAACTTTTATGGCTATAAATTCTAACTCTGGTATTAATGATATGTACGATAACATTCAAAATCTTTATTCACCGGATGTTTATACCTATTTTATCTTGACGAATTAAATTGATAGTAAATAGAAAATTTATTAACCTTGTAAAAATACTCAACTCTATTATTGCTCTGGAATAGCAAAATCTAAGTATGGGGGTATTTGATGAGTATAAAAATATACAATTTTATTTCATATTAAATATACATATTTATAAATAAAAACCTTAGTTTTTATTATAGAAAACTAACTATTTTTTATTATATTGTATTTTTTGTTTTAAAATTAAATTTTAAGTTTTTTTCTGAAATTTTGTAATTTTTCTTAGGTCACGCCCCTAGGTCACGCCCGTGACCTAGGGCGTGACAGCTCTTTTTAATTCCGTTTTCTGCTATTTTGCTGGACAGCTCAAACTCAGGAAATCGTTGGTCACGCCTGCTGAACACGCCCGTGCCAAAGGCGACACGCCCGTGACCTAACCAAGTTCTATCCAGAAGTCCAGCAAACTGCCGCGCTGTCGCCACGCCCCGTGCCGCCTGTTGAATTACATGCATGACACGCCCGTGACCCGTTTCGACACGCCCGTGACCAGTTCAAGTTTATCCAAATCTCCAGCTGGCTTGCCACCTGTCCCGACAGCCTGTATGTCACGCCCGTGACCCTGACACGCCCTACCCGACACGCCCGTGTCAGGGGGCGTGTCACCTGAAAATTTTTTCTATAAATAGGCCGGCAGGGATTTGTAAATTCAATTGAACTCCAGCAGATTCCTTAAGAACTGTTAGGACTCCCCAGCTCTCTGACAAGGAACTGGTAGTAGCTTTCAAGTATTCTAAAGTTCTGTAAGTTGTAATTTTTTCAGCTTTATTTTCAGCTTTTTAGAAAGTTGTAATATTTTCGGACTTTATAAAATAGGCTCTTTCAATTTCAATTCTGAGTACTTTACTGCTTTCTTTTATTTTATTTTCTTTATACTATCCCGAATGAAAGGCGAAGCTCTGCTTATGTCCTGGATTAAGATAGTGTAAAACTGCTTTCAAATCTATTTTCAAAACCCTATTCTTTCATACTATTCCGAATGAAAGGCGAGGCGAAAGCCTAAGTCCTGAATTCAGATAGTGCGGAAGCGCTGCAAAATTTTACTACCCTATCTCAACAACAAAGGTGAAGCGAAAGCTTAAATCCTGGATTGAGATAGATAGGTAGATATTATTTTCTGTACTTTATACCGCCCCCATCCTGAGAAGAGGCTAAGAACCCTTAGCACTTGGTCAAGATGAGCTCTGGGCTGGATACTATTTTCAACTATTTCAACTCTACTTTCTAGTTATTCTAACTAGGGTTTTCTTAATTGATCATATACCAGGTGACGAGACACTACGTTTACGTTAACCCGTTTAAACGCAAGCCTTCCCGGTCGTACTTTCGAGTCAGTGATACTACCATAGGAACCCTCTCGTGAAGTTAGATAATTAAGAAATAAAGTTGTTCTTTAATAGCTGAATTAATATTCTCTCAAAGTTATTCTAAAATCGAGGACTAACCTCTAAGTCCCTCTCTTAATAAAATCACGTATATATATTTTTCTATCTTTAGTTTTTAAACATAAACCCAACTCCGTTCTTTCGATAAAATAATAGTCCGTTCTAAAAAGTAGAATAATTGACACCGATCCCAGGAAAAATACGACCTTGATATTTTCTATAAAATACTATACTCCTATGCGATAGGTACTCTTGCCTTAATCCACAGGATATAAGTAAGTAAAAAAAGAGATAGACTTATATACGTAAAAGATTATATAAAACCAAATCTATCTTCTTTAAAACAAACTTTACTTATCAGCCCTTATGGGCTAAACCTTAACAAGTGGCCAACATGAAAATTGTATCCCTTGAAGTCTACTTTAATTAGCAATTTAATTCAACCCATTTGAAAAAGTGGTTTGACCACAACACTCATTTTGGTGGGGTCTATACATAGGGTTGAACAGAGGTTGATTTGAGTGCCCCCAACAATCTAGCAATCCAAATGACTTGAAATTTGGGCTGGGTGTCACTCTCATCTATACCAAAAACATATCCAAAAATGGGAATTTTTGTATATAATTTCCTATAGTTTATGTAATTATTTAAAAAACCATGTTTAAATAATTATGGGACCTAATTACCTCCAAATGCTCCCAAATTTTGGTGAGAGGTCCTTGTGGTCATTATAGGTCTCTGTTAAAAATTTCATCTCATTTGGTTATTATATGGTTTGGATTTTAGAGAACCCTACCCTTACCCCAAGAGGGGTATTTAGATCAAAGTGTCCCTTGTGGGTTTAAGTGGCCAAATAACCTCAAAAGAGGCTGAAACTGGGCCAATGACTTGTTATGACATTAGACACGCTCACATGGAATTTGGAGTGGATTAGGGTAGATTTGCCCTAGGACCCAAGTTCAAACCCTAAGGGTTGAACTTTGGGGATTTGTGAAGGGCATGGGGTGATATGCCCTTGTATGGACATAGTGTTTAGTCCATGTGATTCTAGGGTGGTGAAATGCCCAAAGGAAGAGATATGGTGGGATTTGGACACATGCACCCCACTTAAACCACTAGGTAAGTTTTAGGTCTATACACCTTAGGGAATGTCTAGTTCCTCATATGACTTTGGAACTGCATGACATTTTGGTAAAAGTAATTTTCATAATCATATTAACCACTGAAATATACCACATATTGTTTGGATGAGTTTACAAGTGGGTTCCTTTGAAAATTGCACTACATGAGTTGTCTTGAAGAATTTTATTATGTGACTTCCTAACCATGGGTTTGGATGATATTTAGTCAAGCTATGTTTTAAGACTATAACAAGCCCTAGAAATTTTTAATATGAATTTTAGATCATTAAATGGGATACTTCATTCACAACCCATCAAGTTGCACCTTCTACTTAGAAATTTATTATGAACAAACCACTTAATGGAAACTTATGAAATTTAGTAAGAAAACCTTTAATGACATTTTAAAGCTTTGTTAATTTTTATGGAATTTTTTGAAGTCTATCTATAGGGGTTGTTTCACAAGGTGCTGTTTTCTATGTAAAAGTAATTGAATTTATTTTGGTATTTAGTAAGCTTGATAAAATATGATTTTTAGTCAGAGGCCCTTTCTGGTCATCCTTGAGATTCAGTAATTTTTCTACAATTTTCTGATAATTAACGTTAGCACTTTCTTCTTTACCCATAATTAATGGCATATTATTTGATTAATTAATTAGAGGCCAATTAATTTATGGAAAATCATGAAATTTTGTATTTACGGTTATTCCTCTATTATCTATTGTTCATAAGTTTTGGGTGGCCATTACCTGAGAAAATATTATACTTCATGTTCAAATTACCCATGGCCTAGCTTTGGGAAAATTAATTAAATACCAAATTAATTAGGAAAATTATAAGTTTCTGGAGTTAGGCTAATCATGTCATGATAGACCCCCATTAAATATTGTAAGGCTTGAGGATGAAAATTTGGAGTACCTCTTATCATGTGCAACATATAGTATAGGTTGGTCTACATATAGTAAAACTGCAGAAAATATGATAACATTTGAATTGGGCATATGGGTTGGTGTTAATAGTTTGCTGTTTTGGGTAAAATGAAATTGAGTTCATCAGGGTTGGGATGAGTAGAATGTTGGGTTGGCTGACGTTAGGTGGTGCACGGGATCGACGAAAGATCTTCTTTCCTGTGGAGAGGAAGAGTCAAAATACATTAGGGTTAATTCCAGTATAATATTAAAAGGGATCAGGATTTGGGTAATAACCAACAACAATAAGTGCCATGCAAAATGGAACGATGGGCTTCAGCTACCATCATAATTCCTAGTGCCCATTTAGAGCCCTTCAAAGGTATACCGGGGGCAGTCCTAGGCTCACCTAAACCGTAGGAATAATAAACTTCAAGAGCAACTAGTATAACTAGGGGTTCACTTTCACACACCCCGGTGTCTCGGGAAGTTAGGTTGACTAGGATGTTCGGGCGATAGGCTCGGTGGTTGTGGAAATGGGCAGGATAGCCCGGCGAGCCGAAGGCTCGGTAGATAATTATGACGGATGGGATAGTCCGGGGAGCTGTAGCTCAATTGTTGGTTATGACAGACGGATTAGTTCGGGGAGCTTTGGCTCGGTGGTTGATACATCAAGACTGCATGTGCATAAATTATAAGGTTGTGGGTTTTCTATTTTGGAGGGTCGATGCACCGATGCCAATACGTTGACTCGGCAAGTGTGATTTAGCACTTCGCCAAATTAAGTCCGGTGGACCAGTCTGCAAAGAGTACGCAGGAGCTCCGCTTAGTGCACCAACGTCGAGGCGTACGATAGGTCTGACTGGTAGTGCAATTACTGGTTTAGAGGTAGGCGAGGCCCAACCCACCGCTTCCATTTTCCACTACGGAGTTATTCTTGGAGGTTAGGCTCCAGAAAAGGGGAACTAAAGGTCTGTGTGCACATAGTCGGGTGGGTGTGTTGCACTTGCATGATCATGCCATGACATACTTGCAAGACATAGCATAACCATTGCATATAACCCTTGATACCTATTGTATAAATTGGTATGGGACTCTTTATACAATAGGCCCTACAAAACGACCCCTTAGTTTATAAGCTTGTGTGAGCGTGCATATAAGCTAAGGTTATTATTCTATGGATATATATTGCTTGATTGAAAACCGACACCCAATCATATAAATTGGTATGGGACTTTTTATACGATAAGAGCCTTGCAGAAGACCCCTTAGCTTATGTGTTTGTATGGGCATTCATATAAGTTAAGGTAATATATTTCACATACTTTTGTTACTACTACATGTTTTCATGGAACTGCTAGATAAGTTCAACCGCCACCTGCTACCTTTGTTATTGTCAACCTTAATTACCTTTCCTTTTCTTCTCCCCACACGGTGCCTAGGAGCCATGGGGGAGGGGTGGGGGATGATAGGACTTAGTCTTTTAGACTAACAATTTTCGAACCAAATCATTTTATGGGATCGTGGAGCCCAGCTTGGAGGTGCAGCCCCGGAGGTCGGTACGCTTGGAGATGGGATAGTCTAGCATCGGAGTTCAGGCAGCTGGGATAGTGAGTCCCGTTCGCTGGTAGTTGTTATAAATTTGCTTCCATGATGAGTGACTTGTAGTGTGGACTTTGATGTATTGGGCATGAGTCCTATTTCCAGTACTTTTATTATTATTGCTGTGGACTCTCCCTTCGTAGAGAATTGTTACTATATATGTGATTATTATAAACATGTGTTAGAGTTCTAATTTCATACACTCTCATACTTTGCTACTATTCTGTGATCGATATGGCCGGCAGGATCGGCGTTTTTTAGTGACGACCTTCCCGGGCATGATGGTGTCACCACAAAGCGGCGGTTCTGGGCCTAAGACCCTGTGGTTTAAAAAAGAAAAAAAATGGGGTCTTACACGACACACCCATCTTTTTCTCACCCATTGGACGACCACGCTAATAATCTCGAGCCAGATGTCCCGCCTTATGTAACATCCCTCAAACTACTTGACCCTACGAGTGGTTTTGTCATGACAAGGTCATGACAAAACTCTAGGAAGCTCAAAAGGCCAAGTGAACAGAGGCATGCAGGTAGAAATCACCTTAGTCTGCCTATAACACAACCTCATCACCACACCTAGGGTTTGGCTTTAAGGCCTCAACTTGAATCCAGGACCGCACCACAACACCCTTAACCCTTTAGGAGGTCCATAGGGTCACCAAGGACCCATTGGAGTCAATCAAAGTGGTCAAGTTGACCAAAGTCAACCCTAATCCTAAATGTTTCAAACTAACCTACATAGGGTCAATTGACCTTCCCTTTGCCGAATTGACCCCACCTAGATCTTCCTAACCCTTGAAGGAGGTCAATTGGTCACCAAGGACCCATTGGAGTCAACTAAAAATGTCAAGTTGACCAAAGTAAACTCTAGCCCTAAATTGGTCAAAGTGCCCTAACTAAGGTCAAGTGGCCTCCAAGGTGCCAAACCAACCCAACCCAACCCCTCCTAGACCTTAGGAGAGGCAAATGGGTCACTAAGGACCCAATGGGGGAAATCCAAAAGGTCAATTTTACCAAAGTCAACTCAACCTAGTTTAGGTTAAATCAACTCAAGTTGACCTAACCTAGCCCAATCCATTTGGGCTAAGACCAATTGAGGTGGTCCACTAGCCTCATGAGGTTTAGAATTATCCAAAATGCCACTCATTTTCTTGAAATAGTGAGTAGGAGAAAGAAAGCTCCATTTCCCCTTTTAATGGAGGAAAGAGAAAGAGAGGGAGAGAGTGATGCCATCAATGGTGAGGAAGATGAAGCCCCTCAAGTTCCCTATTAATGGCTGGATTCAACTCCCCCTAGGGGAGAGGAGAAGTTTCCAGTCATTTTCCGGCCTAGTTAAGCATAGGTTCACCACCCAAGCCATGGACGAAAACCTCCACTCAAGGCCATTAATGGCATTGAATCCTAGACCTCTCCTCTCCCCCCATTTGATCATCTTAAAAGCTTCCTTGGATCCCTATCAGTCGTTTCCACTCCTCCCCTGAAGAATTCAAGCCCTTCGATAGTGCAGTTGCAGAGCACCCAAAAGATCCAAATCCGGCAATTACGACACAAAGATCGGCTCGACTCCAGCCACCTCAAAAGGTCCTATCCTCCTCTCCTTTTTAAATGTATAGATCTCAATCTATCGGCGGCTTGATTCGAGTCCAATTGGCCCCAGATCAAGCAGGCTGAAAGCTTGTTTTTCTAGCATTTTCCTCCAATCACAATTCACTGTTCCGGCTACCTCTGGTCGGCCAACCACTGCGAATCGCCAGCCACCTACTCAACGAAGGTGGTGGTGGCCGGACAGGAAGAGTTGTGGGTGGCCAGGAATTCACGGGCAAACACGACCCTGGATGGGCCAATCTTGGCCGTTGGCTCAAGGAAGAAGATGACGGGATGCCGTCAATCCTTGGTTTAGGATTCGTGTTGGCCGATTTAATATATTTTATTTAATTTTAAACATTCTGTCACACATTATGTAGTAGTTAGATTTAATTATTAAAAATACTTAGAGGCCTTTCTAAAGAAATAATTAACATCAAAGTTTTAGCCCTTGAAATGTAGTTTATTTTAAAATTAATTTAAACCCACTTGGGTAAGTGGTTTGACCACAACACTCAAAATGGTGCAGTCTATACCTAGGGTTAACCAAAGATTAAATTGAGTGCCCCCATCAAACCAGCCATCTAATAGCCCCCACAAGGGATTTAGGGGTGGTTTGGGGTGGAGATACCCTAGGACACTAGTGTAAGCCCTAGGGATGGGGTTTGAACCAAATGAAGGACATGGGACTACATGCCCTTGGAATGCCTTATAACTTGATAGGAGGGTGACTAAGGTGTAATTTAATCCTATGAAGAAATTCTAGGACATGGTAGAGCTTACATCCCTCTTGTAACAACTTAGGACCGTTTAGGGCACTTTTACACTTGATTTTATTACTGCATCATAGGACCTTGGATGATCTTGAAATTTAGGTAGTGGTCATATAATATGTTATTAAGCTCTGGAAATTTTGGTGTGAATTTTAGATTAGTATCTGAGATACTTCATTCACAATCTTTGTAGTTGCCCTAATTATTAAGGAATTTATTAAGAGACATATACTCATTGAAAACTTATGCAATTTTGTCAGAGGACCTTTTAAGTCATCCTTGATCTCTATGAATTTTTATAAAATTATTAGAGGACTGTCTATATGGGTTGCTTCACAAGGTGCCTAATATTGATTTGCTTTAAATGATTTAATTATGTGACCAAATAAGCTTGTAAATTAATAATTCTTGGTCAGTGGTCCTTCCTGTATATATTTGACATCAGGTAAATTTCCCATAATTTTTTGATGATAATTTGTAATACTTCCTTCTTTACCTTGTCTTCGTGATTATTTAATCAATATATTATTTGGAGGTTAAAAAACTTGTTGGAAAATTATGAATTTCAGTATTTACTGTTATTTTGATGAGATAGTTGGTGTACCTGATCTAGTTGAAAATGAATAGGGTCACCAAAATAAGGTAGGTTGTGTGAGCCCGGTTGTGCAAGGGCAGAGTTGAGCTCGAGATCGACGATAGATCGTCTTTCCCTAGAAGATGTCTAAATACACTTAGGTTTAGATCAATTTTTAAATAAGGAGAGTTTAGGAACATGGGTGGTTACCAATAATAATAAGTATCTTGCAAAAGGGAGCTTTGGGCTTCAGCCCATCGTAGTTCCTAGTGCCCTCGAGAGCCCTTCACAGGGAATACTATGGGCAGTCCATGGTTAAGCTTAAACCGTAAGATTTAAATGTTAAAGAGCAATTAGAAATACTAGGACTTCACCATCACTCTCCTCGATGACTCGGGAGATTAGCTTGATTGGGTTATCCAAGCGGTTGGCTCAGTGGTTGTGGAAATGGGCAAGTTAGTCCGGCGAGCCGTAGGCTCGGAAGGTAGTTGTAACAGACGGATTAGTACAGGGAGCCGTGGCTCAGAAATTCATGGTTGCATGTACATAAAATGGTGGGTCTTCGGTATTTGAAGGTCATCCACACCGACGTCGATACGATGACTTAGCGGGTGTGTTTTACACTTAGCCAAGGAAAAGACTGGCGGTTGGTCAGCATAGTACCTGGTGACTCTGGTGTGTCCTTCAGAGGCGTACATAATGACTAGGCCTGGTAGTGTGAATGGGTGGCCCGACTCACTGTCTCCGTTGGCCACTACAAAGGCTCTTGGGAGTGAAGCTAGCTTCATAACAGGGGAAATTAGAGGTCTGTGTGCATAGAGTCGTGTGTGTGTGTGTTGCTCTTGCATGTATCATGGCATAACATATCACTACACACATGCCTGCATATAACCTGACACCCCATCGCATAAACTAGTATGGGATAACTTATACGATAGGATTCTTGCAAAAGACCCCTGAACTTATAAGTTTGTATGGGCATTCTTATAAGTTCAGGTTACTTATTCCATAAGCTTACTTTACTTGTCCTTTTAATACTTATTGTGTAGCATGCACTTACTGCACTGTCTTTACCTTGTTTGCTTTACTTCTCTATTATTATAGAACTACTAGCTTGCATTTTCTTTTATAGCACTATAAACATTACCATATACCTGCTAGATAGCTCCACCGTCACCTGCCTTGTTCCTCCTCTCAACCACCATATCTTTCCTATCATTCCTCCCACACGGTGCCTAGGAGCCACTAGGGGAGGGGTGGGGGAAATCAGGCTTATTCTTTTGACTAATGGTCGGTGGACCAAACATTTCAAGGGCTCTGGATGGGGGACAGGGAGCAACAACAAGAGATTCAACACCAACGGAGTACAGTGCACATGGAGGTGGGCCAATCTAGTATAGAAGCTCCAGTCTCTGGCTCCGTGAGTGTTAGCCTTACCTAGCTTCCGCGAGAGAGTTGTAGTGAGGATTTGTTGTACCGGGCTTAAGCCCGTTTATTTTCCTACTTTACTGATCTGTTTCAGTACTTATATTATCATGTGGACTTGCTGTGATTTCTATTTCATATATTTTATGTGATTTGTGGACTTGACTTAATTGTCTTCTCTCATTTGTACTTCTACTTCTTGATGATCATCAATGCCGACAGAATCAGCGTTTTGTGGTGGCGACCCTCCCGAGTGTCAGTATCACCGCAAAACGGCGGTTCTGGGCGTAAGACCCTGTAGTGTAGCAAAAAGGGGTCTTAAACCTTGCCACACGTGTAACAAGCGAGCGAACTTCGCTCTGTCGTCACTTCAGAAATAGTAGAAGAAGTTGGTCCCATAGAATAAGCCTTATTCCTCCACCTTCCTTGTCCATACTTCGCTGAACTCAGCACTTTAAACTCCGACTTCTTTATCGCCAAGTCATTCTTATGCTGCACGCACTTCATATCTTGCTCCAGAGATCGGACTGTATTGACCAATATTAGAAATCCCTACATCATTAGACCTGAGAGAAGCAACCTCAGATCATCCCACAGTCATTTATAGAACCTATTGGTCTTCCGTTCCTCGTTTGCAAACGTAATGCTGCATACAGTCCCAACCTTTTAAACTCATGCAAGTAGGCATCTACTAAACTCTCACCTTGAGTTAACATCTGGAATTAATTTTCCATTGCAATCCGCTATGCAGATGGAAGATATCTCACCAGAAAGATGTAACGCCCCCATCCGTCGTATATCATATGACAAAAGGTCCGGCCGGGGCCCAACGCCATATACTATAGGCAGGTAAGGAGATTACAAGATGATTCCAAATCCAAATTCACTTATGAACGCACCCTAACTCAGAGAATTCTAGTGGAAGCATTTTAGTTCATGAACCCATACCGAACAAGAATGTCCACTACACAACAGTAATGATATAAATACATAACACATGTTTTGGCCATAGCCTTATTATAACTGTTTCCTCTTACAACAAGTGGTTTCATACGTCGGCACGCAGGCCGGCCACACATAAAAACAGTAAATGTTTGCCTTTTGGCCCTTCAAGGGCCAGCCAATCAAGCATATGGGCTTTAGCCCGCTACTTTCTACTTGGATTTTCAGCACCTGTACAAAAGGGCCCACCAAAACGTTGCAAACAAAGCAACGGTCAGCATTTTGCTGACCCGTTTATAACGATCCCACCCCTTACTCGGGGCGACATTTCTCCATCCCTGCGAACAAGGCATCATATATATTGTAGCATTTTCAAAGTGCAATTTAAGCACCATTCATCACAGATGTAGGCGCAACGACCACACTCCCCGTACACTCAGGGCACATTTTTAGTGTCTATGACTTCCCGCGTATCACGACCATTAACTTTGTCGTTCAGAGGTCCTTAACTTGACGACTATGTCATTCATAGGTAATTAACTTAACGACGAACTGCCCATTCAGAGGTACTTAACGACTCTAGCATTCAGAGGTACTTAACTTGATGAAACAATTATTGTCCTTCATGACACAATTTCCATTTCAGGTTGGTACTCACCATTACATGGCAATTAAGCTCATAGCATCATTTACCATTTCAGGCTAGTACACACCATTACTAGGTATTTTCCTGGAAATGCTTCTAGTACTTTGATGCAGCATCCTGCACACCCCTAGAATCGGACTTCACACGTACATCACATGTATATCCACGGAGTCTTCTCCAGCATACAAATTAAACATCACCAATCCAGTCCAACTTGTCCATATGGGCTTCTCACAGCATGCCTATTCCGTATTGTACATTTCCGGATCTAAATGCAGGAATATATGGGGATCAAACCGATCATCCCATTGGAATCCACCCTTTTTCACCTTTTCGTGAGGGGATCCATGTCAATATGCATATTGAGGACTTCACTTGTCCGGGAGAAACTCGTTACCCTTGTAGTTCTCTTCGGGGCCATGACGAAGCTTTTCTACGCGGATGGAAAGGAACACGTCGCTCTCATCTTCGCGTATATAGCTTCGGCCCTTGATTCCAGCCTCCAGATCTTCTCTAGTAACTTCAACAACCCTAGCACCAGCCGAAAGTTCTGTTCTAGAATTGGGAAGTAAGGAAGAGAGAGAGAGAAAAGGAAATAATAACTTCCTCGATCCATCCCTCTATAGATATGGCCTCGGGTTGTACCCCAACCATACGATCTCTTCACATCAACGGCTTGGGTTTGAGCTGACAAAGTCAACCACCACTCAGTGGCCGCACACCAGCTACCTAACACGAGCCACCGCTCTGGCAGTAACTCAATTCGACATTTCATCAATCTCTGCTCGATGTTTCATCGAGCTCTGCTCGACGTTTCGTCGAGATCTGCTCGACGATATTTGTCGAGATCTGCTCCACGTTTTGTCGAGCTCTGCTCGATGGAGCTCGACGACCTTCGTCGATCTCCGCTTGACGATCTTCGTTGAGCCCAAGTCGACTATTTCCTGTAAATTTTGGGGTGTTACAATCCTCCCCTCATTAAAAATTTCGTCCTAAAATTTGCATAAATCACCAGAATATAGCAACAAAGATGTTATAACATACATTTTCTTCAACAAAGAAATGTTAACACATTTTATACAAATAATTCGGGAAATTCAGCATGCATGGTTTGCTCCCGCTCCCATGTTAGCTCCTCACGGCCACAATTGTCCCACCGGACCTTGACCATCCCGATTATCTTGTTCCGCAGTTACTTAACTACCGTATCCTCGATTCGAATGGGCTAAACCTTCATCGTTAGCCCAGACTCGACCGGTATGCGATCATTCGCAATCACTTGAGTTAGATCTTTCATGGCTTTTCGAAGCACTAATATGTGGAACACATCATGCAATCCACTCAACTCTTCCGAAAGTGCTAGCCGATAAACATCTTCTCCAACTCGCTCCACCACTTCAAACAGACCATGATACCTCAGACTTAAATTTTTCAAGCGCCGAATCCTGGACACGCCTTTGAATGGCTTGATTTTTAAATATACCCAATCACCCACCGCAAATTCCACGTTCTGATGCTTGGCATTATAGTACTTTTCCTGCCTATCTTGGGCTATCAATAGCCTTTCCCGGATAGAACGTACCGTCGAATTAACCTCTTCAACTTGCTTACACTTATACAACTTAGACTCGCCTATTTCCACCCAAGCTAACGGTATACGGCACTTCCTACCATACAAAGCTTTAAAAGGAGCCATATTTATGCTAGCTTGATAGCTATTATTGTAAGCGAACTCTACCATATAGAGATGATGTTCCCACCTCTTTCCAAAATCCAAGGCGCACATCAAGAGCATATCCTCTATAGTTTTGTTGGTCCTTTCGGTCTTACCATCCGTTTGCGGATGAAAGGCCGTACTGAACTTTAATTTTCCCCCAACAACTAATGGATTAGCCTCCAATCATTCGAAGTAAAATGCCCATCTTGATCACTGACGATGTTATGGGGCACACCGTGCAATCACACCATTTGCTCGACATAAAGTTTAGCCAAAATTTCCACTGAATCATCCCTCTTGTTCGGAATGAAGTGAGCCACTTTAGTCAACCGGTCCACGATCACCCAAACAGAATCATTCCCGCATTGAGATCTCGGAAAACCGTGCACGAAATCCATTGAAATATTATCAAACATCTATTCCAGAATAGGTAGCGTAGCGACTTCAGGAAACCTCCAGGCTTCTGACATTCAGCTTTTACCAAGGCACAAGTCTAGCATTTTGCCACTTCAGGAAACATCATATTGGGTCCATTGATCCCAATGACCCTTATTTGATGATGTCAAATGTGTCAATAAGATAAACATAGTTGTATTTGATGTATGGTTAAGTTCATGCATACATGTTAGTCTTTGTCATAATGATTGGACAACTAGTTTAAGAGACAATGACAGGTCGACTAAAGGTGGAGCTGGAAACTCAGAAAACTACCTAAGTCGAAAAGCATTGAGTGAGGTAAGCTCACTCAACGCCATTCAGCTAATAGTGCTGAGAGAAGGCAGGCTGTCAAAATTGATAGTATTGCAAAGGCAGAAATCGGGCTAAGTCTAGAAGCATTGAGTGAGCTAAACTCACTCAACTCCATACAGCTAGAAGTATTGAGTCAAGGTTATCCTATCATAGCCTTAATATGAAGAATCCAGAAAATCAGCTAAGTCTAGAATCGTTGAGTGAGGCAAGCTCACTCAACGCTCTCAACGCCATCAAGCAAAGCTGAAGAAATTTCTAAGTCCAGAATCGCTGAGTCTACCATTAATCGAGCTGAGGTTAGCTTTCGTCGACTGGAATTCAGAGTTTGTCGAACTCAGTTTTTACCTATAAGAAGGACTCATCGATCAGAATCGTCGACCGGAGTTAAGATTTCGTCGACTGGAGTTCAGATTTCGTCGACTGGAGTTCAGATTTCGTCGAACTCAGCCTTCACCTAAAGAAAGAATTTGGCTGAGAGAATTTGTCGATCTCAGCTTCACTGTTTCATCAAGCTGAGCTCAGGTTTCATTGAACTGAGCTCGAAGTTCATTGTCCTCAGCCTTCACCTAAAGAAAGAACTGGGCTGAGAGAATTTGTCGATCTCAGCTTCACTGTTTCGTCAAGCTGAGCTCAGGTTTCGTCGACCTGAGCTCGAAGTTCGCCGACCTCAGCCTTCACCTGAAGAAAGAACTGAGCTGAGAGAATTCGTCGATCTCAGCTTCACTATTTTGTCAAGCTGAGCTTAGATTTCGTCGAGCTGAGCTTGAAGTTCATCGAATGTAGGATTTTAGAAAAGTGAGTTGATTTTGGCTAAGTCCAGAATGATGCTGACTCAGCAAAGTCAACAAGTCAACAAAGTTCAGATTCGATGCAAATTGACATTAACATCATCGTCTGTCTACAGTGGATCTCAAGTTAATAAAGCTGAGGTTTTAACCACCGTTAAAACTGAGACACGTTTCGATCATCTCGCGAATGTGACGGGATTATAAATATCAGAAGAGATCGAGATCTAAGAATGATTATTGGAATAATTTCTTATTAACTTTCTGAAAAAATGAGAAGCGGAGTTCGTCGTCTTCATCTGCCATTGTTGCAGAAGCAAAGAACCTCAAGTTCAAATCTGAAGGGCTTCTGAGTTTGCTATTGCAATTAAAATCCACTCCAGCAGGTTTAGAGTAATCCTCTGAGAGAGACGAATCAGCCTAGGCGTGCCCTAGCTAAAGTTATATTCTCGATCCAAGCCGAGCCTGAATCTGAAGATCAATTCGCTGGATCAAAGAAGAAGGAAAGGCTGAAATCTGCTCAGTCCAGATCAGTAAATATTCCTGAAGTAGATGAAGCACATTCATCTGGTAGTTGATTCCAGAACAAGCCGGGAATCATTTCAAGATCGCTGTATCATCTTGTTGCTGTGAAGATGAAGTTAGGGCTGACATCTGCTCGGCTTAGGTAGACAGGTATACCGAATTTTCTCTTTTGTCTGTAATTCATTATCTTGAATATTTCTGTGTAGGATTCATTTTAAATCTGAGTGGTAAGGCTAAGGCCTGAGTTGTAAGCCTGTATTATAAAGGCTGAGGTGGGGCAGGAGTTTCCTGAGTTATAGGTGTGTGGATTCACACTAAGGTAGGATAAGAGTTGCTTGAGTTGTAGGTGTGTGGATTCATATTGAGGTAGTTCAGGATTGCCTGAGTTGTATGAGTGTGGAGTCACTCTGAGGTATAGTTCTTGGGATGAACTACAGTTGTAGGATCTTGGTGATCTGAGTGGTAGGGCATGCGCCTGAGTTGTAGGAGCCGGTTGGGATCTGAGCTGTAAGATCTGAGGATCTGAGAAAGATAGAAGGAAGTTTGGCCAAATATAGTATATTGCTAGATATGCGAAGGGGGGAAAGTGGATGCACCCATCAATTGGGGAACCACTGTAAATCTCGGTGTACTGTGCTGTGTACTGTGCTTGTATTGATTGTGATAAGATTGTTGTGCTGTGATTTCAATCGATAACTTACGAAAGTTTTTAAAATGGACCTATTCACCCCCCCCCCCCTCTAGGTGATTAGTTGTTCTTGAAATCAAGACTTTCAAGTGGTATCAGAGTGAGGTTCCTCAAGAAAGACAAAATAGTCTGAGTTAATCTCCAGGGCAGCTATCTGAAGGCCATAATGGGTTCAAGTGAGAATCATAAAGAACTTGGATCCATGAAACTTCCTCTTTGCCGGAAGGAGACCTTTGACATCAGGAAGGAAAAGGTCAGACTTTTCATAGAAGCATCTGATCCTAGGATATACATCATAGTACAGGAAGGACCCTTCATCCCAATGAAGACATCAGTCCTTGATGCAAATCTGAAGACTCCAAAGTAGTATTCTGAGATGAATAAAGATGAAATCATCTTAGCTACATTGGATAATAGGGCACAAAACATTATTGTTAATGTCATAGATGACTCAACCTTATAAAACCTAGTCCACTGCAAGACATCTAAGGAGATGTGAGACACACTAATTGTCTACATGAAGGGGACTGAAGAAGTGAGGGAGGACATGAAGTCCATGCTCAATCAAGAGTATAAAAGCTTCAGGCATGACAAGTCAGATGGCATTTCTGAGTGTTATGAGAAGTTTTTCAAAATTATGAATGAGCTGATGACATATGACAGTCTTCAGCACTTATGAATTGAATGATAAATTCCTCAGGTCTTTAACTAATGACTGGGACACAAAAATCTGTGCCATCAGAGAAGTGGCCAGACTTGCAGACACTCCACCACCAACCCTGTTTGGAAAGCTGCTGTCTTAAGAACTGTAGCTGACTGCTAGAAAGGAGGAGGAGAAAATCAGCAAGCCTGCAGTCAAAGACAAGTCAGTGGCCTTCAAAGTTGAAGCCACAAGGAAGAGCAGGAGAAAGATTCCTTCTCCACCAAGGAGAGTTGCTGATTCTGAGTCAGAAAGCTCAGAAACCAGTACATCAGACTGCCATATTTCTGATGAATACTTTGCTGCCTTCTCTAGGAAATTTCAGAAATTTATGAAGAAGAATCACTAGAGAAGCAGGCCATCCTCTTATTCTTATCCCAAGGAAGATTACTACAAGGGCAAGAAGAATTCCTCTAAAGAGGACAGGTATGGCTCTAAACCAAGTAAACATAGTTCTTCTAAAGTGGTGTGTTATTGTTGCAGCAAGCCAGGGCATGTCATAGCCGACTGCCCTGTCAAAGGAAAGGATGTTAGTGGAAAGAAGGAACATCAGCAGAAGGGCAAGAAGGAGAAGTCCTTTATTGCCAAGAAGCAAAAGAGCTAGACTGACTCCTCATCATCAGAGTCAGAAGAGGTAGATGAAGCTGAAGCCTACATTGGGTTATTTACTGTTGAAGAAGAATCTTAGAAGCAGACTTCTTAGAGATGCTGGCTGCAATTACTGGAGAAGCTGATGATGCTGCCAGATCTATAGAAGGAGAAGAAGTCAACCATTGCCTTTTGATAATGGCTTTGACTGAGGAAGGACCCAGCCAAGAGCAGCCTGACCCTAGTAAGGTAAATTCTATACCTTCTGTGTCAGATTATACAATTACTCTAGAATCAGAAGCATTTGCATCAAGAGTTTAAGATGGTTCTGAATATGAAGGAGATGTCAATCAATTGATTGATGATTATGGTGAACTCCTGCAAGCACTGAAGAGAAGCAGGATCCTAGCCAAAAAACAGGCTGAGGAGATTGCCTCTATGAAGCTGGTTGTTTCAGACTCAAAAAACATGCTGAACCTGAAGATAAAAGAAGTTAGCAAGCTGAAAAACATCATTGTTATCCAGATGGGCACAATCACCTTCAAAAATGATCACATTAGGAATCTTGAAGGTAAACTTCAAAAGGACAAGGTGCTAGTGGCTAAGTTCTCAAAGCCATGTTCAGTGTTTCCTTTGATTCCTTCTCCTCCCAAAAGGGAAAGAAGGGGAGGCTTCAAAGGGAGAACTAATGCTGCCTATTCCGAAAGGAAGGGCAAAGCTCCAGTGCAGCCATTAGCCTCCATGCCTCCAATTTCATTCAGGAAAGTGGTGCTACCATCTAACAGGTATGACCATGAGAGCATTTATTGTCACTAGGAGTATGGTGTTAGGAATAGTAAGGGTGCTAGTGCCTACATGGCAGCCCATGATGAAATCCAAATGGCCCATCCTAGATCATTTAGGTTTGGTGTACCAGCCCCAACACTCAAAAATAAGGCTGCAGCCCATTCTCAAAGTCTGCCAGTCCACAATCAGACTAAAGGAAAGTCTGTCAACAAACCTGACTTTGGTATATATGAAGCTATTAGGAGCTTGCACTCTAAAAAGAAGGCAGCTGCTGATAGGGTTCAAGATATCCCTAGTACCTCTACTGCTAGACAAATCCCAAATAAGGCTGTGCCTGGAAGACTTAAGAAAAAGGTTGTTATACTTGTTGGAATGAGAGCTGCTGACTGCTATACTGTAAAGCTAGCCCTTAAAAGAAGGTACAACATTTATGAGTGCTGGTGTTGTGGCAAAGTGGGCCACTATGCTATTGATTGCTGGCACAATAAGAGTGTCTAGAGAGATAATGCCAGCTTATATGTCAGAAGAGCTGCAGGTAGGCATGTTCAATTTCAGTCTAACCTGCACCTAAGACCCAATAAGAATTTGGGTCCTAAGGAAAGATGATTTATTTGTTGCAGGTAAGTCCAAGTGGCCATACCCCTATATGGTACTTGGACAGTGGATGTTCCAGGAACATGAATGGAATAAGGAGCATGTTGAAGGAGTACACTACAGTTAAAAATGGACCCAAAGTCATCTTTGGTGGTTCAGAAAGAGGAGTAGCCGAAGTGTTTGGTAAGATATCTAATGGCATAATCACTATCACACAAGTAGCTTATATTAAAGGTTTGCAACATAACCTGATAATCATAAGCCAACTATGTGATCTTATCTATGACATTTCTTTCCTCAAGGATGAGTGCCAAATTAGGAGGTCAAGTGACCAAGGGGTCATCTTGACAGGCACTAGGAGAGGAAATGTCTATTGTCTCAATTTTGTTTGTGAGAGTATGGACTTTCTTATATGCCTAGTTGCAGATGAGAAAGCTTCACATTGTGTCAAATGTCACAAGCGGCTAGCTCATCTGAATTACAAGACCATAAGCAAACTCTTTAGTGAAGAGTTAGTGAGAAATGGTCCTAAGGTGAAGTGCATCAAGGAGGGTATCTGCTCAGCATGCCAAAAGGGCAAGCAGACCAGGACCTCCTTCCAGAGCCTTGAAACAAAAGACTCAGTGAGGTATTTATACCTCATGCATATGGATCTATTTGGTCCTATGCCAGTTAATAGTCTACGTAGGAAAGTCTACACCCTTGTGGTTGTTGATGACTTTTCCAGATTTGCCTTGGTGTTCTTTCTAAGGAAGAAATCTGAAACCCCTGATGTCTTTCAGACATTTGTTAGGAAAATTCAGAATGAACTTAATAATACTATGGTCAAAATCAAAAGTGACCATGGGACTGAGTTTCAGTATTAATGCATGACAAGATTCTGTGAAGGTCTTGGGACTCATTAAGTGTTTTCCTCTCCTAGAACACCCAAGTGCAATGGGATTGCTGAGAGGGAAAATAGAACTCTTATAGAGGCTGGTAGAACCTTATTAAGTGACACATTTCTCCAATAATATTTCTGGGCTGAGGTAGTAAACACTACATGTCATGTCCATAACAGGGCTTCCATCACCAAAAACCACAAGAAGACTCCCTATGAGATTCTGAAAGGAAGAAAACAAAACTTATCCTACTTCAGGATTTTTGGTAGCAAGTGATATGTTCTAAATAATGGTAAGTACTATGTGACTAAGTTTGCTGCCAAGTACCAAGAAGGGATATTTGTTGGGTACAACAACAATAGTAGGGCATATAGGATCTATAACTTGACTACTCAAGTTATAGAAGAATTAGTATATATTGTCTTTGATGAGTCAAACCTAATTAACTGTGAGCTGCCAAGCACCTCTTCTAGTTCTGCAGGTTTAAAGGATATGATGGACAAGCTTACAATCAGGGAAATGGATCCAACAGGACAAGATAAGGAAGAAGATGGGTGATGTTCAGGGGGAGCTCAAGACTCACAAGCTGAGGATGAAGAACAGTCAGCTGAAGACAATGCAGCATAGCGAGCTGAAGACAAATAAGTTCAACCAACTGAGAACAATGCAGAAAAACAAGCTGAAGCAAAAATTCCTCCAGCTGAGAGACATCTGAGGGACCATCCAACACACCAAATCATTGGTGATGCAAGACATGGTGTCAAGACAAGGAGCAAGAGCATGATTTTGCAGGCTACAAGGAAGACAGGAAAAGTACCACTGATACATGTCAAATCTTAGGTGGAAGACTGGTGTCATGGAGCAGCAAGAAGCAGACTAATGCTGCTATCTCCACCGCATAGTCAGAGTACATTGCAGCAGGTAGCTGCTATACTCAATTGTTGTGGATACATCATCAGCTTGAAGACAATGACAATAAGATAAGTAGAACTCCTCTATATTGTGATTCTACTAGTGCAATTTCTATTGCTAGAAATCCTGTTTCACATAGCAAGACTATGCACATAGAAATTAAGTATCATTTTTATTAGGGAGCATGTTGAGAAAGAAGACATTTTCTTAGAGTTTGTCTCCACTAACAAGAAAGTGGTTGATATCTTCACTAAGTCACTAAATGAAGCCAAGTTCAACACCTTCAAAATTTATTTGGGTATGTTGAACTTAGAATAGCTTCAGGTACTCCCTAAGGTATTATGCTTGGTACAGGTTTGTTCTTTTTTCAGGTGCTGCAGACCTAGTGGAAAGTAAGATGAGAGAAGATGCTTCTTCTCACGTGGTATCAGTAGCTGCAGGACTAGAGACTTTCAAGTAGTCTTTTCAAGTGGTGTAGAGAATTTCCAGTGATATGGAATTTCAAGGGCTGTCAAGTGGTATTAAGTGGTATCAAGTGATATAAAAGTCAGCCTTGTATAAGGGGCATGTTGGCAGCTGCAATCCTGGCTTCATCTACAACAGCTAGGGGGAGAACTCAAGGGGAGAAAAAGACCTGATGCTCCTTCCTGACTATCTGAAGAGGTCAAAAAGGGGGAGAGATAGAGGTCATATTTACCTTCAGTTAATCAAGCTCAAGTGGGAGAGATAGAAGATGACTATCAGAAAGGATCAAGCTCCTTCATGGCAGAAACACAAGGGGAGAAAGTCATGGGGAGATGAGGTTGATCAAGCAAGAAAGGATCAAGCTAAGAGGTAATCCTCTAAGGTTTAACTCACCCTACAACAATCTATGGGGAGTAGGTAAAATTCATTTCACTGAATTTAATATGAATATGCTTTTATTGCCTGTGTAATATGTATCTCATTAACTAAGGTAACTAATCAGTGGTTTTGAAATCTTCAAATAGGGGGAGATTGTTGGGTCCATTGATCTCAATGACCCTGATTTAATGATGTCAAACGTGTCAATGAGATAGACATAGTTGTATTTGATGTATGGTTAAGTTCATGAAAGCAGGTTAGTCTTGTCACAATGATTGTACAGCTAGTTCAAGAGACAATGACAGGTGGACTCAAGGTGGAGATGGAAACTTAGAAAACTACCTAAGTCGAAAAGAGTTGAGTGAGGTAAGCTCACTCAACGCCATTCAGCTAATAGTGCTGAGAGAAGGCAGACAGTCAAAAATGATAGTATTGCAAAGGCAGAAATCGGGCTAAGTCTAGAAGCATTGATTGAGCTCAACTCACTCAAGTACATACAGCTAGAAGCATTGAGTCAAGTTTATCCTATCATAGCCTTACTATGAAGAATCCAGAAAATCAGCTAAGTCCAAAATCGTTGAGTGAGGCAAGCTCACTCAAAGCTCTCAACGGCCTCAAGCAAAGTTGAAGAAATTTCTAAGTCCAGAATCACTGAGTCAACCATTCATTGAGCTGAGCTTAGCTTTCGTCGACCGGAATTTAGAGTTAGTCGAACTCAACTTTTACCTATAAGAAGGACTCAGCTATCAGAATTGTCGACCGGAGTTCAGATTTCGTCAAACTCAGCCTTCACCTGAAGAAAAAATTAGGCTGAGAGAATTCGTCGATCTCAGCTTCACTGTTTCGTCAAGCTGAGCTCAGGTTTCAACGAACTGAGCTCGAAGTTCATTGACCTCAGCCTCACTATTTCGTCAAGCTGAGAGAATTCGTTGATCTCAGCTTCACTATTTCGTCAAGCTGAGCTCAGGTTTCGTTGAACTGAGCTCGAAGTTCATTGATCTCAGCCTTCACCTGAAGAAAGAACTGAGCTGCGAGAATTCATCGATCTCAGTTTCACTGTTTCGTCAAGCTGAGCTCAGATTTCATCGAGCTGAGCTTGAAGTTCGTCGAACGCAGGATTTCAGAAAAGTTAATTGATTTTGGCTAAGTCCATAATGATGCTGACTCAGCAAAGTCAATAATTCAACAAAGTTCAGATTCAATGCAAATCAACATTAACATCACCGTCAGTATACATCGGATCTCTAGTTAATAAAGCTGAGGTTTTAACCATCGTTAAAACTGAGACACGTGTCGATCATCTCGCGAATGTGACCGGATTATAAATAGCAGAAGAGATCGAGATCTAAGAATGATTATTGGATTAATTTCTAATTAACTTTCTGAAAAAATGAGAAGCAGAGTTCGTCATCTTCATCCACCATTGTTGTAGAAGCCAAGAACCTCAAGTTCAAATCTGAAGAGCTTCTGAGTTTGCTGGTGCAATCAATATCCACTACATCAGGTTTAGAGTAATCCTCTGAGAGAGACGAATCAGCCTAGGCGTGCCCTAGCTAAAGTTATCTTCTCGATCCAAGCCGAGCCAGAATCTGAAAATCAATTCGCTAGATCAAAGAAGAAGGAAGGGCTGAAATCTACTCAGTACAGATCGGGAGATATTCTTGAAGAAGAAGAAGCACATTCATCTGCTAGTTGATTCTAGAACAAGCTGGGCATCATTTCAAGATCGCTATATCATCTTGTTGCTGTGAAGACGAAGTTAGGGCTGACATCTGCTCGGTCCAGGTAGACAGGCACATAGAATTTTCTCTGGTGTTTGTAATTAATTATCTTGAATATTTCTGTATAAGATTCATTTTGAATCTGAGTGGTAAGGCTAAGGCCTGAGTTGTAAGCATGTATTATAAAGGCTGAGGTAGGGTAGGATTTTCTTGTGTTGTAGGTGTGTGGATTCACATTGAGGTAGGGCAGGAGTTTCCTGAGTTGTAGGTGTGTGGATTCATAATGAGGTAGGGCGGGATTGCCTAAGCTGTAGGAGTGTGGAGTCATTTTGAGGTAGAGTTCTTGGGAAGAACTTGAGTTGTAGGATCTTGGTGATCTGAGTGGTAGAGCTTGTGCCAGAGTTATAGGAGCTGGTTGGGCTCTGAGCTGTAAGATCTAAGGATCTGAGAAAGATAGAAGGAAGTTTTACCGAATCTAGTATACTGCTAGATAGGTGAAGGGGGGAAAATGGATGTACCCATTAATTGGGGAACCACTATAAATCTCTGTGTACTGTGCTGTGTACTGTGCTGGTATTGATTGTGATAAAATTGCAGTACTGTGATTTTAATCGATAAGTTGCCTAAGTTTTTAAATTGGACCTATTCACCCCCCTCTAGGTGATTAGTTGTTCTTGAAATCAAGATTTCACATCAGCGTACTCCGATACAATAGGAACATCCCTCACACTAGGCCTCCTCTCAACAGCCTCCAACAATGTGAAGAATAACTCTGCGCCCTTCCGAACTACCTTGACCACTTGGATAGTAGACATCAATGTCTTACTCGATCCTCACATACCAGGGAATTTAGTCTCTCATTCGGTGTTCTGCCCAGTGTGAATTCCTTATAGTTGCAATCTATATAGGCACGCTGCTCCTAGATCCAGTCCATACAAAATATTACATCAAACTCCGATATCGGTAGTACTGATGCTTCCAATCCAAAGTCCCAACTTCCTATTCACACCTCGACACAACAGGCTCCATCCACACACATCAAGCACCCATTAGATAGCAGTACATTCACTCGATCTATCGGCGTAAGCGAAGGTACTCCAATACGCCCCACAAAGTCTTCCGACAAAAAAGAATGAGAAGCTCCTGTATTGAACAGTGCTCTCGCCGGACACTCCGAAATTAGGACAAAGCCTGAAGCAAACCAATCATGCACAAGCGACGCACAAGGTACTAAGTATGGAAAGCTGTAAAAACTATATCTTAACTCATACCTGTTATGACGTCGCTTTGTTTTATGGCCTCTTGTTGGCCAAGATTATAGACTCGGGGCTACGCTTGAGATCTAGTTGATTCCACCACTGCCTTCCCCTTCTCAGCATAAGATGCACCTGTATTTTTCTCCCCTTTTAGAAGGCCACTCCAGCAATCTCGAGACATTTGCCCCACCTTGCCACATGTATAACATATGAGCGGACCTCTCCCAGATGTTGCTCTAGACGGAGCAGAAGAAGGAGCCAAAGTAGAATTTTTATGCTTCTTTTTCCACCACCGATACCCAAACGTTGAAGAACTAGGTACCTTGAACTATGGCTTCTTCCCTGCCAAGTCATTCTTATGCTGCACGCGCTTCATATCCACCTCAAGGGAGCGGGCCGTATTGACCAAGGTAAGAAAACCCCGCGTCATCGGTCCTGAGAGAAGCAATCTCAAGTCATCTCTCAGCCCTTCATAGAACCGATTTGTTTTTGGTTCCTCATCTGCAAACGTAAAGCATGCATATCTTCCCAATTGCATAAACTCGTGCAAGTAGTCATCAACTGACCTCTCGCCTTGAGTTAGCCTTTGAAATTGGTTCTCCATCGCAATCCGCTGTGCCGATGGATCATATCTTGCCAGAAAACACCTTGAGAACTCCTCTATTAAGATCTTGCTCAAAGCCGACCAGTGAACTGGTGTAGTTCCAAATCATCCCACCAAAGTCTTGCCTCACCATCCAACAAGAAGGTAGTCACAATGACTTTTTGCCACTCTTCTGTTTTAGTTGCCGTAAAGACCCTCTTAATTCTTGAGAGCCAATCTTCGACTTGTGTAGGGGTTCCAGAAACCATAAACACAGGGGGATTGAAACTAATCACGTGTTTCAGTTACTTCTCCGGTTCTCTCCTTACGACCACTGGCTCAATGACCACTTGTCTCACCGCTACACGCTCAACTATGCCAACCGATTCCTGTACCATTGCAAGAATAGGAGGTTGTCCCTGGCCTCCAGGTTGCACATTCATCATTGCGAACACGTCTTCCGCAACCAACCGTATAGTTTTCGCCGAAGGAGGAGGTGTCGGCACCTCAGTAGGTGCACTACTCTCATCCGAGCGCTGGGGTTCTTGCTGCCCCGCACCACTTCGAGTTGCCTACAATGTGAAACACACAATAAGGCAACTACGAATATTGCCAAAAGCAATCACATGAACATACCAATTCCGCAAATATGGGTATTTTCATTCCTAAGTGGACATTTATGGGTTCAATTATGTTATCACGGTAGCACACAAACACATGCTCACCACCCCTTAAAAGAATTCAGCCACGAATTCAAATAAGAAAGACCGAGAATAGAATCTGATACCAATTTAGTATCTCCCCCATCCGTCGTATAGCATATGACAGAAGGCCCGTCCGGGGCCCGATGCCATATACTACGGACAGGTAAGGAGATTACAAGATGATTCCAAATCCAAATTCACTTATGAACGCACCCTAACTCAGAGCATTCTAGCGGAAGCATTTTAGTTTATGAACCCATACCGAACAAGAATGTCCACTACACAACAGGAATGATATAAATACATAACACAAGTTTTGGTCGTAGCCTTATTACAACTGTTTCCTCTTACAACAAGTGGTTTTATACTTCGGCATGCAGGCCGGGCACACATGAAAATAGTAAACCTTTGCCTTTTGGGCCTTCAAGGGCCAGCCAATTGTAGCATATGGGCTTCAGCCTGCTACTTTCCACCTGGCTCTCCAGCACCTGCACAAAAGGGCCCACCAAAATGTGGCAAACAAAGCAACAGTCAGCATTTTGCTGACCCGTTTATAACGATCCCACCCCTTACTCGGGGCGACATTTCTCCATCCCTGCAAAAAGGCATCATATATATTGTAGCATTTTCAAACTGCAATTTAAGCACCATTCATCAAAGACATAGGCTCAACGACCACACGCCCCATGCACTCAGGGTACATTTTCGGTGTCCATGGCTTCCCGCATATCACCACCATTAACTTTGTCATTCAGAGCTCCTTAACTTTATGACTTTGTCGTTCAGAGATAATTAACTTAACGACAAACTGCCCATTCAAGGGTACTTAACTTAATGACTCTGTCGTTAAGAGGTACTTAACTTGATGGCCCAGTTATTGGCCTTCACGGAACAATTTCCATTTCAGGCTGGTACTCAGCATTACTGGGTAATTAAGCTCATATCATCATTTACCATTTCAGGCTGGTACACACCATTACTAGGTCTTTTTCTTGAAATGCTTCTAGTACTATAATGCAGCATTCTGCACACCATAGACCCGAACTTCACATGTACATCACATGTATATCCATAGAGTCTTCTCTAGCATGCAAATTAAACATCACCAATCTAGACCAACTTTTCCAAATGGGCTTCTCACAGCATGTCTATTCCGTACTCTACATTTCCGGATCTAAATACAGAAATATATGGGGATCAAACCGATCTTCCCATTGGAATCCACTCTTTTTCACCTTTTGGTGAGGGGATCCATGCAAATATGCATATTGTGGACTTCACTTGTCCGGGAGAAAATCGTTACCCTTGTAGTTCTCTTCGGGGCCATAACGAAGCTTTTCTACGCGGATGGAAAGGAACAAGTCACTCTCCGCTTTGCGGATCTAGCTTCGGCCCTTGATTCCAGCCACCAGATCTTCTCCAGCAACTTCAAGCTCCACCCAACCCTAGTACTAGCCGAAAGTTCTGTTCCAGAACTGGGAAGCAAGGAAGAGAGAGAGAAAAGGAAATAATAACTTCCTCAATCCATCCCTTTGCAGATATGGCCTCAGGTTGTACCCCAACCATATGATCTCATCACATCAACGGCTCAGGTTTCAGATGATAAAGTCAACCACCGCTTAGTGGCTGCACACCAGCCACTTGTCCACTTGACATTTCGTCGTGCTCCGCTCGACGTTTTGTCGAGCTCTGCTCGACGCTCTTCGTCGAGCTCCGCTCGACGCTCTTCATCGAGCTCCACTCGACGCTCTTCGTCGAGCCCAAGTCGACTATTTCATGTAACTTTTAGGGTGTTACAAAAGAGCCTCGAGAACTCCTTCATCGAGATATCAATCAACGGCCTACCAGTAAACTGGTGCAGCTCCAACTCATCCCACCATAGCCTCGCCTCCCTGTCTAACAGGAAAGTAGCTACAGTGACTTTCTGCCACTCCTCCATTTCCATTGTCGTCATAGTTCTCTTTATTCTTGAGAGCCAATATTCAGTTTGTGATGGGGTTCTAGTACCTGCAAACATAGGAGGGTTGAAGCTCATCACGTGTTTTAATTGCTTTTCCGCTGCTCGCCTTATGGCTATTGGCTCCATGGCCATTTGTCTCGCTACCACATGCTCAACTATGCCAACCGGCTCCTGGGCCACCCCAAGGGTAGGATGTTGTACTTGCACTCTTGATTGCGCAGTGATTAATGCGAACACGACTTCAGTAACCAACCGTATCGTTTCGGCAGAAGGAGGAGGTGTAGGCACCTCAGTTGGTGCATTACTCTTAACCGAGCGTTGGGGTTCAACCATGTGTATTTTCATTCCTAAGTGAACATTCATGGGTTATTTTATGTTATAACGGTAGCACACATACACGTGCCCACCACCCCTTAAAAGAATTTGTCCATGAACTCAAATAAGAAAGACCGACACCAGCCTCAGATACCAAATTGTAACACCCCCATCCATCACGTAAAATATAATAAAAGGTCCGGTCAGGGCACCATGCCATATTCCACAGATAGTCAAAAGAGTTACTCATTGAAACCATAACATTTACACATCCTAACTCAGAGTTCATTCTAGTGGAAGTATTTAGAAGTTTCTTAGAACCCAAATACAAGAATGTCCATTAATAAAAACATAGGAATGATATTCAAAATACACAAAATGTTTCAGCTTTAAGGACTTACAACCGTTCTCTTAACAAATGTATATTCCATATATTGGCACACAGATTGGACACACATGAAAACAGTAAATGTTTCACATTTGGGCTTTCAAGGGCCAGCCAACACAGTATAAGGGACTTCAGCCCGCTACTTTCCACTTGGCTCTCCAACACCTGCATAAGCACAACACACCAAGATGGTTAGAGCGAACTCCTTCCCACAGAATGGTTAGAGCGAACTCCCCTTTCAAATTCCCTGAAAAACAGTCTCAAGAAACTCAATTTCGGGTGGTTTAAATAGAGAAAGTTGCGTCAGATGTTACCGCGCGACGATAGCTTCAGCTGAAGCTCGTAGTCTTCAAAATCCTTCCTCTTCTTCTTTTTAATTTCGTGGATGTTGCCTTTATCTTTAGAAATAAAGTATTCCCTATGCAAATATGATGTATTCTTGCTTTTAAAATGATATTCGATGCTGCTTCTAGTTTCTCATTCAAATCATGATATATATTGGAGTTTTCTAAAGTTACAACCAGGCGATTGCTTTGTATGCGTTGTATCATCAGAGCTCTTTCCTTTTCTGCTCCTCAATCAACATATTATTTGTGATCTATTATAGTCGTTTTAAATATGCTACTACCGGCGATAGAGCTAACGCCCGGTGGTAGGTCTTTTCATCTATTGTTGACAGCTGTCCAGCAATTTTGGAAAAATATCCGAAAAATATTTGCTCTATTATTGGATAATTTTGGGCGGTAAGAACCTAACGCCTAGTGGTAGGTCACAGAGCGACTGTTCTTTAATATACCAAAGCTAGCGGTGGCTGTAGATATAACGTCCGGCGGTAGGTCATGGAGAATTAAATTCTTGTTCATCATACCTGAAAACCTGCAAACTATTAACACAAAACAAACATGATCAAATACACACTGAGATTTGTTATTCTCAAATCAAGAGATGTTGAATGCATGTTCTCATAGATTGTTTGTCTAATGGTGTGGGAGATACTAATGATCAACCTTCTGATAATTATGTCCAGAGTTTGTTTACGACCTGATAAGACGTAATTTTTGCCTAGAAGCGCTCATTATATTTTTCGAATCTAATGGTGTGGGAGATTCTAATGATCCCTAAAGTGAAATATTTCGCTAGAAGACGTAACTTTTGCCCGGGTAATAATTTTTCGACCTGTCACACATTTTTCACTCTCAACAATATATTTTCACGATTGCGCATTTTGTGCCCGAGCATGTATTGCTTGCCCGGTCGTGAATATTTCTCCTGGGCTCGAGTTTTGCCCCAGCCACACATATTTCATGAGAGCAAACATTTTGCACCCGTGCGCAAATTTTTAGACTGTGTGCGCTTTTTTTGCCCAGGAGTAAAATTTTATTGAGAGAGCGCAATTTGCACTCGTGTACACATTTTTCGCCTCGGGGCGCATTATTCGCTTCGGTACAATTTTTTTGCAATGGCGCTCATTTTTACCCCTACACATATTTTTTGCCCAAGAGCGAATTTTGCTCCTAAACGTGCATTTTGCTCCTGGGCATGCATTTTTTGGCGAGGGACAAATTTGTTTTTTGGATGCACTTTTTTTGTCTGGACGCACATATTTTGTCTGGACGCGAATTTGGCCTCGACATATATTTTTTGCCCAAGCACACATTTTTCTCTCGAGTGCACATTTTGCACCGGGGCGCACACTTGTTTTCTGTGCGCTTATTTTTAGCCTGGGCCCAAAGTTTTTTGAACGAGTGAATTTTTTTTTCCCAGGGGCACATTTTTTGTGACACCGCACATTTTTCACCCGGACACGAATTTTTCACTCGGGCTCGTATTTTTTTACCGGGTGCATATTTTTCGCCCAGACAAACATTTTTCCTTGAACATGCATTTTTCACCCTTGCATGAATTTTTCACCATTTCACGCATTTTTCGCCCGTTAGCACATTTTCACACATTGGCGCATTTTCCTGAGATGCCGCATTTTTCGCACGTGCATTCTGTCGGGCTTGCCATTTTAGCCCGGACGAGCATTTCCAAGCAAACATAATGTTTTTCGGGCAGGCCGCTCGGGCGACCTCTCTTTTATGACCCGAGCTCCTTTTCGCAATCAACATTTACTATTTTTACATACATCTGGATGTAATACACACGTTTTAGGTCGGTAAGGGTAAATTTCACCACACTGCTTGCTTGTAATCATCAACTACCCTCTTCCATAAATTTGAGCTATGTTGAACTTGTACATTTTTTATTCTAAAGGAAAGAACACGTGAGTTTAAAATCTTGAGTAGTTGATGAACTAAAATCACAAT
The DNA here is from genome assembly GCA_039513925.1 of Platanthera zijinensis. Taxonomy (NCBI): domain Eukaryota; kingdom Viridiplantae; phylum Streptophyta; class Magnoliopsida; order Asparagales; family Orchidaceae; genus Platanthera; species Platanthera zijinensis. The sequence goes on from CM077083.1 coordinate 45,689,321, forward strand.
GGAGATGCGAAATTTAGGTCAAAATGACACCTGAATTTTAGACAGTCATATAACTTTTGAGCCGGTGGCCCGATTTTTTACCATAATTCCATTTTGGAATGAGCCCGAGTCCCTCCATCCAATTGAGTATCGAGTTTATCATTCGAGCTCGTTTAGCACTCTCATATTGCTCCAATTCAGCTATATTTAAAGGTTTTCATAGTTTTCCTCTTTTGGCTGTTTTTTCCATGGATTCTCCGTCAATAGATTTTGAATACCTTTCAAATGATCCAAAAAATTTTATTCAAATGGTGACTTCCACCTCTAACTTGCCAAGACGACTCTCATCATGGGACAAGTTGATTATTTAACTAATGGTGTGAGAGATGTTAATGATTAAACTTTTCATAATCATGTCGACTGTTTTTTATGACCTAATTACTGTCTTAGTGCTTCATCCCTTCTCGTAAAGTTCCTATAGTTAAATTTTTTTGCATGAGTTCAAATTTTTTGATAGGTCACACATTTTTTACCCACGAGTACATTTTTTCTTGGTCGTGCTTTGTGAAACCGAGCACACATTGCTCGCTTGGGCACAAATTTTGCCACAGACAACACATTTCTAACCCAATGGTGCATTTTTTTAGATAACAGCATTTTTCGCAAGGTACATTTTTTTCCCAATCGCGAAATTTTCGACCGAGCGTAAATTTTACGACCGGGTGCTCATTTTTCGCCTGAGGGTGCATTTTTTACGAGAGCAAACATTTTGTGCCAGGGCACAAATTTTTTATCTGTTCACACATTTTTTATCGGGGGTGCATTTTTTACCCGGGTGTGAATTTTGCGCAAGGACGCACATTTTTCTCCTTTACACGTATTTTTTGCCAGGGCATGCATTTTTTGCCCAAGGGAAAATTTTGTACCCAAACTCGTAATTTTTCCCTTTGGGCAGATGTTTTTCACGGGCACGAAATTTTCACCAGTGCGCCAATTTTTTTCCAGGACACGCATTTTCCCCCCGGATGCGCATTATTCACCCGGGCACAGATTCTTCATCCAGCTGCACATTTTTCTCCCTACCGTGCATTTTTTGCCTATGCCCATATTTTTCTCCCAGGCGCAAATTTTGCACTGAAGCGCTCATTATTCGCCCAAGGGCACATTTTTCACGACAGCGTGCATTTTTTACTAGGGTGTGCATTTTTTGCCTGGACGCACATTTTTGGCCTAGAAACATATTTTTTTCCCGACCACGCATTTTCACCTATGAACGAAATTTTTGGTCGTGCGTGCTTTTCTCACACAGGGGCACACTTTTTGGGTGACCGCACATTTTGCACCCGGGAACACATGTTGCGCCTGGGCATGTATTTTTTGCCTGGGCACACATTTTCTCTCATGCTTGCAATTTTAGCCCAGGCGTGCATTTCCAAGAGAACACAACTATTTTGATCGGGCAGGCGGCCTGGGCGACCTCTCCTTAGTGATCCGAGCTCCTTTTTGCACTCCACATTTACTAATTTTACATGTATCTGGATGTAATCTCTAATGCAATACAAACTCTTGAGGGTTATACAGGTAAATCTTACCATGCCGCTTGCTTTCAGTCAACAGCTAACCATCATACTTTAGCTTGAGCTAGGTGGACTTGGGATATTTTTTGTGCTAACAGAAATAACATGCTTGTTTTAGATCTTGAGTAGTCGATGAACAGAAATTGCAATGCATATGGGAGATTTAGCTCAAAATGACACCCAAACAATAGAATGTCATAACTTTTGATACGGTTATCTGATTTTTGACCATAATACCTTTTCAGAATGAGCTCAACTCCATCCATCAAATTGGGAACCAGGTTTACATATTCGATATCATTTAGCACTCTCAGATTGACCAAATTAAAAACAATTTAGAATTTATTATAGTTTATCTCTTTCAGCAATTTTTTTCCAATTATCCAAATGTATAACCATGTATTCGTTGAGTGGGGCCGTCGGAAGTGAATAAAGATGAGGAAGTAAATTTTGGGCTCAGGCGAGTTAGATGGGAGAGTGGGGGCAGGATCTCCCCAACTTGCGTAGGCCATGCGACCATTAGCGTAAGGGGTGAGTGAATGTATAGGCTCGCACTCGCCGCAGGATCAAGCAACTGATGTACGAGTAGGGTAATCTAGTGAGCACTCGCCAGAAGGCCCCAGGAGGGTAGCAAGTGCTAGCCTCATCAGACACTCGTGTCCAGGGGAGAGTGCTAGTAGTCCTGACCACTCACTCACCAGTGTTTTTTCTAGAATTCCCATGTTAGCCTGCCAGTAGCCTTTCTAAATAGTAGTGTTACGTTGTTAGCAAACCAATCTGGGCTACGTATAGTTGATCCAAATAGTGGAGTTACGATGTTGGCAGACCAAACTGGGAATTCTAAAATAGATCCTTAAGGGAGCCTTTGGAGGGGATCCATTTCCTTTGGCTTCTTCCTCTTCAGGATATTTTTTGGTTGCCTTCAAGTTCTCTCCAAGGTGCCTAGCACTGTTTTTGGCTTGGAATGGGAAGTGATCTAAGATCATCTAGGTGTGTGAAGGGACCTCCATGCTATAGCTCAAGATCTGTTCCTTAATTCCAAGTCTTAAGTCTAGTGAGCTATATTGGGAGAAGTAGGTGCGAGGTTACCCCTTCTTAGGCTAGAACTCCACAAGAAGCCGAATTATGGTTTCAACATTTTGGTGCTGTGAGTGTGGAGAGTAACTAGAAAAGAATATTCTGAAGTAAGTTCCATGATTGGAGGAGAAGGACGGGGAACTATCGGGGGGACTCACCACCTCCACCGACTTTGTCCATTGTGGGAATGTTTGAAGAAATCAAGGTGGAGATCATGGAGACCACACCTCACATATTTGTCGTGTGTGGTGAGTGCTCGATGCAATCTATCCTGGTGGTCGTGCAATCCTCTCTAGGCGAGAATGCCCCCCATCAAGTGACCTGGGAAAGAAAAAGGGGGCGAGGGTAGAGAAAAGGATCTAATAGGGCAAGAGCTATTCCCATGCTTGGCAAGTGCTGGCAGGGCAATCAAGTTGATATAATTAGATAACCCTACTCGCCTCACAGGGGGAAGTCCCTTTAGTGAGTTGGTCATCTCATCCCCAGTTCCAGAGGGGTTCAGAGAGCCGGAGATGTCTTACTACACCAGCAAGGTCAACCCTATCTACCATGTCCAATGGTTCGAAGATGCAGTTTCCATTAGATAGATGTAGGACGCTTTCAAGTGCTGACTTTTTCCAACACCTTCACGGATAAGGCAAGGGTCTGGTTCCACCAGCTTCTATCAAGCTCAAATTATTGCTTTGAGTATTTTCATTAGGGCTTCCTCTTGAGGTTCTCAACTTCAAAGAAGAGGAAGAAGGGAGTGGATTTCTTATTTGCAATCATGCAGGAAGAGGAGGATACCTTGGGAAGTTATGTGGATAGTGTTGAAACCGAAAATCGACTTCTGTGGAGTTTGAAACCTTGGGGAAGGGGTGATCTCGCGCTTACTTTTCCCTCACAAACTCAAACAGTTAGAGACTTAGAAAAAGAAATGGACCTAAGGCTCCAACACGGAGGTCCAACCACACACCCGGAAGATCTTAGACTGCTTCCCCTCCTTAGCTTAGTGCTGAGCTAAGGATACTTCAAAAAGCGAAAGAAGAACAGGGCATAAAAAAGCATGCCTTCTGAGGTACCCCCTTAGGTCTATTTATAGTTTTTTAAAAACGGTCTGCAAATGGCTTACCTCCATTGTTCTAAATGACTATATGAAGCCAAATTGCGCCTGCCAACAGCCCATATTCGTTGTTCTAAACGGCTATATACAACCTTACAAGGGAACCCAGGTAATTTCATCTCTAGACCCCACTAGGCAAGTGGTCAATGAGAGCACCACTCGTCTAAAGGGGTGAGTGCTGGGGAGGCCAGGCACTAGCCTCCTCAACTCCTCACTTGTTGAGTGGTCTGTAGGTGCACCACTCGCCTAAAAGGGGCAAGTGCAAGGGGAGCCAGGCACTTGCCTCCCCGACACTCCTCTCTGGATGATTCTGGAGGGGTCCCGCACAATACCAATGAATAGAAGATGCCGAATGCGCTTGTCTCCACTGAACGCCTAGGAACAGAGGGTGTTGAGTGCACTCAGCTCCACTCAATGCCATGGAGCAGAAGGCCAACTAACCATCAAGGAGCAAAAAGCATTGAGTGCACTCGGCTAAACTCAATGCCAAGGAGCTGAAGGCGTTGAGTGCACTCGGTGAACAACAGAAGGGTTTCGGTCCTGAGGATCCCGCAAAGCAATGGTCCCCTTAGGGGGGGGGGAGAAGATCCACTCATCGAATACGGGGTTGTACACAATCCTTTCTCTTTGCGAGCTTCTACAAAGGTCAGAAAGAATCATCCAACCCTAGGTATTTGATGAGTGCCTGCTGACCTAGAAGGGAATCTTTTGCTGCCCCCATTCTGGCTCAATAAATATTCTGATGGGCAGACGATTTCTTGCCCTTTCACAACTTTCTTGGTTCTCGCCTCCACGAAAATTTCGCTCTCGAAGGAAGCTCTGGATCGACTTAATGTAGTGTGTGCTAGGGGCAAAGCCTTGAGGGCTCATTCGCCCATGGATTACGCATAAAGTCCCGGGATCATCCCCGAAGATGAAGAAAGCAAAATTGGTTAGGCTCGACCAGACTGGAGACGAGTAAGTCTCGCGGGATCCTTCCTAGTCTGGGATTCCTCTTGTATGTTCACTCGCTTTATACTGCATGCTTGGGTAAAGAAGGACGCTGACGCTATGACTGCAGATTCTGCCGAAGGAAAAAGAAGTTTTGGGAGTGAGTGTAGAACCGCACTCATATAGGGCCGGTAATGATGAGACGGCCCACGAGATCACCTCTCCGCTGCAAACATTGATACCGGATGCTCCCCTACCAGAGAAATGCAAGCCTTCTTTTGTCTTCTAGCCCTTCACCATCTTTCTTACTTGCCTTTTCTTCGCAGCTCCCCCTTTTGGATTTACGGGGTTGAGTGTTCCCACGCCGAGATTCCATGACCTCCAAACGCCTGTTGATCTCTCCTTAGGCCTTCAACCCCCAGCGGATACTGTACCCATCATTCCTCCGCAGGTCAATGCTTTTGCTACTGTACTAACAACTTTCCCTCCCGGGCTTTGGAAACGGAACATAACGTTCAACACTCCCATTAAAGGGAGGCCCGACACTTCTCGCCGACCTTTCAACAAGAATGCGACTACAGGACCTGGTAACGAACACTTTCACTTTCCACAAAAAGGCGCGAAAACTAGGCATACCTAATACTATTTAATGCAGGCTTCCGCGAAATCTCTTCCACCAATGTCGATATTGATGAGGAGGAGATCTCACCTCTCCCTTCTCCGGGTTCGATTAACGAATACTTAGGCATCCCGACGGATGCCGAGAGGATGAAGCGGCTAAGATACTTCGGAAGCAACTCCTGCTGCTACGTCAGATTGCCAACCAGGTGTAGGAGAATTAAGAGGCTGCCGAGGAGCGGCTTCTAAGCTTAGAAAAAAGCTATAAGCAACTAATCGGCACTCTGGGGGAAGATAATGGCGGCGGGATGGACTACCTTGACAACCACATTGCATGAGCAGAGGACCAAATACACCTTGCTCAGCAGGAAGTTCAGACCATTCGCTCCCTTTATATGCCCGTGCAATGCCTAGGGCGGGAAGGAGAGGCCGGCGACGGTAGTAATGGCCCTTGTGAGCCATCCGGCTCCTGCTCTAGTTTTATTCTATTTGAGATGTGTAATAATGGCAGACGGCCCTTATGACGAGTATGGACGATATGTTGTTACTGTATATTCTTTATTTGATCTCGCTTTACCTTTTAGATATTTATTCATCCTGTTCTAGCGCGTGTCTTTACTTTTGCTACAAACTACGCTTAGGTTAATGGCACGGTGAGGGATGCGAGATTTTGTCAGGGTCCAAGACGGGATTCTGAGGCGAGATATAAAAAATAATCTATCCACACCTTTTCATGCCTGAGCCCTTTCCTGCCTAAAATTTTTATAAATAGGACCTCACCTACCGTGTTCATTATCGCAGTCAATAGCCTCCAAATCCCACACCATCTTTCTTTCGATTGCACTTGCCTCCTTTCTCTCATTTTCCTTCCTAGCGAGATGACAGGAGAAACTGAAGGGAGAACAAAAATGCGTGGCTGCATTCGCCTATTATCCATTCGTGAACTGCAGCTTGTCCATAGAAGAGTACCAATCGCTTGTAAGCCTCTACATCCCGCCGGACTTCACCGCGCCACATTTGGGAAGATACGAGGCGATCAACCACTTCTCTCTCTGTCAGCTCGCCTTTCCTGCTGAGCACTTCAAAGTGGAGTTGCGCCTCCCCATCTGGTCTGAGATCCTCCAAGCCCTCCACTACTTCGGTGTGGTTCCTGCGCAACTCAATCCTAACTTCGTAGCCCTATTGGTCGCATTCGCCTGTTACATGCGGTCTAAGCAAATGGAATTCAGCCTTCCCGTCTTCCACATACTTTTTAACTTATTCCCCAAGAGGGAAGGGGTCACCTTCTTATCTGGCAACAACCTTAATTCGAAGGGTCTTTTCAAAAAAAATCATAACTGGGTCAAGAAGTTCATCTTTATCTCTAGATACTTCAGTAACCTCCCACTCTCGGCAATCCAACAGGAAGAATCTACATACCTCCCTCCCAGTCTCGGCAGTCGTGAGGCCAAGCTTCACCAATTCCTCTTTGGGAAGGATTTCGACATTCCTTTTCTAAGGAGGAACGTTGACACGCTTCTTCCACTTCTCGTCGGGGAAGGTAGTTCTCTAATTCGCTCATTTTTAAAGGTTACATTCTTTGGTATTTTTCTAACTTATGAAACCTTTGCAGGGGTGCGAGATCTTCCTCTCAACCCTCCTTATGCCGACAGTGTTGTACGCTTCCGAGATAGCACGCGTCGAGGCTGCCACTGCGGCTTGTAGAGACTAAACTAAATCGCCGCCAAAATCAAGCGGCCAGAAGCAAAAGCTTGACACCTCCCATCCACCACCTAAAAAGCAACAAACAACAGTTCCCGCCAAGGGCAAGGAGATCGCCTCAGGTTTCCCCACGAGTGCTTCTGGCGAGACTGTACAGAAGGAAGTGGGCGAGGTTGGCGGGACCTTGGAAGCAAAAGAGAAACCCGGGCCTAAGGATCATAGGAACTTTTTCCTGGGAGAGAGGGTGTTGGATGAGCCGGTGAGCCCCTACTGGTATGGGACCTGGAAGCCAACAAGTCCTCCATCTCCACTATACTCCCCTCTTGGAAAGTGGGTGAGATAGTCTCGGCCAAGCCTGTGCACTCGTGTTTGGCAAGTATGGGCAAGACAATGCCGCTTACTACGACACAGCGCTGATGAACTCACTCGCCTATGAGAGCTCGCGGGCTCAGTTCTCCGCCATCGAACTCTCCCATATGTCAGCCCGCCGCATCATCCTCCTCGCAGGAAAGCTGGCGGATGTAAATGATGTGCATTCCACGCTCTGCAAAGAGGTTACAACATTGAAGCAGGATCTGGACACCGCAAAAAAAGATCTCGCCTTGCGAGAGTCCGGAGTGGTAAGTCATTCTTATTTGCTACACGTTTACTGAATCGTTGTTCTCGCATTAACCTTTGTTTTTTCGGTAGGATGCTGCGATTATCGCCCAAAAGGATGCGCGCATTGACCAGCTCGAGGAGGAGAATCAGAGAATAAGGACCCAAACCCAGCAATGGATCGATTTGATTTTCCTTCCTCGCCCGGGTGAAAGGAAAAAGGCTTTGTTGTACACTCGCTCCAAGTGATGAGGGAGGCTAGATTCTTGAGTTGTGATGGCGAGAAGGTGACGACCAAGATCTTATTCTCGGAGCTCTTCCTCCCCATTCGAGAACAAGAGGACACCCTTGACAACACCCTTGGTGAGAGCGAGCAGTTGGCATCGTCGCGCTAAAGCCTTCGTTTTTGTTTTTTCCCTGTAATATATTTTTCTGGGCTCCACCCTTTGTGAAATTTAACCATTCCTTGAAAATATGAAGCAAAGTTTTGTTATGAAATCTCTCTCTTTTTGTTTTTTGTTTGTGTTTTGATTTTGAGTGCACAGCTATGTGGAAACACATTCGTCTCGCGCCTCTTCTCAAGAGGTCCATGACCACGTTATCTCACGAGACCATATACGGACTGCCCGTTGTGCCAACCTGGTAAATTACTGACTTTGCTAACTCGATGTATAGGACTAGATCTTACGCCATTCTCGCCCAATTGGCCCATGCACGCTGATATATTTTTATTTCGAACTTGCCGCTCATGACAGTTCTTGCGATGTTCTCGCCTTACCGGCTCACGTGCATACAAGATCGTAGCCATGGATTTGCGCCATTCTCGCCGCATAGGCTCATGCGCGAATGGGACAATTTGCGAGAACATGTTTCAAGCACTCGCATTCACCTATACACTTCCATTCCCTTGACCCTTTCCTGGAGTTTTACCTTCGAATGCATTTTACTGGCTGGCGAGATCCCGGTTTTGTGAGATTTCCTTGAAGTTTTGGACTTCCCCCCAATTTCCTGTAGTTCTCGATCTTCTCTGGCTGGTATGGGTTGCCCAAGACTAGGTTTTGGAGCAACAACTTAATCCACCGAGGACCTCCTCACTACCAACTGGGTGAAAGCCAGACAGCGGGTGCAACTCAGGACTTAGCTCCAGAGCAAGAACAATGTCCACCGAGGGCCCCTTCCTTGCCAGCTAGGTGAATGCCTAACAATGGGTGTAGCTCGGAACTTACCTCTAGAGCAAGAACAACGTTCACCGAGGACCCCTGTACTACCAGCTAGGTGAAATCCTAACAACGGGTTTTGAGCATCAATTGAACTTTCCCTTGGCCAACCACTGGGCGCTACCACCGGCCCAATCATCTAGGTGAGAGCCTGACGATGGATGTTGAGCATCAACCGGACTTTCCCTTGGTAAACTACCGGGCGCTACCACAAGCCCAATCAGCTAGGTGAGAGCCTGATGGCGGATGTTGAGCATCAATGGGACTTTCCCTTATACAACAACCGAGCGCTACCACCGGCCCAATCATCTAGGTGAGAGCCTGATAGCAGGTGTTGAGCATCAACCAGACATTCCCTTAGCCAAACACCGGGCGTTACCCCCAGCCCAATTAGCTAGGTGAGAGCCTGATGGCGCGTGTTGAGCATCAACTTGACTTTTCCTTGGTCAACCATCAGGCGCTACCACCAGTCGAATCAGTAAGGTGAGAGCCTGGAGGTGGGTATTGAGCATCAACCATACTTTTCCTTAGCTAACCATCTAGCTCTACCACCGGCCTAATAAGCTAGGTGAGAGCCTGACGCGGGTGTTGATCGTCAACCAGACTTTTCGTTGGCCAACCACCGGGCGCAACCACTAGCCCAATCAGCTAGGTGAGAGCCTGACGACGGGTGTTGTGCATCAACCAGACTTTTTTATTTAACCAAGTCTCATGTTATTCCTGCCATGCAAATGAATGATTAGCGAAATAATAAGAACATGAAAAAATCTATCTCACTACTTTCATGGGTAGAATCGCATTAGGCCTTCATCGCTCCTGGCATGAATGAGGGGTTCCCCTCTACATCTTGGACGTGATATCCTCCTTACTTCAAGGCCTCTCAGATTACATAGGGACCTTCCCAATTGGGATTCCGCTTGCCGATGGATGCCGACCTCTCGGCTACATCGACCTTGTTCAGGACTAAATCACCCTTTGCAAATTGCTTTATTCTGACATGCCTGTCAAAATACTTGGCCATTCGTCGCATGACCTCTTATTGATGAATAGCTAACAAGTTGTGTAGCTCCCCACCATATCAAGGGAGAGCCGAATCCCGTCCTTATTATCAGCCCTCCATTCTTCCCTGCCTTCCTCTACTTCCACCACCCGCAGTGTTCGGACCTCGAATTCTATAGGGAGTACTGCTTCGCAATCGTGAGAGGGTTTGAAAGGGGTCTCCCCCATGGCTGTGTTTGGGGTGGTCCTCAGGGCCAAGAGGGCTGAAGGAAGTTCTTCTACAAAGCTCCTCTTCTAGTTCTCCACCTTCTTCATTAGGAGCTTCACGATGATCTTCTTCGCCGCCTCCACCTATCCGTTGCTCCATGGATGATGGACCGACGCGGACCTGAGATTAATGCCAAGTTGCCTGCAGAAACTGATGAACTCGTCACTAGCTAATTGTGGCCTATTATCCGTGACAATGGCCTAAGGAATTCCCTGCCGGCAGTTGATCTATCCCCATACAATGTTCTTGATCACCTAGGAGGTCACTTTGGCCAATGCCCTTACCTCCAACCACTTAGAAAAATAATCGATCATGACCAGTAAGGGCCTCCTTTGCCCAATGGCCAATGGGAAGGGTCCTACCAGGTCCATTCCCCAAATGGCGAAGGGCCATGGTGTCGTGATGCTTCTGAGCCACTGAGTTAGCAGTAGCTGGACAGGGGCAAATAATTGGCACTTGTGGCACTTCATTGTGAATTCAGCGGCATACTGGCCCAGGGTCGGCCAGAAGTACCATTGCCTGACTATCCTTCCTTCCAAGGTCTTGCTCCTCGAGTGACTCCCGCACTCTCCAAAATGGACTTCCTCCAAGATCCTATGGACTTCACTCTCATCCACGCAACGTCCCAACAACCCCGAGAGGGTCTTCCGATATAACTGCCAGTCACGCATGAGGTAGTATGCCGACTTATGCTTGAATCACTTCTTGTCCATCCCCTCCGGTAACTCCCCTGTGGATAGGAAAGTTGCAAAGGGATCCATCCATGAGGGGTGCTGGTCCACCTCCATCAGCTCCCCCTACTCGATGGATGGGAAGAACAAGTCGGTGATGGTTCCCCCACCTGGGGCAAATGCTTGGCCAATTGGCCAACCTGCTCGTTTTCCTCCTGCGGCACATGTTAGAATGAGAAGGTTTGGAACATGCCGATGACCCCTTTAACCTTTGTCAAGTATAGTTGGAGAGTAGGCTCCCTTACTTCAAATTCCCCATTGATCTAAGAAGCCACCACCATCGAGTCCGGAAGGACCTCCACATCATGCACCCCCAGCTCCCTTGCCAGGCACAACCCCTCTATTACTACTTTGTACTCGACCTGATTGTTTGTGATGGGAAAGTGAACGACCATAGTCTGCTCGATCATTATTCCTTGGGGGCTCTCCAAGATACCCCTACCCCCAAAGAATTCCTCCTTGAGGCACCATCCACTATAACCTTCCAAGGAATTGGATAAGTGAGTTTCGCCTCCACCACCTCGACCACGTAATCAGCAAGAAAGTCAGCCATCGCCTTGGCCTCGATCCAGAGGTGGGGAACAAAGGATATTTCAAACTCACTCCATTCCAATGACCACTTTGCCAACCTTCCCGAATGCTTCACCCCCTCAAAGATGTTGTAGAGGGGGTGGTCAGTTACCACCCAGATGGAGTGTGCCTAGAAATAGGGTCGGAGCCTCCGGGCCGAGATGACCAGAGCGAAAGCCATCTTTTCTAAGTTCGAGTATCAGAATTATGCTTTCCTTCTTCCCTTCTTCCCTTCTTCCCTTCTTCGGTAGCTGCTTCTTCCCTTCTTCCCAGACCAGGACGAAGCTTACTACCTCGATCATGACGCTAAGGTACATGGATAGATCTTCCCCTTCCTAAGGACCTTGGAGGAGTGGAGCCTGGGTCAACTGCCTCTTCAAGGCTTGGAATGCCTCCTCGTATTCTCGGGACCACTCAAACTTTTGGCCCCTCTTAGTGCCTTGAAGAAGCGAGATCACTTCTCTCCTGCCTGAGAGAGGAACATGCTAAGTCCTGGAAACTTTCACATCAACCGCTGAACCTCCTTGGCATTTCGCGGTGATCCCAACTCCATGATTGCCTTGAATTTATTAGGATTAGGCTCCACCCCCGTGGGAGTAATAAGATGACCCAGGAACTTCCCCCTACTTGCCCCGAATACACACTTCAAGGGATTCAACCTCATCATATACTTCCGCAAGGTGCTGAAGGTCTCCTCTAGATCTCGGAGATGGGAATCCACCTCCCGGCTCTTGATCATAAGATCATCTATGTACACCTCTTGATTCCTCCCTTTTTGGTTTCGGAAGATTCGATCCATCATTTTTTGATACGTCGCCCCTGTGTTCTTTAGCCCAAAGTGCAATATCTTGTAGAAGTAACACCCATCATAATTTGAAGATAACCTGAAAATGCATCAAAAAAATACATCACAAAAAAAACCGACGGCAGAGTCAACCAGCGCATCGATCCGAGGCAAGGCGTAACAATTCCTAGGACATGATTTATTTAAAAAAGAAAAATCAGCACACATCCTCCACCGGTCGTCTCCTTTTTTCACAATTACAACATTGGAGAGCCATCTGGGGTATTGGATTTCGGATACGAACCCGACCTTGATAAGCTTGGTGACCTCCTCTTTGATGGGCTCAGCTAGCTTGTTCGCGGTGGACCTCTTCTTTTGCTGAATTGGGCGGGCTTCTAGATCCAGGTTGATACGGTGGCAGGCAACATTCACATCGATCCACGACATGTCAGCCGCGCTCTTTGGAAAGATCTCGACGTTCTTCTGGATGCACTCCAACATCCTCACATGGTCTTCCGCGCTCAACCCCTCGCTGATGTGCACCTTCTACACCCGGCCTTCACTAGAGAGAACCTCCATCTCCACTACCTACTCTGTAGCCTCCATCCGAGACTGCTCCTCCCACTCACTTGCAGCCCTCACCCGGACCTGAACCTCCTCCTCAGCTTCCTCCATGGCCTTTACCTCGGCTGGCTCCTCCATAACTCCCTCCACCACCTGCCTCCTGCGTGGATAGCTCCTCAATCCTCCTCTCTATGTCATCGACTCCACCCTGCCAAGAGATGTAGTTCACCGCAGTGACATAACATTCCCTTGCCACTTTGGGATCTCCTCGGACCCTGACCTGGATCCCCTCAGCTCTGACCTTCAAGCACTGGTGGAAGGAGGAGGGTATGCAGTGAAAGACGCTGATGAGGGACTGCACGAAAATACCATCGTAGCTGCTGGGGGCATTTACAATGACGAATCGAAAGTTCCTAGACTGCTCCCCCCAGGACAACATGGTGTCTCACTCCGCCATCTACCTCCTTCATCTCTCCCGAGAACCCGAACAGAGGTCCATCTGAGGCCAACACTCTCCAGGCCTCCATCTTCATCGCGTGAAATGCCTTTTTGAAGATGATGATGACCGAACTCCCGTTGTCGATAAGGATCCGGGATACAATGAAAATCTCAAACGAGTTCTGGATGACAAATGCGTCGTAGAAAGGATCCTCATGATCCGGAATATCTTTCCTTGAGAAGGTGATCTTCTCATCCGGGGGTGTTGTTTTGGAAGTGGAGCTAATGCTCCGACGGTACATGGTGTGATGGCTCGCCTTCCGAGCAACCTCGACCCCCCCCCCTCTCGTGGATCACCCTAATCCCTCCTCGGGCTCTGACAACAACCTGGTCCTTGCACCTGTTCTTCTCTCCCATGGGCAAGACCTCCTTAATCCGCACCACCTTGCGTGGTTGCTGCTGTTGCTCCCTATTTCCCCTCATCTCATGGAACTATGGGAATGTGGTCATGGCATGGCTGTTGGGTATTGTATCCACAATAACCCTGAATACAAGAAGGGTCAAGTCAAGCTAAGATGAATTGAGTTTGTACTTGATATTGCAATTTTGTTATGTACTTGCATGTTTACTTTGCTATGTACACACCAATGTCAGGTTATAGTGGGTTAGTAAACATGGGACTATACAATGTAATCCTTCATTGTGTAGGCCAATGTGTTGACTCACGTGCAATCTCTCTATTGTGGTGTACTTCTATCCCAAGTACAGGAGAAGGATCAAGGAAGGCCAAAGTCCATGATTCAAAAATGAAAAAATTTTCCTACGTAAAATTCAGTGAGTATAGTGAGTCATACACGTCGAATTCGTCAAGTATCCCCTTGATACTCGCCGAATTCATCGTGTATGCTTCCCGATACCTTTTGAATTCGTCGTATATACTTAGGGTAAATTCTCTAGAATTCCAGAATTTGTCCAAGGCAAATTTGTCGAGTATCACTAGTGATACTCGCCGAATTCGCCGAGTATCACTAACAATACTCGCTGAATTCAACGAGTAACCCAGGCGATACTCGTCGAGCGTGTCAAGCCGAATGTCGACCACTTTATAATTCAGTCTAAGGCTTTTTCGGCGTATATCGTCATCATATACGGCGAGTATCAATTCGATATTCGACGAATTTACCTGAAAATGACTTGTCGATTTTTCCGATTTTTTCTCTGGTTTGGAAACTGTAATTGCTATGGTTCATTTTTGGAAAATCTTTTATGGCCATTATTTCGAATCTTCCTATATATATGATAGGATGTTTGTAGAAATATATAATCTTAACCTAATTGATTTTTCGTATTTTAAAGTCTCCCGAAATCGATACCGTCGGCCGCCCTTTTACGAAACTCGTGACTTTCTTTAGATCGGCCGCGACTTCGATCGATCGTTTTCTTCAACGACATCTTCGACTGGATCGTGACTTCTCTCAAGATCTATTATACTACAGTCCAAGTTGGTTGAAGATCTACGGTTAAAGATTCAAGATCCAAAGATTGCATGTTTTCGAGTTCTCCAAGAATCAAGTTTATCCTTTCAAGAACGTCAGATCAAGACTAGTAATCGTGTGTTATTTTGTAATATCATTATAAATATTGTAGGATCGAGTTATAGGAGAGTTTGTTCTCTGAGTTGTAGGAGCGTCGTCTCCGAGTTGTAGGAGTTGCGGCTCCGAGGTGTAATATTTGACGAAATATGAGTTTGGTGAAGTAACCGAATCTGCCCTTCGTAGGAGATAGGCGAGACGGGAAAGTGGACGTACCCAACTCAGGGAACCACTATAAAATCTATGTGTTTGTGTGCTTGATTTTTAGATTACTTTTATTCTGCGAAAAGATACAAACATCACCCATTCACCACCCTCTAGCTGATTTAGGTAGACGCTAGATACTTTCAATGGCCCTCTTCCTTGTGGAAGTCGCAATAGGGCAACTCCACCCTGAATTCCTACCTTCTCCTCTACTAGCCTTGGTGTCTACTAATCGTGAAGAAAATAAGAACCGAACTAGCAATCGATCTAGGCAAGTATACCTATCGAATTATAGCAAGGGGACACAAGTGTCGTATAAAGATCCGGGAACTGTTAAGTAATTTTACTCACATGAACACTATTATCTTATCGAAGGATTGTTTTAGAGTTTGTTAAAAGAAAACTAATTGTAATTAAGAAAAAAAATATTTGCGCTAAAAAGAGAACTACTTGCAGATAAATAAAAAGCTACTAAAGTGATTACAATAAGGGGTTGAAAAGATGAAATAGAAAAGCACTTGATCGAGAATCACCTCGGTAAAAGTTGATTAAAATGCGTAAACCCAAACTTAATAAAGTAAAGGTCCTTGATCGCCGAGGTTCCTAAACTTGAACACTCTTCTCTCAAAGTCGTGCCCAACTGAGTTTAGGAAGGTCCGACCGAGCTCTCGTCCAAATCAGAGACCTAAAGCTCGATTTACATGGTGAACCCCGCTATTTGATTTCACTCCAATCCGGGAGATTTTACGTTTGCCTCTCTCGGGGAGTGCGTGCAACTGTCTTTACTTCTTGAGTGTTCACTTCAAACTTCAAGCCTCTCAGTTAGCTAAGAGTGAAAACAAAGATGGAAATTAAATATCGATGATATAACTCCAAACATGAATTTTCAAGAGTAAATTGAAGGCCTAAACCCTAAAAAGAAAATGTAAACTTACAGCATCATAACTTAATCAACTCAAACCTCAGATCATCAAGATCGAGTACAAGGAGGATTAGCTAATCATTGAGAAGTGGAGGAAGAGGGATGGGTAGAAGAACATTATGAAAACAAAGCAAAATGGCACTTATATTAATGCTAAAAGAGAGCTACAACTTTGAAATAAAAGATTACAAGTACATGGAAATGAAACATAGGCAAGCATTAACATTAAGCTACAAAAAAAACTACAAGAGCCATTACAAAACGGTACACTAAGCTAGAATTAAGAAAAGCTTAAAATGAGAAAGAGAGAGATGAAGAACACTAAAGGAAATACATGAAAAACTCCAAGAAATAAAAGGGCAGTACCTCCCCTCTCACCCCACAACTCCCCTGGAAACAAGGGCGAGCCTTGAATTTATAGATTTTTTTTTGGGTCGGTCACGCCACCTATCACGCCTAGGGAGGGCGTGTCAGGTATGGGGTTCACCTCGGGTGTTGGATTCTGACAGGAATGATGAAAGCTTCTGTACAATGGTGGATACACCCTGGGATACGCTCGTGTAGGGGGAGGGCGTGTAAGGCCCGTCACGTAAAAATCATTGGTCGAAAATCCATTAAAAGTCGAAAAAGGTGGTACACGCCCTTGGAGGGTGTCTAGTACTGTTGACGTACAGCAACGAAAAATCTTTAATGGCGGCCTGAAGGCTTCAGGATGAGGGTGACACGCCCAGAGACACGCTCAAGGAGGGCGTGTTGGGAGGGGGGGCGTGCCAGGTGTTTTTCTCGAGAATTGGGTTCTGGAAGCAAACTTCCTCGGGATCGGGTTACACGCCCTGTGACACGCCCAGGGAGGGCGTGGCAGGTGTTTTTCTCGAGATTAGGGTTCTGGCAGTAAACTTCCTTGGGATCGGGTTACACGCCCCGTGACACGCCCAGGGACGGCGTGTCGGGGGGACGTTTCAGGTCATTTTGGCCGAAAGCTGTGAAAACCTGCAAAAATAAGAGAACACATTAGTGGCAAAAATATATATAAAAGGAGGTCAACATATAAACTTACAAGACATGATTTGTGTATTAAAACCTGAAAATACCCTAATAGTTTAGACTACAAAACGTACTATCAAATTCCCCCAAGCTTAAGCTTTGCTTGTCCACAAGCAAAGATATAAAAACTAGCAAACATAAAAAGTGACTAATCAAAAAGTTATAATTATGCTTATACAAGTACTATATGAAATTCTAAGTAGGGAGAAGGTGAAACGTAAACCTAAAATAGTTACTTAGGCATGGTTTAACAATTTATAAACTTTACTAACGAAAATAAATCATCCAAAATTTAAACAAAATTCTTTAAATAAATTAAGCAAAGCAACAAAATAAAAAGTGCATTGAGTTATTACTAGATCTAAGAGACACATTATAACTATATCAATCAAATAACAAAAATCTAATTTTAAATCCAAAACTTTACTAATCTACTTTTCTTCTTTACTTAGCTAAAAAATAAAATTCAAAAACATGAATCAAAAGGCTTATTAGGACCGAAACGTTTGGTTTAGGATTATGATTCGGAGTGGAATTCAAAGATAAATAAGGAGGCTTTAAAATCACTCTAAACCAAAATAAAGAGTTTCAAAAATTTCATCATAAATAAAATTTTTCTCTCTCTTTTTCTTTTCCATTTTCCTTTCATTCCTTTTTTTTTCAAAACAAAGGCCATAAATAATTTTTCTTTTCATTTTGAAATTGGCCAAACAAAAGTAAACACTTCTTTTGAGCAAACTTTTTCAAGAAGTTCTCCAAATATATCACAAAAAACCCTATCATAATCATGAAAATTTTTAATGAAACTCAAAAGATTAGTGTGATTAGATAGGTTGGAAAATTTTAGGTTTGGTGAAAATGAAATGATAAGTGGCTCTCAATTGAAATCGAAAAAAAGCTCTAAAGCGGCTAACTAGGGATAAAAATTTTTAGGTTGGCAAGAAGGCTCAAAAAAAATATAAACGGCTTAAATCATTGTCATGCTTCTAAATTTATCTAAAGCATTAGCTTTGAAAAATTTCAAAAACCAAATCCTAGATAATAAATGAAGACTAATGAAATTATCTTGAAAATATAAATAATAAGCGACTTGGATCATTCACATCTATTACACTAATCAAATTTTTACATTACAAAAAATATAAAAAAAAAAGTAAAATAGTGGATGAAATTTTTTTAAGAATTTAAAGAAAATAAAGAACGAAAACCATAATAAAAATGCGAATTTTTAGATAAACTTTTCACATTAACTTGCTATCGTGAATTAGAAACACAGTATGACTAACATTTTACTTGTGAAACATAATTAAAATGAACGATCAAAAAGATCATAATTAGCTAAGTTGTTATATGGGATATTGAGAAAAACAAAACAAAACGCAAGGGGTACTATTGAAATACAAAATTCATTTAAACTATTAAAGTAAAAAACAAATAGTATATATATATATATATTTGATTTTGAAATATCCTCTATTTTTAGGATTTTTTAGATATTCTCTTTTTTTGGATTTTTAAGATATATATAAAAAAATTTAATTTTTTTTTAGGAAACAAAATAAAAAAATTAGAAGGAGGAAATCCTCCCCCAAGCTTAAAATGGACATTGTCCTCAATGGAGAAAGGAGGGGAAGGAGAGAGAGAAATTAAAACAGAAATGTAAGTACAAAATTGAAAAACAGGTACTTCCCCAGATATATGCGTCGCGAATGTTGAGTAATGCCCCTCCCCCATGCTTGAGCTTTGGAACTTCTTGAAATGTCTCCATTGGACTTCGTGATGGATTATGCAGCATTGGAGCAGGCGATCGCAGAAGCTTCAGCTTGTGGGACCCGTCCGTGGCAAAAAGTGTAAAATAAAGAAAATAGAAAAATAATTTGGGTTGCCAGTCACTAGAGCCCTTTGATTAAAACATCATTTGAGCTCCACGCAACAAAATAATATTGTCCAAAAGATTATTGTCCAAAATAATATTTAAAGTTTTTAACAAAAATAAATAGTATTAGTTTATGTTCGGGTAGAAGAAACTTAACATTGTTCAATTTGACATCATCATAACCAGAAAATATAGTTCAAGACGCTACCCTTTCACTTTGAAATCAACCTTATCAGGGTGTGAAATTAACACAGTGCCATACGGAAAAACTTCTTTAACAGAAAACAGCCCAGACCATCGTGACTTTAGTTTGCCAGGAAATAAACGTTAATGTGAATTATATAAAAGAACTTGGTCATCTGGTTTGAAGGTTTTTGGGTACCTTAAGTGTTTCTCGTGAAAACGTTTCGTCCGCTCTTTATAAAATTTGTTATTTTCGTATGCGTAAGAGTGCCACTCGTCGAGTTTATTCAGATGAAATTTTTGAAAATCTCCGACAGAGTGGGGATCGAAATTTAAAAACCTTAAGGCCAAGAAAGCACGGTGTTCTAATTCTACGGGTAAATGGCATGATTTTCCATAAAACAACCGATACGGCGTACATCCGATGGCGGTTTTGTACGCTGTTCGGTAGGGCCATAGCGCGTCGTCTAATTTGGTTGACCAGTCTATTTTAAAAGTGGAAATAGTCTTTTCTAAAATATGTTTTATCTCTCTGTTCACTACTTCGACTTGCGTGTTAGTTTGGGGATGATAGGCAGTTGAAAGCTTATGCGTAACACCATATTTTATAAGAGTTTTAGAAAACAACGCATTACAGAAATGTGAACCCCTATCACTAACGTGGGCTCGTGGAGTACCGAATCGAGAAAGTAATTTTTTTAAGAAAGCAATTACGACTCAGGAGTCGTTAGTTGAAAGAGCTTGGGCCTCAGCCCATCGTGAAACATAATCTACAACAACTAAGATGTATTTGTTCCTGAAGCTAGAAAGAAGGGGGCCAATAAAATCAATTCCCCAGAGGTCGAAAACTTCGCACTCGAGGAAATAATTTTACGGCATTTCATTTTTATTCGAAATATTGCCCGACCGTTGACAACTATCACACCTACTCACAAAAGTTTCGGCGTCTTTAAAGAGGCTAGGCAAGTAAAAATCTGTGCAAAGCACTTTGTGAGCAGTGCGAGCAGCTTGATAGTGACCACCAGTTGGTCCTTCATGTAAGTGTTTTAGAATATCTTGTCCTTCTTCAAAATAAACACATCTCCTGATCACCTGGTCCGCACAAACTCGGAAAAGATGCGGGTCCTCCCAAAAATAGTTCTTCAACTCAGAAAAGAATTTCTTCTTTTGCTGAGAGGAGAACTCCTTCGGGAGGACACGAGCCACTAAATAGTTAGCAATGTTTGCAGACCATAGGGACGGAGAAGTGTTAATAGAAAATAGCTTTTCAACTCGGAAGAAATCATTAAACGTACTTTCATCTAAATTTTCTATATATGGATGAAATTTAGGCCCCCTCTTATCATGGATTTCTAATTCAAACTCCTGAAGGAGTAAGACCAAGCATATCAGGCACGGCTTGTCATCCGTCTTAACAAGTAAGTACTTGAGGGCCGAGTGGTCTGTGAAAACAATAATTTTTGAAAGCATAATATATGGATGAAATTTATTGAAGGCAAAGACAACAGCTAGGAACTCCTTATCCATCGTGGTGTAGTTTTCTTGTGCATATGTAAGTTTTTTACTCGCATAATAAATGGGATGGAAGTTTTTAGATATTCGTTGACCTAATACAACTCCCACAGCAAAACTACTCGTATTGCACATTATCTCAATGGGAAGGTCCCACACTGGAGCTATCATAATTGATGCATTAATTAATTTATCTTCAATTGTTTCAAAAGTAGATAGACAAATGTCATCAAAATAAAATGGGCGTCTTTTTCTAAGAGTTTAGTAAGGAGTTTGGTGATTTTGGAGAAGTATTTTATGAAACGGCGGTAAAAGCCAGCATGAACTAGGAAACTTCTTATAGCTTTAACATTCATAGGTAGCGGCAGCTTTTCAATTACTTCTATCTTAGCGATATCTACTTTAATCCCTCAGGCAAAAATCGTTTGTCCTAAAACTAACCCCTCCCTCACCATAAAATGACATTTTTCCCAATTTAGGGCGAGGTTAGTTTCTTCACATATTTCTAAGACTTTTTCTAAGTTTTCAAAGCAACTATCAAAGTCATCGCCGAACATGGAGAAATCATCCTTAAATACCTCCATAATTCTTTCTACGTACTTATCAAAGATAGCTAACATACATCTTTGGAATGTAGCTTGCTCATACACAACCCAAACGGAATTCTTCGGTAAGAGAAGGTTCCAAAAGGGCAAGTAAATATAGTTTTATCCTAGTCCTCGGGTGAGATTGGGATTTGAAAATACCCGAGAGACAATCGAGAAAACAGTAAAAGCTATGGCTGGATAATCGCTATAAGATTTGATCAATGACGACAAGGGAAAGTGGTCCTTGCGGGTTGCATCATTTAACTTACAATAGTCAATACACATTCGCCACCCCGTCACCGTCCGTCTCGGGATTAAATCATTATTTTCATTAACAATTATAGTTATCCCTCCCTTTTTCGACACTACTTGGACTGGGCTAACCCACTTTCTATTTGAAATAGGATAGATAATTTCTGCGTCTAAGAGTTTCATAACCTCGCCTTTTACGACTTATTTCATGTTCATATTTATATAGTGCTGAGGTTGGATGGAGTTACGTGAATTATCTTCCATTAAGATTTTGTGGGTGCAGAAAGATGGGCTTATGCCTTTGATATCATATATCTGCCAGGAGATGGCTTGTTGATGTTTTCGTAAAACTAGAAGGATTTTGTCATTTTGTAATTCGGTTAGGTAGGCTGAAACTATCACTGGCAGTTTGGAATCTTTTTCTAGGAAGGCGTACTTGAGATGTTCAGGTAGTTCTTTTAATTCTAGGATAGGGGTTCTTCAAATGATGTTTTGGAAATTCTTTCTTTTTCAAAAATAATATCTTCGTAGACTTTTAACTTATACGGAAATTTGGAAGGGGGTGAATCAATGGCCATGGCGGTTTCTTGAAGACTTTCAGTAGAAAAAATTGAAGAAGAACAAAAATCAAAAAATTCATCTTCAGAAATGTTGTAGGACGATTCCTCTCTTAAGGTATCAAAGAAGAAACAAGAGTCATCATTCTCTAGGGTATTTTTTATCGAAGGGGAGATAGGGAAGTTCACTTCTTCGTCGCCTACTCGTAGGAAGTGCTTTCCATTGCTTACGTCAATGATAGCTCGGGAGGTGGCATGGAAGGGTCAGCAAAGGATCAGGGTAACCTCGATGTCCTCTTCAATGTCCAATATGACGAAATCCATCGGGAAGATGAATTTGTCGACTTTGACTAGAACATCCTCCACTATTCCTAACCGGTACTTAATGGATCTATCAGCAAGCTGGATACTCATACACGTGGGGTTGAGGCTACCAATTCCTAACTTCTTAATAACGAGAAGGGAATTAGGTTGATACTTACACCTAAATCGGTCAATGCATGCTTGACAAAGAGATCACCAAAGACACACGGTATAGAAAAACTACCTGGATCACTGATCTTCTTTGGTAAACTATTTGTCAAGACAGCAAAGCACCCAACATTTAACGTGACATGCGATAAGTTTTCTAACTTCTTCTTATTAGTCAGGAGGTCCTTTAGGTATTTAGCATACTTCGGCATCTTGGAAATCGATTCATGGAAGGGTAGATTTATGTGGATTTGCTTAAACATTCCTAAGAAGCAGGTATACTGATCATCAAGACGTTGTTTGTTAAGTTGGGTAGGGTATGGTGGAGTTGGATCATTTTTAAAAATGGGTGGTGGAGCGAGATCTTTTTCTAAAGAAGAGAGCAGAGTGATAACTTCTTTTACTGCAGGTGGTGGAATATTCAAAACAGGGGCGGAGCTTGCTTCGGGCTCTTCGCTAACCATACCAAAAACTTGCATCCCACTCCGAAGAGTTATAGCTTTCTCTTGCTCTCTCGGCATGGGCTCGGTATTGGCAGGAAGAGACCCGACGGGTCGCTTAGATATAATTTCAGCTAGTTGTCCAACTTGATTCTCTAGACTTTTAACGGATCCGGCCAGGCTTCTTATAGTCGTGTCATTAACATTCATATATTTTGAAAACAATTCCTTCAAGCATGGAGGTTTTTGATAATTTTGAAGAGGTGGAGGTGGTGCAGAAAAATCATTTTGTGGTGGCGGGCGCATCGCGTTTGAAGGGTAACTCCACGATAAATTTGGGTGGTTTCGTAAAGCAGGATTATAACTATTCGAAAAAGCAAAGCCCGACCAAGGAAAATTTGCAGCAGAAAAATTATTAAAAGCATTCCTAGGCATATTTTTAACAAAATCTATTTGTTTGGGGCAGCAGTTGCAGATTCCCATACCTTGGGTGTTAACACAAGATTTCACCACTCCCCAAGTGCCAGCGGCAAGGCACCCTCTAGCCGCCTGACCGTCTGCCCGCGGGGCCTCCCCGGCTTGGCAGGCATCCAGGAGCAGTCAGTCAGAAGCTATCTACCCGCCTATCCGCGCTGCTAGATGGCCCCTTTCTCTTTTCGCCCCCCTGTATCTGGTCACCGTTGCCCGTTTCTCCTGTGTGCGGCCAGCCGATATTTCTAGCCCTTCCCATTGGGCAGGACCCCTGAGCGTATAAATAGACGTGAACAGTACCTTCTTGTGAACACAGTTCGAATCCCCAAGCTTGCCGCCTGTGGAAACGAATTCGAAATCCTTCTCCGGCGGGTATCCTGTCCGCGCGGGCTCGAGAATCTAACCGCTGTAATCATTTTCCCATACATAAAATAAAAGCCCGCTACAAGAGAGGCATTCAGGCCGCGGCGGGCAAAGTCTGGTGTTGCTGCTTTGGGTGGCATGTTCTGATTCTTGCCCTGAATGCTAGTAACCGACTCGCCGACAGTCTTTTCCTTACTCCTTCCCCTGTGCTCGAACCGTTAGCTTGTGGTGCCTGACTCCCTTTCGCATTTCGTGCATCAACATTTAACACGGCCTTCAGATCTCGGTTGGCCGGTGAAAATCCGCGGCTAGATAATGTCAGACTGTCAGACCGCACAGAACAACCATCATCCCGATGAAGATACTCTCTGGGAAGTCATCATCAAGTTAGCTCGGGAAACTTACCAAATTCGCCAGGAAATCGTTTAGCAGTCCGAAGCGACTAACAACATCTTAACCGCGTCTTAACCTAATTATCCGTCGGCTAGACTCGCAGCCCGTGGTTGTGACGATAACATCGGACAACTCACCGTCAGCAGTGGACCTTCCGCCAGTTAAGCAAGCTGCTTGTCCGCCCGTAGGACCATCTACCTATCCGCTCTCCTGCCCTCAATACCTCCCGACATCCTGCTCGCAAGTGCTAACTGCAACTCCCGTGCGGTTTCCAGTTGTTCGGCCAGAAAGGGTGTGTTCTTACAAACCTAGTCCCCAGTTTTCCCCCTACCTGGCCAATCGTGTGAAGATAATGCAAAAAGCCCCTATTCTTGAAAAAAGAAAGCACACGCGTCAACTTTGTTCCGAGTCAAACAACGTGAGCATGAGACACTCTCATTTTATTACCTGTTTTGCAGAAGAAGGTTACAAAAGTTGAAGAGGCCGGACCGGATTTATATAAAATTGCTTTTATTGAAGGATTGAAACAAGGACCATTCAAGTTTGAAGCCACCATCAGGAGCGAAAAAACATATCAGGAGATAGTTAATCTTGCTAATCAGTACTTTGAGGCTAGAAGGGGAAGTTCTCACTACATCATAAAGAACAAACCGAACGGTAAGAAGTCTTTTCAGCTGCAGACCAGAAGAGCAACAACCCTGATCCGTTCTGTGAGTATCACAAGGAAAAGGGTCACTTGACAGAAGATTGTCGAGCTCTTAAGCAATTAATGCAAAGGATGCTGAGGCAGGGTAAGATAAGCGACATATTCTCAAAAGATGATCATTCTGATCAGTCGACTTCAAAAGGCAAAGAGGTGCCGTACATTCTCCCTGGCATGGAATAAATGGATCCAAAAGCCTCACCTTCAATGTTGAAGGCAAATGCGTCAAGTTGTTTGTATTACCAACTCATCTCCTAAAAACTTCGTTGTCGAATATGTTTTTCTATAATTTGTCCTTATGTTTCAAGGCCCCACTAACACTTTTCCCAGTGTTCTCTTCTCTTAACAGCTTAAGGAATAAGGATAACTGACTGCAAGAGACATCGCCGAGTTCAGCAGAAACCACCCTTAGAACCGTTGACATTAGCGTAACACCACGAAAACCACGTGTTGCAGGGAGATTTCGCACCGTGTAGTGGGAGCTTGCCAGTTCTAGTGCGGCAGGACACTGGATTTCGGATCTCGGCTAGTACTTAACCTCAACCTTGCATTATGGAGGGACAGGGTGGTGGTCAGCTCTACCATGCCATTTGAGTGATATTGTCACAACTCTGATGAGCATGCGAGGAAAGTGCTGCTACACGCACCTGCCCGCGAATCATATTAGCATGTGACCCTCGAATACTCTTTGGAACCCTCAAGTAGTGCCTGCAGGAGACCCACAATTGGGTTGATCTCAGAGGAAAGCAATGCTATATGCACTTACCTGAAAGATCAACTTAGGCTGTACTCTAGGCAAGAGGGCAGTAAGTCCTTTCCCCTTATGTGGAGTGTGGATTGAGTGTACATCTTTTGCGACCCTGTGAGGAAAGCACTGCTACATGAACCTGCCCGCTTGGTCGTTTAAACCTGTAGCTCATTTCTCATCCGGCAGAATTATGGTATTCACTTCAGTCCGTAAGAGTTGATTTATCAGATGACCGAGATATCTTCTTATTAAGTGATGAGAGCTACAGTTTCTGTGACCCTGTGAGGAAAGCACTGCTACATGCATCTACCCGCTTGGTCGTTTAAGTTTGTAGCTCAAGTCTCAGCCTGCAGAATTCTGTTATTCAATTCAGTCCGCAAGAGTTGATTTATCAGATGGCCGAGATATCTTCTTATTAAGTGATGAGAGCTACTATTTTTGGAACCCTGTGAGGAAAGCACGGCTATATGCACCTGGCCGCTTGGTCGCCTAAGTCTGTAGCCAACTTTCCTAGTGTTCGAGATTTTTCATCAGACTCCTTCGAAGAGCAGATTGGAATTGGTATTCGACAGAGTCTGAGTATTGATATTATTAAAGCAAGCAGTTGATAATACCTTTGTTGAATGTGCCAATATTCTCACCGATTAACCGCGCGGTTAGAGGAGAGGTGGCCCGAATCATTCATTCGGATCGATTGGGATAGCGAATATCAGACTTAATCGCGCGAGTATGCTATGTTTGGTAATCTTCTATTCATACGGCGAATGTCAGACCTAATCGCGTGAGTATTCTATGTTTGGAAATCTTCTATTCATACGACGAATATCAGAGCTAATCGTGCGAGTATTCTATGTTTGGTAATCATCTATTCATATAGTGGATAGTGTAATTAATCGCGCGGGTACATCGTACTGGGCAATCATTCGTATCGATTGGGATAGCGGATATCAGACTGAATCGCGCGAGTATTCTATTTTTGGGGTCACGCGAGGACATTATGCTTGGTGATCATTATTAATCGTGTGAATGGGTTATTCTTGATCATTTTTAATCGTGTGAATGAGTTATGCATCGTGATCACTTCGTATTACAGTTGGCTACACACTCAAGGATTCTCTAGTCGCCCGGGAAAGTAAACAAGTTTTACGCAATGTCAACGGATAACCTCGCTGGCTTATCTATCCTCATCTACTCTGTTCTAATGTGTTCGTTTTATTCGCTTGCGGATCGTTCAATGTATTATCCGAATAAATCAGCATGTTATAATCGTGCAGACAGAAATATAATATCGAGCGAATACAGCATATCCAGTAAAATTGAACAGATGATATCATTTACATTCTCAAAAAATTACAATTTCTATATCAAAAGAATCAATCATTACATATCAACTCTTTGTCTTTTTCCGCTCTGGTTCATAGTCCGTCTCGCTGGAAGAACTTGAAGAACTACTCACCTCAGCTGATCCCGACGCCTAGGATCCCTCCTCGCTCGAACCGTTGGATGAGCTTGAGCTTTTATCCGCACAAGAATCCGCGAGTACATCCTCCTATTCATTTGCGGGCTCATCCTCTGTGAGGATCTCGTCAATGGGTTCTTTTGCCGGCCCTTCTTGCGCAGCTTCGACCTCCTGGAAGCCGGGGAATAACTGGTCAAAAGTTGTGTTTTTATGGTCGGGCTTAAGCGCTCCCCGCTCCCACAGAATTTCCAGCATATCCTCCCCGCTTTCCAGCAGGTGCACAATAATCTCATTCACAAAGGCTAGATTTTCCGGGTCATAAACTTTCTGTAAAAGGAAATAAAGTAAGATTTGCGGTTAATGTTAGGGTAACTGGTAAAGCCACGAGGTAAAAACTTACTGCATTAATATTCTTCAGTTTCTTGTTTTCTTCCTTGAGCTGCTCTATCTCATCTTCTAACCGCTCGGCGAGGCCGACCACTTTGGGAAGGGCTTTAGCGACGAAGTGGTCTGTCACAAAACTGTTGGGTCCGGCGCTTCTCGTGCGGATTTGAGCGGCTAGAGCTGGGAGTTTCTTTGTTGGAATTGCCCGCAGATCGGTCATGTTCTCCCTGCCGTACATCGCCCAGCTAACCGAGCAGGCGTGTTTGGATATTTTCTATTTCTTCCACAATGGAAGAGCGGTGGAAACTTGAACATTATTCCCGTGTGGATGCCATATCATAACCGCCTTGCCGCAGCAGTCTTCCAAGTTCTCCCCCATTCCTTGGGGTGTGAAGGGCTCGGAATCGTAATCGGCGTCGACATCGTGCTCTTCGCGGCGGTCGTCCTCCCTTTTCTTCCTAGCCTCGCTCTGTGTCAGAACGGACTCTACTAGTGTAATCGGCTTATTCGCTAGAACTTTCAGAACAGCTTCCAAGGAACAAAATATTTAGCCGCACGGTAAGACAAAGCAATAAGTAACTAATCCCTAAAAGTATACATTCTTCTGCAAGCAAATCCGCCACGACTGGCAACAACGGGATGTAGTGCAACGGGATGTCTAGCCGCGAACTGGCGAGGAAGTCAGCGATCTCTTTCTCGTTGCCTTCGACCTCAAACCGCTCGAACAGTTTTGCCGGACGGACTTGCGGACGGACAAGCAAAAGGCCTAGATTCCCCTCAAACATGAGGAATCTGGTGGACCAGTTTGGAAACTTGTTCGTCAAGTTCACCATCTTCATCCCGGTGCAGCCGAAGTAGACAACACCTTTGAAGATCCGGCTATCCTTCTTGCCGGATATGATGGAGCGGACCACGAAGGAGTGGAGGAAAAGATCCATGGTGAATCTTACCAGCTCGGTCCGCAGGTAGATGATGAAGCTAACCATCGGTGCAATCGTATTCGGCGAGAGCTGGTCGGGGATGATTTCGAAGAAGTCAAGAATCTTAACGAGCTCGATTAGCAGCAGCCTGCTAAAACCAAAGTCGAAGTGGTCGACCGGGATCGCCACCAGATTCCTTCCAGAAGTGTTTATTCGCTCATCCTCTCGAGGTAGTCGTGCAACTACATTGGTATTTGTCATGTGGATTGCGATGAAGCGCTCAAGTTCGCTGGCGGCCATTTCTAACCTCCTGCGCTCGGCATCAAGGAAGGCGGTGGTAGCGGCAGCTCGCACGGGTGCCATTGAATCTTGCCGCAGGAAGTAGTGCACTTGAAATTTTTCCATATAATGCGGAGCTAGGCCGTATTTATAGAACCTACATGACGAGTTTCAATTCGCGCAGTTAGATCAAAGAAGCCGTCGGGATATTCATCATTTCCTGCAGAAATCTTTTCAATAATTTCAACACATTATAATTTGCGCGATTAGATCAAAGAATCCACTGAGTTATTTGTTTCCTGTAGATTTCGCAAGCATTATACGGAAGATCGCGTGAACAAAAAATTCAAACCGCAAGCATCTAAAGCATCATAGATTGCACGGGTACAATATCAAGTGACAAGCACATACAAATCGAGCGAACAAACAAACCACACCGCAAATATTATAAGGTATTAAAAGCAGTCAGCAACAAATAAGGTAAATTCGATCGAACGCATTATTATTATAGATATCTCTCTCTCCTCACGCCGCTCCTCGCGTCGCTCGCCGCTTGGGTCTGCGGGGTCCCTGCCGATATACGCGACTTGATCGCTAATGCCCAGTAAAAAAGACATCACACTGATCAAGTGGTGGCTAAGGGTGTTATGGGCCCGGTGAATCCGGGATGTATCCAGAACTATGCGGCTCATCGGAACGGTTGGCTCAATAAAATACACATGTTTGATAGGTCGCGCGGGTAGGGTTGCATGGCTGGTCACCGGGGAAAAAGTTTCCCCCCTGTTGGGGACGTGACCAGACTCGTGCGGTTTCGCCGAACTCGAAAGGTCAGGTCGCCGACCCTTCTCCTTTTCAACCCGCTCGTAATATTTTCTTTTGAAGTACGCAGCATCATCCTCCGCCCTTTGTAGTCGCTTCCCCAGAACCAAGACTTGATCGCGAGCAGCCCTTTCTCGCTCGCGGCAACCGGCCAGTTCCGCTGACAGAGCCTTTATCCTCTCCTCCAGGCCTGTCCTCGCCTCTTCCTCAAATTTGAGCTTCGCCTTTAGTCGCTCGAGGTCGACGAATAGTTCGGAGAAGGCACGTTGGCCTTCATCATCCTGAAGCTGTCGCACGGTCTCATCCATGACAGCTTGAGAGTTTAGCTCCGCAAAATCTGCATTACAAAGCAAAGGACGGGCAGAATTAGTTTTACCGCGCGATAAGATCGACAAGCAATGATGCAAAAAGAATAGACAGCCGATCAAAGGCTATCTTCTCTAGTCGCGGCTGCTATCTGACGGCTAGAAAAAATAGGTCGCCTCAGTCTCTAAGGATCCATCTTCTTCAGGTAATTGTCCCTTAGAAGTCGCTCGGCCCGCTTATTCTTTTCAAGCTCTTCGCGCGATAGAAGCAAGTCGTCGGTCTCAGTTATTATGCGGATGGGCCTCTTTGACAGCGACGGTTCCTTGTAAGGTGGTGGAATTTTTATAACCTTTGGGGCAGGTTCAATCATACCTGTCCCCAGAAGCTTAGCGGCAGAATGGCGGTCATCTTCAGCCTGCTCTGCAGCTGAAAGAACCAGAGATCATAGATCTCTTCTCCAGCGGTCAGCAGCTTCTTCTCTGCAAGGATTCGTTCCCTTAGTTTCACTTTTTCATCAACCTCAGATGGTCTAGGAATCTCCATCCCTGCTTTCACCGACAAAATCTCCAGATCGGAGTCGCCACCGGATACTGCTTCCTGCTAACTTCTTTTTCCTTTTCCTGTAATGAAATCACAGTGGGCGGCAAGGTTAACTCTACTCGCTTACCCGCCCCCTTTTAAGTATGGCGCTTGAGCTATCCGAAAACATTTATTTCATCTGTTCGTGCGATCTCGTCCTCAAGCTGATCGGGTACATCGACCTTGCTGGTCGCTGCCATGACTGCCGCGGATTTCTTGTTTTCTATCTTCTTCTTCAGGAGGATTGCCTCTATCTTCTCCTTAACTGATGAAGTCGGTTTGTGCTTCCTTTTGTTTGTCGGGATGGTGGCTTTCACGACATCGAGGTTTTCCCTAAGCTTGTCGGCAGCATTGTTGGCAGCCTTTTTCGCTTTGTCGATAATATCGGCGATCTCTCCGCTTGCTCTCCCGATTTCAACCTCAGCGTCCCCTTGGCCAATTTCTTCGCTTGAAGGTGATATGATGTCTACATCTGAGCCCGCCGAAGGATGTGGAGTGTTCACCCAGGCAGACTCTGGAACCATGCTACCCTCCGTGTTCTTGGGCAGCTGTTCAGTAAGCTTAACCGTAGTGGCTTCAATACACTGCTCCAGGTTCCCAGTGACTATTATCTCAGTTGTCGGCTTGGAGGATTGTTCGCTCTCCGGTTTTTCATTTATCGAGCTCGGTTTTTGCAAAGCCCCCTTGGCAGTGTGTGTCTTGCGTGGCGTCTCACCAGCTTCGCGAGTAAATGTTCCCTGTAGTGACTTGGAAGCGGTTAACCCCTTGTCGCTGATCCTCACTAGGATCCTCTTCCTGGAAGACATGGCGGATAGCAGGATCTTAACCGCAGTTGGAGAGAAGCGACCCATCTCGAAGGCAGTTTTGTGAAATCAGCGTCAACACCATCATTATTTATAGTTTTGAAGGCATTAACTGTGTTTGCGGTCAGGCGGTTAGCAACATTTTCGAAATTTCTCCTGAATTTAAAAATGTGCGGGGATTATGTTAACACCGGATTTGACCGCTCCCCAAGTGCCAGCGGCAAGGCCACCTCTAGCTGCATGGCTGTTTGCCCGCGGGGCCTCCCCGGCTTGGCAGGAGTCCAAGAGCAATCATTCATGAGCTGTCTACCCGCCTATCCATGCAGCTAGATTGCCCCCTCTCTCTTTTCTCCCCCTTGTATCTGTTCACCGCTGCCCGTTTCTCGTGTGCGCGGGCAGCCGATATTTTTAGCCCTGCCCGTTGGGCAGGCCCCCGGAGCCTATAAATAGACGTGAACAGTACCTTTTTGTGGACACAGTTTGAATCCCCAAGCTTGCCGCCTGTGGCAGCAGATTCAAAATCCTTCTCCGGAAGGTATCCTGTCAGCGCGGGCTCGAGAATCTAACTGTTATAACCGTTTTCACATGCATAAAAGGAAAGCCCGTCGCAAGAGAGGCATTCAGGCCGCAGCGGGAGTAGTCTGGTGTCGCCGCTTCGGGCGGCTTGTTCTGATTCATGCCCTGACCGCTAGTAACCGACTCGCCGATAGTCTTTTCCCTACTCTTTCCCCAATGCTCGAACCATTAGCTGGTGGAGCCCGACTCCCTTTTGCATTTCGTGCATCAACATGGGGGGCGGAGGCAGTAGACATCTTTGTTATCTTTTTGCTTAGTATTTCAATTTGTAGGGCAAGCTGGGAGGCGTTGTCTACTTTAAATATAACTATAGGTTTGTTAGGGCGAGGTCTAGGCATATTCTACTGATATGTGTTCATGGCCATGTCCTCGAAAAGCTCAAGAGCTGCTTTCGGGGTTTTGTGGTTTAAAGTACCACTGAAAGTTGCATCTATCATTTGCTTTGTATTTTGATTTAGCCCGTTATAAAATGTCTGCACTTGTAACCATACAGGCAGCGCGTGATGGGGGTATCATCATAAGAGTTCTTTAAATCTTTCCCAGGTTTCATATAGAGATTCAGAATCTATTTGACAAAAGGCAGAGATATCATCCCTAAGTTTTGCAGTTTTAGCTGGCGGAAAATACTTCGTTAGAAAATTTTTGGTTAGTTGATTCCAAGTGGTGATGCTCCCTCTTGGTAGAGTCATCAACCACTGTTTAGCTTTTGTTCTAAGGGAGAAGGGGAAGAGTCTTAGCCTAATAGCATCATTTGTAACACCATTGATTTAAAGGTGTCAAAAATCTCAAGAAAGCTAGCGATGTGCTCATTCGGATCTTCATCTTGAAGTCCGTCATATCGCACATACTGCTGCACCATTTGGATTATGCTAGGCTTTAGTTCGAAGTTATTATTAGCTACAGTAGGGAGAGCTATGCTTGATTCTGTACCTTCTAGATTTTTCCTTGCATAAAAGCACATAGGCCTATGTATGGCTTCCTCTACGTTGGGTTCTTCCATTCTTAAGGTAAAATATGACTCGAAATCCTCAACCGGTATTTGGAGAGTAGGGTCTTGAAATCGCAATATTCTCCGAACATTACACTCAATTTCGTCGTCCAAGTCCAAAATAACAGACAGATTTATGCGGTTCATGCACTAGAAGAAGAGAAGATAAAGGAAGAGACAAAAAATAGAAAAAAAAGTGAAATTTTTTGTTTAATTTTTTAGAAAGAGGGTGAGCAAGAGAAATAATAAAAGTAATAGGTTCGTGATTTCGAATTATCAACAAAAGTTGGTCCCTAGTAACGGCACCAAAAACTTGGTGTCTACTAATCGTGAAGAAAATAAGAACCGAAATAGCAATCCATC
Source organism: Platanthera zijinensis (assembly GCA_039513925.1). Taxonomy (NCBI): domain Eukaryota; kingdom Viridiplantae; phylum Streptophyta; class Magnoliopsida; order Asparagales; family Orchidaceae; genus Platanthera; species Platanthera zijinensis. The sequence continues at coordinate 45,722,267 of CM077083.1, forward strand.
TAGGAAAGTATACCTATCAAATTGTAGCAAGGAGACACAAGTGTCGTATAAAGATCCGGGAACTGTTGAGTAATTTTACTCACATGAAGACTATTATCTTATCGAAGGATTGTTTTTGGGTTTGTTAAAAGAAAACTAATTGCAATTAAGAAAAGAAATAAATGCGCTAAAAAGAGAACTACTTGCAGTTAAATAAAGAGCTACTAAAAGTGATTACAACGAAGGGTTGAAAGGATGAAATAGAAAAGCACTCGTCGAGAATCACCTCAGCAAAAATTGATTAAAAATGCGATAATAAACCCTAACTTAATAAAGAAAAAGTCCTTGGTCATGGAGGTTCCTAAAGTTTGAACACTCTTCTCTCAAAGTCGTGCCCAACAGAGTTTAGGAAGGTCCGGCTGAACTCTCGTCCAAATCGGAGACCTAAAGCTCGCTTTGCGTGGTGAACCCCGCTACTAGATTTCAATCCAATCTGGGAGATTTAACGTCTACCTCTCTCGAGGGGTGCGTGCAACTCTCTTTACTTCTTGAGAGTTCACTTCAAACTACGAGCCTTTTGGCTAGTTAAGAGTAAAAACATAGATGGAAATTATATATCGATAATATAACTCCGAACATGAATTTTAAAGAGTAAATCGAACGCCTAAACCCTAAAAAGAAAAAGTAAACTTAAAGCATCATAACTTAATCAACTCGAACCTCGGATCATCAAGATTGAGTACAAGGAGGATTAGTTAATCATGGAGAAGTGGAGGAAGAGGGATGGGTAGAAGAACATTATGAAAACAATTTAAAAGGGCACTTTATATTAATGCTAAAAGAGAGCTACAACTTTGAAAAAAACTTAGGCTAACATTTACATTAAGCTACTAAAGAAATTATAAGAGCCATTACAAAATGGTACACTAAGCTAGAATTAAGAAAAGCTTAAAATGAGAAAGAGAGAGAGGAAGAACACTAAAGGAAAGACATGAAAAACTACAAGAAATAAAAGGGAAGCACCTCCCCTTTCACACCATAACTCCCCTGGACACATGGGGGAGCCTTGAATTAATAGATTTTTTCTGGGTCGGTCACGCCCCCTTTCACGCCTAGGGAGGGCGTGTCAGGGGGCGTGTTAGGTACAGGGTTGACCTCGGGTGCTAGATTCTGGCGGGAATGATGATTGCTTCTATACAATGGTGAACATACCCTGGGACACGCCCGTGTAGGGGGCATATAAGGCACGTCACGTCAAAATCATTTGTCGGAAACTCGTCAAACGTCAAAAAAGGTGGTACATGCCCGGTGACACGCCCTGGGAGGGTGTGTATGGGGATCGCGTCTAGTACTATTGACATGCAGCAATGGAAAATCTTTAATGGCGGCATGCAGGCTTTTGGATGAGGGTGACACGCCTAGAGACAAGCCTAGGGAGAGCGTGTCTGGTGGGCGTGTCAGGTATTTTTCTCGAAATTTGGGTTCTGGCAGCAAAATTCCTCGAGATCTGGTTACACGCCCTATCACATGCCCAGGGAGGGCATGTTAGGGGGGAGTGTCGGGTCATTTTGGCTGAACGCTGTGAAAACCTTCAAAAAGAAGATAACACATTAGTTACAATAATATATACAAAAGGAGGTAAACATATAATCTTCCAAGACAATATTTGTGTATTAAAAACCCTAAAATACCCTAAAAGTTTAGACTACAAAACGTACTATCAGGCCTCTTCTCGTCACCTAGGCTATTTCCTTAGCCTAAAGTTGGTCAGGGAGACTAGGCCTCTGGCCCTGCCTACAGCCTGGAGGGTTGAACTGACCCTGGCCCCCTGGCTGTTGTCTCCACCATGGAAACCTCTTCATTGGCCTTGGTCCTGCCACTCGTGCTGTCTCCAACTGAGTCAATTGTTCGGCTCCTGGCCCCCCCACCTCTACTGCTGCTCCCTCTGCCTTAGCTCAGCTCTTCTCACTTCCTTACCTCTACAACCTCCTGGCTCCTTCTATTCCTCTGTGTCACACTTGGCCAACTTCCTCACAAGCTCGGGGTTCGATGTCTCCCCGTCAACCTCACTTGCTGCCCTCTCCATCAGCTCCTCATAGGAGAGAGGAGGCACCCTCTTCAGCTCCATCCTAAAGAAGCCTTGTTGCAGCCCCAAGGTGATGGCTATCATCAGGGTGTGCCCTGACATCTCCTGGACCTGGAGGACCTCCTCCTAGAACTATTCCACATAGCTCACTATGGTCTTGTTCACCCCCTACTTGATGTGGAATAGGGACTCAGAGTCCCTCTTCCTCTTCTTGGAAGTGGTGAACCTCAGCATGAACCCCCGATGTAGGTCCTCGAAATAGTAGATGGAACTGGCCAGTAGCATATGGAACCAATCTCTTGCCTTCTCCTTGAGGGTGATGGCGAAGAGCCTGCACTTGAATGCATCCGACATCTGTCGGATTAAGACTGTTCCCCCAGAAATCGGTGATCCCTCCCAAGGTAGACAGCTTGTAAGTTGCGGCCTACTCCGGTAGGTCGCAGCCTGCCGGCCTTTTCTTCTAAAGGCCGCGCGGACTGATCTCTCAGGCCGCTCAGTCCGCGCGGCTAGGAGGGTCTCTCTAGCAAGACCTCCCAGGTCGCGCAGCAGCCGCTTGCTCTGCAGGGTCTGCCGGCTGCTTCCTCAGTCTGCTCCTGTAGGCAGCGCGGTTAAACTGGTTAACCGTGTGGTGTTTTATTCTTCTTCAGGTGCAAATTGTCCAACGCAGACTCGCATTCCTATCCGCCTAGACCGCTCGGTAGCAACAAGCTCAAAAGGTGGCGGATTCGGTGTTAAGTCCGCCAGGTCATCAGCCTGTCACCAAGTGTGACTAGCCTTCAGCAGGAGGCGACCTGATCATCCTCAACCGCAGCGGGCTAGGCAGACTCGCTTAGCACTCCCCCAACAGCCAGGCAGTCCCATACCGCGCGGCCCTGCACGGACTCAGCGGACTCATCATTCGTACTCGAACGACCAGCGGCAACCATCTCTGACTCCAGGCAGTCCCAGACCGCGCGGCCCGGTGCGGACTCAGCGAACTCATCATTCATACTCGAACGACCAGCGGCAACCATCTCCGACTCCAGGCAGTCCCAGACCGCGCGGCCCGGTGCGGACTGTACGGACTCAATGTCTTTACTCGCATAGCTTACCGCCTCACGAGTGGGGAAGTTACCAAGACCGTCACCTCCCCGAGCCTATAAATAGGCCCCCAGACCTCTCATTCGGGAGGACGGAAGGGGGAGGGGTCAAGGACCCGTCATTAGCTCCTGCGGACTCGGATCCTCAGTCCGCGCGGCCTGCCTGCCTTCTGCTTGATCGAGCAGTCCGCTCGGCTTTTTCTAACGAGCTGCCCAATCGTTGACCGCGCGGTCTGCCGACCTTCATTGGTCAAACCGCGCGGCCTCCTGGCATTCTTCTCTCCCTAGCCGCCAGCTTCCCTCTTGTACCTTTTCTTCTGCTTTCAATGTTAAGGTATAACCCCGAGCTGTAATTTCGATTATAATCAAAGGAAAGCCCGCCGCAAGTGTGACATTCAAGCCGCGGTGGGCGAAGTCTGTTGTTGCCGCTGCTAGCGGCCCCCTCTTCTCTTTTCTTCTCTCGGTCTAACCATCAGAGCTAACCGCCAAAGTAACTGTCTGATCGACAGTTCCCGATCAAACTCCTCCCTTGCTTCGCCAAACCTTCTCCTCTATTCCCCGCAACCCCCTTATTCATCTAGCTTGTGAGACCGAACAATCCGTTAACTAGAAGGCACTTTTCCCGCTCCAACAGTTAACACGCGACCTTCAGATCTCGATCAGATAGCAAAATCAACGGTTACTCATGTCAGACTGTCAGCCAGCCGAGAGCCCTGCTCCAAGTTATAGTGAGGATTCCCTTTGGGAAGCCTTGGAGCTCTCTCGCGAAGAAACTGCACAACAGTTTCGAGCGATCACTTGTACTCTAGATGCTATCGCTCAGCGATTGGAAGCACAATCTTCAGCAGCACCAGCTCCTCATATCAATCCAGCGCCAGCGTTCGAGATTCCTCAAGTTTACCCACCGGCCTATCCGCCGATCTATCCTCCTTACACTCCAACCTTTCCGTAAGGGCCTGCAGCCCCTTTGCGATCTCAAAATGACGAATTCGCAACTCGTCAGAATTTTTTCCAAGAAGCTGCTCGAGGAAGTCCTGCAAGATTCCTGAATTTTTAGGGAAGTCATCCCTACTCTTCAGCTCCTGCCTTTGCTCCTCCCGCAGCAACTTTTCCTTTCCATCCTCCAGCTCCTTGTGCAGCTGCAACTTATGCTCCCTTTTTTCCTTATGTTTCAGGAGAACAAGAAGAGCAGTCACCATTTACAGAGAATGTTAAGCATGAACCAACTCCAGTTAACTTCAGAGAGCCACGATTGCCCACTTATACTGGGGAGACTGATCCAGTCAAATATCTTCAAGCCTTTGAATCAGCCGTAGCTCTCAAGACCCTCTCAGATGCTACCAAATGCAAACTCCTTGTAACGACCTTCGACGGTCAAGTGAGGGATTGGTTCTATGGACTTCGTGCTCAATCCATCTCTTCCTTCGCTGATTTGCGAAGAGAGTTTCTTCTCAGATTTTCTACCTCTACAAGGAGGAAGGGCGGTCCAGAGGCCCTCTTTGAGATCAGGCAGCGAGAGAATGAGACTTGGTCCCACTTTGTGGATTGTTTTCAGAAGGAAATATTGGGCATTGAGATTGTCGATCAAGAATTATATCGAGTGGCTCTTATCCACGGCCTACGTGAAGGACCACTCAAGTTCGAGGCTAACGTCCGAGCACCAAGGACTTATCAAGAGCTGATTAGTTTAGCCAACTCGTACATCCGCGGTGAGAAGAGCAACCCCAACTTTGTCTCCAGGCTCGTAACAGAGAGAAATCAACCTTGCAAGCAACCTCCGAGATCTCCTCGGAAAGATTTTTCATCCCACTCTCGGAAAGCAAAAAGATTCCAGCATCATCATCAACACCTCTTCCCGGGCCAGGATCGTGCTCAAGAACGACTGCTACCACCAGCCCCATCTCTGCAAACAGCTTCGGTACATCAGTCACAAGATGATGACTTATCATATTCTGGACTCGATGAGGCCATGCTAGAAGTCTGCCAAATTATGAAAGATAGAGCAAATTCCAAAAGGCCTTACCAGCCGACAAATCAAAAATCAAAAGATTCAGACCCATTTTGTGAATTTCACAAAGAAAGTGGGCATCTAACTGAAAGCTGCCGAGCGCTTCGTCAACTTGTGCAGAGATTGCTGAAGCAGGGTAAGATGCGCGATCTGTTCCCGAAAGATGGCCACTCGGATCCGTCAACCTCAAAAGGCAAAGAAATAGAGGAGTTTCCTTGCAGCTCAAGCAGAGTGAATCAAATCAATACGTATCGTGACCATCTCATGGGCGAGACCTCCGATGTCATTGACGAGGGTTCCCTTGGAAGGTTATTCTAAAGCAAAGAGGGCATCGCAGCTCCTCAATACCCCTCACAATCTGGGCCGGTTATATCTTCCTTTATGCTCTTCAAGCATTTGTCCTTTCTCTAAAAACAATTCTAAGTGCTCTTTCATTTTCATTCAATAAAGCTTACGTCAGAGATCTCATACTGACACAGTTCCCTTTTTGTGATACTTCTCTTCTATATTTTTCTCTTTGCCAAAGAGATCACTGAACCACTGAGATATCGTCAAGTCTTGCTCAGTACTCCCTCGAGATTGTCCTTTGGCGTAAAACCACAATGACCATGTATTATGAGGAGTTTCTCATATGTGTAGTGGGGGCCGCTCAACTCTCGTGCGGAGGGTGACGGGACTTCGGATCCTAGTCGGCATCTAACACAGAGCGCGTTTCCAGGGAGGACCTATGTGTTAGCTCTGCTGTGCTTCGCTAAGGATACGTTACAGTTACGATTATCTTTACGTGACAAGCAATGAAGATCAAGTGTAGCCTTGTCTCTTCGATCGTCTCACAACTGTAACGGACGAACACTCGTTGGTACTCTCAATCTGTGCTTTCGCGGGACCCACAACTTTGTTGATCCCTTCAAAGACGAGCAATGTTGTAGACCATTTGGCGCACCTGGTAGAACGAATCAACAATGTTTGTAACCCGGGGCAAGAGAGCAGTGTATCTGTCGCTTCCTTCTTAGGATTTTTTGCGCATGTTTCCCTTTTGTGCTCTGTCAAGGGAATGCGGCCAGCCCGCTTTGGGTAGGACTACGCCCTGGATGACCTTTTAGCAAGTGATGCATAAGGCCCACGGGTGCTCTCCTGTGGTAGCATTCAACCTTTTTTAGCTCATCCTCGGGGTATAGCCCTCCTTTGTACTTTTGTCTTCTTACAGGTTAACAGGTTAAGTCCAACCTATCTAAGAGACCCCCTATATCTTTTAGCTTATGATCATCTTATATACATTGCTTATATGAAGCTCTATCGGATGGTGATCTACAAATTCTCTACTACTCTTATCAGATATTTCTGACACAAATCATTGATCATAGTATCTGGTTCACTTTAACTGACGAGCCATGTAATTACGATTTTTAAGTTGAGATGGTTTCAATCTTACCCATCTGGATTTCACGTCGACATTATACCTGATCACGCGAGACAATCATTGTTGCGTTCCGATCTTTATTCAGTTAATAGCGAAGTTTGCCGGATATCTCTTCTATCATGTCTTATCCTATCAACAATCAACATTCGCGAGTTCCCTTCAGGTACTTGTGATTAAGTTTTTCATCACATCAGTTTGCTAACTCTTCTTTTGCAGAGATTAGCAGACATTCGCAGGTTCCCTCCAGGTACTTGCAATTTAGTTTTCCATCATATCTGTTGCTTACTCTTCTTTTGCAGAGATTAGCAGATATTAGAAAGTTCCCTTCAGGTACTTGCACCTTACTTTTCTATCATATCTGTTGCTTACTCTTCTTTTGCAGAGATTAGCTGATATTAGCAAGTCCCCTTCAGGTACTTGCACCTTACTTTTCTATCATATCTGTTGCTTACTCTTCTTTTGCAGAGATTAGCAGATATTAGCAAGTTCCCTTCAGGTACTTGCACCTTACTTTTCTATCATATCTGTTGCTTACTCTTCTTTTGCAGAGATTAGCAGATATTAGCAAGTTCCCTTCAGGTACTTGCACCTTACTTTTCTATCATATCTGTTGCTTACTCTTCTTTTGCAGAGATTAGCAGATATTAGCAAGTTCCCTTCAGGTACTTGCACCTTACCTTTCTATCATATCTGCGGCTTACTCTTCCTTTGCAGAGATTAGTAGATATTAGCAAGTTCATTTCAGGTACTTGCAACTCAGTCTTATTTCGTATCTACCACTCACTCTTCTTTTTGTAGAAGTTAGCAGGTGCTTGCAATCCTCCTTCAGGTACTTGCAAGTTACCATTATTCTTTGTTTCTCCTCTCATCAATGTTTTTGCAGAGCCCATTAGGAGACATTCATGTCTTCTTCATTCTGCCAAAGCGACCCAGGTACGTATAAGATGTACCTATTTCCACCTATGACAACTCTTTCCTTCGCAGGAAGAAGCTAGGCATTAGCAAATTTTCTCTATGGAGTGGATCAGGTTCCATCTCTCCTTGCCCCTTCCTTTTCTCTAGAGAAGGATCACGATTTTCGTGGGTCTCCAACTTTTTCGAAGTTCTTCTCTGAACTTAAAAAAGTGCGGGGATCATGTTCCCCCAGAAATCGGTGATCCCTCCCAAGGTAGACAGCTTGTAAGTTGCGGCCTGCTCCGGTAGGTCACAGCCTGCCGGCCTTTTCTTCTAAAGGCCGTGCGGACTGATCTCTCAGGCCGCTCAGTCCGCGCGGCTAGGAGGGTCTCTCTAGCAAGACCACCCAGGTCGCGCAGCTGCCGCTTGCTCTGCAGGGTCTGCCGACTGCTTCCTCAGTCCGCTCTTGTAGGCAGCGCGGTTAAACCAGTTAACCGTGTGGTGTTTTATTCTTCTTCAGGTGCAAATTGCCCAACGCAGACTCACATTCCTATCCGCCTAGACCGCTCGGTAGCAACAAGCTCAAAAGGTGGCGGATTCGGTGTTAAGTCCGCCAGGTCATCAGCCCGTCACCAAGTGTGACTAGCCTTCAGCAGGAGGCGACTTGATCATCCTCAACCGCAGCGGGCTAGGCAAACTCGCTTAGCACTCCCCCAACAGCCAGGCAGTCCCAGACCACGCGGCCCGGCGCGGACTCAGCGGACTCATCATTTGTACTCGAACGACCAGCGGCAACCATCTCCGACTTCAGGCAGTCCCAGACCGCACGGCCCGGCGCGGACTCAGCGGACTCATCATTCGTACTCGAACGACCAGCGGCAACCATCTCCGACTCCAGGCAGTCCCAGACCGCGCGGCCCGGTGCGGACTCTGCGGACTCAATGTCTTTACTCGCATAGCTTACCGCCTCACTAGTGGGGAAGTTACCAAGACCATCACCTCCCCGAGCCTATAAATAGGCCCCCAGACCTCTCATTCGGGAGGACGGAAGGGGGAGGGGTCAAGGACCCGTCATTAGCTCCTGCAGACTCGAATCCTCTGTCCGCGCGACCTGTCTGCCTTCTGCTTGATCGAGCAGTCTGCTCAGCTTTTTCTAACGAGCTGCCCAATCGTTGACCGCGCTGTCTGCCGACCTTCATTGGTCAAACCGCGCGGCCTCCTGGCATTCTTCTCTCCCTAACCGCCAGCTTCCCTCTTGTACCTTTTCTTCTGCTTTCAATGTTAAGGTGTAACCCCGAGCTGTAATTTCAATTATAATCAAAGGAAAGCCCGCCGCAAGAGTGGCATTCAAGCCGCGGTGGGCGAAGTCTGTTGTTGCCGCTGCTAGCGGCCCCCTCTTCTCTTTTCTTCTCTCGGTCTAACCATCAGAGCTAACCGCCAAAGTAACTGTCTGATCGACAGTTCCCGATCAAACTCCTCCCTTGCTTCGCCAAACCTTCTCCTCTATTCCCCGTAACCCCCTTATTCATCTAGCTTGTGAGACCGAACAATCCGTTAACTAGAAGGCGCTTTTCCCGCTCCAACAGAGACCACACCTCAATCCATTATATGTGTTGAATCGGATCATCCTTCCTGGTGTAATAGGACATCTACGGCTAACAAAACCCCTCTGGAATTGGGGCAGATGAGGCCAACTCGATTAAGGGGCTACCTCCCCCAGTAGGGCAAGCCGGGGGATCTCGCACACTAATCTCGTCGATCTAGCCTCCACTTGATGAGTCGGGGAACAACACTCTCCCCTACAGATCTCGCTCCCTCCCCTCCTTAGCTACCTCCTTCCTAGGTCGCCTATCGGGGGCATTCTAACCTAGGGTTGGGGCCGCGATAACTTGGACCATTGGAATCGAGCACTCGGTGTGCGTTCCGAGTGCAAACTTGATGAGGCTAAGCACCTCCTAACAAAAATCCTCAAACATCCGGAGGGTGGTGAGAGGAATAGGGGGTGGCAACTTGGCCTTTCCCGAAACTTGTTCTTCTCCTCCAGTCATCGAGCTCACAAAAGACTTTTTGGTGCTGATCACTCTCCACGGTCACCACACTAAAATTATGAAACCGAAAATCAACTTCTGTGGAGTCCTAACCCTTGGGGAAGGGGTGATCTTGCACTTACTTCTCTCTCACAAACTCAAACAGCTAGAGACGTACAACAAGAAATGGACCCAAGGCTCCAGCACGGAGGTCCCACCACACCCAAAAGATCTTAGAGCGCTTCCCCTCCTTAGCCAAGTGTTGAGCTAAGGATACCTCAAAAAGCACCAGAAGACCAGGGCATAAGTAAGCATGCTTCTAAGGTACCCCCTTGGGTCTATTTATAGTTTTCTGAAAATGGTTTACAAATAGCCTACCTCCGCTGATCTAAATGGCTATATGCAGTCTAATTAGGTTTTCCACCAGCCAATCTACTCTGTTCTAAATGGCTATATGCAGCCCTACAAGGGCACCCAAGTAATTTCACCTCTAGACCCTGCTGTGCGAGTGGTCGTTGAGAGTACCACTTGCCTAAAGTGGATAGTGGTGGGAAAGCCAGGCACTCGCCTCCTCGACACCTCACTGGGCGAGTGGTCTGTGGTTGTACCACATGCCTAAAAGGGGCGAGTGTTTCGGAAGCCAAGCACTCGCCTCCGCGGCACTCCTCTGTAGATGATTCTGGAGTGGTCCCGCACTATACCAAGGAACAAAAAATGCCGAATGCGCTCAGCTCCACTCAACTCCAAGGAGCAGAAGGAGTTGAGTGCACTCTGCTCCACTCAATGCCAATGAGCAGAAGGCCCACTCAACGCCATGGAGAAGAAAGCGTTGAGCGCACTCAACACCACTCAACGCCATGGAGCAGAATGCGTTGAGTACACTCAGCAAACAACGGAAGGGTCTCGCTCCTGAGGATCCCATGAAGCAATGTTCCCTTGGGGGGGGTAGAAGATCCACTCATCAAATACGGGGTTGTACTGATAGGTTCCAAGAGGAAGTTCTCCTAGTCCAGGAGGTGTCAGGGTATACCCTATTGCTATCTTTCATGCTTGGACTTCGTGAAGGGCTCTTTAGGGTTGAATTGAAGCGGAAGCCATCATTGTATTTTGATGAGTTGATGGAGAGGGCGCGAACGAGATAGAATGAGAGGAGGTAAACCTGACATTTGTAAAGTTGGGAGGAGAAGAAATGAAGGAGAAAGTAGGAGGCAAACAACAAGAGGTTAGGAGAGATAAGACCATGGAGGAGGGGTTCCAAGTGCAGCATTTTGTTGTGGGGTTACCAGGAAACCAATAACCGTATGGCTTGGAGATAGCAAGGAGGGTCTGTTTAGGGCTAGTGGATAGGATTCCAAGTGAGAAATCATCACGGGGGGGCATGGGCAGTTTAACCTTCCTGGATTAAGGCAGGGCCCAAGGCAACCCCTTCCACCACAACATCTAGCCATTGTGATTTCCAGGGGCAGAGGAAGAGGAATGAGGAATGGTCATGGAGGAAGAGGATGGGGCAGGGTGGTGTTGGCATATTGTGACTTTTAACAAGAGGAGAGTCATGTGATAGCTGTATGCCCAGAGTTTCTGGAGATGAGGAGGCTGAGAGGTCTGGAGCAACAACATCAGCAAGTGTGTATAAAGGAGGTTCACTTCAGAGTGGAAGAGGAAGATAGGTATAAAGACCATGCTGATGTGAGGGACCAAGGAGGAATCGAAGTGATCCACAGTGGAGTGGGTGTGAAGGCCACCCGTAAGGGGATCTTCCATACAAGAATTCTTCGGAGCATCGCTTAGAGATCTGAGACCCCCCCCCCCCTCCGCAGAGAGGATCACCTTCTCAACAAAGGAAATTTCAGACCATGAGGACCCGTTATGTGACTCCTTGGTAATCCAGACAGCCATCGAGAACTTCACAATCTCCCAGATACTGGTTAATGAGGGGACTTTGGTGAATATGATATTCAAGAAGGCCTTTAATGAGAAGAAGGTGAAAGCCAGGGGATTGCTTGCCTCAGACGACCCCTTATTTTGATTCTCGGGGGAGAGGAATGAAGTAGAAGAAGGGGTTATACTCCATGTTACCTTTAGGGGCAGTCTTGAAACTACCAGTTCATCATTTTGGAAGCCCCTTGCAGCTACAATGCCATTTTTGGGCGACCCCTCATCAGCGCCTTCCACTACATCCCTTAATCCATCCACAAGTGTCTCAAGTTTAGCAGAGGTGAAGTTCTGGTTCGGATTTGGGGAGATCCCAGGGTGGTGTGGCAGTGGTACATCACGGCTAATAATACCATCTCTTAGAGGGGTGGCATAGGATATGAAATAGTGGATGGAAGAGATGTCCATGCAAGAGACGGCAGAAGGTGTTAAGGGGAAGGAGTCCCCCCAAGATGCGGGGACAGAGAAAGTGGGAAAGGGGCAGGATGAATTGATGGTGGGGGAGGAATTTAAAGAAGAGGAGGCCCTCGCCCAAAGAGAAAGGGTGGCAGGAGAGTGGAAGGAGCAGTCACAGCTAGAGATGGTGTAGGAAGTAGTGGAGATGGAGGTCCTCACCCGGGAGGGGAGGATGTAGAATGTGCCGCTCAGTGGAGGTTTGATACCATAGGACCATGGAAAGATACTGGATTACATCCTATATAGCATGGACATATTTGCTTGGAGTGTGGCAGACATGTTGGTCATCGATGCGGGCGTGGCATGACATCGTCTCAACCTCGACCCGAAGGCTCGCCCCATTTACCAGAAGAGGTGGACCGTGGCCGACAAGATGGAGGATCACATACGGGAGGAGGTGGAGAAGCTCCTCAAGGAAAGTTTTGCATTAGAGATCAAGTTCAAGGCTGGGTCTCCAATGTTGTAATGTTGAAGAAGGGGGATGGAAGATGGAGGATGTGTGTAGATTTTTACTTGTTGAATAAATCATGCCCATATGATTGTTATCCCTTGCCTCAAATCGACGTGCTGGTTGATTCAGCCATCAGTTTCCTGTGATGAGTTTTCTGGAAGCTTTTTCAAGTTATCACCAGATCAGGATGCACCCACCAGATATCTAAGATTTATCCTTCATCACAAGATATGGGTGCTACTATTATAAAATGAGCCCTTTGGGATGAGGAATATAGGGGTGATGTACCAAAGGATGATGGACCGGGTCTTTCGGGAGAAGAGGGGCAGGAACCTAGAGGTGTATGTAGATGACTTAATGGTTAGGAGCAAGGACATGAGATCTTATCTTCAAGATCTGGAGGAAACCTTTACAGCCTTGAAGAGGTTCAAGATGAGGCTTAACCCTCTGAAGTGTGTTTTTGCGGCTAGTGGGGGAAGTTCCTGGGACACCTCCTAACTCCTATAGGGGTGTAGCCCAACCCTGATAAGGTGAAGGAAACAATGGAATTGGAGTCGCCATGAAATACTAAGGAGGTTGAATGTCTAACGGGGAAGCTTGTAGGGTTGAGCAGATTCCTCTACCGAGAAGGAGAGAAATGCTCGCATTTTGTACAGTATTGCGGGGATACCAAAAATTTTAATGGTGTAAGTAGTGCAAGGAGGGCTTCGAATCCTTAATAAATCAGCTCACTAAGGCTCCTTTGCTTCAAGGACCCAAGTAGGGGGAATATCTGTCTTTGTATCTCAAGGTTGGAGCAAAGTTCGTAAGCTCTGTCCTAGTCTGGGAAGAGGGCAAGAAGCAACTACAAATTTATTATATAAGTAGGGTCCTGAAGAAGGTGGAACTCTGATACTTGATCCTAAAAAAGTTGGCATTCGCCTTGGTTGTCTTAGCTCAGAGACTACAGCCTTACTTCCATGCCCACTCAATCCAGGTAGTGACCTACCATCCTCACCGGAACATTTTCAAAAGGGCGGATAACTCAAGGAGGATCGCGAATTGGTCGGTGAAGTTGAGTGAATTCGACTCTCTTTCACCCCCCCCCCCCTCCCACACACACACATATTGATAAAGGCTCAGGCAGTGGCAGACTTCCTGCCCGACTATGTAGTGGAGGTAGAAGAGGTAGACCTTCTCGGTAAGTCGCCAGGAAGTAGCTGGTAGAAGGAGCCTTAGGAGGAAACTCCTTGGGAGCAAGAGCCATCTTGGAAAGCCCCCCGGGAACAAAGAAAAAGGAAGCCATAGTAATACACTTTATCATCACTAACAACCAGGAGAAGTACGAAGTAGTCTTTGACGGGCTGCGACTATCAAGAGAGCTAGGAGTTCAAGATATGGAGGTACTAAAGAATTTGATGGTAGTAACCTCGCTAGATAAAGGTGAATTTAAGGCAAGGTAGCTCACCCTCCCGCAGTACTTAGTCAAGGTTAGGAGACTCATCGGAAGGTTACAGACATTCTCCATTCAACATGTACCACAAAAAGAGAGTACTGTTATGGATCAGCTGGCCAAGTTCGGTCTGCGAGCAGCAGGGACTTTGAAAATTTTCTTCTATTCCTCCGTCGAGGAAGGAGAACTGATGGAGATAGATCAGCGCCCTATATGGATAGACCCTTTCTTCACTTTCCTAACTGCAGGGGAGTTCCCAGAGTAGATCCAAGAATAAAAGCACTTCAGGCACAAGTCAAAATACTACTTACTAGGTGTAGGGGCTTATATTGGAAGACTCTCAAGACTCCTGGCTAGGTGTGTGGCCGAAGAGGAGGACCTATGTATCTTGGAGGAAATCCACTTGAGTTACTGTGGTTGTCATTTTTGGAGCAAGACCTTGGAGGGGATAGTAATACATCAAGGATACTTCTAACCGACCTTGAGCAAAGATATGACAGAGTTTGTGAAGAGATGTCAGAAGTTACAATTGTTTGCGCCACTCAAACTCTTGCCGAACTAGAGGCTCAGGAGCATCACAACACCATGGCCCTTTGCAATTATGGGGATGGACTTGGTGGGACCTTTTCCTTAATTAAGTGGGTAGAGGAGATTCTTCCTGGTCATGATCAACTACTTCTTGAAGTAGTTGGAGGTCAAGGCAATGGACAAAGTAACCTCCCAGGTGATTTGTAACTTTGTGTGGGGAGAAATCATATGCTGACATGGACTGCTTTAAGAAAAATTCACTGATAATAGACCATAATTTTCCAGCGAAGAATTCATCAACGTTTATGGACAGCTCGGGATAGACCTCAGGTTCGCGACAGTACATCACCTCATGATCAGCAGGCAAGTTGTGGCGGCAAACCAGATCATCATGAACTTATTAAAGATGAAGGTGGAGAACCTGAAGGGAAGCTGGGTGGTGCTACTCCCTTTAGTCGTTTGGGCCCTGCAAACCACACCCAATATAGCCACATGGGAGAATCCTATCAAGCTTTTCCACGGCTGCGAAGCCGTACTTCCTGAGGAGTTCGAGGTCAAGTAACCGCAAGTGGTCACCATAGAGGAAAGAGATGAAGAGTGAGAGTTGACAATGAAGATGAGCTGCGGTTCTCACTGGACTCAATGGAAGAGCTCCGTGATCTTGTCGTCATTCAACAAGAAGAGTTCAAGCACGGAATTGCCAGGTATTTTGATAAACATGTGTGGATCGAGAAGTTTTTGAAAGGATACCTACTTCTTAAGATGGTCAACGCGGTCCGGAAGTCGACATAAGTTTGTAAGCTCAACCCCAATTGGGAGGGCCCCTACATAATTGAGGAAGTCCTAAATTAAGGAGGTTACCGCATCCAAAATGTGGAGGTTGTGACCATTGGTCGCACCATGAGTGGTGACACCTTAAAACGCTTCTATCCCTAAAATTGAATGATAAACTTTCTTACTTTCCTAATCCTGTTACTTCTCGTATTCATTATCTTATGGGTGTTGTGGCGTATTTTGCTATGAATGGCCTCGAGGAGATAACATTGTCAGGCTCTTTCTAGCTAAAAGGTTGGAAGACACTTAGTGGCGGGTGGAATAAAAAGTTGAAAAATGGCCCTGAGAAGATCCCTCTGTTTGTCTCTCACTAGCCGGCAGTGCTGGAAGGCACTCGATGGCAAATTGAAAGTTGAAAAATGGCCCCAAGAAGATCCTAATGTAAGGCTCTCACTAGCTGGTAGGGCTGGAAGGAACTCAGTGGCAATTGGATAGTTGAAAATTATTGGCCCTTAGAAGATCTCATTGTTAGGTACTCACTAGCTAACAGGGCTAGAAGGAACTCAGTGGTAAATGGAAAGTTGAAAAATGTTGGCCCTGAGAAGATTCCGTTGTCAGGCACTCACAAGCTAGTAGGGCTGGAAGGAACTCTGTGAAAATAGAAAGATGAAAAATGTTGGCCCGAGAAGATCCCACTATCAGGCTCTTACTAGATGGCAGAGCAGGAAGACACTCGGTGGAAAATGGAAAGTTGAAAAATGTTTTCCATGACAAGATCCAGCTGTCATGATCTCAATAGCAGGCAGGGCTAGAAGGCACTCTGTGGAAAATGGAAAGCCGAAAAATGTAGGCCCTGAGAAGATCCCAGGCTCTCACTAGTTGGCAGGGATGGTAGACACTCAATGTCAGGTGGCAGGGATGGTAGACACTCACCGGCTGCCTGGGGTACAGGAGAACCGGGCAGCGGTGACGGGAAACAACCACGGAGAAGAGAAGAGGGCAGAGGAAAGGCCGCACGGCCTGGCGGGCTTCCTCTAGCGAGTTGAGATTGATCTGGACTCCCTTCTGATGGCGACCTGGAAACTAGGTCGCGCGGCTTGGGCAAGGACAGGCCGACCGCGGATGATGCCTGGCCCTGGAACTTGGCATTGAGCTGGGCTAGAGCTGGCAGCGGCCTAACGGAGAGACTGCCCGGCTTATCTGACAACAAGCCGACTTGCTGAGAATGGCGGCTAGAAATACCAAGCCGCCCGGACTTGAAAGCCTGGAGAACTAGTCACGGATTTCGGGTTAACATAATTCCCGCACATTTTTAAGTTTCTGAAAAACTTCGAAAATGTAAGACTAAGCCGGAGAACGTGACTGCCATTAATGCTTCTGCGTCAATAAAAAGCCGAGGGCCCTGCCATTCCGTAAAGATTTCTGTCAAGCCACGGGTCACTATTCGCCACTTGCGGTTAGAATCCTTCAAGCCGACAGATACTTATACAGGATGGATGTCATGTCTTCGATGCTAGTTCACGAAAAGAAGTTGTCTGGGTCGAAAAAGAGAAGCAGAAAAGCGGATAGTTCTGACCAACAGCCTGAGAAGAAAACTGAGAAGCCGATTACACCAATGGCTTCTAATTCTGGAAAGAAACCGATGGAAGCCGTCGGGGAATCCTCGTAGGCCTTGACCAAAGTCAAAACGGTTTCCAAATCTGCTCTCCCACAAGCCGGTACCTCCAAATCCTTCGACATTACCTACTCGCAATCGGGTGAACCCCTCTTGAAGATCGTTGGGGCGGAGGAGAAGAGTGTTGATTCTTCCAAACCGCGCGGGTTGCCCACATCCGTAGACTTGATCGTCGTTAACGAGGACAACTAAGAGAAGCCACTGGAGGCCGAGCGGTCTGTGACTGAGAAGAGGAAGCGGACAGAGACAATAGTCGGCCACTTGAAGCGACACAGGAAGAAGGATGAGACCCTTGAGGAAAGGATGAGGAGGAAAACGTGGAAGATGCGGGTTTACAATCATAATGCTTCTGTGAAGGTCGGAGCGGCCAGTCTTCAGTATAAGCCGTGGGAGAAGGAAGTATTTGAGAGTCCATCGACTCCATTCACCAAGCTGAATGAGCCAGAGAGCACGCCGGCGGTTAGCGATTCCCTGAGCGACATCTTGAAGGGTATGAAGAAGTTCCAGCAGCAGGACAAGTTATTGGCAACTCTGCCGGTTTCTGAAGAGGCCGCCGATGTCGATGTCTAAGTTACAGGAGAGAAACTTGGCGAACCGACTCCTGCGGTTTTAGAAGGAGTTGAAAAATTAAAAATCAGAGAGAAGATAGAGGAGATGAAGGAAATAATCGCCATGAAGCAGGTGGCGACTACATTTCCTTCCCTGCAAGGTAAACATGAAGAAGTTAAGCGTATTGTAAAATTCTACAAGCCGCGGTCACGGAAGAAGGGAGCGGACATAATTTTTAATCTGCCAGCGAGCTTCTTCCTGACCACGACACAACTGAAAAGCAAAGCACAGGAGACCGCGTGGCTATGGAAAGTAAAGCTAAAGCAAATAGACTCCGAACGGTTTAGGCGACCAGCGATTAGATTTGACACTGCGGCTTTTGAAGGAGAGATGACTACGAGTTGCGGTCTCGTTCTACTGTGATTTTGAAAAGGTATCGGTTGTGACTGAAACTAACCGCTTGCTTATTTGTTGCTGGTGCACCTGAAATCGCTATCAAGCCGGGCAATCTGACAACTTTTTTACCTGCACTAATGCCCCCGCTACCTCCAAATATCCGTGACCAAAGGACGGCCGAATTCCAGGAGGAGGTTGCCGCCTTGCAGGCTAGAGTAATGGAGCATGCCGAGGCCCTTCGAGCGATGGAAGAAGAGTGGCGATTTCAAGGAGAAGATCAGTGGTCTATACTGGAGGCCGCTGAAAAGAGAACCAAAGAAGTGCTGGAAGACTTGGAGCTGGAGAGAGCGGCGATGCGGATTGCGCTGGAGGCCGCTGACAAAAGGGTGCTGGAGGCACTGGCCACTTGAGAGGAGGAGAAGATAACAATGCGGACTGCACTGGAGGCCACTGAGCAAAGGACACAGGAGGCGCTGGCCAACCTGGAGAGGGAGAAGACAGAGAAACTTGACATGCAAGCTTTAGTGCTGATGGCCGGCCGAATTGAGAGGGAAAGGGCGGACATCGATCGACTTGACGAGGAAAGGGACAAGGATCAGCCAGAGGAGGCCGGCAGAGGCTTGCGACCTGCTGTGATAACTACTGAACAACAACAACTACCAAACCGCCCGGCTTCCGGAGAGACTTCGCTCTCACGTGTAGTCGCGGCGGTTAGGCAGATCGCTACTTGTGGCGACCCGGGAGATCGCGCTCTACCGCTGGTTCCATTTGCCCGCGTAGAGCATGATACCTCGCGAGTTCATCGGACTCTACATTCGATCCACAACCTGGTCAGTCAAGTGTATGTTCGGCTGGTACAGGCCGACGACCAAGTCGCGCGGGTTGGGCGAGAAGCTCCAGAGAGTGGAGAGAAATAATTTTTAGTTTTTAATTTGGCCTTGTAATAAGCATCAACTCGTGATGCCGGACAGTTTGATTGTTATGAACAACTGTTGATCTGCTTGTATATCACTGCGAATTGCTTGCGGCTTTATGCGGTTTAATAATCATAGTCGTTATATTCATTGCCTTGAGAATTTTGCTAAGTTCTGGAATTTGTCCGCACGAACTGCCGAACTGGTTTGCGGTTTGAATATTTTCTTTAGCAGGTTAGGTTGTGCGGCTTCAAAGATAACCGCGATTTGACAACTATCACTGTAGCTTTATAGAAAAGCTATAAATTGAGCTGATCCCGGAGATTTCGACACGGAAGGTCAGAATGCGAGCTAAGGCAACGGAGATGCGGTCTGATAAAGCTCCTGCTGTCAGGACCGATGCGGCTTCTGCCTTCCATTCGGCGGACCAAAAAGAAGGTTGGCTTACCCAAGCCGAACTAGATAGCTTTGTAGAGAAGTACATGAAAGACAGCCTGTTGCTCGTGCGGCTTCCGCTTCTTCACGAGCAGATTAACACTTCCGCAACAACCCAAATCGCCATCCCCGTCGACCATTTTGAATGCGGCTTCCGCTTCCCCGTGCTGATGGAAGCCGTAGCGGTCTTCGACCACTATGGGGTAGTGCCAGGAAAGCTGCCTCCGAATTCCATTGCGGCTATCTACAACTTCATCTCCTACTTGAGGACGGAGAGAGTTTGCTTCTCGATGAAGCTGTTCAGAGAATGCTTCTCCGTCCGGTCTATTCCAGACTCTGGAACAAAGATCTTCAGAGGGCATTTGTATTTTAGCGTCCAGGGGCTGAAGGTCGTGAACCTGGCGAGCAAAGTCCCGAATTGGTCAGAGAGGTACCTGATCTTTGAGGGTCAACTCGGACTCCTTCCGGTCAATTCGCAGGTTCGCGACGAAGCCATCTTTTGCAGCAGCGGATTGGACGGCCTAGAGAAGGATATCTTCAACTTCTTCAAGGGGGAGCGGCTAGACGTCGTCCACTACCTCCCGCTGCTCCCAACTTTGGAGGATGTTCATGTGGAGGACAGTAAGTATCAGCCAACTGAACTGCTCTGCTAGCCGCGCGACTTACTAACTGACTTGTTAAATTTCCCTTGCAGCTGTCGTTGCGGTCCCGCTGAATAAGCCGCTGACTCCAGGCGGCTTAATCCTTACCCAGAGGGAAAAAAGGCCAAGAGAGTCAGGCCGGAGCGGGCTGAAGAGGAGGGAGAATCAGACTCCTCCAGCGACTTCACGCTGTATGGAATGGGCTGCCGCCTGGAGGAACTCCACAGCAACCCCACCATGCAGTGGAGTGCCGACGGTGAATCAGTCCAGGTCTCCACCGCCCTCCCTGACTGGGGGAGGGAAAGGATAAGCCGCCATGCCTCCGTGGCTGGCGCGGCTTTGTATGGTAAACGCAACCTGAAGGCGCTGAAAAAGATACCAGAAGAGGATTTCTCGCGGTTTGCCGCGCAGGTCGGCGCGAGAAGTTTTGTGGCTAACCACAATAGGGGCTTGGCCCATAGGCGGTTAGTCGCAAGACAAGGCGACCTTAAGCGGCAACTCACCGAAAAGGAAGAAGAGATTACAAGGTTAAAGGAGCTGAATGGGGTAAGATATTACCTGATTCTTGCGGCTTCATTTGTCAAGCCGCCCGGACTAACCTTTCTTATTCCTATGCAAGAAAATGCACGATCCGGCAAACCCGGCCTTCCAGGATGCGGTCTTCCCGCAGCTTGTCCTAGGGATCGACGGAGCTCTGAAATGTCTCCGGGATCGCGGCGGCCTCGCTTTAGGATTCATCGACTTCACCTGCGCCGACTTGTATCCACCCTTGAAGAAAAGGGTGGCCGCGGTTTACCAAGCGCTCAAGGGCAAGGAGATGGTCGATTGAGAAGGCGAGGACAATGCTGATGAGGAAGAGGAGGACAGCGAAGGAAGCCTGAGCCAGAGCGCTTCCTCTGAAACCGGCGGTCAAGCTTCCGAGACCGCGCGGATTGAGCTCAGCAAGTTCGAGGCCGGGGACACTGGCAGTTCGCGTTCGTCTTTGTCTGATAGCGGCGGCTACTCGCCTTCTGAGGTCGACGTCGACGGTGAACCGGACTCCAGTACTCCTGCGGCTAAGAGACTAAAGCCGGATAGCTAGGGCAAATTACTTGTAATAGATTTTACACCTTTTTTGAGAACCGGCGGTATGATTTTGTAAACCGCGCGGTCTTAACCTTTGTATTACTTGACATTGTAAATGACAATATTTTACCTTTAGTGAGAATCTATTTTATTGAAATTTCACTTACTTGTTCGCGCGACCTATATCTTCTTACTCGTTTCTGACTTAAGAAAGTTGATTGATGAATTTACCAGATAATAAACACTTTTGTTCCGGTTAAACTTGAATCGAATACCAGTGGCCGAGTATATTAGTCGCCTGCGAGTTTATAACAATCTGATCACCCTTAAGCATTTATAGAACCATAAGTCAGGCGGTCAGAAAAGTATTCGCCGGGATGGTAAAGCCGTTCTACTGTTGCCAGCTATTATTCATATTCAAATAAAAGTCGCACGATTAATATAGTTAATCGCTGATAGGCCATAGTTCAATTGGAGATCAGAAAGATATATAGCGATCAATAAGCCGCTCGGCTAAGTAAAAAAACCGATAAAAACTTTAATAATCGAGCTGATGGTGGCGGCCTGTCTGATCATTAATGTAGACCACGCTTCCAATATGAAAATTATTCAAGGGTATAGATAAATATATTGCGGCTTCTTGAAATAGCAAGTCGCAAATCGATTATAATGAATACCATAAGCCGGCGGACTAGAATTAATTGACAGAATCAAGTCGGACGAATTCCTGAGTATATTACTAATAAACCGGCAGAGGTGCCATAAGCTGAATAGAACAAACTGGAATATGTAACCGCGCTGTCTGCGGTTTGTGTAATATAAACCGGCTAGGCTGTAAGACTGTAAGACGGCAGATAAGCTCACGCTGACCTGCAAAACAGGAGGAGCTACAAACTTATGTGTCGATGCGGGTAGGTGCACATAGCAGGGCTTTCCAAACAAAGATCACATAAGCGGGGCTAAAGTTCAAAATCCGCGACCGATGTCAAGCGAGATAAGTACAAATTATCTGTGACTGTAGCCAAGCAGGATAAGTACATATTTTCTGCAACTGACGTCAAGCGGGATTTGTACGTAATATCTGCGACTATAGTCAAACGAGACAAGTATGCAATATCTGCGACTGATGTCAAGCAGATGCGGCCACTACACAACTGCGACCGAAGTCGAGCGGGATGTGAAGGGCTTAAGAACTTAGCACGATATTTAAATATTATCTTTGTCAAAAGGAACTTTGCATCCATACAAGTGAATGTTAGCACATAAGCAATGGATAAGATATAAGATTTAAATGATATGTGAATGCATGTATACACGTATGCATTGGAGGATGTATCAGAAGGATATATATGTGGGACTCGATCCAGATGACATATAAATGCTCTATTATTCCAATCTTGAGCATCTTCATTATTAAGAGAACCAAGTCTTCCCTTGTACTGCCAACTTTATCAGAAATGAATATGCTACAAGATCATTGCATGATATAATCTTGCAATTTCCCAGCTCTTGCGAATTCATCTGCAAGTTTCTGAAGATCTATGCAATCTTCTGTTTGATGGCCTATATCTCTATGAAATTTGCAGAAAATTTCCTCATGCCGATATTTGATTTTGTATTTCATGCGTCGAGGTTTTTTGAACTCTGGCATTTTTTGAAGAACTTCCAGAAGAGCTTCCATTGAGATTCTGAACTTGGCATGCTTATTTGATGATTTTTTAGGCTTTAGAGCTTTAGGATCAGAAGATATAACAGGATGTGCTTCTACCAACTCAGACATATCATTTAGCTGAAGAGATTCTGAAAATTTCTGAGACTTCCTAGCCTTCTGATTTAAAAGCGAAGTGTACTCTTTATTTGCTTCTTCACCCATTAAGAACCTATTAACAATATCGATGAGATCTCCATAAGTCAGGGGATCCTTGACAGTAAGCTTGAACTTTAAAGGACCTTCTCGAAGTCCGTTCATGAAAGCACACAGATAACAATCTTGATGAACGTTAAAAATGTCCAGAATTTCCTTTTGAAAACGATCAACGAAGTCAGGATTAGACTCATCCCCCTGCTTAATTCGGAAGAGAAATTGCCTTCGCAAGTCTTTGAAGCTAGTGATTGATCGAGGGGGAAGACTATAAAACCATTCTCTTGCATGATCCCCAAAAGATATAATGAAAAGCTTGCATTTGATGCCGCTTGACACTTTCTTTAGTGAAATAATTGACTCAAAAGCTTGAAGATGATAAATTGGATCATCCAGTCCAGAATATACGGGTAGGCAAGGCATTTTGAAATCATTGGCGACAACCTCCCAACGAATTCGGTTGATGAACGGAGAAGGAACATCTTCTTCTTCCCTCGAAGGAGGCTCTTGGTTTTTGTAAGACCCCCTTTTTTTTTCTTTTTCAACCACCGGGGTCTTAGCCCAGAATTGCCGCTTTGCGATGACACCGACTCACGGGAAGGTCGCCACTACAAAACGCCAATACTGCCGGCCCTTTTCGATCGCGGAATAGTAGCATAATAAAGTAAGAGCAAGTCCACAATAATCACATGTATATAATTAAGTCTCCACGAAGGGAGTGTCCACAATATATCAGAGTACTAAAACTACAGGCTTATGCCTGGTACATGTAATCCTCACTACAAGCCACTCGCGGAAGCAAAGCTAAAACTAAGAGTCACCGAAACTGTCACTGAACTGAGAGCACCCAAGCTGGACTGGCCCATCTCCACCGACACTCCGCTGTTGCTGCATCTCTGGGTGCTTCTTCCTTTTCGGCCTGTCGTCGCCGCCTCGCGATCCACGTCTACGTCTACGTCTTCGGCTTCCTGGTTGCTGAGCTGGTGGAGTCCCACCCATCAAGGGGCATTCAACCCGTGTATGTCCTGGCTGGTGACAATGGTAACACGGTCGCGGGGTCGACTCTGTCAGGAACTGCAAAAGCCGTGACCCTTCCAAATGGTACACCTAAAATGTTGTGGTTCGAAAACCGTTAGTCATAAAGACTAAGCCCTATCATCCCCTACCCCTTCCCCCATGGCTCCTAAGTACCGAGCGGAGAGGAAGAAAGGGAAGGACATGAAGGTGGAGATTAAACCAAACAAACAGGTGACAGCGGACCTATGCTAGCAAGTTATAATAGGTGAACAGTTTAAATGTTGTAATAAGTAAAGCAATTATTAAGTAGCAATGTATATAAAAAGGCAGCTAGAGAACAGTAAGTAACAACAAGTAAATAAGTATGTAACCTTAACTTATATGAATGCCCATATAAACTTATAAGTTAAAGGATCTTCTGCAAGGCTCCCATCGTATAAAAAGTCCCATACCGATTTATACGTTGGGGTGTCGGTTGTATGCAAATATGAGTGTAGTGATATGCTATGCCATGAATCATGCAAGTGCAACCCACGCACACGACTCTATGCGCACAGACCTTTAGTTCCCCGTGTTCGGGAGGCTAGCTTCACCCCCCAGGAACCTCCGTAGTGGCAAACGGAGACAGTGGGTCGGGCCCCCCACTCCTAGGCGGGTAACCACACTACCAGGCCTAGCCCTTCCGTACGCCCCTAGAAGAACACAACCTAGAGTATCCGCGTACTGCTGCTGGATGTACCCTCCAGACTTTTCGCCGAGTCATCGTACCGCTGTCGGTGTGATCGATCGCCTAGTACCGATGACCCACCACTTTTCTCCGTACTCCAACCCTCGAGCCCGCGGCCCCCCGGACAGTACTGTCCGTGCATCTACCTTCAGAGCTACGGTCTGATGGCAAGTAATCCTATAGTTCTACTTTCCTAGCTACCGGGGAGTGAGTGTGTGCAATCCTAGTTATACTAGTTGCTCTTTTAATTTATTACTCCTATGGTTTACGTTAGCCCAGGACTGCCCCCAGTATTCCCCGTGAAGGGCTCTCAAGGGGCACTAGGAACCAAGACGGTGCATTACGGCCCGAAGTTCCCTTTCGCAAGGCACTTATTATTATTGGTTGTCTACCCTTTACCCAATCCCCTTTTAGTTGCTTTAGTTCTAACCCTAGAGTATTAAGACTCTTCCTCTTCTTCCCGGGACGGACGATCTTTTGTCGTCCTCGTACTCCCTTACCCTAACCAGTCCCACATTCTACTTATCCTGACTTCTAATAATGATCTCAATCTTAACTTGCCCTACCAACCATCGATTATCAGAATTCCGTGGTTTTACTAAATGCAGACCATCCTAATGCTATATGAGGTACACAAGGGGAGGTACTCCAAATTATATTCCAAATCTCCTGTAAAATTTACTGGAGGTCTATCATGACTTAATTAGCTTAAATCCAGAAATTTATAATTTTCCTAATTAATTTGATATTTATTTATTTTTCTCAAAGATTGGCCATGGGTAATTTTTTTAACATGAACTACATGATATTCTTAAGTTATGGCCACCCAAAAATTGTGATCACTAAATAACTGTAAGGTATCATCAAATACTAATTTGCAGGATTTTACAAAAGGTATATAGCCTCTAATTAATTTATCCATTATAATCTCATTATTCCCTTTTAAAGAAGGAAGTACTGAAATTACTCATCTTAAAATTATAGAAAAATTACTGACTAATAGTATGATACAGAAAAGATCATTGTGCAAAGAATCATAATTTTACCAGCTTGCTAAGCACTAAAATAGATTTAATCCAATATCCATGATAAATAATACTTAATGAAGCAAGCCTTAGAATTAAGCTTCTAAAAATCCCATAAAAATTCACAGAGTTTTAAAATCATAATAAAGGTTCTCTGCCTAAATTTCATCAATTTCCAGGAAGTTTGTACTCCATAATAAATTTTCTAAGCAAATCATACAACTACTAAATCATTAAGGAAGTACCCAAAATAGTGATCATAAAATTCATAGAAAAATATCCAGAGCTTGTACTACCCCTATAATCAACTCTACCCATTTCTCATCACTTTTTAATGTGATTTGGTGTCATTTCCTATCTCTACAAGTTTTGCGCCCTAAACTAGGGTTAGATTTTTAGATATTCCAACGATCTCCAAATCTACTAAGATTTCATCCAGAGAACAATATTAGTCCTATGGTTCTCATCACCCAATCTCGAGTCAATCCGAGGTCATTTGACCACATGACCTTCACAAACCCCCAAGATCCATCCTTAGGGTTGGGCCTTGGGCCTTAGGGCAAACTTACCCCGATCCACCTCAAACTCCATGAGGGGGGTGTTAGAGAATATTACTAGCTAGTGGTAAAAATCTCAGCCTCTGTTGAGGTGATCTCACCACTCAAACTTCAAAAGTGCACTTTTAACCTAAGACCTCTTATTAGGGCAAAACTTAGGTTTGTTCATTTCTAATCCAAACCATCTCCAAATGAGATGAAAAATTATAGAGAATCTTATGGTGAACCCAGGGACCACTCACCAAAATTTGGGAGGGTTTGGAAATTATTTAACTATCTAATTAAATTCGGCTAGGATTATTGAATGTTTCTAAAAACTATAGAAATATATTCTCCAAAAATTCTCATTTTTGGATAACACCTAGATATAGGTAGGATTAGACCACACCCCAAATTTCAAGTCATTTGGATGACTGGATTGGAGTGGGGAATTTTTCTAAGGTCAAGGCAGCCCTCTGGATAGACCTCACCAAAAAGGGTGCTGTGGTCTATCCAGGACTCCAAATCGAGTGAAATCAATTTTGAATTAAAGAAGCCGTCAAGGGCTACATTTTCTATGTTGATAATTTTTCCTGTAGGAGCCTTTAGGTATTTTTCCCAAATTATCTAAGGTGACAGGTATTTTCATTCAGAAATTGCTTTAAAAATAGAATTTAATTCTCATGGCACTGTTCATCTTCTTCAACAGCCCGAAACCAGAAGCCTGAAAATTCATTTTTCCTGTAGCTTTTCCAAAGCTATTTCCCGGTCATCCAGCCATCTCCCTGGCCGGCCACCACCACCACCACCTCCGTTGAGGCGAGTGCTATCGTCGGGCGG
The DNA here is from genome assembly GCA_039513925.1 of Platanthera zijinensis. NCBI lineage: Eukaryota > Viridiplantae > Streptophyta > Magnoliopsida > Asparagales > Orchidaceae > Platanthera > Platanthera zijinensis. The sequence goes on from CM077083.1 coordinate 45,749,014, forward strand.
CGGCACGGCCGCCGGAGAGGCGGTTTCCGGCGAACCCGCCACCATGCAAATTTCGGAAAAGCATGGAAACGCTCACCCGATCCGGCTCTTTTGAGCCCAATATCTCTCCTAATGATTTCTAAGATCTATCCATAGAAGAAAGAGTAGAGGAGGACCTTATTCATAGTTTGACGGCGAGACGGACGTTGGACTGTCATGGCGCGGTGATGGCGTCGTCGGAAATTCTTCAACAGCAAGGGGAAAGTCTGAAACGGTTTGAGGGAGTGTAACCTTTTCCTCTTGCTCTTAGGAGTCTTTTATAGATCAGCAAATGGGGAGGGGAAAAGATGAAACGTTGGCGGCCATTAATAATCCCTTAATGACATTTCGGTTATGGCGTATGGCAGTTGAAACGTTGGAGATGAAGAGGTGTTGCCAGGTGGCGATTTCTTATTTGACCCACTTTTCCTTAATTATTAACATAATTAAAGTAGGGAACGTCCCATAAATACTCTTGATTTTCATTCCCATAGTCAGAATTTATTATGGCATCGGTTACCGAAATTTCCTACCTGGCTGTCATTTTGGCCTTGGTCACGGGCGTGACACATAGGTCACGGGCGTGACAGTCCCGGTTTACCAGTTCTGGGTTCGACGATCGTCGAACTGAGATCGACGATCGTCGAAGGGTGGTCACGGGCGTGACAGCTGGGTCACGGGCGTGACAGGTCCGGTGGTCATTTCTGGGTCGACGACCGTCGAACTGGAATCGACGATCGTCGAACATGGTCACGCCCTATGTCACGGGCGTGACATTGGGGGTCACGGGCGTGACAGGCCGTGTGACCAAATCTGGGTCGACGACCGTCGAGCTGAAATCGACGATCGTTGATCATGGTCACGCCCTATGTCACGGGCGTGACATTGCGGGTCACGGGCGTGACAGGGTCACGAGGTAATTTCCGCGCTCGGCGATCGTCGCGCTGAGATCGACGATCGCCGAAGGGGTCACGCCCTTGGTCACGGGCGTGACTCCTGGGTCACGGGCGTGACAGGGCCAGGTTGAAAATTCTGCGCCCGACGATCGTCTCCATGAGATCGACGATCGTCGAATGAGTCACGCCCCAGGTCACGGGCGTGACGGGTCGGTCACGGGCGTGACCAACCCGTGACCCGAAATCCTGATCGATTTATTTCGGTTTTTGGGCTTCCTAGGGTTCCATCACGACCAACCGACTCCTAGGGGTCTAGCCGGAAATGGGATGTTACAAATCCCAATAAACAAAACAAAGATTTCGTCCCCGAAATCAAGGTTAAGCCTACGGGACTCTAATCGGGAAAAGGAAGCTTGTAACATCCCATGAAAGTTGAAAGATCTACATCTCTGCGTTACGTTTGTAGTGTGCAGTTTTGATTCTAAGAACCATTCGTCCAATTGACTAGGTATATATCCCAATAAACAAAAGATCAGCCCCTATCCCTGAAAATTTCAGTCCTACTGGTTTAAAATAGGAACACAAATTGGTTGTCCAGAGGGGTTGTGAGGTATACATGACCGAAAAGTTCTGGATACTTCTGTCGCATCAAGTCCTGTGGCTCCCATGTATGCTCCTCCTGTCCTTGATTGTTCCACAGAACCCTGACTATCGGAACCTTCTTCCGTCGCAAGACCCGCATTGTCGTGTCATCGATCTTGATAGGCTCCAAGTTGACTGACCGATTCAACACAATCGTCTTGGGCACCCCGTGCTAACGAACAACTACTCACCATTCTTATGAAACGCCCACAAGAGTTTTTTTTCGGGTCGAGGTGACGCCAACTACCTCGTCCAGTCTATCCTCGACGCTCCTTTTACCATTGTGCCTGGGGTGGGGACGACGAATCCTGTGCATGAACTCTCCAATCATACCTTCGTACTTCCATTATATCTCGGGCAGTGGCTGTAATAGTTTCCCAAAAATTCTTTCACTTAGCCTTCAACAACTGAAGGACCTCACCGTGCATCACCAAATCCATGACACTTTTATTCACTCCAGGGGGTAGATGTTCTGAGATACACCGCACTTCCGGTAATTTAATTTCTCATTTGTGTGTGTAGGCAACAGATCTATAAAATCTCCACACGATGATTGTCTTATTCCTTCGAGTACGCCCGAAATCAATCAATTCAACCTTACGGGTTATATTTAAGGTATCCGTCTTTCAATATATTGTTTGCTCACATCGTGTAGTTTCCTAGAGTCATTGTACTTTCGATGATATAACATAGCGATCTAGTATTATCTTGCCCGAACAACGTCGAATTATGTCGAATTCAATCTCACTATTCCTAAACTCGGGCTAAGAAAACCTAAGTCAATCCTATTTTCCCAATAAACAAAAGTTTAGCCCCCAATAAACAAAAGATAAGCCTCTACCTATCTTGGGCTAAGCATCTTTTATATTACCATGTTATCTCCGTCCTAGTTGGGTGCACAATCCCTAGGGCATCAATAGTCGACTTGGGGTTCCACCCTGAAATTCGTCGATATACCCCGTACTTCAGACACTTTGAGTCACATTTTCGACAGCCTTGTCCGAGTCAAGATGTTCCCAATCCCAAATGGGTATCTTCCGAACTTGTATTCCTATCCGACCCTCAGTGTTTGTCTCGGTGGTTGCCCCTAAGTAATTCTTGTCACAGGTATGCGGGATAAAACTACTTTTCTTCTACCCTTCTGTTAGTAGATCATTGGCCTCAATTCTCCTTAAGGTAGCCTTCCGCTTCAAACAATCGTTGATTGGGATAGTAGGGACATCGGAGTTTTCGTCTTAGGTAGTCATTCTCGTGCTAAACTCCTCCTTCATTCTCTTTGGGTATCTCCTTACCTTAACCAAATTCATACCCAAGGTCTATTTTGAACTAGGGCATACTATAGATTGTCCTGGTAAGTCACGAGTCCTAGTTGGTTGAGTCTAAATCGTAGATTAGAGGATTATGTGAAATGTTCTCTGCCGCCGGAGGTGTTCCCTGCTGGGGGCAGGGTAGGCCATAGGCTACAAAGAAAGATTCCAATTAACGATGAAGTGGACTTTCACATGTGATTTCCCTTATGGGCACACCACTGCTTCCGCTGCTTAGTTTGTCCCCAAACTAAACTCGAGCGGGGGTGACCCAGGGTTAGTGGACTGCTACTTTTCCGATCGAGGTTGCCTCTGATACCACTTGTAAGACCCCCTTTTTTTTTCTTTTTCAACCACCGGGGTCTTAGCCCAGAATTGCCGCTTTGCGGTGGCACCGACTCACGGGAAGGTCGCCACTACAAAACGCCAATACTGCCGGCCCTTTTCGATCGCGGAATAGTAGCATAATAAAGTAAGAGCAAGTCCACAATAATCACATGTATATAATTAAGTCTCCACGAAGGGAGTGTCCACAATATATCAGAGTACTAAAACTACAGGCTTATGCCTGGTACATGTAATCCTCACTACAAGCCACTCGCGGAAGCAAAGCTAAAACTAAGAGTCACCGAAACTGTCACTGAACTGAGAGCACCCAAGCTGGACTGGCCCATCTCCACCGACACTCCGTTGTTGCTGCATCTCTGGGTGCTTCTTCCTTTTCGGCCTGCCGTCGCCGCCTCGCGATCCACGTCTACGTCTACGTCTTCGGCCTCCTGGTTGCTGAGCTGGTGGAGTCCCACCCATCAAGGGGCATTCAACCCGTGTATGTCCCGGCTGGTGACAATGGTAACACGGTCGCGGGGTCGACTCTGTCAGGAACTGCAAAAGCCGTGACCCTTCCAAATGGTACACCTAAAATGTTGTGGTTCGAAAACCGTTAGTCATAAAGACTAAGCCCTATCATCCCCTACCCCTTCCCCCATGGCTCCTAAGTACCGAGCGGAGAGGAAGAAAGGGAAGGACATGAAGGTGGAGATTAAACCAAACAAACAGGTGACAGCGGACCTATGCTAGCAAGTTATAATAGGTGAACAGTTTAAATGTTGTAATAAGTAAAGCAATTAATAAGTAGCAATGTATATAAAAAGGCAGCTAGAGAACAGTAAGTAACAACAAGTAAATAAGTATGTAACCTTAACTTATATGAATGCCCATACAAACTTATAAGTTAAGGGATCTTCTGCAAGGCTCCCATCGTATAAAAAGTCCCATACCGATTTATACGTTGGGGTGTCGGTTGTATGCAAATATGAGTGTAGTGATATGCTATGCCATGAATCATGCAAGTTCAACCCACGCACACGACTCTATGCGCACAGACCTTTAGTTCCCCCTGTTCGGGAGGCTAGCTTCACCCCCCAGGAACCTCCGTAGTGGCAAACGGAGACAGTGGGTCGGGCCCCCCACTCCTAGGCGGGTAACCACACTACCAGGCCTAGCCCTTCCGTACGCCCCTAGAAGAACACAACCTAGAGTATCCGCGTACTGCTGCTGGATGTACCCTCCAGACTTTTCGCCGAGTCATCGTACCGCTGTCGGTGTGATCGATCGCCTAGTACCGATGACCCACCACTTTTCTCCGTACTCCAACCCTCGAGCCCGCGGCCCCCCGGACAGTACTGTCCGTGCATCTACCTTCAGAGCTACGGTCTGATGGCAAGTAATCCTATAGTTCTACTTTCCTAGCTACCGGGGAGTGAGTGTGTGCAATCCTAGTTATACTAGTTGCTCTTTTAATTTATTACTCCTATGGTTTACGTTAGCCCAGGACTGCCCCCGGTATTCCCCGTGAAGGGCTCTCAAGGGGCACTAGGAACCAAGACGGTGCATTACGGCCCGAAGTTCCCTTTCGCAAGGCACTTATTATTATTGGTTGTCTACCCTTTACCCAATCCCCTTTTAGTTGCTTTAGTTCTAACCCTAGAGTATTAAGACTCTTCCTCTTCTTCCCGGGACGGACGATCTTTCGTCGTCCCCGTACTCCCTTACCCTAACCAGTCCCACATTCTACTTATCCTGACTTCTAATAATGATCTCAATCTTAACTTGCCCTACCAACCATCGATTATCAGAATTCCGTGGTTTTACTAAATGCAGACCATTCTAATGCTATATGAGGTACACAAGGGGAGGTACTCCAAATTATCTTCCAAATCTCCTGTAAAATTTTCTGGAGGTCTATCATGACTTAATTAGCTTAAATCCAGAAATTTATAATTTTCCTAATTAATCTGATATTTATTTATTTTTCTCAAAGATTGGCCATGGGTAATTTTTTAACATGAACTACATGATATTCTTAAGTTATGGCCACCCAAAAATTGTGATCACTAAATAACTGTAAGGTATCATCAAATACTAATTTGCAGGATTTTACAAAAGGTATATAGCCTCTAATTAATTTATCCATTATAATCTCATTATTCCCTTTTAAAGAAGGAAGTACTGAAATTACTCATCTTAAAATTATAGAAAAATTACTGACTAATAGTATGATACAGAAAAGATCATTGTGCAAAGAATCATAATTTTACCAGCTTGCTAAGCACTAAAATAGATTTAATCCAATATCCATGATAAATAATACTTAATGAAGCAAGCCTTAGAATTATGCTTCTAAAAATCCCATAAAAATTCACAGAGTTTTAAAATCATAATAAAGGTTCTCTGCCTAAATTTCATCAATTTCCAGGAAGTTTGTACTCCATAATAAATTTTCTAAGCAAATCATACAACTACTAAATCATTAAGGAAGTACCCAAAATAGTGATCATAAAATTCATAGAAAAATATCCAGAGCTTGTACTACCCCTATAATCAACTCTACCCATTTCTCATCACTTTTTAATGTGATTTGGTGTCATTTCCTATCTCTACAACTTTTGCGCCCTAAACTAGGGTTAGATTTTTAGATATTCCAACGATCTCCAAATCTACTAAGATTTCATCCAGAGAACAATATTAGCCCTATGGTTCTCATCACCCAATCTCGAGTCAATCCGAGGTCATTTGACCACATGACCTTCACAAACCCCCAAGATCCATCCTTAGGGTTGGGCCTTGGGCCTTAGGGCAAACTTACCCCGATCCACCTCAAACTCCATGAGGGGGGTGCTAGAGAATATTACTAGCCAGTGGTAAAAATCTCAGCCTCTGTTGAGGTGATCTCACCACTCAAACTTCAAAAGTGCACTTTTAACCTAAGACCCCTAATTAGGGCAAAACTTAGGTTTGTTCATTTCTAATCCAAACCATCTCCAAATGAGATGAAAAATTATACAGAATCTTATGGTGAACCCAGGGACCACTCACCAAAATTTGGGAGGGTTTGGAAATTATTTAACTATCTAATTAAATTCGGCTAGGATTATTGAATGTTTCTAAAAACTATAGAAATATATTCTCCAAAAATTCTCATTTTTGGATAACACCTAGATATAGGTAGGATTAGACCACACCCCAAATTTCAAGTCATTTGGATGACTGGATTGGAGTGGGGAATTTTTCTAAGGTCAAGGCAGCCCTCTGGATAGACCTCACCAAAAAGGGTGCTGTGGTCTATCCAGGACTCCGAATCGAGTGAAATCAATTTTGAATTAAAGAAGACGTCAAGGGCTACATTTTCTATGTTGATCCTTTTTCCTGTAGGAGCCTTTAGGTATTTTTCCCAAATTATCTAAGGTGACAGGTATTTTCATTCAGAAATTGCTTTAAAAATAGAATTTAATTCTCATGGCACTGTTCATCTTCTTCAACAGCACGAAACCAGAAGCCTGAAAATTCATTTTTCCTGTAGCTTTTCCAAAGCTATTTCCCGGTCATCCATCCATCTCCCTGGCCGGCCACCACCACCACCACCTCCGTTGAGGCGAGTGCTATCGTCGGGCGGCGGCACGGCCGCCGGAGAGGCGGTTTCCGGCGAACCCGCCACCATGCAAATTTCGGAAAAGCTTGGAAACGCTCACCCGATCCGGCTCTTTTGAGCCCAATATCTCTCCTAATGATTTCTAAGATCTATCCATAGAAGAAAGAGTAGAGGAGGACCTTATTCATAGTTTGACGGCGAGACGGACGTTGGACTGTCATAGCGCGATGATGGCGTCGTCGGAAATTCTTCAACAGCAAGGGGAAAGTCTGAAACGGTTTGAGGGAGTGTAACCTTTTCCTCTTGCTCTTAGGAGTCTTTTATAGATCAGCAAATGGGGAGGGGAAAAGATGAAACGTTGGCGGCCATTAATAATCCCTTAATGACATTTCGGTTATGGCGTATGGCAGTTGAAACGTTGGAGATGAAGAGGTGTTGCCAGGTGGCGATTTCTTATTTGACCCACTTTTCCTTAATTATTAACATAATTAAAGTAGGGAACGTCCCATAAATACTCTTGATTTTCATTCCCATAATCAGAATTTATTATGGCGTCGGTTACCGAAATTTCCTACCTGGCTGTCATTTTGGCCTTGGTCACGGGCGTGACACATAGGTCACGGGCGTGACAGTCCCGGTTAGCCAGTTCTGGGTTCGACGATTGTCGAACTGAGATCGACGATCGTCGAAGGGTGGTCACGGGCGTGACAGCTGGGTCACGGGCGTGACAGGTCCGGTGGTCATTTCTGGGTCGACGACCGTCGAACTGGAATCGACGATCGTCGAACATGGTCACGCCCTATGTCACGGGCGTGACATTGGGGGTCACGGGCGTGACAGGCCGTGTGACCAAATCTGGGTCGACGACCGTCGAGCTGAAATCGACGATCGTCGATCATGGTCACGCCCTATGTCACGGGCGTGCCATTGCGGGTCACGGGCATGACAGGGTCACGAGGTAATTTCCGCGCTCGGCGATCGTCGCGCTGAGATCGACGATCGCCGAAGGGGTCACGCCCTTGGTCTCGGGCGTGACTCCTGGGTCACGGGCGTGACAGGGCCAGGTTGAAAATTCTGCGCCCGACGATCGTCTCCATGAGATCGACGATCGTCGAATGAGTCACGCCCCAGGTCACGGGCGTGACGGGTCGGTCACGGGCGTGACCAACCCGTGACCCGAAATCCTGGTCGATTTATTTCGGTTTTTGGGCTTCCTAGGGTTCCATCACGACCAACCGACTCCTAGGGGTCTAGCCGGAAATGGGATGTTACAGTTTTCATAATCTAGATTGTGATGAAATGTCATGTTCGGTTTGGGAATTTCAAAAGGAGGGCTGAAAGTTTCTCGCATAGCAGATTGCATCATATGCTCAACTTGATTGGCAGAAAATTCACTGCAATTGTCAAGCGCTTCGCTATATTGATAAGAAACATCTTGCCTCTCTGAGAGATCTGTAATAGCTGATAGAAAGCTGGAAACGCTTTGCTCCTTTGTAAAACCCATTCTGAACAAAAGAGAAACTGCTGGCCAAAATTTTGAACTCGCCGAACAACTGTGGCTTGAACTGGCGACTTGTTGCTAGGACAAGACGGGTTGAGGCCGGCGAGAAAGCTGGCGGGCTGAAAATAATAACTAATGCTGCGCGGCTTAGTGGACTAGCCTCCGAGATACTGCTATTGGAGCGGTCTGACGCTACCAGTCCGCTGACTTCATCGACTACTTAAAATCTGAAGGCCGCGTGTTGATGTTGATGCACGAAATGCGACAGGGAATCAGGCACCACCATTCAACGGTTCGTGCACTGGGGAAAGAAAGGGAAAAGGTGGAACTGCCGAGTAGTCGGTTACTAGCGGTCAGGGTAAGAATCAGAGCAAGCCGCTAAAAGCGGCGACACAATACTTCGCCCGCCGCGGCCTGAATGCCTCTCTCTCGGTGAACTTTTCTTTTATCTAAAATGGAGCGGTTACACCTAGAATGGAAAGAAGAGGGAAAGAAGCCGGCAGAACAGTAGACCGTAGAGGACTAGATTCGAGGCCGCAGCTCTTAACAAGCGAGCTCCTGGACTCGAGTCAGCGTGCTTTGGGTGTACTCCCGCCCCATATTTATAGGCTCGGGGGCCTGCCCAAATGGGCAGGGAAAAAATTACCGGCTGCCCGGGGTACAGGAGAACCGGGCAGCGGTGACGGGAAAAAACCACGGAGAAGAGAAGAGGGAAGAGGAAAGGCCGCACAGCCTGGCGGGCTTCCTCTGGCGAGTTGAGATTGATCTGGACTCCCTTCTGATGGCAACCTGGAAGCTAGGTCGCACGGCTTGAGCAAGGACAGGCCGACACGCGGATGATGCCTGGCCCTGGAACTTGGCATTGAGCTAGGCTGGAGATGGAGGCGGCCTAATGGAGAGGCTGCCCGGCTTATTTGACAACAAGCCGACTTGCTGAGAATGGCAGCTAGAAATACCAAGCCGCCCGGACTTGAAAGCCTGGAGAACTAGTCGCGGATTTCGGGTTAATAAGTGGAATGGAATGTTAAAAAAAGTTGGACCCAAGAAGATCTCGATGTCAGGATATCACAAGCTATCTGGGATGGAAGCCACTCAGTGGCAAAGGGAAAGTTGAAAAAATGTTGGCCCTAAGAAGATCATGCTGTCAGGCTCTCAATAGATGGCAGACTAGAAGACACTTATTAGCAAAGGTAAATTTAAAAATATTGCCCCGAGAAGATTTCGTTGTCAGGCTCTCAATAGCTAGTAGGGATGGGAGGTACTCGAAGATAGGTTGGATGGGAAGTTGAAAATTGACACCAAGAAGATCTCGCTGTCAGGCTCTCACTAGCTTGCAGGGCTGGAAGGCACTCAGTGGTAGGTTGAAGGATAGTTGAAAAATGACCTGCAGAAAATTCTACTATGCGGTTTTCACTAGCTGGCAGTGGTGAAATCACTGAGAGGTGGATTCTAGGTGGCATGTTTTGGAAAAGAAAGGAAAGGGATATATATAAATAGTAGGCGAGTGGAATTTTTTTGGCTGGATCTTATCCATTGGGTACTCGCTAGGAACTAGTACTGCATACAAACGAAGTAAAAGGTGAACAAATTTTTGTCTCTCGCTCGTACCTAGCCTATTAAGAGAGCGAGTGTGAGTGTCCTCTTGGTAGTGAATGTATCGAGGATGCTAGCCTGGAAAGCCAACATAGTTTGGGAATGCAAGAATGTAACAGGTTATGCCCTAAGATAAACGACACCATGAGCATAAAAGAGACGTGGGAGAAAGCGAGCCGAGAGAGTTCACGGGTGGAAGGTGCTTGACATCGATAAATAAGGGTTAAGAAAATAAGATTAAGTCAAAAATCATTTGTATTCATTAATCATGTAGCCTTACAAAAATTGCTTCACGGGCAAGTGTACAAAGAAAAGAAGTGTAAAAAATACATAATCAAAACCAAAAAGTTATTCTTCAAAGTTGGTTGTCAGCACCACCGTATTCATCACAGAGGGGAGGGTAAACATCATCCTCAGGCAAGTCAATAGGGATGAAAAACTTCGGTACCAGCTCAAGGAAGTGAGAGTCACGCAGTCATCTTTCACTACCTCGAGCTGCTTCATCATTTTAAGCATGTGCTCCACGGCCTTGATGGATTTGACACCACATATCTCGTCAACCTCGCGCTCAAATAATTATACAGGCTGACCTCGCCAGGTTGGCCCGCTGAGAAGCCCCGTAACTTGAACTTTCAGGGCCTTGTTCTCCTCTTTTAGGGTGGCGATGTACGAGCGCATTCGATTCGCGGTCTCGACATCCTGCAAAGAATAATTTCATTAAAAATTTCATCATTAGAGAGGGAATGGTGCCAGATCAGAGAAGGGTAAAACCTACCATGCCACCCGAGCTTTTCTCAAGGATGCTCTTTGGACCCTTAGTCACTTTTGTCGGGCATTTGCCTTTTCCTCCGCGAGCTATCAAGACTCTTCATCTTTAGTTCCTTCCCGTACACTTTGGAGGTAGTAGCGCGTGGTCATGTGTGCGAGCTAGAGCACGGGAAGCTACACCTGCATCCTCTCCTGGATGAGATCATGTGAGCCCATGGTATCAAAGGTTGTGGCGTCCTGGCGGTCATAGAGCCCGAAAGCAAAGACAAAGGAAGGATTGCTGGGGAGTAGCCGCCGAAAACATGAGGGAAGGAGCGAAGAGATTGAGACATTGTTATCTTTGTGTTCCCACAGCACCATTAGCTTGCCAACACTATCCTTTATCTTGGAACCCATTACAAAATTGCGAATAAGATTTGGTCTCCAGGTCGGCCTTGGGGGATGGTTCTGAGCCTACCTCGGTCGGTAAATTGGGCAGATTGAGTACCACCTGATCCACCCCCTAAGGGGCCTCCCCCCATTCCTTTCTCCTTCATCGCCATCATATTTTTTTTTAGCTACTTGGGTGCTCCAGAAGTCTTTGAGGGGTCCAATTTTTGGATTTCGTCTCGCCTCTTGCTGTTTGTAGCGGAAGATGTAGGTTGTTTCCTGGTCGCCGCTGCGGAGAGCTCTGCTCTAGCGAGAAGAGAACTTGGCTTGCCGACATTCACATAAGGTGGGTTCACTGGGAACAGCAAGTCCCCTACATCACGACCTCTTAGTGTTTTTCAAGGAAGATTCATCGAAAAAGGTAAGACTGGAAAGAGCAAGGAGTTAGCATACCTTCCACTGGGAGTACTGGGGAGAGCGAGTTGAGACCACTCTTAAGGATCTCTTCCTCGAATATTTTGCCTAGGAAGTAGTTGTGAAGGTTGGTGTCGTGACTCGCCAGTGCCAGAGCGCAATATTTCTCCTCGGAATGCTGAAAGGGTGAGTAGGGGATGTTATTGAGATTCTTGTTGATGAAGATGAACTTGGTTGTCCAATGCTATTTTTAGTTTGCCATCTCGCACACCTTAAAATGCAAGCCGATAAAAAGGTTACACCATCGCTAGTGGCCCGGTAAATGAAGAGTTTATGGAAAACAGTAAGGTTGAACTCGATGCGCTCCTTGTGTATGTAACAGGCGAATGCAATCAGCATCAAGACCACGTTATGGTTCAGTAGCGGGGGAACAACACCGAAATATTTGAGTGCCTAGCAGACTTCAAGCCATAAGGGGAGACACAACCTTACTTCAAAGTGTGAACAGGGGAAGGAAAAATTGCCCTCATAAAAGGTGTTGATCGCCTCACTTTTTTTAGGGGGGCACGAGTTAAACTCTGGCATCATGTAGTCGGCCATGAAGTTTAGATATTCTTCCTCGGACAGCTTGCCATCGAAGAAAGGGTGTATGATAAACTGTTTGGCGCACTTTGACCTTCCGTCAGCATCCTCGCCTTTCTTCTTAAACATTTTTAGCAAAGAAGAGAGCGCAATAATAAGAGTGTGAGTGTCTAGTATAACTAAACGACGAGTCGGTGGAGGCAATAAATGCGGTTGTTAGGAGAAGTATAGGGAAGAAGGAGGGGTATATTTATAGAAAAAGGAGGTGAAGGGCAGGGAAGATTGGCAAGGAAGCGTAGATAGTAACCTTAGGGCCTCTTGCCGGTACCAACCATGCCGACCCCATGTGACCCATCCCACTCACAACAACCTAAGCGAGACCCCCGTAGAAGAGGAACAAATCTAAGAAAGATAGGTATTTTGCATCCATACGAGTGGAGCATAGTCTTCACGCGAATAAAAATAGATAGTAACAAGTAAGAGAATTATTGCAACACGTTCGCGTAGAGTGAGCATAAATAATTACATCAAAGTTCTAAGCAAGTTCCCCAAAAAAAGAGAGACCAGTAGAGAAATAACATCAGCAGGCGTAGGGAAAGGAGTGGAAGGCATTGGTGAGTGCTGGAGCATTTAGTTCTTATGCAACCTCCATCTCCCCCCTCCTCGCAACCCCTCGACGAGTGGCCGACGGGGATAACTGAATTCATAGACAGAATTAAGATCGAGGGGCACAAAATGAAGGTATTCAACAATCTGCTCGATAAGAGCCTTCATGGAAGTCAGTTTGTCGCCCGCTCCTCACCTCACTTCTTCTATAATTCATAGGAACTGGTGCTAAGGCGAGTACATCCGCTGCTCGAAGATTTTCCTCTCCCCCTGCATCTCGTGAAACATAAGTCTGTATTTTAGGAGGATGCAAGAAATCTGCCTCTTTAACTCCACAGGGTCAGTTGGGTCGCCGAGCAAGTCCTCGACTGAGTCGGGGAAGGGTGGCGGCGAGAACGCTCTAGCGTTAGTAGATTTTTTGTCCGTTGAGATCATTTGTCTATATGTATTTTGAAAGGAAGAAGAGCATTAGGACCTGAGTAGCAGTACAGGTTTAGCGAGTGCTCCAGCTAGTCGTTACCAAAGGGTCGGTGATATGAACTTGCTCTGCCTTGGAAGGGTGTGTTGCGAGGGAGTGCGAGTAACTTGCCATGGCTGCGCGAGGCGGATCCAAATCAGGAATCAGGAATGTTAATGGCAAGGCAATTTCGTTAGTACCTCTACCCGTGAGTGTTGTACAGGGGATGAGTTCCCGCGAGGTCTTGCAGATTAGCTTTTGTATCATTGAAATGCCCAGGCCCGTGACTCCAAAGGTGGGACCAACATGAATCAAGATCTAAATTAATTTGTAGCAGGACAAAAAACTCCTGATGGGTGACGGCTGGATAGCTCACTAGGTGACTAACGAGAGTATCTTGGGGTGATACAAGGGGCCGCGCACACCTAAGGGTCGGTCTCATGATCCATTCGCGGACTTGCACCATTGCAAAGTGGTGTATTTGTTCTGGTTAGTGACGTATCAATGGTAGCAACTTAGGCAGGCTCCTCCTGTAAAAGATCAGATTAGCTAAGACTCAGTATACAGAAGCCGAGTCATCAATTGATGAAATCACAAGAACCTATTTTCCATTTTAGAGTACAAGACTAGCAGTAGGGACCAGTAGCGTAGGGCTTGGAGGGAGGATCTTGCCTGGCAAAGTGGCAAGCTTGGTCCTCTTGGCTTTGTTTTACTTCGAATGCGAGCCAAAAGTGGCACGTGAGAGCCAAGGCATAAGCTCGACAGTGGCAAATTTGTTCTTCTCTCAAATGGCAGTACGACGATAGTGAAAGTCCTTGGAAAGAGGCATCTTCAAGCCACAAGAAAATTAAGAGTGGAGGCAGTAGGGAGAAGCCCTCTCCGCTAGGGTGATATATATATATATAGCCCTAGGGAGGGCCCTGTTTGGTTTTTCTATACGACACAGCACGTGTGCGCAGCGGAAGAAGGAACAAGAAAAGCCCAAAAGAAATAGATCTTGTGATGAATCAAGAAGTAAAATACGGTAAATCAAAATTTACCTTTTTGTGATTGAGTCTCTACTCAACCGAGAAGCTCCAATAAAACCATCGGACCCTTGCGGCTGGATTTCCGAGTGTATAAATGTATCAATGCCTCTACAGGTTGGAAGAAACAACTCTGCGTCTTCACAGACTACTAGATCTGTTCCAGAAGAGGCGGTGGCGACAAGCGCCAGAAACGAGCTGAGTGATGGCGACGGGATTGGGATTTTCGGAAATGCTTTCCATCGGACTTTTCCGTCTCGGGTTTTGCACAGGTAATAGCACATCGCACTTATCGGCTATCACTTTCATGTGTAAAGCAAAACACTAAGACAACTTATATTTATACCCAAAAGAATAAAAAACAGAAAGTCATCGTTATCGGTAGACCCATAGAATGTGAATATATTTCATCGAATCAACCCTTCACACGACAAATCGTTGAGTGGACACAACACACTCAACACCTTATAATGGCCACAACACTTGACTCAACGAATCAACATTTGACTCGACGAATCGTCGAGTGGACTCAACATTCTCAACTCCTAGACTAATCATCACTTAATTCGATGAAGCATCGAGTGGTCTCGATGCCTCAATGCTAGACTCTATGAATCAAAACTTGACTCGATGAATCGTCGAATGGTCTCGACACACTCGACGCCAACTTGACGAATCAACAATTGACTCAACAAATTGTCGAATGGTCTCGACGCACTGGACGCCAAACTCGATGAATCAACACTTGACTCAATGAATCGTCGAATGGTCTCGACGCACTCAACGCCAACTCGACGAATAACCACTTGACACGACGAATCGTCGAATGGTATTGACGCACTCGACGCCTGGCTGAGTGGTGTCAACACACTCAATGCCTGGCAGCTTAGTCCTTCACTCATCACATGAGTTAGACCAACATAATCCATTCCTCTAATTTCTCAAATGCTCTAATATGCGAACCTGTAGGCTCATATTGCATTGGCAAAAGAGACTACAAGCTTGATCACTTCAAAATCACAATGGTAACACCAATAGGCACACAGAAAGATTCCCCCGAGTATGTACACCACTCGACAAACTCCCGGGGTTCGACATTTTCTTTCTGAGCATGGGGCAATCTCGCAAAGAGCGAAGATTGTGTACATCCTCTTATTCGCAAAATGGGGCCATCAGAAGTGTACCGAGACAAGGAAGGAAATTTTTGACTCAGGCTAGTCGATGGAAAAGTGGGGGCAAGATCTCCCCAACTCGCGTAGGCAAATTGACCTTTAGCCTAAGGGGCAATTGGGGTGTATAGGCTCACACTCGCCCTAGGATCAAGCAAGTGATGTGCGAGTGGGGTAATCCAGCGCGAACTTACCAAAAGGACCCACACGGGTGGTGAGTGCTAGCCTCATCAGACACTCACCGGCAGCGGTAAGTGGTAGCAGTCCGGACCACTAACCTACCTGTGTTTTTACGTGAATTCCCCTATTGAACTGTGAGTAGCCTTTCCAAATACCGGTGTTACGCTGTTAGCATACAAATCGGGGATGAATATATTATTATTATTATTATTATTATATATTTAATATAAGCCTTCTTCTCCCCAAAGAAAGAAAACCGAGCCACCACTTTTTCCTCCTGTTCACTCGGCCGAACAAGAGCGACGAACGACGGCGGCATCCCTCTCCTTCGTGGACCTTCTAGACACGATTTTGGGAGCTTCGGTGGACGAATTCTTAGCGGAGCATAATTCGGGAAGCTCTCGGCGAGAGCTACACATGCACGGTAAGATCTTTCCGATTCGTGGATTTTTGGTGCTAGGGCTTTTGAACTAACCCTCGTTTTGCTCCGAAGAGTTTCAGGAACCAAAGACGTGGAGTTCTTGTGGTTGATTCTCGAAGCGGAGCCCGTTAGAGGTCATTTTTCCGAAGTTTCAAGTCAAGTGGATTTCTCCCCCTTGCATGTTCATTCCTAATTTTATTTTTTCCCTTTTTCTTTCTCCTCCCTTAAAGGTAGGTTTTGTGTATGATGAGCTCTAGGGGAATCCCTAGGGCAGGTCTTTATTTTTGGCCATGACCTAGAAATTTAGTTTCGAAGCCAAGTGAAATTCGACGTATATCAAAGGAGGATTCGTCGAGTATTGTTAGGACCTACTCAGCGAGTTAGGTAGGTTATTTGTCAGATATAGCTATGTAGATCTTGCAGAGTTTCGACTGTGTAGAAATCGTCGAGTATAGTGATTCGCTGCGTAAGGGTACTTCTTTTTCCTAAGTGTTGTTGATGCACGAAATGCGAAAGGGAAACGGGCACCAACAGCTAATCGTTCGAGCACTGGGGAAAGGGGAGGAGATAACTGTCGGCCAGTCGGTTATAAGCGACTAGGAATGGCGGATAAGACCGGATAGAGAAAAGAGAGAAAGGACCGCTACCAGCGGCAACACCAGAGTTTGCCCGCCGCGGCTTAAATGCCTCTCTTGCGGCGGACTTTCCTTTTAGCTATGAAAAATCAGTTACAACGGTTAGAAATGAAGAGCCCAATCGAACAAGTATCCGCTAAAGGAGAAATTCGAATCCGCTGCCACAAGCGGCAAGATTGGGGATCCGAATTTCGTCCCTCAGGAGTTACTGTTCACGCCTATTTATAGGCTCGGGGACCTTCCCAAACAGGCAGGGCTAAAAATACCGGCTGCCCGGGATACAGGAGAAGCGGGCAGCGGTTACCAGATGTAGGAAGAAAATAAAAAGAGGACCTCCTAGTTGCGCGGCTAGGCGGTCAGAACTTCTGCTGATCGGCTCTCCCTGGGTGGCTACTACGTTTTGGAGGACCTGCGAGAAGCCGGGCAGATGGCATGAACATGCCTTTCCGGTAGTAGGTGGATAGCCGGCTAGAAAAAGGCTTGCCACCAGGTCTTCAGGAAAACTGTGGGAGCGGTCAAAATAGTGTTAACATAATCCCCGCACACTTTTAAATTTCGAAGAATTTCGAAAATGTGTTAACCGCTCTACCGGAACGCAGTAAATGCTCTGAAGGCTATAAGTATCGCTGAAGAAGCTGTTTTCACGAAACTGCCTCGAGACGGGTCGCTTTTCCCCTCTAGCGGTTAGAATTCTGCTTTTCGAGATGCCCGAGTGGAAAAGCATTCTGGTTAGGGTAAATATAAAAAATCTTGCCGCAACCAAGCCTTCACGAGAAGGATCATCTAGCCGCGAAGCCGGCAAGGAATCACCGAATATGAAGACATCCATCGCGGTTTCGCTTAAAACGCGGCAGTTAAGAGAAGGGCAACCAACGAATACCGAAGTCGGTGAAGTAACCGCGCGGACACCTGCGAGGTCTACTGAGAAGAATGCTGAGAAAAACAAGGAACTGCCTGCCAAGAAGATTACTGAGAAGCTGGCCGAGGAGGCAGCAGAGAAAGTTGCCGGAAAGAATGCTGAGCTACTCGCCCGAGATGTCGGGGAGAAAATAGTCGGAGAGACAATTGCGACTTCACCTGATGTTGATATTACCTCCACACCGCCTAGTGAGACTGGAGGTAAGACCGATTCGGCCTGCACACCCGCGCGGGAAGCTGGTGAACTTGCTGACGTCGTCAGCAGGTCTATGACTGCGGCCAAGACCGCTGCCGACAAACTGAAGCAGAACCTGGACACTGTTTTGGCCATTCCGACAAAGAAAATGAAACACGGGTCCACCCTATCCGCTGAGGAGAGGATAGAGGAAACAATCAGGCAATTGAAGCGAGAAAACCAGAAGCCCTCAGCGGTCATGGTAGCGACTAACCGAGCTGAGGTAACCGAGCAGACCGATGAGGTAACCGCGCTGAAACAGCTTGAATGCTTCCTTGAAGCTGAGGATGGCTCCGCGGTTAACTCTACTTTTCCCGCTAACTGCGGCTTCTTGCAGGAGATGGAGGATATTGTCAACCAACATTTCGGCAGCAACTCCGACTTGGTCATCTTATCGGAAATTCCCGGAACAGGAAATGTGAACCCATCTGAGGGGGAGGAGAAGAGGAAGCTGCGGGAACAGATCCTTGCTGAGCAGAAGCTACTAACTGCCGGAGAAGAGCCCAGCGATCTTTCGATTCTCTCCGCCGAAGAGCAGGCTGAAGTTGACCGCCGAACAGCAGTAGAGCTTCTGCAGATAGGTATGGTAGAACCTGTTCCCAAAGTGATTAAAATTCCACCACCTTACCAGGAACCATTGGGGTTAAGAGATCTATTCGCATAATAACCGAAACCGACGACATTCTCTTATCGCGCGAGGAGCTCGAGAAGAACAGGCGGATCGAGCGACTTCTGAGGGACCAATACCTGAAGAAGGTTGACCCCGAGAGATTAAAAAGACCTATCTTACCTGGCCACCTAGTCGCTGCAGCGCCTAGAGAAGATTGCCGCTCGGGTGCCGATTCTCACTGTATTACCACTTGTCGACCTTACTGCTGGGGTGGGACTAATCTGTTCGCTTGTTTGCTTTATTGCAAATGCTGGAGGATTGAACACTTTGGCCGTCCTGGATGAGGCTAGGCAGCGACCACGGGAAGATGAAGGACAGCGCGCCTTTGCCGCACTATTCGCAAATTTTGAACAGCTAAGGGCGGTATTGAAGGTAGAAGAAAATGCCCGGAAGGCCTTGGAAGAACGGGTAGAGTCGCTGTCCGCAGATCTAGTGGCTAGCCGTGGCAGAGAGCACGTTCTATTTGCCACTGTGGAGGCTTGTCGTGACGGGGAGAAGGCTGCCCGGGATCAAGTTGCGGCTCAAGCAAGGCAGCTCTAGCAGGCTGAAGAAGATATTGCCTCCTACAAGAAGAAATACGACGAGATGGTTGAAAGGGAACAAAGCCGCCGACCAACCGAGCAGGCCGATGTATCCGTGCGGTCTGTCGAACAGGCGGCTCCTAACGAGCCTACTGTCCCGATTAGTCGCTTAGCGACAGAGACCGCGCGAATACATCGGTCTCAAAGCGTCCTAACCCACCACCTGGTTTTCGCGCTGTCAGCAGTGCTGCAAGTCAGCGACAAGGTGGCTCACCTTGGTAGGGGAACGGGTGACAGCGGAGATGAGAGGCGAGAAGAGAGAGATCGCCGCCTGTAATAATAAATTAGTTGGAACAGACTGACCTTGTATCCGGCCAGAAACTTGCTGTATTTTTTAATTTAATTGGCATGCGGTTTGATTTGTGATGTTCGCGCGATCTGTGATGTTTTATCTTGCTTGCGAAGATGTATTGCTGCCGCGACTACGTCAGTTATATAATTTTGTTTGCAGGATTCTTGTTTGTGAGATTGCTCCACGAAAATGTTCTGCAGGTGAAGTGACATGTGCGGCTTGCGTGACTAACCGCGCCACTAGGTGCTTGTCGCTTGTTCTATAAATGCAAGTAGGGTCCGTATTTTGCGGAAGATCACCAAGGCATTAGTTTCCTCGGTAAGAAAAAGATGGCACCCGTGCGATCTTCTGTTGCGACTGCTTTCTTGGAGGCCGACCACAAATGTTCTGAAATCACCCAGGCAGAGCTTGACTAGTTTGTCGCATCGCATTCACTTGGTCCTGAGGTAATCACGCAATTACCAAGGGAGGACGAGCGGTTAAACACATCTAGCCGGAACTTAGTGGCCATCCTAATTGACCACTTCGACTCCGGTTTTTCCTTGCCGCCGCTGATAGAGTTCACGGAAGTACTGGACTTCTTCAGTATCGTCCCCGGCCAGCTGTCGCCGAACACCGTGGTGTCGATAATGAGCTTCATTATCTATCTGCGGACAGAGCGGGTAAGGTTCTCCATGGACCTTTTCCGCCACTGCTTTGTGGTCCGCTCGATCACATCCGGGAAGAAGGATAGCCGGATCTTCAAGGGCGTCGTCTACTTCGTTTGCACCGGGATGAAGGCGGTTAATTATATGAATAAATTTAAGAATTGGTCGACCAGATTCCTCATGTTTGAGGGCAATCTGGGTCTTCTACCGGTCCGCCCGCATGCCCGGGCTGTAATTATATTAGAGCGGCTAGAAGCCGAAGGCATCGAGAAGGATATTGCCGCCTTCCTAACCGGATCGCGACTGGACGTCCGCCACTACCTCCCCTTGCTCCCTGTGGTAGCAGACTTGCCTGCAGAGGAGGGTAAGCTTAAAACCGGTTAGACATATTCTATTTGTCTTACCGAGCGACTAACAGCCGTTTTCTTCGCAGCTAGCTTGACTGTCCCGGCGAATAGGCCGGAAACTCCTGACTGGCCGATCCTTACGCAGAGCAAAGCCCGGAAGAAAAGGGAGGACAATCGCCGTGAGAAGAATGATGTCGCCGCAGGGTATGACTCCACCCAGTCCTTCACCACCCGCAGAACTGGTGAGAAACTCAAAGACCGCCGTGGCAAGGCGGTAATGAAATGGCACCGTCGCGGCAAGCATGTCCAGGTCTCCACTGCCCTTTCTTCATGGAGGAGCGAGAAGATCGGCAAGCATGCCCTAGCGGTCAGCTGGGCAATGTATGGCAAGCAAAACCTTGCCGAGTTGCGGGCAATCCCAACAGAGAAGCTTCCTCAGCTCGCCGCTCAGCTTCGCGCGTGAAGCTTTGTCACGGATCACTTCGTGAATGAGGCCGAGGTGCTCGGCTTAACCGAGCAGTTAGAAGAGGAGATCGAGAAGCTCAAGGAAGAGAATAAAAAATTGAAGGAGACTAACGCGGTAAGCACTTACCTCGCGGTTTTCCAGGTAGTTTAATGTTAGTCGTAAAATTATCTTTTTTGTCTGCAGAAAGCATATGATCCGGAGAACCCGTCCTTCGTGAATGAAATCGTCGGCCACCTGCGGGAAAGCGGGGAGGATATGCTCGACATCCAGTGGGAGCAGAAAGCCTTCACGACGGAACATGAAAATATCTCTTTTGACGACCTCTTTCCCGGGTTCCAAAAGGCTGAAGCCGTGCGGGATGCAGCGGTCAGAGAAGTTCGCGAAATTCTTAAAGAGGATGAGGCGGCTGGCGACCAACTCGGTCTATTCGATGAGTCTGGTCCGGACAGAAGTTCGGGCCGAACCGGTAGCTCGAGTGAAGACGGATCCTCGGGTTTAAATTCTACTGAAGCGGGTGATTCTTCCAGCTCCCCCGGTTCGAGCAATTTTGAGCCGGCCAAGAAGAAGAAGAAAAAGGCAGCAGTATAGTTCTTTTTTTTTGTATCCCGCGGTGAAATTCTTGTAAACGGAGCGGATAGACTTATGTAATATTTTTTTATTATGAATGAAGTAGATTTGGTTGCACTCTTTTGATCGCTGATATTTGCTTACCTGTCCGTGCGATAATCCTGTTAACAGAACATAAGATGTAAGCGAATAAAAACTTTAACAAATCAACACGCTTGAAATTACAAATACGCAGAAGTATTGAAGTTCGAAAATTCTTCAATGTAATGTTGGTCATGTTGTCCGGAAAGATGATAAGTAATAATTATCCGCTCGGTTACGTGCTCCGTTTTGTTGCAATGGTACTGTCCGAAGTAAATTTAATCTAAGCGATCACGATTGTCTGTTCGCGCGACTATATCATACTTTGCATATCGATTTTATAATTTAGTGCGAGTAAGGACATTTAGCTAATCCGTCTGTTCCAATAAGACTATTGCGAATAATTGGTAATGCTTGACGGGCGGTTAAGTGCATTTCCAGATCCAACCAAGAAAACCAAGTTTATCGAAAACAATCGGGCGGTAAGAACAATATCCGCAACTTCGAATATAAGACAACTTAAGAAAACAAGTTGGTCGAAACGATAACCGAGCGGTAAGAATAATATCCGCAACTTTGAATATAAGACCAACTTAAGAAAACCAGTTGGTCGAAATGATAACCGAGCGGTAAGAAGAATATCCGAAACTTTGAATATAAGACCAACTTAATAAAACCAGTTGGTCGAAACGATAACCGAGCGGTAAGAATAATACCCGCAACTTTGAATATATAAGACCAACTTAAGAAAACTAGTTGGTCGAAACGATAACCGAGCGGTAAGAAGAATATCCGCAACTTCGAATATAAGACCAACTTAAGAAAACCAGTTGGTCGAAACGATAACCGAGCGGTAAGAAGAATATC
This sequence comes from Platanthera zijinensis, assembly GCA_039513925.1. NCBI lineage: Eukaryota > Viridiplantae > Streptophyta > Magnoliopsida > Asparagales > Orchidaceae > Platanthera > Platanthera zijinensis. The sequence continues at coordinate 45,771,196 of CM077083.1, forward strand.
CGAAACTTTGAATATATAAGACCAACTTAAGAAAGCCAGTTGGTCGAAACGATAACCGGGCGGTAAGAAGAATATCCGCAACTTTGAATATAAGATCAACTTAAGAAAACCAGTTGGTCGAAACGATAACCGAGCGGTAAGAAGAATATCCGTAACTTTGAATATAAGACCAACTTAAGAAAACCAGTTGGTCGAAACGATAACCGAGCAGTAAGAAGAATATCCGCAACTTTGAATATAAGACCAACTTAAGAAAACCAGTTGGTCAAAACGATAACCGAGCGGTAAGAAGAATATCTGCAACTTTGAATATAAGACCAACTTAAGAAAACCAGTTGGTCGAAACGATAACCGGGCAGTAAGAAGAATATCAAAGGCTAACCGCTGGTCGGATAGGTTCATTCAGCCTTGTAATATAAGATAACCCGATCGGATATTTTATCTTCAGCCAGGATATGTTAAGCGTACAGTCTGATCTCTGACTGCCGGCTAGACTTCTGCCCGAAGAAAAAAGAATACACTGCTCTCTTGCCTGGGACTCAGCCGCATTTGAACAGTCTGAGAGGCTTGCGTATCATGCTTCCCGCACAGAGTCAAAAGGGCCGTGGGCTCCCTGCAGGCACCGCTTAAGAGTATCAAAGAGTATTCGAGGGTTGCATGCTAATAAGATCTGCGGGGCATGCGTGTGTGGCTTCCCGCACAGACCCATCTTAGTTGCAACGATATCCCTCTCAAAGCATGGTAGCGCTACCAACCACCTTGTCCCTCCAAAATGCAGAAGTGGAGGTAGATACCAGCTGGGATCTGCAATCTAGTACTCCACCGCATTAGAGTCGGTAAGCTCCCACTGCACGGTGTGAAATCTCCCCGCAACATGTGGTCCTCGTGGTGTTATGCTGAAGGCATGACTCTAAAGGGGTATGTAGCTAGACTCGGTGATATCTCCTGATTTAGTGATCTTTTAATTCTTGGTTGTGAACACATAAGAATGATGTCTTGCCAAGTGACAGTACTGATATAGAATCTCTGAAACAAAATATAGAAATGAGTTACAATCCTTCTTAAGAAAGTTTCATAAGAGGAAATAAAAGACAGAAAAAACATATCGGGTTAAGGAATTGATTGTTAAAATTGCTTTTGTTGCAAATGTTGACGCATCTGCCGACCTATGAATGAGACCCCCTTGTAGATCATGCTACGGGATTCCTCTGATTTCTGCATTTTCTCAACCGATTGATGGAGAGCTCTACAATCTTCTGTTAAATGACCTCTTTCCTTGTGATATTCGCAATACTGATCCTTGGATCTTGTTTGCCCGCTTGCTGCTCGAGCAGGCTTCTTGTGACTTGGCTTGCCCCCCCCCCGTTGTTTGATCTGGAGTAAATTTAACAAACTTATTTGTCCTTTTTCTGAAACGCAGGGCTTGAAGGACTTATTTTTGACAACGCGGGCCTTCTTCATAACTGGAAACTGAGTTGTCAGATGCTCGGGCAGACAGGCCGGTTAGGAAGTCGAATAGTCCGGCAAATAGCCCGGATAGGTAGGCAAGTAGGCCGGCGGATCGACATGCTTACTGTCCACTGGAGCCAGGTTGACTGATGTAACCAAAATGCTCGCGGACGGCAAGCCTAACCGCATATTTATTGCGGCTAGATTGGCATTTATCGTGGCGAGTTGCCGGATCATCTCTTGGCGAGTTTGATTTTCTTCCTGGCGGGACTGCAGAAGAGCTTCCAAGAGAAAAACTTCACTGGGACTGAGGTTGTTCTGAGCGGATTGCCGGTCTGACATTGCCTTGCCGCTGAACTTCAACGACTAGTCGATACTTGAAGGTCGCGTGTTAACTGTTGATGCACGAAATGCGAAAGGGAAACGGGCACCACCAGCTAACCGTTCGAGCACTGGGGAAAGGGGAGGAGAAAACTGTCGGCCAGTCGGTTACTAGCGACTAGGAATGGCGGATAAGACCGGCTAGAGAAAAGAGAGAATGGACCGCTACCAACGGCAACACCAAAGTTTGCCCGCCGCAGCTTAAATGCCTCTCCTGCGGCGGACTTTCCTTTTAGCTATGAAAAATCGGTTACAACGGTTAGAAATGAAGAACCCGATCGAACAGGTATCCGCTAAAGGAGAAATTTGAATCCGCCTCCACAAGCGGTAAGATTGGGGATCCGAATTCCATCCCTCAGGAGTTACTGTTCACGCCTATTTATAGGCTCGGGGACCTGCCCAAACGGGCAGGGCTAAAAATACCGGCTGCCCGGGGTACAGGAGAAGCGGGCAGCGGTTACCAGATGCAGGAAGAAAATAAAAAGGACCTCCTAGTCGCGCGGCTTGGAGGTCAGAACTTCTGCTGATCGGCTCTCCCTGGGTGGCTGCTACGTTGGGGAGGACCTGCGAGAAGCCGGGCAGACGTCATGAACATGCCTTTCATCTAGTAGGCAGATAGCCAGCTAGAAAAAGGCTTGCCGCCAGGTCTTCAGGAAAACTGTGGGAGCGGTCAAAATAGTGTTAACATAAATAGGCGTGATTCGCCAGGTTTTCGGCGGGTATCGCCGAGACCGTTAAGGTATGATTTGCCGGGTATGGGTTTATTTGTCAATGTGTTTTTCGGTGAGTATCGTTGAAGAGTTCGGCGAGTATCGTTGGGGTGGTCGAGTATACATGTCGAATAAAGCTGATTTGTCGAGTATCGCCGGGTGGATTTTCAAAGCCAAGTCCTTTTCGTCGATTCGTCGAGTATCATCCTGTGTGTTGAGTATACTCGACGAACTATCAGTTGACTTGGTAATTTTTACCGTTTATAGTCTGATTCTTCCAGTTAGGACCTTAGAGTATATTTTTGGAATTTATGTCCCGTTTGTCATGGGAAGTGTTTAGACTTTGGTATTTGGGTTTTGCTAGGTTTTTAGGTTGTGTTTTACGGCTAGATCGGCAATGGATAAAGGACCGCCTATTGAACGTCGTATCATGTATCATTGCACGTGGTAGTTTGTTTTTGGTCTCTATTTACTGGTTGTTTAGGTGCGTTTGACCTTGTGGCCGCCACCGTGGTTCCTCTGAGACATTTGTGTTTGGTAGTTCAGTCTTGGACGTTTTTGCCACCGACACAGATCTGTGGTTTTTATTAGTGTTAATGATTCACATGTTTGGGACTGTATAATTCCATTTCCTCCTATAGTGTTTGCTTCTGTTGGCTGTTTGTTTCTGTAGGTTTGAGCGTAGCATGGTAACTTCTCGCACTTGGTGCATTTTTCTCTTTTTACTATTGATTTTTTTATTACTTGTCTTTATTGATTATACTTGTTGAGGTAGTCAGCATTTGTCTTGGTAGGGTTTGGTAACCCCTTCTGTTCCCACTTGTTTATAACTAATTGATTCCTTTTGCCACTTGAATTTTCTTGTAGGGGTGTTCTTTCTTTGAGTGCCTCAGGTTCATGGTAGTAGCCGGTTGAGCGGCTAGGTTGGTGTTGCTTGTGGACTGCTGTGTTGCAAAGGTTTTCCTCACCCTTGTGAGGTAGTGTTTGTTTGCTTCTTGTTAGTATAGAAATACATGCTCTCCAGTGGGTTCGTGTTAGGTTGTTGACGCCTACTGGTGGTTTTCTTTTGAAATGCTAATAACTTTGCTAAGCTGCTATTTTTACCTCCTTATGGTTATTTGTACTTACTCTATGAGGAATGTTTTATGCTAGGTTGTATGTTAGATAATTTAACTTATAAAAGCATTACAACTAGTATTTCATACATGCCATCTTTCTAAACTAATATACTATTTTTTAAGCTAACGTAAAGACTATTTCTATACTTATAATAAATATAGAGTCTTGCATGTCGCGGGTTATCATTCGAGGATGTTTATGCTCGCGTAGGATATTAAATCAACATAATCAAAGTATTTTTGTAGCGTATAACTATATTTTTTTCTCGTGTACTAGTTGATCCACCGTGCTGAAGGATACAACCATCTTAACTTAAAACTGGATTTCTTTTATAATAACTTAAGAATTTCTTATAAAATGCAGAGTTGGAGTCTTTCCTGAGCATCTGCAGTTATCCCCTACACGACATGACATCATGGCGCATGTTTTCTCCTTACTCTGATATATATCTTTTAATTGCGTTTGTGACAGTTGGTATCAGAGGGATGAGTTGTTAGACAATTAGTCGAGCAACCGTCTCTAGTTCGTGTTAGTTTTCTAGTGTCATTTCATACACACACCGATGTGTCATCAGTACGTCCTGGCTGAAGCACGAACACTACACTCATAGCATGATAAGAAGTATACAGAGCATATTATGTAGTATGAGATGCATAATATGTGTTTGTATATGGATCCACCATAGGTGGCAATATGTGCTTGTTATGTAGTATGGGAAGCATAAAATTTCTTGTGTATGCCGCTCGTAACATGCATTAAGGCCGTTATTATAATGCAAATTAACATGTATTCTTGGATAAAGGTTTATATGATGACATAAGTACAAACATGGTTTTAAAATAAAAGGAATGAAAATTCATGCATTCTTGGTTAAAGCACAAGAGTCTATGGGATGATGGTATATCATCCTAAAATAAGCATGACATCATTATTGAAAATCCCATAGCCAGTTAACAGCTTTAGCAATTACTTAAACATGTATTGTATGGACTGTGTTGTTTGGTTCAAACAGTTGGGCTAGGATTCGAGTAGTTTTTTGTTGTTCTTTTAGTATGGAGCCTAAGCGTATAGCGACTAGGTTGACTCCCCAATCAATGGGTGAGTCTTCGAGTGCGCAGAGCGATGCGGTGATCGAAAGTTTGCGGAAGAGCAATGAGGCTTTGTCGAGGCAAATGGTGGAAATGCAGTCGCATATCCAATCATTGTTATCTATTGTGTCAGGACAGCCGCCGAGAGTGCAGGATCCTGCTGTGGGTCTAACTTTCCCTGTTACCCCTCTCCTTTGGTGCCTCCGGTCTTGTTTCCATCATATATGACTTTTATCTCGCATTTCCAGAGGTTGGGACCTCCTACGTATGATGGTAGGTCAGATTTTATGATGTTGGACGATTGAATAATAGCCATCAAGGAAATGTTCTCATACTCGGGAGTTACAACACACTAGAGAGTGATGGTCGCTGCATATCAGCTTAAAGGTTTGTCAAAAAGCTGTTGATTGAGGGAAAAGGAGAATCTGAAGGATGGATGTTCCTGGGAATCTTTCAAAGAGTTGTTGTTGAAGAAGTTTCTGCCATCGGTCGAGCGAGACTGCCTGATGAATGATTTCCTGTATTCGAAGCAAAGGCAACTCACTGTTAGTGAGTATGAGATTGAATTTAGCAAACTGAGCCGGTTTGCCCCTGACTTGGTAAACTCGGAAGCCAATAGAGGTAAACATTTTCTGGGTGGTCTGAGGAGTAACATCCAGCAATTGGCCTATGCTTATGGATCTGAAAGGTATGAAGCTGCCTTTAAGGTCAAATGGATCGACAATGCAAAGAATAGAGGCCAGAAAATGAGAATAGATAAGAGAAAGTCTGATGGGAGCAAGAGTCTTCAGGAATCCAGTTCTTCTTTAAGGAAGAAAAGAAAAGAACCGTGCAGTTTCTGTAGCTGACCGGGCCATCTGTTCGAGAAGTGTTTTAAGAGGATAAGACCTCAAAAGGAAGAGCAAGTGCACACAATCCAAAGTGTTCCTAAAGGGGATTTAGTTTGTTCTGCATGTAAGGGGAAGGGGCACGATGTTGTCCATTATTGGGGAAAGAAAAGTGGTTGCTTTCAGTGCGGACAAGAAGGACATTTCAAGTCATAGTGCCCGCAGGCTCAACCCCTGTTGTAACTAATTCCACTTCAGACTTTGCCACCGCCGTAGAAGTTGGACAAGGGAAATGGCAAGCTAAACGTGGTTTCATTGGAGGAAGCTCAGATGTCTATTCAAGTGATATTAGGTTAGATCCTTCCCTAGTTTTAGCTTTTAGTATGTAGTTTCAATTTTGACGTTCGATTCCTTAGTAGCGTATGCGATTTTTATAGGAAGGTTTAAGGTAAAAAACCGATGGGCGCATGTTCTTTTGATTCCGGTGCTACCCACTAGTTCATGGCTAGGCCTTTATGGAGCATCATCATTTGACTCTCGATCGGGTTGGTGACACATTTAGTGTCAAGTTTCCTTGTAGTGATTCTGGGGTATCAGACCAAGGTCTTCGGAGTTGTCCGATTCTATTAGGTGATTTTCTAGCAGTTGCTGATTTGAAGGTGATAGACATGGAAGATTTTGATGTGATCTTGGGCATGAACTAGTTGTCTTGGTATGATGATGTTATCCAGTGCAAGGTTAAGCGCTTGAACTTCAAGATGGACAACAGTAAACCCAGGAGTGTTCATGGTTATCCGGGCAAGATTTATCTGATTATTACTACGGTATGTGCTAGGAAGATTTTAGATTCCGGATGTTTTGCTTGTTTGGTTTCAGTTTTTGAAACCGTTGTTAGCTTGCCGCGTTTGGAGGAGATTCCTATGGTGCGCAAGTTTCCGGATGTTTTTCCAGCTAATCTTCCTAGTCTTCCGCCTGTGAGAGACGTGGAGTTTGTCATAGATTTGGAGTCGGGTACATGTCCTATTGCTAAGGCATCGTACCGTATGGCCCTGCGTGAGTAGGAGGAGTTGCGTACCCAGTTGGATGAGTTGTTGCAGAATGGTTTTATTAGGCCGAGTTCTTTTCCGTGGGGTGCACCTGTGCAGTTTGTAAAGAAAAAGGATGGATCGATGAGGCTTTGCATCGATTATATCGAGCTAAATAAGGTGACCATCAAGAATAGATATCCCCTGCCAAGGATTGATGACCTGTTTGATTTGTTGCTTTGTAGCTCTATGTTTTCAAATTTTGATCTTCTTTCAGGCTACAATCAGTTGAGGATTCATGAGACGGATATTCTACGGACTGCTTTTCGTTCACGACATGGACATTTTGAGTTCTTGGTGATGTCTTTTGGATTGACCAATGCAACCTCTGCTTTCATGGATATCATGAACAGAGTGTTCAAGCACTTTCTGGACCATTTTGTTGTCGTGTTTATAGTCGATTTTCTGGTGTACTCCCGCAGTGCTGTGGAGAATACCCACCACTTGTAGTTAGTTTTGTATGCTTTGAGGGAGCATAAGTTCTTTGCTATGCTGAGCAAGTGTGAGTTTTGGTTGCCTCAAGTTTCCTTCTTGGGTCATGTTATTAATAAGGATGGAATTTTTGTTGACCTAGAGAAGATAACTACTGTTATGGATTGGAATAGGCCTGTCACTCCCAAAGAGATAAGGAGACCCTAGGGTTGGAAGGATATTATAGGAGATTTGTGGAGGGTTTTTCTTCATTGTTTGCGCTGCTGACTAAGCTTACGCAGAAGAACACGGCTTTTATTTTGAGCGATAAGTGCGAAGAGGCTTTTCAGGAACTAAAGAGGAGATTGTGCACTGCTCCGATTTTGGCCTTGCCTACCGAAGGGATAGAGTATGTTGTGTATGTGGACGCATCGCACGTTGGACTTGTGAGCGTGTTGATTCAAGAAGGCAAAGTGATAGCGTATGGGTCAAGGCAGTTAAAGACTCATGAAAGGAATTACCCTACGGATGATCTAGAGTACACAGCTGTGATTTACGCCTTGAAGTTATGGAGACATCTGTTATATGGCGCATTGTGTATGATTTACACAGATCATAAGAGTTAAAAGTATGTTTTCACTCAGAAGAAACTGAACTTGCACCAGCGGAGATGGTTAGAGTATGCTGCAGATTATGATGTTGAGATCCAATACCATCCGGGAAAGCTAATGTTGTAGCTGATGCCTTGAGTTGAAAGAAAGTTAAAATCTTTAATCTTTCTGTGGATTCCTTGGTTGAAGAATTTCTGATGATGAATATTTTTGTTGGGAGTTGTAACTCGCCAAGTAGTTTTGAGGTAGCTGAGCCTTCATGGATTACACTCACAACACTGCATCAGAAAGAAGATCCTTATTTGTTGCACCTTTATAATAAAACTAAGAACGGGGAGTTGTCGGACTTTTCGATTGATGATGCGGGTACTTTGAAGTACTGTGGTAGGTTTTGTATCCCCAATATTGATGATATTCGAGTTAAGTTGTGCAATGAGCCTCATGGATCCTGTGTTGCCTACTACCCTGATTCTACGAAAATGTATAAGGATCTGAAGCAGACCGTTTGGTGGTTTGGCATGAAAGGTGAAATATCTAAGTATGTATCAGAATGTTTTACTTGTAAACGAGTTAAGGCCGATCATGGTAGGTCTGGAGCCAAGTTAACGCCCTTTGATATTCCAAGTTGGAAGTGGGAGAGTATTTCGATAGATTTCATTAATAGATTGCCGATATCTCCCCGAGGAAACGATTTAGTTTGGGTTATAGTGGATAGATTGACGAAGTGTGCTCACTTCGTGCTGTTCAAGATCGACTACTCCATGAAGAAAATAGTTGAATTATATTTGGATGAGGTCATCAGGTTACATGGAGTGCCTGTCAGTATTTTATCAGATTGAGACTCCTGGTTTACGTCTCGCTTTTGGAACAGTTTATAAGAGGGGTTGGGTCTTAACTTGAGGTATTCCACCTCCTATCATCCCCAGATAGATGGACAGACGGAAAGAGTAAATAAAATCATGGACGACAAGATCAGATGTTATATTTTGGACCATGAAGGAGCGTGGGATGAGCGTTGAGATTGATGGAGTTCACATACAATAACAGTTTTCAAGAGAGTTTGCAGATGACCTTGTTCGAGGCTTTGTATGGGAGACGTTGCAGAACTCCCATGTTTTGGGCCGAGGTTGGTGAGAGACCGTTGTTGGGTATCGAAGCGTTGGAAGAAATGGATTTTTTTGTGAATCATATTCGAGAGAAGCTTCAGATAGCTTAAGAGCGCTATGAGAAGAATGCCAATCGGCGTAGGACAATTTGGAGTTCATTGTTGGGGACATGGTGTTTCTTAAGGTTTCCTCGATGTCTGGTGTTAAGAGGTTTGGTAAAAAAACATAAGTTGGAACTGAGGTACGTGGGACCTTTTAAAGGTTCTAAGCAAATTAATGTGTCGGCGTAAAGACTGGATTTGCCCGCAAGTTTTCCTGATGTGCATGATGTGTTTCACGTGAGCCAATTGTAGAAGTGTGTGTTCAGCGACCGTCAAGTTCTTGATTTTGTGCCCCAGTTGGAGCCTAACCTTTACTATGTTGAAGTTCCTGTTTGCATTTTGGATACTCAAGATCGGGTGTTGCGAAGGAAGACAATACCGATGGTTAAAGTTTTGTGGCAGAACCAAGACGTGGAAAATGCGACTTAGGAGTTAGAGTCAGCTATGAGGGAGCCTTATCCTCATCTGTTCTCTTAGTTTCTTTTGGTAAGTGTTTCTTCGATAGCCTTTGTGTGCTTTTCATTCTGTTTAGAATTTTATTCTTTTCATGTCAAGTTTCAGGACGAAACTTCCGTTTTGGAGGAGTGACTGTAATGCCCCTGTTTTCTAGTCAATTATTTAATTCTCTTTGTGACGTCATAATGACGTAAGGGCGTTACGTTAACGCAGAGTTGACGGCATGTCGCCATTAGTGCATTTTCGCGTCTATTAGGTCGAGCCAACCAAAACATGGAATTCTTGTCGAAATTGGAAAATTTTATGTTAGGAAATTAAATTAATTAATTTTTGACATGCCAGTCATGTTTTGTCGCGATCCGAACAATATTGGAGCCTCGACGCATATTCAAAGTTTTGTACATTTTACGTTCGCCGTAAACTTTGGAAATTTATATATCGAGAGAGGCGCGTCAGATTTTTTATTTTGACTTTGCCGTTGGGTTCGCATCATCGATATTTCGCCTATGGCGCGAATTTTGTAGGATTCGTAGCGCGTTTGAACCTCCGTAACAATATAATATTATAACGCTATTATTATTATTATTAATACTAATAAAATTATTATAAAAAAAGAACAGAATTCATTGAGTATTATCTGCCTTGTCAGACTAATGCAGCCCCCCCCCCCCCCCCCCCCCCCCGCCCAATATCATGTTATGATCATTATAATAATAATAATATTATTATTATATATTTAATATAAGCCTTCTTTTCCCCCAAGAAAGAAAATCGAGCCCCCCTTTTTCCTCCTGTTCACTTGGCCGAACAATAGCGACGAACGACGGCGACATCCCTCTCCTTCGTGGACTTTCAAGCCACGATTCCGAGAGCTTCGGTGGATGAAATTCTTAGCGGAGCATAGATCCGGAAAGCTCTCGGCGAGAACTACGCGTGCACGGTAATATCTTTCCGATTCGTGGATTTTTGGCCCTAGGTCTTTTGACCTAAACCTTGTTTTGTCGAAGAAGTTTCAGGAATAAAAGACGGGTTGTTCTTGCGGTCGTTTCTCGAAGCGGAGCGCGTGAGGGGTCGTTTTTCCGAAGTTTCAAGGCAAGTGGATTTATCTCCCCTTGCAAGTTCATTCCAAGTTTTAATTTTTTCCCTTTTCTTCATCCTCCCTTAGAGGGAAGGTTTTGTGTAGGATGGGCTCTAGGGGAATCCCTGGGATAAGGCTTGATTTTCACCCAAGACCTATAAATTTTGTTTAGGACCCAATTGAAATTCTACGTATATCGAAGAAGGATTCGTCGAGTATCATTAGGACCTACTCGGCGAGTTAGGTTGGTTATTAATCAGATATAGCTATGTAGATCTCGCCGAGTGTCGACTGTGTAGAAATCGTCGAGTATAGTGATTCGCCTTGTATAGTGATTCGTCGAGTAAGGGTACTTATTTTGCCTAAGTGTTTTTCGGCGGGAATCGCCGAGACCATTAAGGTATAATTTGTCGGGTATTGGTTTATTTGTCTATGTGTTTTTTTGGCGAGTATCGTTGAAGAGTTCGGCGAGTATCATTGGGGTGGTCGAGTATACACGCTGAATCAATCCTATTCGTCGAGTATCGCCGGGTGGATTTTCGAAGCCAAGTCCTATTTATAGATTTGTCGAGTATCATTGTGTGTGTCGAGTATACTCGCCAAACTATCGGTGGACTTGGTAATTATTGTCTTTTTTAGTTCGATTCATCGAGTTGGGACCATAGAGTATATTTTGGGAATTTATGTCCCGTTTGTCATTGGAAGTGTTTTAACTTGGGTATTTGGGTTTTGCTAGATTTTTAGATTGTGTTTTACGGCTAGATCAGTAGTGGATAAAGACCATCTGCAAATGATTTGCAACAGATCTGCGGATGCGAGATCATCGCGGTGCTTTTCATCCGCGTAGATTTCCATGGCGCCGAGGAAGAATGCTAGGGTAACGATTTTCATCTTGAGCATGTGAAGCTCTTCTTCCTTTGCATGGGAAAACCCTCTCCCGCGAGTATGCGGTGAGTTTGCGGTGTTCCTTGGTGTAGATATGTAAAGTCCCCCTTGTTAGAGTCCAGAATCGTAGTACGGGCATAGGCATGATGTGTGAAGCCTACCCGGACAAGTTGGTCTGGATCGGTGATGTTGCATTACATAGTAGCCGGAGATGACTCCGTGCCTTTGATTGTTTTTAGGTTTCTACGAGGTAGATTGTAGCAGGGATCCTTGGGGATTAACCCCAAGTCGCACCCGGAAAATTGGGCGGAAACGCATTTCTGCCATCTTGGTGGCCTGGGAGCCAACCATGAACATAATTGGGTTATGTGCTTGTGTAATCAAATTATGGGATCCGGGAGAAGCTTGGCCCGCCCGTACGTCTTAAAGTGACTAGGCGATGTGAGCAACGGGCAAGTGGATGCGGACCCGGGCTATGTGGTTTGGTGTCAGATACCTGAAAAAGGGACTGGCCATTGGCATGGTCGTGTGAGTCTTAGGATTACACCAGAAAGACTAAAAATGCTCATGAGATTTGCCGTCCAGGGGATGGTGGTGAGGCCACGATAATGACCTTGTTCACCGAGTTAGTGACTTGAGAGCACGGGGTGTGTGGCCGTGTGAGCCTGCACCTGTGATGTTGTGCTTATTCTCTATTTTACTTGCTATGCTAACAAGTGCAGGGAAGAAACTTTGTCGCCCCGAGTTTGGGGGCGGAATCGTTATAATTGGGTCAGCTTTGACTGACCGTTATTCTTGTTTGCCTCTGCTGCGGTTATTTGTGCTTGCAGGTGCTGCGGAGTCGAGCGGCAAATAGCAGGCCAAAGCCCGAGTTGCTGAGCCGGCCCTCGTAGGCCTTGTGTGTTTACTTTTTTAGTTTATGTGTGGCCGGCATGCGAGCCGAAGTTTGTAAAACATAATTTCATTCAAGTGAACTGTTGTAAGGCCATAAGGCTAGTACTTTAAATCTAGCTTTGAGTATACTGTTGATCCAACCAGCTGATTGAACAAGTCATCAATCCATGGTATTGGATACTTATTCTTCTCCGTGAGCTTATTCAACTCTCTATAATCGATGCATAGACACAGGCTATCGTTGTTGATGCACGAAATGTGACGGGGAAAACGGGCACCACCAGCTAACCGTTCGAGCACTGGAGAAGGTATTGGGAAAAGACTGTCGGCTAGTCGGTTACTAGCGGATAGGAATGGCGGATAGGACCGGATAGAAAAAAGGGAGAAAGGGCCGCTACCAGCGGCAACACCAGAGTTCGCCCGCCGCGGCCTGAATGCCTCTCCTGCGGCGGGCTTTCCTTTTATAAGAAATTAAGCGATTACACTTAGAAAGGAAAGAAGAAAGGAAGAAGCCGGCCAGACAATAGACCGCAAAGGACTAGAATCGAGGCCGCAGCTCTTAACAAGCGAGCTCTTGGACTCGAGTCAGCGTGCTTTGGGTATACTCCCGCCCCCTATTTATAGGCTTGGGGGCCTGCCCAAACGGGCATGGCTAAAATTACCGGCTGCCCGAGGCACAAGAGAATCGGGCAGCGGTGACGGGAATCGATAAGAAGAAGAAAAGCCAAGAGACGCCTCGCGCGGTCTGGCGATCTTCTTTTGCCGAGCTGTAGGACGGCCTCTGGGCGGACTGGTCTGGACTTCCTCTGACGGCGACCTGGGATATAGGTAGCGCAGCTTGGGCAAGGACAGGCTGACCCTTGGAATGATGGCTAACCTTGGAACAGGCAGCGGCCTGACGGATAGGCCGCCCGACTCATCTGGCAACAAGCCGGTTTGCTGAGAATGGCGGCTAGAAAGCACAAGCTGCCCGGAATTGAAAACCTGGAGAACTAGTCACGGATTCCGGGTTAACATAATCCCCGCACATTTTTAAGTTTCCGAAAAAACTTCGAAAATGTAGAGCTAAGCCGGAGACCGCGACTGCCATTAATGCTTCTGCGTCTATAAAATGCCGAGGGCTTTGCCATTTCTTCAAGATTTCTGTCAAGCCACGGGTCACTATTCGCCACTTGCGGTTAGAATCCTCCAAGCCGACAGAGACTTCTACAAGATGGACGTCATCCTCGATGCTAGTTCGCGAAAAGAAGTCGTCTGAATCGAAAAAGAGGAGCAGAAAAGCGGACAGTTCCGACCAACAGCCTGAGAAGAAAACTGAGAAGCCGATTACACCAACGGCTTCTGATTCTGGAAAGAAACCGATGGAAGCCGTCGGGGAATCCTCGCAGGCCTTGACCAAAGTCAATACGGTTTCCAAATCTGCTCTCCCACAAGTCGGTACCTCCAAATCCTTCGACATTACCTACTCGCAATCGGGTGAACCCCTCTTGAAGATCGCTGGGGCGGAGGAGAAGAGTGTTGATTCTTCCAAACCGCGCGAGTTTCCCGCATCTACTGATTTGATCGTCGTTGATGAGGATGACTCAGAAAAGCCATTGGAGGCCGATCGGTCTCTGACTGAGAAGAGGAAGCGGACAGAGACAATAATCGGCCACTTGAAGCGACGTAAGAAAAAGGTCGAGACCCTTGAGGAAAGGATGGAGAGGAAGGCGCGGAAGATGCAGGTTGATAACTGCAATGTTTCTGTGAAGATCGGAGCGGCTAGTGTGCAATTTAAGCCGTGGGAGAAAGACGTGTCTGAGGGTCTGTCGACTCCATCTTCCAAGCCGGACGAGCCAGAGAGTACGCCTGCGGTTAGCGAATCTCTGAACGATATCCAGAAGGGCATGGAGAAATTCCAGCAGCAGGACAAGTTACTGGCAACTCCGCCGGCTTCTGCGGAGGTCGCCGACACCGATGTCGAAGTTACAGCAGAGAAGCTTGGCGAACCGGCTCCTGTGGTTTCAGAAGGAGCTGAAAAACTAAAACTCAGAGAGAAGATAGAGGAGATGAAGAAATTAATCGCCGGGAAACAGGTGGCGACTACATTTCCGGCCCTGCAAGGTAAACACGAAGAAGTTGAGCGCATTGTAAAATTCTACAAGCCGCGGTCACGGAAGAAGGGAGCGGACACAATATTTAATCCGCCGGCGAGCTTCTTCCTGACCACGGCATAACTGAAAAGCAAAGCTAAAGAGACCACGCAGCTATGGAAAGAAAAGCTGAAGCGAATAGACTCCGAAAGGTTTAGGCAACCAGCGGCTAGACTTTATACTGCGGCTTTTGAAGGAGAGATAATCACAGGCTACGGTCTCGTTCTAACGAGATCTTTTAAAAGGTGCCGGTTATGTTACTGAATCTAACCGCTTGTTTGTTCGCTGCAGGTGCACCTGAAACTGCCATCAAGCCGGGCGATCTGACCACCTGCCTACTTCCACTAATACCACCATTACCTCCCAATATCTGCGATCAAAGGACAGCCGAATTCCATTGTGAAGTCGCTGCCTTGCAGGCTAGGATAAGGGAGCATGCCGAGGCCCTTCGAGCCAGGGAAGAAGAGTGGCGACTTCAAGAAGAAGATCAACGGTTTATGCTGGAGGCCGCTGAAAAGAGAACAAAGGAAGTGCTGGAAGACTTGGAGCTGGAGAGAGGAACGATGCGGTCTGAGGTGGAGGCCGCTGAGAAAAGGACGCAGGAGGCCCTGGTCAGCTTAGAGTTGGATAGAACGACGATGCAGATTATGCAGGAGACCGCTAACAAAAGGGTGCAGGAGGCACTGGCCAGCACGGACATGGAGAAAACGGCAAAGCGGACTGCGCTGGAGGCCGCTGACAAAAGGATGCAGGAGTCCCTGGCCAGCTGGGAGGAGGAGAAGACAACGATGCAGACTGCGCTTGAGGCCGCTGAGCAAAGAACACTGGAGGCGCTGGCCCACCTGGAGCAGGAGAAGACAGAGAAACTTGACCTGCAGGCTTTAGTGCTGATGCTCGGCCGGATTGAGAGGGAAAGGGCGGACACCGCTCGGCTTGATGAGGAAAGGGATAAGGATCGACCAGAGGAGGCCGGCAGAGTCTTGCGACCTACTGGGATGACTGCTGAACAGCAGAAACTACCAAATTGCCCGGCTTCCGGAGAGACTTCGGATTCACCAGTAGTCGCGGCGGTTAGGCAGGTCACTGCTTCTGGCGACCCGGGAGATCGCGCTCTACCGCTGGTTCCATTTGCCTGCGTAGAGCGTGATACCTCGCGAGTTCATCGGACGCTGCACTCTATCCACAACCTTGTCAGTCAAGTGTATGTCCAGCTGGTACAGGCCGGCGACCAAGTCGCGCGGGTTGGGCGAGAGGCTCCAGAGAGTAAAGAGAGATAATTATGAGAACTTTAATTTGGCTTTGTAATAAGCATCAACTCGTGATGCCGGACAGTTTGATTGTTGTGAACTATTGTTGTTATCTGTTTGTATATTAGTGCGAATCGCTTGCGGCTCTGTGCGGTTTGAATATCATAGATGCTATATTTTTGCTTTGTGAATTTTGCTAAGTACAGGAACTTGGCCGGGCGAACTGTCGAACTGGAATGCGGTTAGAATACTTTACCTTGCAGGTTGAGCCGTGCGGCCTGATATCTAACCGCGATTTGACAACCACTACTGTAGCTGCGTAGGAAATCTATAAATTGAGATGTTCCCGTAGACTTCGGCACAGAAGATCAAAATGTGAGCTAAAGCAAAGGCGATGCGGTCTGATAAAGCTCCAGCCGTTAGGACCGACGCGGCTTCTGCCTTCCATTCGGCGGATCATAAGGAAGGCCGGCTTACCCAAGCCGAGCTGGATAGCTTTGTAGAGAAGTATATGAAAGACAGCCCGCTCCTCGCTCGGCTTCCGCTTCCTCACGAGCAGATTAACACCTCCGCAGCCAACCAGATCGCTATCCCAATCGATCACTTTGACTGCGGCTTCGGCTTCCCTGTGCTAATGGAAGCCATTGTGGTCTTTGACCACTATGGAGTAATGCCAGGACAGCTGCCGCCGAACTCTATTGCGGCGATTTACAGCTTCATCTCCTACCTCAGGTCGGAGAGAGTTCGCTTCTCAATGAAGCTGTTCAGAGAATGCTTTTCGGTCCGGTCTATTCCGGACTCTGGGACAAAGATCTTCAGAGGGCATCTGTACTTTGGCTGCCGGGGGCTAAAGGTCATCAACCTGGCGAACAAAATCCTGAATTGGTCAGAAAGATACCTGATCTTCGAGGGTCAACTCGGACTCCTGTCGGTCCATCCTCAAGTTCGCGACGAAGCCGCTTTTGGCAGCAGCGGACTGGACGGCGTGGAGAAGGAGATCTTCAACTTCTTCAAGGGAGAGCGGCTCGACGTCACCCACTACCTCCCGCTGCTCCCGACTTTGGAGGATGTCCATGCGCAGGACAGTAAGTATCACCCAGCCGAACTGCTCTGCTAGCCGCGCGGCTTACCAACTGACTTGTTAACTTTGCCTTGCAGCTGCCGTCGTGGTCCCGCTGAATAAGCCGCTAACTCCCGCGGCCTAACCCTTACACAGCGGGAGAAAAGGGCCAAGAGGGCCAGGCCAGAGCGGGCTGAAGAGGAAGGAGCATCGGACTCCTCGAGCGACTTCACACTACATGGTATGGGAAGCCGCTTGAAGGATCTCCGCGGCAACCCCACCATGTAGTGGAGTGCCAACGGTGAATCAGTCCAAGTTTCCACTGCCCTCCCTAACTGGGGGAAGGAAACGATAAGCCGCCACGCCTCCGCGGCTGGCACGGCTTTGTATGGTAGGCGCAACCTAAAAGAGCTGAAAAAGATACCAGCAGAGGTCTTCTCGCGGTTTGCCGCGCAGGTCGGCTCGAGAAGCTTCGTGGCTAACCACTATATGGGCCTGGCCCATAGGCGGTTAGTCGCAAGTGCAGGCGACCTGAAGCGGCAACTCGCCGAAAAGGAGGAAGAAAACGCACGCTTGAAGGAGCTCAATGCTGTAAGATATTACCTGATTTATGCGACCTCATTTAACAAGCCGCTCGGACTGACCTTCTTCCTTCCTTTGCAGAAAATGTATGATCCGGCCAACTCGGCCTTTCAGGACGCAGTCTTTCCGCAGCTTGTCCAAGGGATCGACGGAGCGCTGAAATGCCTTCGAGATCACGACGGCCTCGCCCCGGGATTCACCGACTTCACCTGCACCTACCTGTATCCACCCTTGAAGAAAAGGGTGGCCGCAATTTATCGAGCACTGAAAGGCAAGGAGAAGATCGATGGAGAGGGCGAGGGCAAGGCATAAGAGGAAGAGGAGGACAGCGAGGGAAGCAGGAGCGAGAGCGCTTCTTCAGAAACCGGCGGTCAAGCGTCTGAGACCGCGCGGGTTGTTGCCAGCACGTTCGAGACCAGTGTCACAACCCGCATTTTCTCCGAATTAAGAATTATCAGAGTAAGAGAAAACACGCGTCATGATGCCACGTCAAGCAGGGGATAACTGCTGACGCTCAGGCAAATCCAACTACAATCTTTATGCAAGAAAATTCATGTGCTTAATGAAATAGAAAATTAGTTATGTTTAGAGTCCGTATCCCTCGGCTCAGTGGATCATCTAGTCCACAAAAGAAAACTATATTTAAACGCTGCGGAAAAATACTTTGATTAGGTTTTACACCCTAAAGAGCGCATAAGGGTCCCAAGAGAACCACTCATACTATGCAAGACACTACACTCAGTTTATATAATATATATAAGAAAACGGTTTTCGTACGTGATTTGGAAAGTAGTGATTAAGTTTATAAAAACATGCTGATCATGAGCTTCATTTATAATAGTATTTATAGTTTAAAAATAACTAGCAACCTAGCATAAAACCTTCTCAAAGCAAGTAGACTATCTCCAGAAAAATAAATGGTAGCAGCAATAGTGTATATCTAGTACAAGGTAAAAACTACTAGTGGGCGCCAACAACCTGACACGAACCCACCAGCACACATATATGTCTGTAAGAAAGTACTGAAAACAACCTCACAAACAAGGTAAACAAAACTCCAAAGTCCGGGAGTCCACCAACAACAACACCTTCAACTAGCCACCAAACTGGCTACAGCTCAGAACCTGGGGTATTCCAAAAGAAAACAGAATACCTCAGCAAGCAAAATCAAGGTAAAAACAACTGCATGTAAGAGTCAACCAAAAGGACAAAATAACAGAAAACATGCAGTAGAAAGAGTCATAACTGTCCAAAACAGGACCACAAGAAATGCACAATGTGCAAAGAAACAGCAACGACCCAGCCCAGGAACAACATCCTGCAGGGCCTACTAGGCTGCCAAGAGCCAAAATGCTGCAAAACTACCACGGAAGAAACTTCTAACACCCTAAACTGCGGGAAGTGATAGTAGCAAAAACAACAACGAGGAACCGGATCGAAGGCAAACGCAGTCCCCCAATCCACCATGTCCAAGTCAAAAGCTCGAGGGTCAACACGTGAAAACACAAGGGACCTTCCACCCGACATGCCCAGCCCGTACCTGGAGCAAGAAATCCATGGGTGGCCTTGGCTATATCACACAACTCCACCCCCATAAAGAGCTACAACCACCACTACTAACCACGACCCACGATTCGGCCATTCGGAAAGAAGAACACGGCCGACAAGGAAAACTCAAGACATAACAAGGAATTCACTCAAGCACGGAATTCATGGTAAGGAACGAGTGTTGAAATAAACCAACACGACTAGGCGTTGAGTGAAACCCACTCAGTGCCTACCCAACCTTTGGCATTGAGTGAGCTAGCCTCACTCGCCGCCAAAATAAAGTTACTACCCACAATACCGCTAAAGAATACGAACCTCGACGATAGCCGAACGACCAAGGCAGAAGATCCAGAACTCGGGTAGTTGCCTGCCACTTGAGTATCTGAATCCCCGCACTCGAAACCCGCTAAAATGCGTCTAGCAAACGAGAAAATACAAGGCGCACGATCAGTGGCGCACGGTCAGTGGTCGTGCGCACTCAAGGCTGATGGTCGTGCGAATTGAACCTGGGAACCAGACAAAAAGCTAAGCATCAGCGCACGATCAGTGGCGCACGGTCAGTGGTCGTGCGCACTCAAGGCTGATGGTCGTGCGTAATGGGCCCGGAAAACCTGAGAAAAACCTAATGGCTGCGCACGATCAGTAACGCACGACCAGTGGTCGTGCGCACTGTCGCCAGCGCTCGTGCGATTGCCGAGACAGAACTTTGGAAACTGAAAGATAGCCGCGCACGAGCAGAGGCACACGACCAGTGGTCGTGCGCCCTAACGGTTGATGACCGTTCGCGACTAACCTGTACCGTTTGGAATTTTCCGAACGATACCGGAACGCGCACACGACTCACGCCACTGCAGTAGCAGTAGACAACTATCAACGTCTCACGCTACTACCATTCAAACTATGCCTAACCACTCGAATAATATCCTAACGAGGGAAATTGGCAACCACACCCCCCTCCTAACTCTCCCCCTCGGCTACGCCCGAACCGGAGCAACAATCAAAAAAAAATGAAGGAAGACAACGGCTTCACGCCGACCATTTGGATTCCAGTCATCACAACATAGGGGGGGGTTTCAGTAGGAAGAACTAAGCCCTATAGTTAGCAAGAAAACGAGAACAACAAGGCCTCTAACCTGGGCTAACCGGGATTTTAATTTCAGCAAATAAAATCAAAGAAAAACACTTGGCAAGGGCAAGAATACCACTTGCCTCAATCTCCGGCGAAACTTGGGCTGCTTTCCTCTTCTTCGCACGGATCAGAACGGCCGCAACCCTAAAACAAGCACCCGGCCATTAATGGCGGAAAAACCTCCAAAAACCGAAATCTCCAACTCATGAAAACTCCACGAAAAACGAATATCTTACCGCCGAAATGAAGATCTAAGGGAGAGCAAGACAACGCCGCCTTCGGAATCGAAATCCGTCCACGAACGAGCCCGGAATCGCCGGCGGAAGGGGAGGCGGTTTCTCCGTTTTCCACGAACAGGACCGGCGGTTTCCTTTTTATCGTGAAGAAGATGATTCTATCGTGCCTCTTCATTCTATATATATATATAATTATATAATTATAATTAATTACAAAATTACCTAAAGCACCAAATCGACACGAAAACCAAATTATCTCGGAATTCGACGAAATTCGCACCGTAGCTAAATACCCATGCTACGAACACAACGGCGAAGTCGAAATTAACTTTCGACGAACAGAACTCGAGTTACGCCCAAACAAAGCCAAACACAAACATCCCCCCGAGAGGCCACACCGGGTCACCAAAACGACTCGGTTGCTAGGGAGATCTTGCCAACAGGCTACCAAACAGGGCACTCAGTTCTAAGGAGCTAAACCATACTCCACACATGGCACAAGCCACGGAATCGCGTCATCGTAACGCCAAACGAGAATAAAAATAATCGCTGAAAAGACGGGGCGTTACAGTCACTCCCCCTAAAAGAAAGTTTCGTCCCGAAACTTTACTCACAACCCTCCTACAAAAGAAGGAAAAGTAACAAACAGAAGTTACAAAGGGAAACATACCGATCCAATCAGCGAAACAGGTGAGGGTACGCCCTCCTCATGGCCGACTCTAGCTCCCAAGTCGCGCTCTCCAAATCCTGATTCTTCCATAGAACTTTCACCATCGGTATGGACTTCTTTCGCAGCACACGCTCCTGAGTATCCAAAATACGAACTGGCACCTCAACAAAAGAGAGGTTGGGCTCCAACTGGGGCACAACGTCCAAGAGTTGCCCACTGCTGCGCACACACTTCCGCAATTGGCTAACATGAAAAACATTATGAACACCAGGGAAGTTCGCTGGCAAATCCAATCTATAAGCAGACACACCAATCCGCTCCAAAATCTCGAACGGGCCCACAAACCTTGGGTCCAATTTCCGATTTTTATCAAATCTCTTCACACCAACCATTGGAGAAACCTTGAGGTACACATGATCCCCAACTAAAAACTCCAAAGCAGACCTACGTCGATTGGCGTTCTTTTCATACCTCTCCTGGGCTGAACGAAGCTTCTCCCGAATAAGCTTCACGGCGACTTCCATCTCTTCCAGAGCATCAGGACCCAACAAAGGCTTCTCACCAGCCTCAGCCCAAAACAACGGAGTCCTACAGCGCCTCCCATACAAGGCTTCGAACGGAGCCATCTGCAAGCTTTCCTGATAACTGTTATTGTAAGCAAATTCCATGAGTCGCAGACGCTCATCCCACGCTCCACCGTGGTCTAAAATATAGCACCTGATCATATCCTCAACAATCTGATTGACCCGCTCCGTCTGCCCATTGGTCTGAGGGTGGTACGCAGTAGAATACCTCAGATCCGTACCCAAACCCTCCTGCAGACTCTGCCCAAAACGAGACGTAAACCGGGAGTCTCGATCTGAAATGATGCTAACCGGCACACCGTGGAGTCGGATGACTTCGTTCAAGTACAACTCCGCTATCTTCTTCATCGAGTAATCAATCTTATAAGGCACGAAGTGAGCACACTTCGTCAATCTATCCACTATAACCCAAACAGAATCAAATCCTCTCGGGGATTTTGGCAAACCCGTAATGAAGTCCATAGATATACTCTCCCACTTCCAAGTCGGGATATCTAGCGGAGTCAACTTACCACCAGGCCTTCCATGATCGGCCTTCACACGCTTGCAAGTGTGACACTCAGCAACATAACGGGCTATATCTCCTTTCATACCATACCACCAAGCAATTTGCCTTAAGTCACGGTACATCTTCGTAGATCCTGGATGGTAGGCAACGCTGGAACCATGAGCCTCACTGCAAATCCTACTCCTAATGTTCCCAACAGCGGGAACGCAAAACCTGCCGCGGTACTTCAAGGTACCCGCATCATCAATAGAAAAATCTGGCAACTCTCCCTTCTCTGTCCTGGTAAAAAGGTGCAACAGATCCGGATCGTCCTTCTGATGCAGTCTAGTCAAAGAAATCCAGGACGGCTCTTCCACTGATAAGCTATTCTGCAAACTACAGCATCCCACTGAAATATCCATAAGGAGGAACTCCTCAACTAAACGATCGGCGGAGAGGTTAAAGATCTTTCCCGTCTTTCGGCTCAGGGCGTCGGCCACCACATTGGCCTTGCCCGGATGATACTGGATTTCCACATCATAATCCGCCACATACTCGAGCCACCGCCGCTGACGCAGATTCAACTCCTTCTGCGTGAACACGTACTTCAGGCTCTTATGGTCCGTAAAAATCTTGCACTGAGCCCCATAAAGTAAGTGCCTCCACAACTTCAACGCATAGATAACCGCTGCAAACTCAAGGTCATGCGTAGGATAATTCCGCTCATGAGTTTTCAACTGCCTTGACCCATAAGCAATTACTTTTCCATCCTGCATTAATACGCATCCCAGACCTATATGCGAAGCATCTACATACACATCATAATCCATGCCCTCAGTAGGAAGGGTCAGAACGGGAGCAGTACACAATCTCCTCTTTAACTCCTGAAAAGCTTCTTCGCACTTCTCACTCCAAACAAAAGCCACATTCTTCTGAGTTAGCTTGGTCAAAGGTGCGGCTAGAGAAGAGAAACCCTCCACGAATCTCCTGTAATAGCCAGCCAACCCTAAGAAACTTCTGATCTCCTTAGGAGTATTCGGCCTACTCCAATCCGTCACTGCTGCAATCTTTTCTGGGTCAACCGAAATCCCATCCTTGTTCACCACGTGGCCTAGAAAAGAAACCTGAGGCAACCAAAATTCGCACTTGCTCAACTTGGCGAATAACTTGTGGTTCCTCAACTCTGATAGGACCAAACGCAAATGCTGCTCATGCTCCTCAGCACTGCGAGAATAAACCAACACGTCATCAATGAAGACCACCACGAACTTGTCTAGGAAATCCTTGAACACCCGGTTCATCATATCCATGAAGGCTGATGGTGCGTTGGTCAGACCAAACGACATCACCAGAAACTCAAAGTGTCCAAGCCTCGACCTAAACGCAGTCCGTGGAATATCTGCCTCACGGATCCTGAGCTGATGATAGCCCGAACGAAGATCGATCTTGGAGAACACCGTGCTACCACGCAACTGGTCAAATAAATCATCGATCCTCGGCAGAGGGTACCTGTTCTTGATAGTGACCTTGTTCAACTCTCTATAGTCAATGCAAAGCCGCATCGACCCATCTTTCTTCTTTACGAACAAAACAGGAGCACCCCAAGGCGACGAACTCTGCCTGATAAAACCTTTAGCCAACAACTCATCTAACTGAATTCGCAACTCCTCTAACTCGCGAGGGGCCATCCGGTACGGCGCCTTAGCAATAGGACGCGTACCCGGCTCCAAATCAATAACAAACTCCACATCCCGCTCAGGAGGGATACCAGGAAGATCATCAGGAAAAACATCGGCGAAACCACGAACAATAGGAATCTCCTCCAAGCGTGGCCCGCTAACAACGGTTCCAACTGCCGATACTAAACAAACACAACTATCAGAAAGAAACAATCTCTGAACACATACCGCAGAGAGAACAGGAGAATCCTGACACGGATCAGCATACACGCTGCCGGGCTGACCGTCGTCCCTGATGAAGTCCAAGCGCTTTCCCTTGCACTGAATGACCGCATCATACCGAGAGAGCCAGTCCATGCCCAAAATGACATCGAAGTCCTCTAGATCAATCATCTTCAGATCCGCCTTCGCAAGAAAATTCCCCAACAAAACCGGGCAATCCAAAATACCCAAATCTGACAACACAGATTCACCAGAGGGAAACTTGACACGGAAGGAATCCCGAACACGATCTAGAGTCAACCGATGATGCCCCACAAAGGCTCTAGCCACGAACGAGTGGGTAGCGCCGGAGTCAAACAGAACACGCGCCCAACGGTTCTTCACCTTAAATTTCCCTATAGGAACGCACAAAAACTAAGGAACTAGCACAACAGTACCGCAAACAATCTAGCAACTAAACTACCAGGCTAGAAAGAAAAACGACAAACTACTAACCTGAGATCACCTGGGTCGAAGTCTGAGCCTCCTCGGAAGAAATCACGTTCAGCTTCCCTTTTCCCTTGTCCACACGCTGAGGTGGAGGTAAAGCCTGTAACGGAACTGCAGGAAGAGCTGACTGGACCTGAGGACACCTCGACTTAATGTGTCCCTTCTGCCCACACTGAAAGCAGACTCTATCTCTGGACCAACACTGGGCTGCATCATGCCCGGATCGCTTGCAAACTGAACAGGAGACATCTCTCCTAGGAGCACCCTGAATCGCATGAACCTGCTCCTTCTTCTGAGCTGCCGCCTTCTTGAAACACCTCTCAACAGGATGGCCTGACCGGCCACAGAAACTGCACACCACCCTGCTCCTCTTTCCCGGAACAGCATCGGGTACCAGGGGTTTCTTCTCCTCTACCAACTTCCTCTTATCCTTCTTCAACTGCTGGCCTCTGCTCTTCGCCGCCTCAATGGCCTCAACCTTAAGAGCAGCCTCTACAACTCCAGCATAAGTCACTGACCCATAAGCACTGGCCAACTGCTGCACCTCACTCCTCAAACCTCCGAGGAATCGCTTAACTCGATCAGCCTCAACGCTGACCAATCCAGGGGCAAAACGGCTCAACTTACTAAACTCTATCTCATACTCACCCACCGTGAGCTGCCTTTGCTTCAGATAGAGGAAATCATTCATGAGGCGGTCACGCTCGACCGAGGGTAAGAACTTCCTCAACAGCATCTCCTTGAACACTTCCCAAGAGCATCCGGCTACTAAGCTCTCCTTCTCTCTCAGCCACCAACTCTTAGCCAATCCTTTAAGCTGATAGGCGGCTATCATCACCCTCTGATCATCTGAAATCCCAGAGTACGAGAACATCTCCTCCATGGAGATCAGCCAGTCGTCTATCACCATGAAATCTGCCTTCCCATCATAAGTGGGAGGGCTCAGCCTCTGAAACTGCGAGATGAAGGCCATCTCTGCTGGCACCACCACTGGAGGTCTCAAGGGTGCAGGAGGAGGAGGAACAGCTAACCCCCCAGCAGGAACTTGCGCACCCTGAGCCTGGCCTGCCACAACTGCCACCAAGGACTGAATCTGGGCTTGCACCTCCTCCAACTGCCTGCCCATAGCTTCGCTACTCTGACGCAGACCCTCGATCACCGCATCGTTCTGAGCTCCAGAAGATTCACCCTCAGACAGGGGAGTCGATCGAGTCGCAGGACGCCTAGCCATTCTTAAAAAAAAAATCAATACAACGCAAATCAGAACCAAATCCCACGACTAGAACCGACTACCAGTACAGACAATACATATGTAGATATAGACTTAAAGCTGCTAAACTTGCTCTGAGAGTTTATTTTCTTCACAAAAAAAATTAGATGATATGCCCTATCCTAGGATGGTTAACCACCACCTCACTAACTCTTGTGCCTAGATCGGATGCATGAACTTATGTTAGTTTGAAAACTTATGTGTGTACATATGTCATCCTGCAAATCTTTAGCTCGGCGCGTTGTGCTTATGCAATGATATGATATGCATGATTGTGCTATGCATTCTAAAAAGGCCCTAATGCATGTTATGAGCGGCGTACGCATGAAAATGTTATGCATCCCATACTACATAACATTCCCATGCAACGAAAAAGAAACGTCCTAGTCGCAGTCATGTGGTGAGGTTATGCATCCCATACTACATAACCCTCACATGTAGCCCCTATGGTGGATCCATATACGAACACATATTATGCATCCCATACTACATAATATGCCCCGTATACTTCATGTTATGCTATGAGTGTAGTGTTCGTGCTTTTGCCAAGACGTGCTGATGACATATCGGTGTGTGAATGACATGATGCTGAACTACTAACAGCATCCAAGGAAGGTTGCCCAACTAACTTGTCAAGCAACCTCCCTCTGATACCAACTGTCACAACCCGCATTTTCTCCGAATTAAGAATTATCAGAGTAAGAGAAAACACGCGTCATGATGCCACGTCAAGCAGGGGATAACTGCTGACGCTCAGGCAAATCCAACTACAATCTTTATGCAAGAAAATTCATGTGCTTAATGAAATAGAAAATTAGTTATGTTTAGAGTCCGTATCCCTCGGCTCAGTGGATCATCTAGTCCACAAAAGAAAACTATATTTAAACGCTGCGGAAAAATACTTTGATTAGGTTTTACACCCTAAAGAGCGCATAAGGGTCCCAAGAGAACCACTCATACTATGCAAGACACTACACTCAGTTTATATAATATATATAAGAAAACGGTTTTCGTACGTGATTTGGAAAGTAGTGATTAAGTTTATAAAAACATGCTGATCATGAGCTTCATTTATAATAGTATTTATAGTTTAAAAATAACTAGCAACCTAGCATAAAACCTTCTCAAAGCAAGTAGACTATCTCCAGAAAAATAAATGGTAGCAGCAATAGTGTATATCTAGTACAAGGTAAAAACTACTAGTGGGCGCCAACAACCTGACACGAACCCACCAGCACACATATATGTCTGTAAGAAAGTACTGAAAACAACCTCACAAACAAGGTAAAAAAAACTCCAAAGTCCGGGAGTCCACCAACAACAACACCTTCAACTAGCCACCAAACTGGCTACAGCTCAGAACCTGGGGTATTCCAAAAGAAAACAGAATACCTCAGCAAGCAAAATCAAGGTAAAAACAACTGCATGTAAGAGTCAACCAAAAGGACAAAATAACAGAAAACATGCAGTAGAAAGAGTCACAACTGTCCAAAACAGGACCACAAGAAATGCACAATGTGCAAAGAAACAGCAACGACCCAGCCCAGGAACAACATCCTGCAGGGCCTACTAGGCTGCCAAGAGCCAAAATGCTGCAAAACTACCACGGAAGAAACTTCTAACACCCTAAACTGCGGGAAGTGATAGTAGCAAAAACAACAACGAGGAACCGGATCGAAGGCAAACGCAGTCCCCCAATCCACCATGTCCAAGTCAAAAGCTCGAGGGTCAACACGTGAAAACACAAGGGACCTTCCACCCGACATGCCCAGCCCGTACCTGGAGCAAGAAATCCATGGGTGGCCTTGGCTATATCACACAACTCCACCCCCATAAAGAGCTACAACCACCACTACTAACCACGACCCACGATTCGGCCATTCAGAAAGAAGAACACGGCCGACAAGGAAAACTCAAGACATAACAAGGAATTCACTCAAGCACGGAATTCATGGTAAGGAACGAGTGTTGAAATAAACCAACACGACTAGGCGTTGAGTGAAACCCACTCAGTGCCTACCCAACCTTTGGCATTGAGTGAGCTAGCCTCACTCGCCGCCAAAATAAAGTTACTACCCACAATACCGCTAAAGAATACGAACCTCGACGATAGCCGAACGACCAAGGCAGAAGATCCAGAACTCGGGTAGTTGCCTGCCACTTGAGTATCTGAATCCCCGCACTCGAAACCCGCTAAAATGCGTCTAGCAAACGAGAAAATACAAGGCGCACGATCAGTGGCGCACGGTCAGTGGTCGTGCGCACTCAAGGCTGATGGTCGTGCGAATTGAACCTGGGAACCAGACAAAAAGCTAAGCATCAGCGCACGATCAGTGGCGCACGGTCAGTGGTCGTGCGCACTCAAGGCTGATGGTCGTGCGTAATGGGCCCGGAAAACCTGAGAAAAACCTAATGGCTGCGCACGATCAGTAACGCACGACCAGTGGTCGTGCGCACTGTCGCCAGCGCTCGTGCGATTGCCGAGACAGAACTTTGGAAACTGAAAGATAGCCGCACACGAGCAGAGGCACACGACCAGTGGTCGTGCGCCCTAACGGTTGATGACCGTGCGCGACTAACCTGTACCGTTTGGAATTTTCCGAACGATACCGGAACGCGCACACGACTCACGCCACTGCAGTAGCAGTAGACAACTATCAACGTCTCACGCTACTACCATTCAAACTATGCCTAACCACTCGAATAATATCCTAACGAGGGAAATTGGCAACCACACCCCCCTCCTAACTCTCCCCCTCGGCTACGCCCGAACCGGAGCAACAATCAAAAAAAAATGAAGGAAGACAACGGCTTCACGCCGACCATTTGGATTCCAGTCATCACAACATAGGGGGGGGTTTCAGTAGGAAGAACTAAGCCCTATAGTTAGCAAGAAAACGAGAACAACAAGGCCTCTAACCTGGGCTAACCGGGATTTTAATTTCAGCAAATAAAATCAAAGAAAAACACTTGGCAAGGGCAAGAATACCACTTGCCTCAATCTCCGGCGAAACTTGGGCTGCTTTCCTCTTCTTCGCACGGATCAGAACGGCCGCAACCCTAAAACAAGCACCCGGCCATTAATGGCGGAAAAACCTCCAAAAACCGAAATCTCCAACTCATGAAAACTCCACGAAAAACGAATATCTTACCGCCGAAATGAAGATCTAAGGGAGAGCAAGACAACGCCGCCTTCGGAATCGAAATCCGTCCACGAACGAGCCCGGAATCGCCGGCGGAAGGGGAGGCGGTTTCTCCGTTTTCCACGAACAGGACCGGCGGTTTCCTTTTTATCGTGAAGAAGATGATTCTATCGTGCCTCTTCATTCTATATATATATATATAATTATATAATTATAATTAATTACAAAATTACCTAAAGCACCAAATCGACACGAAAACCAAATTATCTCGGAATTCGACGAAATTCGCACCGTAGCTAAATACCCATGCTACGAACACAACGGCGAAGTCGAAATTAACTTTCGACGAACAGAACTCGAGTTACGCCCAAACAAAGCCAAACACAAACATCCCCCCGAGAGGCCACACCGGGTCACCAAAACGACTCGGTTGCTAGGGAGATCTTGCCAACAGGCTACCAAACAGGGCACTCAGTTCTAAGGAGCTAAACCATACTCCACACATGGCACAAGCCACGGAATCGCGTCATCGTAACGCCAAACGAGAATAAAAATAATCGCTGAAAAGACGGGGCGTTACAACCAGGGGCACTGGCAGTTCACGTTCATCCTCGTCTGACAGCGGCGACTACTCGCCTTCTGAGATCGACATCGACGGTGAACCGGACTCCGGCACTCCTGCGTCCAAAAGACTAAAGCCGAAAAGCTAGGATAGATTACTTGTAGTAGTTTTTACATTTTTTGAGACCGCTGGTAAGATTTTGTAAACCGTGCGGTCTACCTTTTATACTTGACATTAGAAATGAAAATATTTTACCTTTTGTGAGAATCTATTGTAATTTTGCTTACTTGTTTGTTTATGCGGCTTAATCTTTCTTACTTGTTTCCGGCTTAAGAACTCTGATCGATGACTCCACCGAATAACAACTACCTTTTGCTCCAGTT
Source organism: Platanthera zijinensis (assembly GCA_039513925.1). Classification (NCBI taxonomy): domain Eukaryota; kingdom Viridiplantae; phylum Streptophyta; class Magnoliopsida; order Asparagales; family Orchidaceae; genus Platanthera; species Platanthera zijinensis. Next base: position 45,800,820 of record CM077083.1, read on the forward strand.
AAACTCGAGTAGAATACCGGTAACCGGTTATATTAGTCGTCTGCAAATTTATAACAATCCGATCATCCTTGAGCGTATATAGAGCAATAAGCCGGGCGGTCAGGAGATTATTCGCCAAGAAGATAAGGCAGTTCAACTGTTGAAGGTTCATATTTAACCACGAAGTCCCACGATTAATGTATAGGCCGTAATTTTATTGGAGATGAAGAAGATACATGGCGATCGACAAGCCGCTCGGCTAAGGGGATAAACCGGATAGATATTGTAAAAACCAAGCTGATTGTGGCGGCCTGTCCGAACTTTAATACGAAACTCGCTTCCAATAGGGAAACTACTGAACGATAGAGTTAAACATATTGCGACTTCTTTACATAGTAAGCCGCAAAATGATTTGAATGAATACCATAAGCCGGCGGACTAGAATTAGTTGACAGGATCAAGTCGGCCGAATTCCAGAATATATTAGTAATAATCCGAGAGAGATTTCATAGCCGAATAGAATAAGCCGAAATATGTAACTGCGCGGTCAGTGGACTGTGCAATATAAATCGGCTAGGCTGTAAGACCGTGAGACGGTGGATAAGCTGGAACGGATAATTGCGAGGTCTATGAACTGATCAGCATATCGATAATCATATGTGAAAACCATAATTTGTCTATCACTGTAACTTGCAGGTTGAAAAGATAACGAAAACTCTGCCTGCACTGTCTTACAACATAAACTGAGAATCATTACTCTTCTAAAGAAGATCTCATTTCAACTCATCTGCGAATGATTCGAGCGGGGTTTACATCTGCGACTGATGTCGTGCGGGATTGCCACTACACATCTGCGACTGATGTCGTGCGGGATGTGGAGGGCCAAAAAAGTAATATTATTTTTTTTATAAGTAAATGTCCACATACGTATGTCAATGTTAAGTGTAAAGCTAAGAAGCAGAATTTAGAGGGCATATGAATGCTTATTTCTAGAGGAAAGCTTAGTAAAAGGATATGGGCTTGAAGCCTGATTGAACCCAATTGTCGATGATCGTTGAGAGATATTTGTGAAGCTGGATGCTGGTGAGGACTTATTTGTTGCTATATCTTTTACAACTGTCATTATCAAAAGAAAAGAAGCAAATGCAAGAAACTGCGAACACATGGGAGATATACGAAATATTTAAAAGAAAGACAAACAAGATACTACCGCTTCTAACACTTCCACTATTTAACAACAGAATCTTCATTTGCAACATCGGCTTTATCAGTGGAAAATGTGCTGGAAGATCATAGGACAACATAGTCTTGTAATTTCCCTACCCTTGCAAATTGATCTGCTAGTTTCCGGAGAGCCCGATAATCTTCTGTGTTGTGACCAATATCCTTATGATATTTACAAAAAAGTTTTTCATGTCGATGTTCAATCTTTGATTTCATACGTCGAGGCTTTTTAAATTCTTTCATACTAGCATGAATTGGCAGAAGATCTTCCATAGAAATTTTGAACTTGACATACCTGTCCGAGTACCTTTCATACTTGAGTGTTTTAGGATCAAAAGACATGATAGGGCAAGCTTCTATACACTCTGATGATTTATCCTGTCGCGGAGGTTCTGAAGCATTTCGGGAAGAACCGGGCTGTTGATGATAAGAATCTTTCTGATAATCCTTAGCCATTTGATTTAAGAAGGATACATAGTTGGCATTTGCTGCTTCACCCATTATGAACTGATTAGCTGTTTTAATAAGATCTCCATAGGTCTTTGGCTCCTTTTTGCTAACTTTAAATTTGAGAGGACCTTCTCGAAGTCCGCTTATCAAGGTATATTTGTAAAAGTCTGGAGGAACGTTAACGATATCAAGCGTTTCCTTTTGAAACCGATCAACGAAATGAGCGGTAGACTCATCAACTTCCTGCTTGATTTGGAAGAGAGCTACTGGGTTTCTCTTCCGCTTCCTGAAAGTATCAAATCTCAAAAGGAACTGTTTTTGAAAATCCCCAAAGCAAGTGATAGACCGAGAAGGCAAACCATGAAACCATTCCTGAGCAAGACCATCGAAGGTCATTAGAAAAAGCTTACACTTGATTCCATCTGAGATGGCTTTTAAAGAAACAGCCGCTTCAAACGCTTGTAGATGCGAAACTGGGTCACTAATCCCAGAATAGCGTGACAAGCGAGGCTCTCTGAAATCATCAGCAACGGTATCCCTGCGAATTCGATCAATGAATGGAAAAGAAACTTCCTCTTCCCTCTCTAAGAGATCCCGAGTAGATGATAAGAAATTACTGTCATTCCTCGGGAGATTCATTGCAAATAATAACAATCAACACGTATCTAGAGACCGCCGAACAGCTGCAGTTTGACCGAGCAGATAGAATGGCAAGTGGTTACTGAACAGGTTAACCGCCCTTGCCGCTGCTTGCTCGACTAGCCGCTAAGCTCTAGCGGTCGCGCGGTCTGACAATATCTAGCCGCGATTTTTCACCATCCAACCGAGATCTGAAGGTCACGTGTTAACTGTTGATGCACGAAATACGACGGGGAAAACGGGCACCACCAGCTAACCGTTCGAGCACTGGAGAAGGTATTGGGAAAAGACTGTCGGCTAGTCGGTTACTAGCGGCTAGGAATGGAGGATAGGACCAGATAGAAAAAAGGGAGAAAGGGCCGCTACCAGCGGCAACACCAGAGTTCGCCCGCTACGGCCTGAATGCCTCTCCTGCGGCGGGCTTTCCTTTTATAAGAAATTAAGCGATTATACTTACAAAGGAAAGAAGAAAGGAAGAAGCCGGCCGGACAATAGACCGCAAACGACTAGAATCGAGGCCGCAGCTCTTAACAAGCGAGCTCTTGGACTCGAGTCAGCGTGCTTTGGGTGTACTCTTGCCCCATATTTATTGGCTTGGGTGCCTGCCCAAACGGGCGTGGCTAAAATTACCGGCTACCCGAGGTACAAGAGAATCGGGCAGCGGTGACGGGAATCGATAAGAAGAAGAAAAGCCAAGATACAGGCCGCACGGCCTTGCGATCTCCTTCTGCCGAGCTGCAGGACGGCCTCTGGGCGGGCTGGTCTGGACTTCCTCTGACGGCGACTTGGGATATAGGTCGCGCAGCTTGGGCAAGGACAGGCCGACCCTTTGAATGATGGCTGACCTTGGAACAGGCGGCGGCCTGACGGATAGGCCGCCCGGCTCATCTGACAACAAGCCGGTTTGCTGAGAATGGCGGCTAGAAAGCACAAGCCGCCCGGACTTGAAAACCTGGAGAACTAGTCGCGGATTCCGGGTTAACAATCGTCCTTCTTCTTAACAAAAATAATCGGTGCGCTCCAAGGTGACATACTTGGGCGTATATATCCTTGCTCTAGTAATTCTTGTAGTTGGACTTTTAGTTATTCCATCTCCTTTGGCGCAACACGGTACGACGAGCGGGCAACAAGTTTTACACTTGGCACCAACTCAACAGAGAAGTCAATCTCCTGCTAGGGCGGTAACCCCGAAAGATCCTTAGAAAACACATCAACATCCACTGATACAATGGAATGTCATTCACACTAGCTTTTGGCTATACAACCTCTATAAGTGTGAAGAATAACTCTGCGGCGCCCTTCTGAACCGCTTTGACGACATGGAGAGCAAACATTAATATCTTTCTCGATCATCACATACCAGCAAATTTAGTCTCTAGCTCAGTATTATGTCCCAGTGTGTTCTCCTTTGAGTTGCAATCTATTAAGGCACGCTCCTCCGAGAGCCAGTCCATACCAAAGATTACATAAAACTCCGATATCGGTAGCACAGATGCTTCCAATCCGAAATCTCGACTTCCTAACTGTACCTCAATACAACAAGACTTACTTGCCCGCATCACGCATCCATTAGGCAACAGTATCAATAGGCTAACCGTCGTTACACAAGTAGGCACTCCAATCCGAGACACGAAGTCCTCAGATAGAAATGAATGCAAAGAACCTGTATCAAACAGTGCCCTCACCGTGTAGTCCCGAATAAGGATAAAGCCTAATATAAACAAATCATACACAAGCGACATATAAGGTATGAAGTATGGAAAGCAGTAAAACGGTAGCTTAACTCGTACTTGTGATTACGTCACTCTGCTTTATGGCCTCCTATTGGCCAAGATTGTACACCCTTGGCTGAGCTGGGGAATACTAGGATGCAGTGGATTCCACCACTCTGATAGTCATGGGCAAAGTGTCCTAGCTTTCCATGAGTATAGCATGCAAGACCGAGGGCCTTGCCTAGACGTTACTCCAGAAGCAACCGTAGAGGGAGTCTGTCCATAAGATTTGGACTTTCGTCCCTATAACTTTTGGTAGCTAGACTTTCCCAAGTGCGGCGCTTTGAACACGGGCTTTGTCATGACCAAGTCCCTCTTACCCTGCATCCTCTTTAAGACTTTTTCCAGTGCATGAGCAGTATCCACCAATGCTTGAAATCCTTTGTTCACCGAGCTCGAGAGCAGGAATCGCAGCTCATCCCAGAGCCGTTCATAGAACTATTTTTTTACGCTCTTCTTCAGCAAAGCTAGACCCTGCATAACGTCCCAAACTTGTAAACTCATGTAAGTAGAAATCGACACTACTTTCACATAGAGTTAAACGCTGAAACTCATTTTCCATGGCTATGCGGTGCGACGATGGCAGATGCTTCACCAAGACCAGTCTCAAAAACTCCCCTACCGAGACCTCCGTTAGTTGTCTACCTTGTAAGTAGTGTAGCTCCATTTCGTCCCACCAACCTCGAGCCTCTCCTTCCAACAGGAAAGTGGCCATGGTGACTTTTTGTTCCTCCTTAGTTCATAATGCCTTCAAAATTCTTTTGACACGGGCAAGCCAGTCCTCTATTTGCGTTGGTGATCCTGATGAACGTAGGAGGACTGAAACTCATGAACTGCTTCAGTTGTCATTCCGTCGCTCATTGATAGTACGTTTTGTAGTCTAAACTATTAGGGTAATTTCAGGTTTTTAATACACAAATCATGTTTTGTAAGCTTATATGTTGACCTTCTTTTGTATATATTATTGCCACTAATGTTTTCTTCTCTTTTTGAAGGTTTTCACAGCTTTCGGACAAAATGACCTAACACGCCCACCTGACATTCCTTCCCTGGGCATATCACAGGGCGTGTAACAAGATTCCGAGAAAAAAACCTGACACGCCCCCCTAACATGCCCTCCCTGGGCGTGTCTCTGGCCATGTCACCCCGATCATGATGCCTGCTGCCACAATTAAAGATTTTCTGTTGTTGCACGTCAACAGTACTGATACGCCCCCCTACACGGGCGTATCGCCGGGCGTATACCACCTTTTCCTTTGACTAGCGAATTTTTGATCAATGATTTTGACGTGACGTATCTTACACGCCCCCCACTATACGGGCATGTCCCAGGGCATGTCCACTGTTGTATAGAAGCAATCATCATTCCCTCAAGAATCCAGCACCCGAAGTCAACCCCGTACCTGACACGCCCCCTTGACATGCCCTTCCTAGGCATTACAGGGGAAGTGAATGACCCAGAGAAAAATTCTATAAATTCAACGGCTCCCCATTGTGTCCAGAAGCAGTAGGTCAAGATGGGTGGTGCTGCCCTTTTATTTCTTGAAGTTTTTAGTGTTCTTCCTCTCTCTCTTTCTCATTTTAAGCTTTTCTTAATTATAGCTTAGTGTACCCCTTTTGTAATAGCTTTTGTAGTTGTTTTAGTAGCTTAATGTTAATGCTAGCCTAGGTTTTCATTTCCATGCAATTGTAATCTTTTATTTCAAAGTTGTAGTTCTCTTTTAACATTAATATAAAGTGCCCTTCATCTTTGTTTTTCATAATGTTCTTCTACCCATCTCTTTTTCACCACTTCTCCATGATTAAGTAATCCTCCTAGTACTCGATCTTGAAGATCCGATGTTTGAGTTGATTAAGTTATGATGCTTTAAGTTTACTTTTTCTTTTTAAGGTTTAGGCCTTCGATTTACTCTTGAAAAATCTTGTTTGGAGTTATATCATTGATATAAAATTTCCATCTTTATTTTCACTCTTAGCTAGCCGGGAGGCTCATAGTTTGAAGTGAACACTCAAGAGTAAAGAGAGTTGCATGCACTCCTTGAGAGAGGCAGACGTTAAATCTCCCGGATTGGAGTGAAATCCAATAGTGGGGTTCACCGCATAAAGTGAGCTTTAGGTCTCTTATTTGGACGAGAGTTCGGTCGGACCTTCCGAAACTCAGTTGGGCACGACTTCGAGAGAAGCGTGTTCAAACTTTAGGAACCTCCATGGTCAACCTTATTAAGTTAGGGTTTATTATCGTAATTTAATCAACTTTTGCCGAGGTGATTCTTGATCGAGTGCTTTTTTATTTCATCATTTCAACCCCTCATTGTAATAGCTTTTAGTATCTCTTTATTTAACTGCAAGTAGTTCTCTTTTTAGCGCAATATTTCTTTTCTTTATTGCAATTAGTTTTCTCTTAACAAACCCTAAAACAATCTTTCGATGAGATAATAGTGTTCGTGTGAGTAAGATTACTAAACAGTTCTCAGATCTTAATACGACACTTGTGTCCCCTAGCTACAATTTGATAGGTATACTTGCCTAGTTGGATTGCTAGTTCGGTTCGTATTCTCTTCACGATTTGTAGACATCTAGTTTTTGGCACCGTTGCCGGCGAACAACTTTTGTTGATAATTCGAAATCATGAACCTAATACTCTTATCATTTCTCTTTCTCATCCTCTTTCTTAAAAATTAAAAATTCAAAAAACATATTAATGCTCTTAATAGAAACCTGCATCATAATTTTTCTACACCACCTAACTCTCTCAAAAAGGTAAATGTGGCTTAAATACCACTTGTTAACCCAGAATCCGCGATTAGTTCGCATGGACTTTCCAAGCCGGGCGGCCTGGTTCCCTAACCGCCATTCCCTATATACCAGTCTGTCCTTGTCGAAGCCCGCCTATTCGCCAGGACGCCGCTAGAGAGAGTCCAGATCAGCCCATCCGGAGGCCGGGACTCTAAACTCGCTAGAGGAAGCCCGCCAGGCCAAGCGGCCTTCACTCTGCCCTCTTCTCTTTTTGCCCAGTTCTCCTGTACCCCGGGAAGCCGGTAATTTTAGCCCTGCCCGTTTGGGCAGGCCCCCAAGCTTATTAATAGGGGATGGGAGCACACCCAAAGCACACTGACTCGAGTCTAGGAGCTCGCTTGTTTAGAGCTCCGGTCTCGAGCCCAGTGCCTTGCAGCCCGCTGTCCGGTTGGCTTCTCTTTTTCTTCTTTCTTTCCTCTCTAAGTGTAACCACTTCATTTTTAATAAAAGGAAAGCTCGCCGCAGGAGAGGCATTCAGGCCGCAGCATGTGAAGTATGGTGTCACCGCTTCTTGCGGCTTACTCTAATTTCTTCTCTAACCACTAGTAATCGCCTACTCGGCAGTCCCTCCTCTTTTTCTCCTCATCCCCTTGAGATTTTGAATAGTTAACTAGAGGGCGCATTTCTTGCATCAACAGTTAACACGCAAACTTCAGATATCGAGTAGTCGATGAAATCAATAGACTAGTAGCATCAGACCGCTCCAACCACTAGAACTCGGTGGCTAGTCAACTAAGCCGCGCAGCGCCGGTTATCACTTTCAGTACGGCACCAGCCTACCACTCTACCCGCCAGCTTTTCCGCCGGTCTCCTAACCGGCTTGTCCTACCATCAATCTGCCCGTTCAAGCCGCAGCTGTTTAGCGGTTTCTAAGTTCTTTTCGGCTATTTTCTTCTGTTGAAAATGGGTTTTGCAAAGGAAAAGATGACTCTAACTTCCTATTTGCTATTATGAATCTCTTGGAGAGACAAGGTAGCTCTCATCTTAGTGACGGAGTACTTGACAGTAATGATGAATTTTCTGCCAATCATGTTGAGCACGTGTTGCTATTCGCTCCAAAAGAGACCTTCGACCATCCTTGTGGAATTTTCAAACCAAACGCAGCCTCTTATGGTATTCAAGATCATGAAAGCCAAGAGTTCCCTTTTAAAGAAGAAGAAGACATCCCTTCTCCGTTCATCAACCGAATTCATTGGGAAGTTGTCGCTAATGATTTCAGAGTACCTTGTCTGCCGGAATATTTTGGATTTGATGAACCAGTTTCTCATCTGCAAGCTTTCGGATCAACTATTTCACTATGAAAAGTGTCAGTCGGAATCAAATGCAAATTTCTCATTATATCTTTTGGCGATCTTGCCAGTGAATGGTTCTATAGTCTACCATCTCGGTCAATCACCAGCTTTAAAGATCTTCGAAGACAGTTCCTTTCAAGGTTTACTACCTACAAGAAGTGGAAAAGAGACGTAGGAGCTCTCTGCCGAATCAAGCAGGGGGATGACGAGTCTAATCCTGACGTCGTTGATCATTTTAAAATGGAAATTTTGGATATTATTAATGTTCATCAAGATTATTACCGATATGCTTTCGTGAACGGACTTCGAGAAGGTCCTCTAAAGTTTGAGCTCACTATAAAGGACCCCCAAACTTATGGAGATCTTATTGATATTGTTAATAAGTTCTTAATGGGTGAAGAAGCGAATAAAGACTATATCTTGCTTTTGAATCAGAAAGCTAAGCAGCCTCAGGAGATTTCTCATGATCAACAGCTTTGTTTTTTGCAAAGTTTTTCGCAACTCAGAAGTTACGAGTCTCCTCCTCACCTTTAGAGTATGCCTGTAGAGCCTCTTCAGCTGAATGAGATATCTGGGTTTGCAGAGGCACATCCTTCGATCATAAAACTCTAAAACGTGAAAAATGTTCGGATAGGTATGTCAAGTTTAAAATCTCTATGGAAGATATCCCGGAAATTCTTCAAAGAATGCTAGAGTTCAAAAAGCCTCGACGCATGAAATCTAAGATTAAATACCGGTATGAAGAACTTTACTGCAAATTTGACAAAGATATAGGCCATCTAATGGAAGATTATATGACTCTTCAGAAACTTGCATATCAATTTGCAAAGGCTGTGAAATTGCAAGATTATGTCATGCAGTGAGCCTCTAGCACATTCTTCTCTAACGAAGTCAATAGTACAAGCAACGTTTTGGTTTTCTTCATAATAAGGGTATTTAAGGTTGGAATAATGGAGCATTTTAAATGCCATCTGATCAAGTCCCAAGTATATATCCTTTTACTACATCCTTCAATACAAACAAGCATTCATATGCCATTTTAATCTTATATCTTAGCTTTGCTTCTGATGTTAACATTCACTAGTATGGATGCAAAATGCCTTTTGACAAAGGTAATATTTGAATATCGTGCTAGGTTTTTAAGCCCTCCACATCCCGCTTGACACCAGTCGCGAATGTGTAGTGGAAATTCCGCTTGACATCAGTCGCAGATATTACATACATATCCCACTCGACTACAGTCGCAGATATTACATACTTATCCCGCTTGACATCAGTCGTAGATATTACGTACTTATCTCGCCCGACTACAGTCATAGATATTATGTACTTATCCCGCTCGACATTGGTCGCGGATATTGAACTTTAGCCTTGCTTATGTGGTCTTTGTGTGAAAAGCAATGCCTTGTGCACCTGCCCACATTGACACATAAGTTTGTAGCTCCTCTTGTTTTTTGCAGGTTAGCATGAGCTTATCCGCCATCTTACGGTGTTACGGCCTTCTCTAGCCAACTTATATTATGCAGTCCGCAGACCGCGCGGTTATGTATTCCGGTTTGTTCTATTTGGCTTATGGAGGCCTGTCTGCCGTTTTATTATTAATATACTCGGGAATCCGGCCGACTTTGATTCTATCAATTAATTCTTGGTCCGAGTCCGCCGGCTTATGGTATTCATTTTAATCGACCTGCGACTTGTCTCTTCAAAGTTTGCATGAACTTTGCCTCTATTACTAGACTACTGTTTGCCGGTTAGGCACACAGAAATATCTCTGGTCACCGATTTGAATACTTATATAAGAAGCCGAATAAATCTCATATTGGAAATGCGGTCTGCGTCAACATTTGGCCAATCCACAAATATAAAATGTCTTTGAAGCTCCTTAACGGCTAAAGCGGTTAGCCGCACGTCTTAATATTTAGTTTATATGTTCAGGCATACTGTAGATTATTTGTCCCAACTCGTTCCCTCACTATAAAAGTGCGGTCTGCCTAGCGATTTTCAAATGTGTATTATCCATTATATAGTTCACCTGGCTTATTAGCGGTTAAATCTTCCAAACCATTTGGTTTGTGGCATAGTAGATTATTTAAAGGAATTCTTCTCTTCCTTGTTGATAAATCAGATCTATTTACACATATTATCTGTTAAATCGGGAGCAGACCATTTGGTCTAATAATACAAGTAATAAAAAATGACAAAAATAGAAAAGTTACATCAAAGGTATGGTGTTCTTTCATTTCCTTTTCAAAAGAAGATTACAAAAATCAAACCGCACGGTTAACATAAACGAACCGCCAGTTTCCAAAAGATTCAAAAATACAAGTTAGAATTCATAATTTGCTAATTGCCCGACTTGAGCTTCTTAACCGCAGGGGTACTTGAGTAACTACCACCGTCAACTTCGACTTGAGAATCCGAGTAACCACTGCTACTTGCTAAAGAATTGCTCGAGCCACCATAACTCACAGGATCAGTCCGCGCAGTCTCCGAAGCTTGACCGCTACGCCCATATAATTGCTACATACGAAGCTTCTCGCCCCGACCTGCGTGGCTAACCGCGGCAAGTCTCCTTCGGGCACCCTGCGCAATGATTTTAGGTTGTGCTTTCCATACAGCTTCGTGCCGCTACATCGGCATGGCGGCTAACTTTATCCCTCCCCTAGTAATGGAGGGCGGTGGAAACTTTGACGGAGTCGCCGTCCGGACTCCACTGCATGGTTGGGTTGCCTAGGAGGTCCTTCAGTCCGCTGCCTATTCCATACAGCATGAACTCGCCGGAGGAGGCCGATTCATCTTCCCCCTCAGTCTGCTCCGGCCTGGCTCGCCTGGCCCGTTTCTCCCTTTGTGTAAGGGTCAAACTGCCTGGAGTCAGCGGTTTATTCAGCGGGAACACCACAGTAGTTGAGTTACCATAGAAAGTAGTCAGTTCATAAGTCGAGCGGCTAACGGAATAGTTTGCTTGGATTAATACTTACTATCTTCTGCTTGAATGCCCTCCAAGGATGGGAGCAGCGGGATGTAGTGATTGACATCAAGCCGCTCACCCTTGAAGAAGTCATATATCTCCTTCTCCATGTCATCCAGCCCGCTGCTGCGGAAGGCGGCTTCATCGCGAACTTGCGTGTTGACCGGTAGAAGTCCCAGATTTCCTTTGAAGATCAGATATCTCCCCGACCAGCTCGGATCTTATTCGACAAGTTGACGACCTTCAGCCCCCTGCAGCCGAAGTACAGATGCGCGAGGAAAATTTTCGTCTCGGAGTCCGGAATAGACCGGACGGAGAAGCACTCCCGGAAAAACTTCGTGGAGAAGCGGACTCTTTCCAACCTCAGATAAGAGATCAAGCTGAATGGCGGCGATGGAATTCGGCAGCAACTGTCCGAGCACGACCCCATAGTGATCAAAGATTGCTACGGCTTCCATAAAGACAGGGAAGTGGAAGCCGCAGTCGAAGTGGTCTATGGGGATAAGGATTTGGTTGGCAGCAGAGGTGTTAATTCGCTCATGTGGGAGAGGAAGCCGCGCGAGTAGCGGGCTTCCCTGCATATACTTCTCCACGAAACTATCCAGCTCGGCTTGATTAAGCCGACATTCATTGTGGTCTGCGAAATGAAAGACGAAAGCCGCATCAGTTCTAACCGCAATCGCCCTGTTAGACCGCATCGACTTTGCCTTAGCCGCATCTTGATTTTTCGTGCAGAAGTCTTCGGGATCATCTATATTTATAGAATTTCTATGCAACTACAGTGATCGACGTTAAATCGCGGTTAGATGTCAAGCCCGTCTTAACCTGTAAAATTATAAATACTAACCATACATTCAAACCGCAGTCCAGTTCGACAGTTCGCGTGGACAAGTTCCTATACTTAGAAAATTTCCGAAGCAGAAAAATATGACAACTATGATTATTAAGCCGCATAAAGCCGCTAATAATTCATAGAAACATGAAACAAATATACAACAGTTGTTTACAGCAATCAAGTTATCCAACATCAACAGTTTATAATTATTACAAAGCCAAATTAAAACATTCAAGCTTGTTTGTAACCGATCTCAGGAGCTTCTCTCCCAACCTGCGCGACTTGGTCGCCGGCCTGTACTAGCTGGACATAAACGTGACTGACGAGGTGGTGGATAGAATGCAGAGTCCAGTGAACTCGCGAGGCATCGCGCTCCACGCGGGAGAATGGAACCACCGGTAGAGCGCAACCCTCTAGGTCACCAACTGCAGCGACCTGCCCAACCGTCGCGGCCCCTGGTGGACTTGAAGTCTCCCTAGAAGCCGGGCTACTTAGCAGTCGCTGCCTTTCGGAAGTCATCCCAGCAGGTCGCTGACCTCTGCAGGCCTCCGCTGGCGACTCCTTGTCCATTCCCCCATCAAGCTAGAAAATGTCTGCTCTTTCTCTCTCAATTCGCCCGGTCATCAACACTACAGCTTGCAGATCCAACTTTTCTGCCTTCTCCTTCTCCAACGAGGCCAACACCTCCTGTATCTTCTTCTTAGCGGCTTCTATCGCAGACCGCCATTCTGCTCTCTCTAGCTCCAGGGTGGCGAGCACCTCCTGTATCCTCTTCTCAGCAGTTTTCGTCGTAGACCGCCGTTCTGCTCTCTCTTGCTCCAAGGTGGCCAGCACCTCTTGTGTCCTCTTCGTAGCTGCCTCCAACGCAGACCGCTGCTCTTCTCTGCTAAGCGCCACTCTTCCTCCTTAACCCGAAGGGCCTCGCCAAGCTCGCTCACCCTGTCCTGCAAGGCGGGGACTTCCTTCCGGAATTCGGCCGACCTTTCATCATGGATATTTGGTAGCGGCGGTGGCAACGGAGGCAAGAAGTTCGTCAGGTCGCCCGACTTCATCGCAGCTTCCGGTACACCTGCAGCAGATAAATAAGCAGTCAGATTCAGTTGTATAATTGCAACCTATTAAAGGATCTCGGTAGGACGAGATCGCAACTCTTGGTTATCTCTCCTTCAATAGCCGCAATGTCAAATCTAAACACTGGTCGCCTAAATCATTCAGAATCTATCTGCTTTAACTTTTCTTTCCATAGTCGCGCCGTCTCTTGAGCTTTGCTTTTCAGTTGAGTCGTGGTCAGGAAGAAGCTCACCGACGGATTAAAAATTGTGTCCGCTCCCTTCTTCCGTGACCGCGACTTGTACAATTTTACAATATGCTTTACTTCTCCATGTTTGCCTTACAGGAGAGGAAGTGTGGTCGCCACCTGCTTCCCAGCGATTAGTTTCTTCATCTCCTCTATCTTTTCCCCAAGTTTCTGTTTTTCAGCTCCTTCAGAAACCGCAGCAGGCTGCTCGCCAGGCTTCCCCCCAGTAACTTCAACATTGAGGAGACCACCCTCTTCTGAGGCCGGCGGGTTCTTCAACAATCCATCTTGTTATTGTAGCGTCTCCATATTCTTGAAGATGTCGCACATGATCTCGCTGGCCACAAGCGTGTCCTCTTGCTCGTGAGCTTGAAGGATGGAGTCGGCGGACTGTCGGATACCTCCTTCTCTCGCGGCCTATACTGGATGCTAGCAGCTCTGGTGTTCATGGAAACATTACGGTTTCTAGCCCGCATTTTCTGCACCTTCCTCCTCATTCTTTCTTCAAGGGACTCATCCTTTTTCCTATGCCGTTTCAAGTGGTCGGCTATCATCTCTGTCCGCTTGCTCTTCTCAGCTCGAGATTACTCGGCCACCTGCGGCTTCTCCGGGTCATTTTCATCAACGACGATCACGTCAGCTATTATGGACAACTCGCGCAGTTTGGAAGAGTCGACACTTTTCTCCTCCGCTTCAGAAATATTTAAGAGAGGTTCACCCGATGGGGAGTAGGCGATCTCAAAGGATTTGGTGGTGTCGGTTTGTGGGAAAGTAGGCTTGGAAGCCGCTTCAACTTTGGTTGCGGCTTGCGAGGATTCCGCAACGGCTTCCGTCGGTTTCTTTCCAAAATCAGAAGCCGCTGATGTGATCGGCTTCTCAGATTTCCCCTGAGGCTGTCGGTCAGAGCTTTCCGGTTTTCGTCTCTTCCTCTTTTTCTTCTCAGGCGACCTCTCCTTGCGGGCTAGCATTAAGGACATGACGTCCATCTTGCGAAAAGCCCTATCGGCTTGAAAGATTCTAACCGCTAGAGGCGAATACTGACCTATGGCTTAGTAGAATTTTTGAGAAATGATATAGTTTAGTGCCTTATATATACATCACATAATGGCAGTCGCGGTCTCCGGCTTAGTCTAACATTTCTGAAATTTCCTGAAATTTGGAAATGTATGGGGATTATATTAACCCAGAATCCGCGACTAGTTCGCATGGACTTTCAAAGTCGGGCGGCCTGGTTTCCTAACCGCCATTCCCCGTGTGCCGGTCTATCTTCTCCAAAGCTGTGCGGCCTATTCCCCAGGTCGCCGCCAGAGAGAGTCCAGATCAGCCCGTCTAGAGGACGAGACTGTCAGCTCACCAGAGGAAGCCCGCCAAGTCGTGCGGTCTTCACTCTGCCCTCTTCTCTTTTTGCTTGCTTCCTGTAACCTCTGCGCGGTTCTCCTGTACCCCGGGCAGCTGGTAATTTTAGCCCTGGCCATTTGGGCGGGTCCCCAAGCATATAAATAGGGGGTGGGAGCACACCCAAAGCACGCTGAATCGAGTCTAGAAGCTCGCTTGTTAAGAGTTGCGGTCTCGAGCCTAGTGCCTTGCGGCCTGCTGTCCAGCCGCCTTCTCTTTCTCTCCTTTCTTTCCTCTCTAAGTGTAACCGCTTTATTTTTAATAAAAGGAAAGCCCGTCGTAGGAGAGGCATTCAGGCTGCGGCGGGCAAAGTGTGGTGTCGCAGCTTCTTGCGGCTTACTCTGGTTTCTGCTCTGACCGCTAGTAACCAACTACTCGACAGTCCCTCATCTTTTTCTCCTCAACCCCCGTGATATTTCAAACAGTTAACTAGAGGGCGCATTTCTTGCATCAACACCACTATCTTGTCTAGTACCTTGTGAACCCTTTATCGGGTAGCCCTTGGAAAGTTCGGGAGTTAAAACAAAAAAAAATCTATTTCAAAAATTTTTAACAATTTTTTCTAGTTGTTTGTCTCTTCCTTTATCTTCTCTTCTTCTAGTGCATGACCCGCGGAAATCCGTCGGTTATTTTGGACTTGGACCACGAAATTCAGCATACTCTTCGGAGAAGATCACGATTTCAAGGTCCTACTCTCCAAATACTAGTATAGGATTCCGAGTCATTTTCTACCTTATGAATTGAAGAACCCAACTGTTAACCCAAAATCCGCGATTAGTTCTCAAGGCTTTCAAGACCGGGCAACCAATATTTTCTAGCCGCAATTCACAGTAATCCGGCTTGTTATCAAATAAGCTGTGCGGCCTCTCCGTAAGGCCGCTGCAAGGTTCCAAAAAAGCTCAACGCTAGGTACTTAAGCGGTCAATCTCCGTCAGCCGGCCTGTCCTCACCGAAGCCATTCGGCCTAGTTGCCAGGTCACCGCCAAAGGGAGTCCAGATCAGCCCGTCCAGAGGCCGAGAATCTCAACTCTCTAGAGGAAGCCCGCCAGGCCGCGTGGCCTTCCCTCTGCCCTCTTCTATTTTTGCTTGCTTCTCGTCACCTCTGCCCGATTCTCCTATACCCCGGGCAGCCAGTAATTTTTGCCCTGCCCATTTGGGCAGGCCCCCAAGCCTATAAATAGGGGGCGAAAGTACACCTAAGGCACACAGACTCGAGTCTAGGAGCTCTCTTGTTAAGAGCTGCGATCTCGAGCCTAGTGCTTTGCGGTCTATTGTCCGACCGGCTTCTCTCTTCTTTTCTTTCTTCTCTAAGTGTAACCACTTCATTTTATATAAAAAATAAAAGCCCGCCGCTGGAGAGGCATTCAGGCCGCGGCGGGCGAAGTGTGGGGTCGCCACTTCTTGCGGCTTGCTTTTGTTTCTGCTCTAACCGTTAGTAACCGGCTACTCGGCAGTCCCTTCTCTTTTTCTCCCCATCCCCCGTGAGATTTCGAATAGTTAATTAGAGGGCGCATTTCATCCATCAACAGTTAACACGTGACCTTCAGATCCCGAGTAGTCGATTAAATCAGCAGACTAAGAGCGTCAGACCGCTCCAACCGCAAGATCTCGGCAGCTAGTCAGCTAAGCCATGTAGCATCGGTTATTGCTTTCAGTCCAGCACCAGCCCACAATCTTTCCTACCGGTATCCTCACCGGCTTCTCGTACCAACAAGTCACCTGTTCAAGCCGCAGTTGTTTGGCAGTTTCAAAGTTCTAATTGGCTGTTTTTTGTTCTGTTCAAAATGGATTTTACAAAAGAACAAGGTGACTCCAATTTTCTATCAGATGTTACAAATCCCTCGAAGACGCAAGATGTTTCTTATCAAAGTAACGGAGCACTTGACAGTAGTAATGACTTATCTGCCAATCAAGTTGAGTGCATGTTGCAATCTGCAGTACAAGAAACTTTCAACCCTCCTTTTGGAATTCCCAAACCAAACATGACATTTCATCATAATCAAGATCATGGAAACCAAGAGCCTCCTTCTAGAGAAGATGACGCCCCTTCTTCGTTCGTTAACCGAATTCGTTGGGAGGTTCTCGCTGATGATTTCAGATTACCTCGTCTACCCGAATATTCTGGATTTGATGACCCAGTTTCTCATCTGCAAGCTTTTGAATCAGCTATTTCACTAAGGAAAGTGTCAAACGGCATCAAGTGCAAACTTTTTATTATATCTTTTGGCGATCATGCAAGAGAGTGGTTTTATAGTTTACCGCCTCGATCTGTCACTAGCTTCAAAGATCTGCGAAGACAATTTCTCTCAAACTTTGGTACCTACAAGAAGTGGAAAAGAGACGTAGGAGCTCTCTTTCGAATCAAGCAGAGGGATGACGAGTCTAATCCAGACTTTGTCAATCGTTTCCAAATAGAAATTCTGGATAATGTTAATGTTCACCAGGATTATTATCAATATGGTTTCGTGAACTGACTTCGGGAAGGTCCTCTAAAGTTTGAGCTCACAATGAAGGATCCCAAGACTTATGGAGATCTCATCGATATTGTTAATAAGTTCTTAATGGGTAAAGAAGCAAATAAAGACAACATCTTGCTTTTGAATTAGAAGGCTAAGCAGTCCCAGGAAATTTCTTGTGATCAACAGCTCAGTTCTTCGCAGGCTATTTCACAATTCAGAAGTTACGAGTCTCCTCCTCACTTTCTGAATATGTCTACAGTGCCTCCTCAGCTGGATGTTGTGTCTAAGTTTGCAGAGACACATCCTATCATATCCTTCGATCCTAAAATTCTAAAACATGAAAAACATTCAGATAAGTATATCAAGTTTAAAATCTATATGGAAGATCTCCTAGAAGTTCTTCAAAAAATGCCAGAGTTTAAAAAGCCTCGACGCATGAAATCTAAGATCAAATATCGGCATGAAGAACTTTTCTGCAAATTTCACAAAGATATAGGCCATCTTAAAGAAGATTGTATTCTTCGGAAACTTGTAGATGAATTTACGAAGGCTGGGAAATTGCAAGATTATGTCATGCAGTGACCCTTTAGCATACTCTCTTCTAACAAAGTCAGTGAGACAAGCGAAGACTTCGTTTTCTTAATAATAAAGGTGCTTAAGATTGGAATAATAGAGCATTTACATTCCATCTGGCTCGAGTTTTAAATATATATCTTTTTGCTACATCCTTCAGTGCATACATGCATTCATACACCCTTTGAATTATATCTTAGCTATTGCTTTTGATGTTAACATTCACTCGTATGGATGCAAAACGCATTTTGACAACGATAATACTTGAATATCGTGCTAAGTTCTAAAGCCCTCCACATCCCGCTTGACTCCAGTCGCAGATGTGTAGTGGCCATTCTCGCTTGACATCAGTCGCAGATATTACATACTTGTCTCGTTCGACTACAGTCGCAGATATTACGTACTTATCCCGCTTGACATCAGTCACAAATATTACGTACTTATCCCACTTGACTACAGTCACATATAATATGTACTTATCTCGCTTGACATCGGTCGCGGATATTGAACTTTAGCCCCACTTATGTGATCTTTGTGTGGAAAAGCAATGCTATAAGCACCTGCCCATATCAACACATAAGTTTGTAGCTCCTCTTGTTTTTGCAGGTCAGCGTGAGATTATCCGCCATCTTACGGTTTTACGGCCTAGCCGATTTATTGCACAGTCCCCAGACCGCGCGGTTATGTATTTCGGTTGGTTCTACTCGGGAATCCGGCCGACTTGATTCTGTCAATTAATTTTAGGCCTGAGTCCGCCGGCTTATGGTATTCATTTTAAACAACTTGTGACTCACTACTTCGAGAAGCCGCAGGCTGTTTATCTATACCCTTGAGTATTTTTCATATTTGAAGCATGGTCTACATTAATGTTCAGACAGGCCGTCACCATCACTTCGATTATTAAAGCTTTTTCAACGTTTTATTTACTTAGATGAGCGGATTAATGATCAGTATATATATTCTTAATTCCAAATTAAACTATGGCCTATCAGCGGTCAACTGTATTAGTCGTGTGGCTTCGTATTGAATATGACTTGAAACCCGGCAACGGTAGAACTGCTTCACCTTATTGGCGAATACTTTCCTGACCGCCCGACTTATGGCTACATAAATGTTCAAGGGTGATCGGATTGCTATAGACTCGCATTCGACGAATATACCCGACCACTGGTATTCTATTTGAGTTTAACTTGAACAAAGGCACTTATGCTAAGTCTCATTCGGCGAATTCGTCAATCAACTTTCTTAAGTCAGTAACAAGTAAGAAAAATTAAGCCGCACGAACAAGTAAGTGAGTAAAATTGCAATACGATAGATTCTCATTAAAGGTAAAATGTTGTCATTTCCATTATCAAGTAATACAAAAGTTAGACCGCGCGGTTTACAAAATTATACCGCCGGTTCTCAAAAGTGAAAAATTATTACAAGTAAAATTTCAGTCCTAACTATCCGGCTTGAGTTTTTTAGCCGCAGGAGTACTGGAGTCTATTTAGTCATCAACATTGACCTCAGATGGCGAGTAGCCACCGCTATCGGATGAACACGAACGTGAACTGCCAGTCTCCCTTGTCTCAGACTCGCTGGGCTCAACCCGCACGGTCCCGGAAGCTTGGCCACCGGCTTCTGAGGAGGCACTCTCAGTCCGGCTTCCTTGGTTTCCCTCCTCCTCCTCCTCTTCATCCTTGTCCTTGCCCTCTCCATCGACCTTCTCCTTGCCTTTGAGCGCCTGGTAAACAGCGGCCACCTTTTTCTTTAATGATGGATACAGGGCGGCGCAGGTGAAGTTGGTGAATCCTGGGGAGACGCCGCCAAGACCTCAGAGGCGGTTAAGTGCTCCGTCGATCACTTGGAAAGTTGCGGGAAGATGGCATCTAGGAAGACCGGGTTGGCTAGATCGTGCATTTTCTGCAAAGGGAAAAAGAAAAGGTTATGCCGAGCGGTTTCAAAAATATACCCGCAATAATCAGGTAATATCTTACCGCATTCAGCTCCTTTAACCCCGTAATCTCTTCTTCCTTCTTGGTGAGTTGCGGCTGCAGGTCGCCTTGATTTGTAACTAGCCTCTTATGGGCCAAGCCCATGTAGTGGTTAGCCACAAAGCTTCTCGCGCTAACCTGCGCGGAAAACCGCGAGAAGTCTTCTTTAGGTATCTTCTTGAGCGCCTTCAGGTTGCGCTTACCATACAAGGCCGCGCCGGCCGCGGAGGCGTAGCATCTTATCTTCTCCCTCCCCCAGTTAGGGAGGGCGGTGGAGACTTGCACAGAATCGCCGTCCGAACCCCACTGCATGGTTGGGTTTCCGCGTAGGTCCTTCAGGCCGCTGCCCATTCCATGCAGCGTGAACTCGCCGAAGGAGTCCGATTCCTCTTCCCCGACAGTCCGCTCCGACCTGGCTCTCCTGGCCCTTTTCTCCCTCTGAGTGAGGGTTAAACCGCCTGGAGTCAGCAGTTTGTTCAGCGGAACCGCCACAATAGCTTCACAACCAAAGCAATAAGTCAGTTGATAAGACAACAGAATAGTTTAGTTGGGTTGATACTTACTGTCTTCTGTGTGAACGCCCTCCAAGGATTGGAGGAGCGGGAGGTAGTGTTTGACATCAAGCCGCTGACCCTTGAAGAAGTCATATATCTCTCTGACCGTCCAGCCCGATGCTGCTGAAGGCGGCTTCATCGCGGACCTGTGGCTAGACCGGCAGAAGCCCCAGTTGTCCTTCAAAGATAAGATATCTCTCTAACCAGTTCGGGATCTTATTTGCCAAGTTGACGACCTTTATCCCCCAGTAGCCAAAGTACAGATGCCCGCGAAAAATTTTCGTCACGGAGTCCGGAATAGACCGGACGGAGAAGCATTCCCGGAACAGCTTCATGGAGAAGTAGACACTTTCCGACCTCAGATAAGAAATGAAGCAGAATATGGCAGCAATGGAATTCGATTGCAATTGTCCGGGAACAATTCTGTAATGGTCGAAGACCGCCACGACTTCCATCAGAATGGGAAAGTGGAATCCGCAATCAAAGTGGTCTACGGGGATGGCGATTTGGTTGGCAGAAGAGGTGTTAATTCGCTCATGGGGGAGAGGAATCTGCGCGAGTAGCGGGCTATCTTGCATGTATTTCTCTATGAAATTGTCTAGCTTGGCCTTGGTAAGCCGGCATTCTTTTTGGTCTACAGAGTGGAAGGCGGAAGCCGCATTAGTCCTGACATCCAGTGCTTTTCAGACCACATCGCCTTCGCCTTAGCCCGCATCCTTATTTTTCGTGCAGAAGTCTCCAGGATCATCTCTATTTATAGAAACCCTTGGAAGCTATAGTAATCAACGTCAAATTGCGGTTAGTTTTCAAGCCACACGGCCTTAACCTGCAAAAGTATATATTCAAACCGCAGACCAGTTCGGCAGTTCGCATGGCAAAGTTCCTGCACTTTGAAAATTTCTGAAGAAGAAAAATATAGCGACTATGAAATTTTAATCGGACAAAGCTGCAAGCAATTCACAGTAACATAAAACAAATACACAACAATTATTTATAGCAACCAAGTTGTCCAACATCAACAGTCGATAATTATTACAAAGCCAAATTAAAACATTCAAGATGTTTGTCTCCGCTCTCAGGAGCTTCTCTCCCAACCCGCGCGACTTGGTCGTCGGCCTGTACTAGCTGGACATAAACCTGACTTACGAGGTTATGGATGGAATGTTGTGTCCGTTGAACTCGTGAGATCGCTCTCCACGCGAGCAAATGGAACCACCGGTAGAGCGCGAATCTCCAGGTCGCCAGCAGCAGCGACCTGCCTAACTGCCGCGACTACTGGTGGGTTTGAAGTCTCTCCGTAAGCCGGGCGGTTGGTGGTTGCTGCTCTTCAGGAGTTGTCCCAACAGGTCGCATGCCTCTGCCGGCCTCCGCTGGCGGATCCTTATCCATTCCCCCGTCAAGTCGGATAACGCCTGCTCTCTCCCTCTCAATTCGCCCGGTCATCAACACTATAGCTTGCTGATCCAACTTTTTTGTCTTCTCCTGCTCCAAGGTGGCCAACACCTCCTGCGTCCTCTTCTCGGCAGCCTTTGTCGCAGACCGCATTTTTTCTCTCTCTTGATCCAAGATGGCAAACACTTCTTGTGTCCTCTTTTCAGCGGCCTCGAGGGCAGACCGCTGCTCTTCATTGTGAAGCTGCCACTCTTCTTCCTTAGCCCGAAGGGCCTCGCCATGCTCCCTTATCCTTTATTGCAAGGCGGCGACTTCCTCCCGGAATTTGGCCGCCCTTTGGTCAAGGATATTCGGCAGCAGCGGTGGCAGCGGAGGAAAGAAGGTCATCAGGTCGCCCGGCTTTATCGCGACTTTGGGTACACCTGCAGCGGATAAACAAGCGATAAGATTCAGTCGTACAATTGCAACCTCTTAAAGGATCTCGGTAGGGCGAGACCGCAGCTCTTGGTCATCTCTCCTTTAGTAGCTGCAGTGTAAATTCTAAACACTGGTCTCCTGAATCGTTTGGAATCTATCCGCTTTAACTTTTCTTTCCATAGCCGCGCAGTCTCTTGTGCTTTGCTTTTCAGTTGAGTCATGGTCAGGAAGAAGCTCGCCGACAGATTAAAAATTGTGTCCGCTCCCTTCTTCCGTGACCGCGACTTGTAGAAGTTTACAATAAGCTTAAATTCTCCATGTTTGCCTTGCAAGAGAGCAAGAGTGGTCGCCACCTGCTTCCCAGTGACTATTTTCCTCATCTCCTCCATCTTCTCTCTAAGTCTCTATTTTTCGATTCCTTTGGAAACCGCAGAAGTCGGTTTGCCAGGCTTCTCTCCAATAACTTCGACGTCAAGGTCGACGACCTCCTCAGAAGCCTGCGGAGTTGCCAAAAGCTTGTCCTTGTTGGGTATAGTGAAAAATATGTACCAGATTTAGAGAAGCCTCATCTTACTCAATGATATATGTATAAAGTTGTATTTGATGGTTGTTTGAGTTTAATTGTGCAGGTGTAAGGTTTGAAAGAATTTTTCTAAGTACAAGTGTCGACACTTGTGAAGAATTGTGTCAACACCCAGAAGTTGTGTCGACACTAGAAGCAAGGCCTATGTCAACACCCAGAAGTTGTGTCGACACTAGATGCAAGGCCTGTGTTGACACCAAGGCATTGTGTCGAAACCTGAAGAAGAAGCTGTGTCGACACCCAGAATTGTGTCGACACCTAAGGCAAGGTTTGTGTCGACATCTAAAGAAGAAGCTGTGTCGACATCCATGAGTTATGTTGACATCAGAAGAAAGGCATGTGTAGACACTCAGGAATTGTGTCAACACCTGAAGAAGGTTTGTGTCAACACACAGGACTTGTGTCGACATACACTCAACGTCGTTTGTCTACAGCTAAGTCAAGACAAAAAAAGTTGTGTCGACACACATGACTTGTGTCGACACACATCAATGACATCTGGATGACACTCAACGCCATCTTACAGCAACAGCTATACTGAGTCAGAAGGCTTGTGTCGACACACATGACTTGTGTCGACACACTCAACGACGTCTCGACACACACTCAACGACGGCTGGATATACACTCAATGCCATCTGGCAGCATCAGTTATGTCAATATCAGAAGCAGTTGTGTCAATACACAGGACTTGTGTCGACACATACAAAAGGAAGCTGTGTCGAGTAGCTGAAGAATGATTATGTCAACACATGGAATGTTATGTCGACATCATCAAGACTTGGGTCGATACTTAGTCTATTTGTGTCGACACATATGAAGCAGTCTGCTGAGTGGATCTTGCTGACTTATAAAATCTTTGAGGAAACAACTGTCATGACGGATGACTCGATAGTTGTCATTACCAATAGGTCTGACACCTTTGTCAGAACTATCAGAAGGTTGTTACAAACCGGATCAGCCGATAATCAGGAGAAATCTCTATATAAAGGACTGATCTGTGACAACTTAGAAAAACAGACACAAAGATAAAAAGGTGGATCATCTAAGGAAAGTTTTAAACAACAAGTAAAGGGGTGACCCTTAAGAAGGCAGATTCTGAACAGTCATCAGAGAAGATTCAGATCTTATCATGAATTCAAGGAAGGAGCTGACAGGAGATCAACTTTTACATCAAGAAGAGTTCAACCTTATTTTGTTCTATCAAGAAGCTTTGAAACAGCTAAGTCAGGTTGGATCTGGAGATTCAATTCATTCAAGAACTGATCAAGAAGCTCTCATCTAAAGAGTTATCTATCTGGTGATATTACTATATTTCTCAAATACTCAAATTCTTGTAGGATCTATTGTTAGATCTGAGTTATAAGCCTATAATTATAAAGGCTGAGGTAGGGCTGAGTTCCTGAGGTATAGTACGATTGATTGTCTGAGTTGTAAGCCTAGTTATAAAGGTTGAGGTATGGTTGTGGCCTGAGGTAGGATTCTTGGGGAGAATCTAAGGTAAGACTTGTATAAGTCTGAGCTGTAGGAACCAATCTGGTTCTGAGTTGTAAGATCTGTGGATCTGAGTTATTAGAAGGAAATGGAATGAATCAAGTTCTCTACTGGATAGGCGAAGGGGGAAAGTGGATGTACCCATACCTTGGGGAACCACTATAAATCTGGTGTATGTTGTGCTGTTTTTTTGTGCTGTGATTTGCAATTTCTGTGCTAAGTAAGAACAAGTTATATTGCCTAAAATTCTTAAAGATAATTAAAACCTATTCAACCCCCCTCCCCCCTTTAGGTGTTTAGGCTCTTGAAATAAGTCTGTCAAGTGGTATCAGAGCGAGATTGCTCAAAGATAGACCTAACAGTCTGAGTATATCTCCTAGGCAATTAACAGATTTCAAGAATGGGTTCAAATTAGAATCAAAAGGAGTTTGGATCTATGAAACTACCTATTTGCAGGAAAGAATGCTTTGGCATTTGGAAGGAAAGGGTCAGATTGTTTATGAACGCTTTTGATCCAAGAATCTACATTACTTTCCAAGAAGGACCCTTCATTCCAATGAAGGTATCAGCTCTGGATGCAAATGTTAGAACCCCTAAGAACTATTCCTAAATGACAAAGGATGAGATCATCCTTGCAACACTAGACATAAGAGCACAGAACATTATTGTAAGTGCTATAAATGATGCCACATTTCAAAATCTGGTGCACTGTAAAAACCTCCAAGGAAATATGGGACACCCTGATTATCTACATGGAGGGAACATAAGAAGTTAGGGATGACATGAAGTCTATGCTGAATAAAGAATATGAGAGCTTTAGACAAGCCAAGAATGACAGCATAGCTAAATGTTACAAAAAGTTCTTCAGGATAGTTAATGAACTGATGACCTATGGAAGAGTCTTCACCACTTATGAACTGAATGACAAGTTTCTCAGGTCTCTGACAAAGGACTGGGACACAAAGATTTGTGCCATCAGAGAGGTTGCCAAGCTTGCTGATACACCTCCTCCCATATTGTTTGGAAAGCTGCTATCATATGAAATGCAGCTTACTGGCTGGAAGGAGGAAGAGAAGAGCAGCAGGTCTGAGTACAAGGACAAATCAGTAGCCTTCAAGGCTGAAGGCACAAGAAATGGCAGGAGAAAATCTCCTTCTCCACCCAGAAGGTGTGCTGAGGCAGAAGAAGGAATTCCTGATACTATCTCATCAGACAGCCACACCTCTAATGAGGACTTTATTGTCTTTATAAGGCAGTTCCAAAGGTTCATGAAAAAGAAGAAGTGGAGATCCAGACCATCATCATCCTTTTCCAAGGATGAGTACTATAAGAAAAAGAAGAATCCCAAGGAGGACAGGTATGCCTCAAAACCTAGTAAACAAACTTACTCTAAGAATGTTTGATATTGCTGCAACAGGCCAGGACATGTCATAGCTGACTGTCCAGACAAGAGGACTGAATCTAAGGACAAGAAGAAGCATCAACTGAAGGGCAAGAAGGAGAAATCCTTTGTTGCTCAGAAACAGAAGAGTTAGACAGACTCTTTATCTTCAGGATAAGGAGAAGAAGAAAATGCAGAAGCATATATTGGGCTATTCTCAACTGAAGAGGATTCTAAGGAGTTAGAATTCAAACAAATGATGGACTCCATAAATGGAGTGGAAGAACATTGCTGTAGAGGGCTGATGCCCTAATAAGAAAATGATCAGTGTCAGGATCAGGCTGGTCCTAGTAAGGTATACAATTCTTCCTTAGCATCTGATTATTTTACTGGATCAAAATCAGAAGCATCTGCATCAAGAGATGTGGATTATTCTGAGTCTGAAGGGGATGTACACCAACTCATTGATGAGTATGGTGGGTTGTTGCAAGCTCTAAAGAGAAGCAAGCTTCTTCTCAAGGAGCAGGCCAAGGAGATTGAATCTCTTAAGCAGGCAGCATCAGAATCAGCCAAGCTGATTGATTTGAAACTGAATGAGGTTGCCAAACTGAAGAACATAACTGTCATTCAGATGAGCACAAGAAAAGGGAATGTATATTGTCTTAACCTAGATTGTGAGTTTAAAAACTCATCAATTTGACTAGTTGTAGGTGAGAAAGCTTCACTATGTGTCAAATGACACAAGAGGCTGGCTCATCTGAACTACAAGTCTATAAGACAGTTGTTCAGCATGGGATTAGTGAGGAATAGTCCTCAAGTCAAGTGCATTAAAGAGGGTGTGTGTTCAGCTTGCCAAAATGGCAAACAGACCAAGCCCTCTTTTCTTGCACTAGATTCTAAAGATTCATTGAGATGTTTATATCTCTTGCATATGGATTTGTTTGGTCCTATACCAGTTTATAGTCTTGGTAGGAAAGTATACACCCTAGTTGTTGTGGATGACTATTCTAGATACACATGGGTTTTCTTCTTGAGGCAGAAATCTGAAACCCCTTGTGTTTTCCAGACTTTTGTTAGACAAATTCAGAATGAATTTAACAATTAAGTGGTCAAAATCAGAAGTGACCATGGAACTGAATTTCAGTTTGAATGTGTGACAAAATTCTGTGAAGAACTTGGGATTCATCAGGAGTTCTCCTCACCTAAAACACCTCAGCAAAATGGAATTGCTGAAAGAAAGAATAGAACTCTTATTGAGACAGGTAGAACTCTACTCAGTGACACTACTCTCCCTGAATATTTCTTAGCTGAGGTAGTAAATACTGCTTGTCATGTTCTAAATAGAGCATCCATAAATAAGAAACTTAAGTTGACTCCCTATCAGATTTTGAAAGGCAAAAAACCAAACATTTCTTACTTCAGAATCTTTGGTAGCAAGTGTTATGTACTAGTTAATGGTAAGTACTACCAAACAAAGTTTGTTGCCAAATCCCTAGAAGGGATATTTGTTTGGTACATCAATAACAGTATGGCATACAGGGTCTATAACTTGACTACCCAAGTTTTAGAAGAGTCAGTCCATGTTGTTTTTGATGAGTCTAGATTGATTAACAAAGAATTGTCTAGTTCTTCAGTTAGTTCTACAGGTCTAACAGATAGGCTGGACAAGATGGCCATCAATGATGAAGCTCGTACTAGGATGGATGATGGAAAAGATGCATGCTGTACAGGGGGGGAACAAAACTCACTAGATGATGAAGACAATGAGGAGCATCAAGTTGAGGAAAATGAAGAAGGCAGGTAGACAGCTTTCCTCCAGCTAGAAGACACCTGAAGGATCATCCAGCTCACCAAATCATTGGTGATGCAAGTCAAGGTGTTCTAACAAGGAGAAAGAACATGAACACAGTTTTATGTTCAAGTTTTTTGTCACAGATAGAACCCAGGAAGTTTGAAAAAGTCATGCAAGACACAAACTGGGTTGATGTTATGCAAGAAGAGCTGAATCAATTCAGAAGATGCAAAGTCTGGGAACTTGTTCTTAAACCTAAGGATCACAACATCATAGGAACCAAGCAGATCTACAGAAACAAACTTGATGAAAATGGCACAATTATCAAGAACAAGGCAAGGCTGGTAGTAAAAGGCTACAGGAAAGAGGAAGGGATTGACTTTGATCAAACCTTTGCCCAGTAGCAAGGCTAGAGGCTATAAGGATGTTCTTTGCCTATGATGCCTTTCAAGGGTTCTAGGTATTTTAGATGGATGTAAAGTCAGCTTTTCTTAATGGTGACTAAAAAGAGGAAGTCAATGTTGAACAACCATCAGGTTTTGTAGATTATCATTATCCTGATTATGTATATTGGCTTAGGAAATCCCTATATGGTTTGAAACAAGCCCCTAGGGCTTGGTATGAAACATTATCTACTTTTCTTATTGAGAATAAATTCTCTAGAGGAAAGATAGAAAAAAACTCTATTTTTTAGGAAATCTAAAGGCAAGATAATCCTAGTCCAGATATATATTGATGACATTGTCTTTGGATCTACTGAAAACAACCTTTGTAGAATGTTTGCCAAACTTATGCAAGAAAAGTTTGAGATGAGCAGTATGGGTAAGCTGAAGTTTTTTTTGGGGCTTCAAGTAAGATAGACTGATGATGGATTATCCATATCTCAGTCTAAGTTCACCAAGGAGTTGATTAAGAAGTATGGATTGGACTCAGCCTCCACCATGAAAACTCCAATGGGAACAAGCATGCCTATAGGCAAAGATGAGGCAGGGAAACCTGTTGATGAGTCTTTGTATAGAGGAATAATTGGCTCCCTACTCAACTTGACTGCTAGTAGACCTGACATCATGTATGCAACATGTGTCTGTGCTAGGTACCAAGCATACACAAAGGAATCTCATTATACTACAGTTAAGAGAATTTTGAGATATCTTAAGGACACACCTAATCTAGGCCTTTGGCACCGTAAGAATAGAAATTTCTTACTAACAGGTTTCTCAGATGTAGACTTTGCAGGATGCAAAGAAGACAGGAAGAGTACTGTAGGACCCGGTCAATTCCTAGGTGGAAGGCTGGTGTCATGGTGCAGCAAGAAGCAGACCAGTGTAGTTATATCAATAGCTGAGTCTGAATATATAGCTGCAGGCAGTTGTTGTGCACAATTATTATGGATAAAGCACCAACTTGAAGATTATGACATCAAGGTAAGTAGAATTCCACTGTTTTGTGATTCTACTAGTGCTATTTCTATTGTTAAGAATCATGTATCTCATAGTAGAACCAAGCATATAGAAATTAAGTTTCATTTTATAAGATAACATGTAGAGAAGGAAGATATTAATCTAGAATTTGTAAACACAAATAGTCAGATTGCTGATATTTTTACAAAACCTCTGGATGAAACTAAATTCAATCATTTTAAAATTGAATTAGGTATGTTGAACCTAGACTAGGTCCGTACGGGCATTCCTAAGTAGACTATGTAAGCACACTATTTCTCAAGAAATTTGTCTAAGTACAATGTTTGTGTTGACACAAACAAATTGTGTCGACACACTCAATATGTTATGTCGACAAAGAAAAAGGATGTGTCAACAAAGAAATAGTATCTGTGTCGACAGAAGTATGGATGTCGACACAACTATGTCGAGACTTTAAGTTAGCTGATTTTTGTGTCGACACACAAAAATCAATGTCGACACTCTGTGTCGAGTCATGACCAGTCCATATTGACACTGAAATAAGTATGTCGACACATAGACGTGTCGACTAAACCTAAGTATTGTCGAGACCTAGTATTATTACTAAGGAGCGTCTTTTTAACTCCCCTTTACACCTAGACTATAAATAGGTGAAGCCAAAATCTTGTCGACTACGCTTTCAAAATTCTCAACTCTAGCCCTTGTGTCGACTTCGATATTCTCTTCTTTTTTCTCTCTTTCCCTTCCATCAATGGCGCCCATCAAGGAAGACAAGGTGAACGAAGGCTATGAACTGGTTCGTGATGGATTCACGACATCGTCTCAAGAAATCCATGGTGTAATTACCATAATTTCAGAAAATGGGTTGGAATTCTTTGTTTCAGAACCAACGAAGATTTGGAAGGAGTTCATGGAATTTTATTCTTCTGCAACTGTGGACACAGACAGGAAGAAGATCAAAGCCACTGTACAGGATTCCAGAGTGAAACTTACACTGAAGTCGATTAGGAAATCACTCCAACTTCCTAAGGTCAAGGATGAAGATGACATCATTCCCTCGATGAAAATAAAAACCTTAAGCTTGCGGGTTAAACCCTACTACCAAGGTTGGATCATCCATCACCAGGAAAGGGATGAATTCGCAAAGGAAATTCCTGTCAGAGATAGTAGGCAAGGTAATCCTGTTCAAAACAGGTGGACATGACAGAATCTAAACTTCTATGTTCAATCTAATGACAAGAATAATTTTCAAGCTAAAGACAGATTGGGCATCCATAATATTTGACAAGATACAAGAAGGAATCAAGAAACCAAATCTGGGAAGAATCCTGAGTCTATGTTTATATTCAGTAATACCAGATATAATGAACAAACTTCCAGGATAAAAAATAAACCATATGAGAAGAATGGACACAAGAATCCTGACTAGGTGAGATAAAGTATTAACCAAGGAGGTTTCTACTCAACAAAAACAAACAAAGAAAGAAAAGAAGAAGAAGGAAGTTGTTCAGCAAGCAGAATCTTCTAGTGATTCTGAAGAGGAAGTGGTCTTCAGTTCAGATGAAGACATGCCCCAAAAAGATGTTCAAGATCAAGTAGAGAGCAGTGTGCTCCCAGAGCAATAGGTAGTCACTACTCCAGGGGGAGAAAATCCTGAATCAGTAGCACAAGAAACTGTACTTTCTTAGCTACCTGCTCAAGGGGAAGGAATTGATGCTGCTACTCTAGATAGTGAATATGCAGCAGATACAGTAATGGATATTGTCTCAGATATAAATAAAGAAGCACTGGACAATGTTGAGAAGGAGGCACAAAATGTGTTGAATGAGCAAGTAAGTATCTCCTTTATAGAACAGGCCCTGGACAAAAATCTGGATGTCAAGGGAGAACCTTTTGTTTTCCAAACTAACCTTGTTCTTCCTGTACAGATACAGCAAGAGGTAATAATGGAAGACCTATTTCCTGATTTACCGCAAGGACTGAGGAGGAGCAATCCCAGGTAGAAAAGGACCTGCCAAGAACTGTGGGGGAGGAACTACTGCATGAACCATCTAATAAAGACACAGTAGACATAGAAAGCTCATCACAGCCCTCTGATGATGACGAAGATACTATGGCTAAGAAGAGAAAGATGGTTGAAATCAAGAAAAGGAGCTCAGGCTACAAGAAAGCCTTGCACACAGTCACACAACCACCTACTCCAAGCATGGATTTCAGTTCGCTATTGGTCCAGATGCAAGTAAAATTGGATGAATAAAGGCAATCTCTAGAGAAGTATGTGGATGAGTCAAATAAGGAACTACAATTTTAGCTGGCTCAGGACATAAAGTCAATCAGATTTGAAGTCAATCTTCACAAGAAAGAGATGACAGATTGCTTCCATAAAGGAGGCAATGTTGTAGTGTATTTGGCTGAGCAATAATAGTTGTTGAAGACTGAGGTTGAGGACATTACCACAAAGCAAGAGTATGTTTTGGAAAATCAATTCAGGTCCATTGAAAACCTCAAAGACTCCCATGCAGAAATCATTAGGAAACTGGGAAGTATTTCAACAGATTTGAAAACTGAAATATCAATGCAGATACAAGTTGATTTAGCTGCTATTTAAATAGCTATTGAAGCCTCCCAAAAGACAATTTCTGATACCTTACTGAAGTTCAAAGACTATTACAAAGAAGGTACAGAATATCTAGCTGATCAGATAAGGTTTCAGAAGTCATAAAGGGGGAGAGATTGTTAGTCAAAGCTAGATCTGACCATGCTAAATGGATCTCTAATTCCATCAGAGCTACACTTGGCTTTCCTCCTTTATGTGATGATGATAATGTTGCTGAATCTGGAGTGCAACCTGCTAATATTGAAGGAGATCAGCCTGAAGTTGTACAGGTTATTTACCCTCCTGCTGATTTTGACATGGTTCAACAAGAAGTACAGACAATGTACATTCCTTCACAGGAGGCATCAAAGGTGATCATTGAAAAAGTAGAAATGTTAGAGGCTGCCAAGCAAGCTCAAAAGGAGGCACAATTATCCAAGAAAATGTTCAGGGAACAGACTGAGTTGAAGCAAGATTTTGGGCAATGGAGCCCTACTTCAAGGAATATCTTTTTGACTGCCTGGAAGGTTGTAAAGGATAAGACCCATGATAGGGGTAAGTGGTATTCTGAGTAGGAATGGAATAAATATCAAGCTAGACAGGAAGTCATTCTTCAGCATAGAAGAAGTGCAAAAGCTGAGAAGTTAGCTGCTAATGTTCTGGAGCCTAGCAGGTACTTCCCCAAGCCCTTTCACTATTTTGAAAGGCAAAGAATAAAGGCAGAAGAACAAAAGATGAAGGATCTCAAAGGGAAGAAACCTGCTGATGATACAAATCCTACTGTGCAGGCAAAGATTCAATCAGGAAAATGCATAGTGATTAAGGAGCCTAGCCAATCATAGGATACATAGGCTTATGTATAGAACAATGTAACTTTTTTTTTGTTCTAAGAAAACATGTAAACCAAGTATTCTCTGATTAAAAATAAAATTAGCTTCACTATTTCCTTGAGTTGTTTATATTGTCTATATGTTATCCTGCACTGAAGTGAATGTACATCTATTCTAATGTGTTCTATTGTGAGAGATATATATCTTTGACTAAGGGTTATGAATTCTCCAAAGGAAAGAAGGTCGGTATCAGGTTAGAGTATAGGCCTCTCTCAGAGGGCAATGTCCATATAGAGAAAGCTTAAGCACTTAATAGGGGGAGATTATTGGGTACACTGAAAAATATGTACCTGATTTAAAGAAGTCTCATCTTACTCGATGATATACATCAAGTTGTATTTGATGGTTGTTTGAGTTTCATTGTGCAGGTGTAAGGTTTGCAAGAATTTTTCTAAGTACAAGTGTCGACACTTGTGAAGAATTATGTCAACACTTGTGAAGAATTGTGTCAACACCCAAAAGTTGTGTCGACACTAGAAGAAAGGCCTATGTCGACACCCCAGAAGTTGTGTCGACACTAGAAGCAAGGCTTGTGTTGACACCCAGGTATTATGTAGACACCTTAAGAAGAAGCTGTGTCGACACCTAGAATTGTGTCGACACCTAAGGCAAGGTTTGTGTCGACATCTAAAGAAGAAGTTATGTCGACATCTAGGAGTTATGTCGACATCAGAAGAAAGGCATGTATCGACACTCAGGAATTGTTTCGACACTTGAAGAAGGTTTGTGTCGATACACAGGACTTGTGTCGACACACACACAACGCTGTTTGTCCACAGCTAATTCAAGACCAAAAACAGTTGAGTCGACACATAGGACTTGTGTCAACACACAATCAACGACATCTGGATGACACTCAATGCCATCTTACAGCAACAGCTATACTGAGTCAGAAGGATTGTGTCGACACATAGGACTTGTGTCACCACACTCAACGACGTATTGAAACACACTCAACGATGGCTGGATATACACTCAACGCTATCTGCCAGCATCAGTTATGCCAAATCAGGAGCAGGTTTGTCGACACACAGGACTTGTGTCGACACATACAAACAAAAGCTGTGTCGAGTAGCTGAAGAATGATTATGTCAACACATGGAATGTTATGTCGACATCATCAAGACTTGTGTCGACACTTAGTCTATTTGTGTCGTCACATATGAAGCAGTCTGCTGAGTGAATCTTACTAACTTATAAAATCTTTGAGGAATCAACTGTCATGATGGGTGACTCGAAAGTTATCATTACCAACAGGTCTGACACCTTTGTCAAAACTATCAGAAGGTTGTTACAAACCAGATCAGCTGGTAATCAGGTGAAATCTCTATATAAAGGACTGATCCGTGACAACTTAGAAAAACAGACACAGAGATGAAAAGGTGGATCATCTAAGGAAAGTTTTCAACAACAAGTAAAGGGGTGACCCTTAAGAAGGTAGATTCTGAATAGTCTGTAGAGAAGATTAAGATCTTATTCTGAATTCAAGGAAGGAGCTGACAGTAGATCAACTTCTACATCAAGAAGAGTTCACCCTTATTTTGTTCTATCAAGAAACTTTGAACAGCTAAGTTAGGTTGAATCTGGAGATTCAGTTCATTCAAGAACTTATCAAGAAGCTCTCACCTATAGAGTGATCTATCTGGTGATATTTCTGTATTTCTCAAATACTCAAATTATTGTAGGATCTATAGTTAGATCTGAGTTATAAGCCTATAATAATAAAGCCTGAGTTGGGATGAATCCAGTTCTCTACTGGATAGGCGAAGGGGGAAAGTGGATGTACCCATACCTTGAGGAACAACTCTAAATCTTGTGTATGCTGTGCTGTGTTTTCTGTGCTGTGATTTGCAATTTCTGTGCTAAGTAAGAACTAGTTATATTGCCTAAAATTCGTAAAGATAATTAGAACCTATTCACCCCCCCCACCCCCCCTCTAGGTGTTTAGGCTCTTGATATAAGTCTTTCAGTCTTGCTGCTGGAATTTCTCCATACCCTTTAAGATGTCGCTCAGAGATTCGCTAGTCGCAGGCATGTCCTCTAGCTCGTTCGGCTTGGAGGATGGAGTCGACAGACTCTCAGATGCCTCCTTCTCCCGCAACCTGTGATGGAGACTAGCCGCTCCGGTCTTCGCGGAAACATTGCGGTTTCCAGCCTGCATCTTTAGCATTTTCCTCCTCATTCTCTCCTCAAGGGTCTCATCCTTTTTCCTATGCCGTTACAAGTAGCTGACTATCATCTCTGTCCGCTTGCTATTCTCAGCTGGAGACCGCTCGGCCTCCCGCGGCTTCTCCTTGTTGTCCTCATCAACGACGATCAAATCAGCCACTGTGGGCAACCCGCGCGGTTTGGAAGAGTCGACACTCTTCTCGTCCTTCTCAGCAATCTTTAAGAGAGGTTCACCTGATGGCGAGTAGGTGATATCGAAGCATTTGGTGGTACCGGTTTGTGGGAGAGCAGGCTTGGAAACCTCTTCAACTTTGGTCGCGACCTACGAGGATTCCACGACAGCTTCCATCGTTTTATTTCCAAAATCAGAAGCCATTGTTGTGATCGGCTTCCCAGTTTTCCCCTCAGGCTGTCGATCAGAGCTTTCCATTTTTTAGCTCCTCCTCTTTTTCTTATCAGACGACCTCTCATCGCAGACTAGCATCGAGGACATGACGTCCATCTTGCAGAAGGCCTTGTCGGCTTGAAAGATTCTGATCGCTAGGGCGAATATCGACCCGTGACTTGGCAGAAATCTTGACAGAATGAAAGAGTCCTGGGCATTTTATAGACGCAAAAGCATTAAAGGCCGTCGCGGTCTTCGGCGTAGTTCAACATTTTCGAAGTTTTTCAGAAACTTAAAAATGTGCGGGGATTTCATTAACCCGGAATCCGCGATTAGTTCTTAAGGCTTTCAAGACCGGGCGGCCTGTATTTTCGAGCCGCCGTTTATAGCAAGCCGGCTTTTTTTCAGATAAGCCGTGCGGCCACTCCGTAAGGCCGCTGCAAGGTTCCGAACCAGCTCAACGCCAAGTCCCAGAGCCATCATTTTCCGTCACCCGGCCTGTCCTCACCGAAGCCGTGCGGCCTAATTGCCAGGTCGCCGCTAGAGGGAGTCCAGATCGCCCGTCTAGAGGTCGTGACTCTCAACTCGCCAGAGGAAGCCTGCCAGGCCGCACAGCCTTCCCTCTGCCCTCTTCTCTTTTCGTTTGCTTCCTGTCACCTCTGCCCGATTCTCATGTACCCCGGGCAGCCGGTAATTTTAGCCATTCTCGTTTTGGCAGGCCCCCCAAGCCTATAAATAGTGGGCGAAAGTACACCCAAGGCACGCAGACTAGAGTCTAGGAGCTCGCTTGTTAAGAGCGTCGGTCTCGAGCCTAGTGCTTTGCGGTCTGTTGTCCGGCCAGCTTCTCTCTTCTTTTCTTTCCTCTCTAAGTGTAACTACTTCATTTTATATAAAAAGAAATGCCCGCCGTAGGAGAGGCATTCAGGCCGCGGCGGGCGATGTGTGGTTTCGCCGCTTCTTGCGGCTTGCTTTGGTTTCTGCTCTAACCGCTAATAACCGGCTACTCGACAGTCCCTCCTCTTTTTCTCATCATCCCCCGTGAGATTTCGAACAGTTAATTAGAGGGCGCATTTCGTGCATCAACACCAACGTAGAGGAAGCCCTGCATCGACCTATATCCTTTTATGCAAGGCCGAATCTAGAGGGTACAAAATCAAGCATAGTTCACCCTACTATAGCTAATAATCACTTCGAACTAAAGCCTAACATAATTCAAATGGTGCAGCAGTATGTGCAATATGAAGGACTTCAAGATGAAGACCCGAATGCGCACATCACAAGCTTTCTAGTGATTTGTGACACCTTTAAAATCAATGGTGTTATAAATAATGCTATTAGGCTAAGACTCTTCCCCTTCTCCCTTAGAATCAAAGCTAAACAGTGGTTGATGACTCTGCCAAGAGGGAGCATCACCACTTGGGATCAACTAACAAAAAATTTTCTGACGAAGTATTTTCCACCAGCTAAAACAGCAAAACATAGGAACGATATTTTTGCCTTTTGCCAAATAGATTCTGAATCTCTATATGAAAACTAGGAAAAATTTAAAGAACTCTTAAGATGATGCCCCCATCACGCGCTGCCTGTGTGGTTACAAGTGCAGATATTTTTTAACGGGCTAAATCAAAATACAAAGTAAATGATAGACGCAGCTTCCAGTGGTCTTTAAACCACAAAACCCCGGAAGCAGCTCTTGAGCTTTTCGAGGACATGGACATGATCACATATCAGTGGAATGTGCCTAGAACTCACCCAAACAAATATGCACGTATATTTGAAGTAGACAACGTCTCCCAGCTGGCCCTTCCAGTGGTACTAAGCAAAAAAATAACGGAGATGTGTGCTGCCTCCGCCCCTCAGGTATGGGAATCTGCAATTACTGCTCATTTAGAAATAGATTATGTTAACAATATACCTAGGAATGCTTTTAATAATTTTTCTGCTACGAATTTTCCTGCGTCGGCCTTTGCTTTTCTGAATAGTTATAATCCCGCTTTACGAAACAACCCAAATTTCTCGTGGAATAACCCTTCAAACGCTATGCACCCGCCACCACAAAATGATTTTTTTGCACCACCTCCACCTATTAAAAATTATCAAAAACCTCCAAGCTTGGAGTAAATGTTTTAAAAATATATGAATGTTAATGATGCGATTATAAGAAGCCAAGCCGGATCCGTTAAAAATCAAGAGAATCAAATAGGACAACTAGCTAAAATTATATCTGAGCGACCCGCCGGGTCACTTCCTGTTACCGAGCACAACCCGAGAGAGCAAGCGAAAGCTATAACTCTTTGGAGTGGGAAGCAAGTTTTTGGTATGGATAGTGTAGAGCCTGAGGCAAGCTCCGCCCCCATTTTGTAATATTCCACCTCATGCTGAAAAAGAAGTGATCACTCTGCTCTTTGCTTTAGAAAAATATCTCGCTCCACCACCTATTTTTAAAAATGATCCAACTCCACCATACCCTTCCCAACTTAACAGACAACATCTTGATAATCAGTATACCCGCTTCTTAGAAATGTTTAAGCAAATCCACATAAATCTACCCTTCCATGATGCGATTTCCAGATGTCGAAGTACGCTAAGTACCTAAAGGACCTCCTAACTAATAAGAAGAAGTTAGAGAACTTATCGCACGTCACATTTAACGCCGAGAGCTCTACTTTCTTGACAAATGGTTTACCAAAGAAGATCAGTAAAACAGGTAGTTTTTCTATACCATGTGTCTTTGGTGCTCTCTTTGTCAAGCATGCATTAGACTATTTAGGTGCAAGTATCAACCTAATTCCCTTCTCGTTATTCAAGAAGTTAGGATTTGGCAGCCTCAACCCCACGTGTATGAGTATCCAACTCGCTGATAGATCGGTAAAATACCCGTTAGGAATAGTGGAGGATGTTCTAGTCAAAGTCGATAAATTCATCTTCCCGGTGAATTTTGACATATTGGAAATCGAAGAAGACGTCGAGGTTCCCCTGATCCTTGGCCAACCCTTCCTTGCCACCTCCCGAGCTAGCATTGACGTAAGCAATGGCAATCTCTTCCTTCGAGTAGGTGACGATGGAGTAACCTTCTCTATCACCCCCATCAATGAAAAAGACCCTAGAAAATAACGACCCTTGTTTCTTCTTAGATACCTTAAGTGATGAATCTTCCTACAACATTTCTGAAGATGAATTATATAATTTTTGTTCTTCCTTAACTTTTTCTACTAAAAGTATGCAAGAAACCACCATGGCCATTGATTAACCCCCTTCAAATTTTGCGTATAAGTTAAAAGTGTACGAAGATATTATTTTTGAAAAAGAAAGAACTTTGAAAACATCTTATGAAGAACCCCCTACCCTAGAATTAAAAGAACTTCCTAAACATCTCAAGTATGCCTTCGTAGAAAAAGATTCCAAACTACTAGTATTAGTTCCATCCTACCTAACTGAATTACAAAATGACAAACTCCTTTTAGTTTTATGAAAACATTATTGAGCCATCGCTTGGCAGATATCTGATATCAAGGGCATACACCCATCTTTCTGCTCCCACAAAATCTTAATGGAAGATAATTCACGTAACTCCATCCAACCTCAGCGCCTTATAAATTCGAACATAAAAAAGTCATAAAAGGCGAGGTTATGAAACTCTTAGATGCAGGAATTATCTATCCTATTTTAGATAGTAAGTGGGTTTGCCCTGTTCAGGTAGTGCCAAAAAAGTGAGGGATAACTGTAGTTGTGAATGAAAATAATGATTTAATTCTGACACGGACGGTGACGGGGTGGCGAATGTGTATTGACCATCATAAGTTAAATGACGCCACCCGTAAGGACCACTTTTCCTTGACATTCATCGATCAAGTCTTAGAGTGATTATCTGACAATAGCTTTTTCTGTTTTCTCGATGAACTCTCTAGGTATTTTCAAATCCCGATCTCACCCGAGGACCAGGAAAAACTACATTTACTTGCCCTTTTGGCACCTTCACTTACCGAAGAATGCTGTTTGGGTTGTGCAATGCGCCAGCTACATTCCAAAGAGTATGCTAGCTATCTTTGACAAGTATGTAGAAAGTATTATGGAGGTATTTATGGATGATTTCTCCGTGTTCGGCGATGACTTCGATAGTTGTTTAGAAAACTTAGAAAAAATCTTAGAAAGATGTGAAGAAACTAACCTCACCCTAAATTGGGAAAAATGTCATTTTATGGTGAGGGAGGGTTTACTCTTAGGACATAAGATTTCTGCCAGATGGATTGAAGTAGATATCGCTAATATAGAAGTAATTAAAAAGTTGTCGACACCTATGAATGTTAAAGCTATAAGAAGTTTCCTAGGTCAGGCTGGCTTTTACCGCCATTTCATTAAAGACTTCTCCAAAATCACCAAACCCCCCTTACTTAACTCTTAGATAAAGACGCCCCATTTATTTTTATTGACCTTTGCCTATCTACTTTTGAAACAATTAAAGATAAATTAATTAATGCACCAATTATGATAGCTTTAGTGTGGGACCTTCCCTTTGAGATAATGAGCGATCAAGTTGTTTCGCATTGGGAGCCATAATACGTCAACGAATATCAAAAAACTTCCACCCCATTTATTACGCAAGTAAAACACTCACATCTGCACAAGAAAACTACACCACGATGGAGAAGGAGCTTCTAGCTGTTGTCTTTGCCTTCGAAAAATTCAGACCATACATCACACTTTCAAAAATTATTGTTTTCACGGACCACTCGGCCCTCAAGTACTTACTTTCTAGGACGCATGCCAAGACGCCCCTGATACGCTAGGTCTTACTCCTCCAGGAGTTTGACTTAGAAATCCAATATAAGAGGGGGGCCGAGAATTTGGACGCCGATCATCTCTCTTGCCTAGATAATCCGTTTATAGAAAATTTAGATGAAAAAACGTTTAGTGATTTCTTCCCCGATGAAAAGCTATTTTCTATTAACACTTCTCCTTCCCTTGTTTTGCAAACAAGTCCAACTATTTAGTGGCCCGTGTCCTCCCGAAGGAGTTTCCTCTCAACAAAAGATGAAATTCTTTTCTGAGTTGAACTATTTTTTGGAGGACCCACATCTTTTCCGAGTTTGTGCGGACCAGGTGATAAGGAGATGTGTTTTTGAAGAAGGATAGGATATTTTAAAACATTTGTATAAAGGACCGACTGGTGGTCACTATCAAGCTGCTTGTACCGCTCACAAAATGCTTTGTGCAGGCTTTTACTGGCCTAGCCTGTTTAAAGACGCCCAAACTTTTGTGAGTAGGTGTGATAGTTGCCAACATTCAGGAAAAATTTCCAATAAAAATGAAATGCCGCAAAATAATTTCCTTGAGTGCGAAGTTTTCGACCTCTGGGGAATTGATTTTGTTGGCCCTCTTCCTTCTAGCTTCGGAAACAAGTTTATTTTAGTTGTCGTAGATTATGTTTCATGATGGGCTAATGCCCAAACTCTTCCTACTAACGACTCCTGAGTCGTAATTACTTTTTTACAAAAATTATTTTCTCGATTTGGTACGCCATGAGCCATCGTTAGCGATAGGGGTTCACATTTTTATAACGCACAGTTTTCCAAAACTCAATTAAAATACGGCGTTATACATAAGCTTTCAACTGCCAACCAGCCCCAAACTAATGGACAAGTCGAAGTATTGAACAAAGAGATAAAAGGTATTTTAGAAAAGACTGTTTTCACTTCTAGAAAAGACTGGTCAACCAAATTAGACGAGGCTCTATGGGCCTACCGAACTACGTACAAAACTGTCATCGGATGTACGCTGTATCGATTAGTTTATGGAAAATCATGCCATTTACCTGTAGAATTAGAACATCGTGCTTTTTGGACCCCTAAGGTTTTTAAATTTTGATCCCCACTCTGTCGGCGATTTTCAAAAATTTCAACTTTACGAACTCGACGAGTGGCGCTCTTATGCATACGAAAAAAAACAAATTTTATAAAGAGCAGATGAAACATTTTCATGACAAACACTTAAGGCACCCAAAAACATTCAAATCGGGCGACCAAGTTTTTTTATACAATTCACATTTACGTTTATTTCCTGGCAAACTAAAGTCACGATGGTCTGGGTCGTTTCTTTAAAGAAGTTTTTTCGTATGGCACTGTGTTAATTTCACACCCTGATAAGAGTGATTTCAAAGTGAATGGGCAGCGTCTTAAACTCTATTTTTCTGGTGATGATGATGTATGTGTGAACAATGTTAAGTTTCTTCTGCACGAACTTTAACTAGCTTAAGACATATTATTTTTGTTAAAAACTTTAAATATTATTTTAGACATTATTATTTTGGACAATAATCTTTTGGACAATATTTTTTTGTTGCGTCAAGCTCAAACGATTCTTTAAACAAAGGGCGCTCTTGGGAGGTAACCCAAGTTTTTTTTTCTGTTTTCTTTATTTTACACTTTTTGCCCCGGATGGCTCCGATAAGCTGTAGCTTCTACGATCGCCTGCTCCAATTCTGTTGAATCCATCACGAATTCCAAAGAAGAAATTTCAAGAAGTTCCAAAGCGCAAGCATGGGGAGCGATATCAATCAACATTCACGATGCATAAATTCGGGGAAGTGACTGTTTTTCAATTATGTATTTTCATTTCTGTTTTTATTTCTCTCTCTCCTTCCCCTTTTTTATCCATTGAGGATAATGTCAACTTTAAGCTTGGGGAAGGATTTCCGCCTTTTCCTCTCTTATTTTGTTTCCTTTAAAAAATAAAAATCAATTATTTTTGTATATCTTAAAAATCCAAAAAATTAGAGAATATTTCAATATAAAATAAAAGTACATATATATACAATTTGTTTTTACTTTAATAGTTTAAATAAATTTTGGTATTTCAATAGTACCCTTGCATTTTGTTTTGTTTTTCTCAAAAATTCCTATAACAACTTAGCTAATTATGATCTTTCTAATCGTTCTTTTTAATTATATTTCACAAGTAAAATGTTGGTCATGTTGTGTTTCTAATTCATGGTAGCATGTTAATGTGAAACGTTTTTCTAAAACTCGCATTTTTATTATGGTTTTCGTTCTTTATTTTCTTTACTTTCTTAAAAATCTTTCATCCACTATTTTCCTTTTTATTTTTGGATAATTTTTGTAATGTCAACTTTTGATTAGCGTATTAGATGTGAACGATCCAAGTCGCTTATTATTTCTATTTTTAAGATAATTTCGTTAGCCTTCATTTATTATCTAAGATTTGTTTTTAAAATTTATCAAAACTAATGTTTTAGATAAATTTTTAAGCATGAAAATGATTTAGGCCATTTTTATTTTCGTTTGAGCCTTCTTGCAAACCTAAAAATTTTTAGCCCTAGTTAGCCCCTTTTGAGCCTTTTTCTGATTTCAATTGATAGATCCACTTATCGTTTCATTTTCACCAAAGCTAAATTTTTCCCAACCTATCTAATCACACTAACCTTTTTAGTTTCATTAAAAAAAATTTCATGATTATGATAGGATTATTGTGTGATATATTTGGAATTTTTTTTGAAAAAGTATGCTCAAAAGAAGTGTTTACTTTTGTTTGACCAATTTCAAAATGAAAAGAAAAATTATTTATGGTCTTTGTTTTGAAAAAAAGGAAAGAAAAGAAAATGGAAAAGAAAAAGAAAGAAAAATATTTTATTTATGATGAAATTTTTGAAACTCTTTATTTTAGTTTAGTGTGATTTTAAAGCATCCTTGTATATCTTTGAAATTCCACTCCTAATCATAATCTGAAATAAAACATTTCGGTCCTAATAAGACCTTTTGATTCATGTTTTTGAATTTTATTTTTTTGCAAAGGAAGAAAAGTAAAGTAGTAAAGTTTTTTTATTTAAATTTAGATTTTTTTTATTTGATTGATATAGTTATAATGTTAGTAATAACTCAATGCATTTTTTCATTTTGTTGCTTTGCTAAATTTATTTAAAGAATTTTGATAAAATTTTGGATGATTTATTTTTGTTAGAAAAGTTTATAAATTGTTAAACAATGCCTAAGTTACTGTTTTGGGTTTACGTTTAACCTTCTCCCTACTTAGAATTTCGCATAGTACTTGTGTAAGCATAATTAGTTTTGTGTAATCGCTTTTAGTAACTCTTTATTTAACTACAAGTAGTTCTCTTTTTAGCGCAATATTTCTTTTCTTAATTGCAATTAGTTTTTTATTAACAACACCTAAAACAATTTTTCGATAATATAATAATCTTCGTGTGAGTAAGATTACTCAAAAGTTCCCGGATCTTAATACAACACTTGTGTCCCCTAACTACAATTCGAAAGGTATACTTGCCTAGGTTGATTGCTAGTTCAGTTCTTATTCTCTTCATGATTAGTAGACACCACTCATAAATATACTACAGCCTCCATAGGTTCTAGCCTCACACAAACCTGTTCTGGCACCATTGCAGGTTGCGCCTGCTCATTAGGTTGTGCATGTATCATTGCAAACAATGCCTCAGCAACTAAATGCACTGTCTCCACAAAAGAGGTGTGGGCACCTCAACTGGTGCCGCACTTTCAATGGAACGTTGGGGCTCATACTGCCTCGCACCACTTCGAGTCACCTATATGTGTAAAAGACACACTTTAGGGACTTTGCAAAAGAACCTACGACGAATAGGAACGTGAAGGTTCCTCAAACAGGTGTATTTGCATTCGTAAGTAGACATTCTTGAGTTCATTTATGTTATAATGGTTCACACTTACATGTGCTTGCCAACCCTCAAAAGAATTCGGCCATGAATTTGCAAGAGGAAGACCAAAAGAAGCTGATACCAAATTGTAACACCTCCGTCCGTCACATGAAACATAATAGAGGGTTCGGCTGG
This sequence comes from Platanthera zijinensis, assembly GCA_039513925.1. Classification (NCBI taxonomy): domain Eukaryota; kingdom Viridiplantae; phylum Streptophyta; class Magnoliopsida; order Asparagales; family Orchidaceae; genus Platanthera; species Platanthera zijinensis. Next base: position 45,844,385 of record CM077083.1, read on the forward strand.
GGCCCCACACCGTATTCCACAAACAGGCGGCGGGGTCACAGGTTAATATCAAAAGTTACTCGAATCCTTACACAGAGCATTCTAGCGAAAGCTTTAGGGTTATATGAACTCATACCAAATGAATGCCCACTATATATAAACCAAATCATTTATATATATTATAGGAATGCCACTTACAAATACACAAAAGTTATGGCCTTAATGCCTTATTATTATACTATATATATGGTTTACAAACATCGGCATGCATGCCGGCCACACATGAAAATAGTAAGACATTTCAGCTCGGCCTTCGGGGGCCAGCATAGTTGCAAGGAATTCAGCCCGCTATTTTCCGCTCGGCTCTCCAGCAGTTGCACAGGGACAACCACCACAAGGGAGGCAAACAAGCCAACGGTCAGCATTCAGCTGACCAATTTATAATGACCTCACCCTTTCCCGGGGCAGTGGTATTCCTTCCCTACAGGCATTGCATTTTCACACGTAGATATATCACAAGTATGTGAACTCACGCACAATTTAATATATCATAAACGAATGCCTTAACGACCAAATGTTCCTTGCACTTAGGGCACATTTTTGATATACCTGTCACCGTGGTTCTACCACCATTCAGAGGTGGCATAAAAGTTAACTTTGAGCATTCACAGTCTCCACAGCCCCCGGCCTGAGACTTTAGCCTTGACGGCGTATAACCTAAGACTCTCATTATGTCATCCTAATGAATGCCAATAACTTAGGCACTCGAGTTAGACAACCATAACGCAGATACAGTTCGCCATTGTCCGTTGCTCAAATCATCAATTCAATGTCTAGACAGACGCGGGTCTGCTTCCCATTGTGCGTTCGTCTCAATGGCCTTTAGGAGCTCATCACTCACAAAGTAGCCTCACAGTCTCCCAGAGACTGGATTTATAATCAAAAGAGATTTATTGCCATCGTTCGTCACAATCGCTTGGTGGGACCAACAGAAGTTCTCTTTCTGCGCCCAAACTCAACCAAAAATCCAGCAGCATCCCGCAGTACAAGAAACACTGGTCTTGTCATAGCACACAGCATAAATAGCTCACCAAGAGTTATCGTCGTTGGCGATACTCACTGTCGCCCGGCTATATCGAATTGGTCTTAAAACCATGGAATTTCTAGGGAATTTTCCTGGAATGAAACTCCAGTACTTCATGCTACTTCCAGTTCACAGGTACAACCCCGAAAACCCCGTATATTACTCGTTTATACTCGGGTCTTCTCTGACACGCAAAATAAACATCATCAATCCTGACCAACCTGTCCAGATGGGCTTTACACAACATGCCTATTCTGTACTATACATTTCCGGATCTATATGCAAGACTCGCTGGAGATTTCAAGAATCGACCCAAAGGAATTCCAATCACATTTCCACCATTTGGTGGGCGTTTCCATGCATATGAGAAAAGAAGGACTTCACTTGTCCAAGAAGGAAGATCGTTACCCTTGTAGTCCTCTTCGGAGCCATGACCTTGATCTCTGATCCGGATGGAATTGATTGTCCCAACCTCCTCTCCACATATCTAGCATCGACTCGTGATTATGATCACAAGCACACCTTTGATCAATCTCCACAAGAGGTCCTGGATGTTTCCTCCTCTTCCCTCTCTAATAGTAAAGAAGACAGTGTATGAGAGAAAATGAGAATAAAATCTCAAGTCCAGCCTATATACAAAAGCTACCGCCGTGTGGTAACTCCTACTGATGCGTGGTAACATAGGCGGTAACTGCTTTGGCTAGCCGGCGCCATTATCCATAGCTTTTTCCCTGCGATAAGTCTCTAACGCCTGGCGGTAGATTGGTTACTCAAGAAATTCTTCTCGACATTCGTCGAGAAGCTAGAGCGGTAGCGCTCTCGATGATTCCTCCGAAAGCATTGAATGTTCTCGCCGAAGACATTTTCTACCGTTGCGCGATAGCTTCTTATCGCAAGGCAGTAAAAACCTGAGCCCTTGGTCTTTTAATTCACCAAGCTATCGCCGGCGATAAGACTACTGCCGGGCGATAACCTTCAATGATCACTTCTCATTTTTGGGGTGATACAAGTGGAATACCTGAGATCTGTACCCAACCCTTCCTGCAAACTCTTCTAAAAATGAGACATAAACCTGGAATCTCAATCTGACACGATACTTATAGGTACTCCGTGCAATCTAGTGACCTCTTTCAAATATAACTCTGTTATTTTCTTCATGGAGTAATCAATCTTGAACGACACTAAGTGAGCAAACTTCGTGAATCTGTCAATAATGACCCACAATGAATCATAAATTCGGGGAAATCTTGGTAAACCAGTAATAAAGTCCATAGATATACTCTCCCACTTCCAACATGGAATATCCAAAAGCATTTGCTTTCCACCAGGCCTTCTATGATCTGCCTTAACTCGCTTGCAGGTAAAACACTCAGAAACAAACTTGGCTATATCGTTCTTCATTTCATACCACCAAATGATCTGTCTAAAATCTCTATACATCTTTGTAGAACAAGGGTGATAGGCAACACTATATCCATGCACTTTACTGCATATCCTTCCTCGAATATCCTCAATAGTAGGAATACAATACCTACCGCGGTACTTCAAAGTACTCGCATCATCGATTGAAAAGTCCGGTAACTCCCCTTTTTCAGTCCTACTACGAATATGTTGCAAATTAGGGTCGTCCTTTTGATGAGGCCTTAAAAGCGTAATCTATGAAGGCTCTGCCACTTCTAGGCTGTTTTGCGAATCGCTACTTCTGACAGAGATGCCCATTAATAAAAACTCTTCCACCAATGATTTTACTGAAAGATTAAAGATCTTCGTGGTCTTCCTACTCAAGGCATCGACCACCACATTAGTCATACCCGGATGATATAAGATATAAACATCATAATCCGCGACATACTCCAAGCACCTACGCTGGCGCAAATTCAACTCCTTTTGAGTGAAGACATACTTCAAGCTCTTATGGTCCGTGTAAATCTTGCACAACGCGGCATACAATAAATGTCTCCACTGCTTCAAGGCATAGATCACTGCAGCAAACTCCAAATCATGTGTAGGGTAATTCTTTTCATGAACCTTCAATCGCCTTTGTTAACCCAGAATCCACGACTAGTTCTCCAGGTTTTCATGTCCGGGCGGCTTGTTCTTTCTAGCCACCATTCTCAGCAAACCGGCTTATTGACAGATAAGCCGGGCGGCCTCTCCGTCAGGCCGCTGCCAGTTCCAGTCCAGCCATCATCTAAGGGTCGGCCTGTCCTTATCCAGGCCGCGCGACCTATATCCCAGGTCGCCGTCAAAGGGGGTTTAGATCTGCCCGTCCTGAGGCCAGGACTCTCAACTCGCCAGAGGAAGCCCGCCAGGCCGCGCGGCCTTTCCACTGCCCTCTTCTCTTTCTTGGTTGTTTCCCGTCACCGCTGCCCGGTTCTCCTGTACCCCTGGCGGCCGGTAATTTTAGCCCTGCCCGTTTGGGCAGGCCCCCCCGAGCCTATAAATAGGCATGAACAGTACCTTTCAGGGGGACGGAGTTCGAATCCCCAAGCTTGCCGCCTGTGGCAGCGGATTCGAAATCCTTCTCCGGCGGGTATCCTGTCCGCGCGGTCTCCGTAGGCTAACCACTGTAACCGTTTTCCCGTTCATAAAAGGAAAGTCCGCCGCAGGAGTGGCATTCAGGCCGCGGCGGGCGAACTCTGGTGTTGCCGCTGATAGCGGTCCTTTCTCTCTTTTATCTATCCGGTCTTATCCGCCATTCCTAGTCGCTAGTAACCGACTGGCCGACAGTCTTTTCCCTATTCTTTCCCCAGTGCTCGAACGGTTAGCTGGTGGTGCCCGAGTTAACACGCGGCCTTCAGATCTCGGTTGGCCGGTGAAAATCTGCGGCTAGATATTGTCAGACCGCTCGACCGCTAGAGCTTAGCGGCTAGTCAAGCAAGCAACGATAAGGGCGGTTAACCTGTTCAGTAACCGCTTGCCATTCTGTCCGCTCGGTCAAACTGCAGCTGTTCGGCGGTCTCTAGATACGTGTTGATTGTTATTATTTGCAATGAATCTCCCGAGGAATGACAGTAATTTCTTATCATCTACTCGGGATCTCTTAGAGAGGGAAGAGGAAGTTTCTTTTCCGTTCATTGATCGAATTCGCTGGGATACCGTTGCTGATGATTTCAGAGAGCCTCGCTTGTCACGCTATTCTGGGATTAGTGATCCAATTTCACATCTACAAGCATTTGAAGCGGCTGTTTCTTTAAAAGCCGTGTCGGATGGAATCAAGTGTAATTTTTTCTAATGACCTTCGACGGTCTTGCTCAGGAATGGTTTCATGGTTTACCTTCTCGGTCTATCACTTGCTTTGGGGATTTTCAAAAACATTTCCTTTTGAGATTTGATACCATTAGGAAGCGGAAGAGAAACCCAGTAGCTCTTTTCCAAATCAAGCAGGAAGTTGTTGAGCCTACTGCTCATTTCATTGATCGGTTTCAAAAGGAAACGCTCGATATCGTTAACGTTCATCCAGACTTTTACAAATATGCCTTGATAAGTGGACTTCGAGAAGGTCCTCTCAAATTTGAAGTTAGCAAAAAAGAGCCAAAGACTTATAGGGATCTTATTAAAATAGCTAATCGATTCATAATGGGTGAAGCAGCAAACGCCAACTATATATCTTTCTTGAATCAGATGGCTAGGGAACATCATAAAAATTCTTGTCATCAACCCGGTTCTTCCCAAAATGCTTCGGAACCTCCACAACAGGATAAATCATCAGAGTTTGTGGAAGCTTGCCCTATCATGTCTTTTGATCCTAAAACACTCAAGTATGAAAGGTACTCAGACAGGTATGTCAAGTTCAAAATTTCTATGGAAGATCTTCTGCTGGTTCTTGCTAGTATGAAAGAATTTAAAAAGCCTCGATGTATAAAATCAAAGATTGAACATCGACATGAAGAACTCTTTTGTAAACATCATAAGGATATTGGTCATAACACAGAAGATTGTCGGGCTCTCCGGAAACTAGTAGATCAATTCGCAAAGGCAGGGAAATTACAAGATTATGTTATCCTATGATCCTCCAGCACATTTTCCATTGATAAAGACGATGTTGCAAATAAAGATTCTGTTGTTAGATAGTGGAAGTGTCTGATGCGATAATATCTTGTTTGTCTTTCGTTTATATATTTTGTGTATCTCCCATGTGTTTGGAGTTTCTTGCATTTGTTTCTTTTCTTTTGATAATGACAGTTGTAATAGATATAGCAGCAAATCAGTCCTCACCAGCATCCAGCTTCACAAATATATCTCAACAATCGTCGACAATTGGGTTCAATCAGGCTTCAATCCCATATCCTTTTACTAAGCTTTCCACTAGAAATAAGCATTCATATGCCCTCTGAATTCAACTTCTTAGCTTTGCATTTAACATTGACGTACGTATGTGGACATTTACTTATAACAAAAATAATATTACCTTTTTGGCCCTCCATATCTCGCACGACATCAGTCGCAGATGTGTAGTGGCAATCCCGCTCGACATAAGTCGTCGATATAAACCTCGCTCGAATCATTCGCAGATAAGTTGAAATGAGATCTTCTTTAGGAGAGTTGTGACTCTTGATCTATGTTGCAAGACAGTGCAGGCAGAATTTTTGTTATCCTTTCAACCTGCAAATTACGGTGGTAGATAAATTATGGTTTTCATATATTGTTATTGTTATGCTGATCAGTTCATAGACCTCGCAATTATTCGTTCTAGCTTATCCATCGTCTCACGGTCTTACAGTCTAGTCAATTTACATTACACAGTGCGCAGACCGCGCGGTTACATATTCCAGTTTGTTTTATTCGGCAAATGGCATCTCTGCCGGTTTATTAGTAATAAACTCAGGAATTCGGCCGACTTGATTCTGTCAGATGATTCCAGTCCGCCAGCTTATGGTATTATTATCTACCCTTGAGTCATATTGGAAGCGTGATCTACATTAATGTTCGGACAGGCCGCCACCATCAACTTGATTATTAAAGTTTCTTATCAGTCTATTTACTTAGCCGAGCGGCTTATTGATCGCTATATACCTTTTTGATCTCCAATTAAACTATGGCCTATCGGCAATCAACTATATAAGTCGTGCGACCTCACATTGCATATAAATGATAGCCGGCAACAGCAGAACTGCTTTACGTTCTTGGCGAATACTTTCCTGACCGCCCGGTTAATGGCTATAAATACGTTCAAGGGTATTCAGATTGTTATAAACTCGCAGACGACTAATATACTTGGCTACTGGTATTCTATCCAAGTTTAATCGGAATAGAAGTACTTATTATTCGGCGAAGTCATCAATGAGATTTCTTAAGTCGGAAGCGAGTAAGAAAGATTAAGCCGCATATATAAGCAAGTAAGTAAAATTGCAGTACAATGGATTTTCACAAAAGGTAAAATGTTTTCATTTTTACTGTCAAGTACAAAAGGTAGACCGCGCGGTTTACAAAAACATACCGCCAGTCTCAAAAAGATGGAAAATTATTACAAGTATTTTGTCCTAGCTATTCGGCTTTAGTCTTTTAGATGCAGGAGCGCCGGAGTCCGATTCACCATCGACATCGACCTCGGACGGCGAGTATTCACCGCTGTCGGACGAAGACGTGTGCGAACTGCCGGACTCCCCGGTCTCTTACCTTACGGCTTCAACTTGTGCGGTCTCAGATGCTTGACCGCCAGTTTCTGAAGAAGCGGTCTCGCTCCTGCTTCCTTTGCTGTACTCCTCTTCATTTTCTGCCTTGCCCTCGCCCTCTCCATCGACCTTTTCCTTGCCCTTCAGCGCTCGATAAACCGCGACCACCCTTTTCTTCAAGGGTGGGTACAGGTCGGCACAGGTGAAGTCGGTGAATCCCGGGGAGAGGCCGCCGCGATCTCGAAGGCGTTTCAACGCTCCGTCGATTCCTTGGACTAGCTGCGGAAAGACCGCGTCCTAGAAGGCCGAGTTGACCGGATCATACATTTTCTGCAAAGGAAGAAAAAAGGTCAGTCCGCACGGCTTGATAAATGAAGGCGCAAAAATCAGGTAATATCTTACAGCATTCAATTCCTTCAAGCGTGCATTTTCTTTATCCTTTTCGGCGAGTTGCCGCTTCAGGTCGCCTTGACTTCGACTAACCGCCTATGGGACAGGCCCATGTACTGGTTAGCCACAAAGCTTCTCGCGCCGACCTGCGTGGCCAAACGCGAGAAATGCTCTTCTGGTATCTTTTTCAGCGCTTTCAGGTTGCGCCTACCATATGAAGCCGCGCCAGCCGCGGAGGCGTGGCGGCTTATTGTTTCCTTCCCCCGGTTAGGGAGGGCGGTGGAAACTTGGACTGATTCGCCGTCGGCACTCCACTGCATGGTGGGGTTGCCGGGAGATCCTTCAAGCGGCTGCCCATACTATGCAGTGTGAAGTCGCTGGAGGAGTCCGATGCTCCTTCCTCTTCAGCCCGCTCCGTCCTGGCCCTCTTGGCCCTTTTCTCCCATTGTGTAAGGGTTAGGCAGCCAAGAGTTAGCGGCTTGTTCAGCGGGACCGCAACGACAGCTGCAAGGCAAATTTGACAAGTCAGATGGCAAGCCGCACGGCTAGCTGAGCAGTTCGGTTTGCTGATACTTACTGTCCTCCGCATGAACATCCTCCAAAGTTGGGAGCAGCGGGAGGTAGTGGACGACGTCTAGCCGCTCGCCCTTGAAGAAGTCGAAGATATCCTTCTCAAGGCCGTCCAGTCCGCTGCTGCCAAAAGCGGCTTCGTCGCGGACCTGTGGTTGGACCGGCAGGAGTCCGAGTTGGCCTTCGAAGATATGGTACCTCTCTGACCAATTCGGGATTTTGTTCGCCAGGTTGACGACCTTCATCCCCCGGCAGCCAAAGTAAAGATGCCCTCTAAAGATCTTTATTCCAGAGTCCGGAATAGACCGGACGGAAAAGCATTCTCCGAACAGCTTTATCGAGAAGCGAACTCTCTCCGACCTCAAGTACGAGATGAAGCTGTAGATAGCCGCGATGGAATTTGGCAGCAACTATCCTGGCACTACTCCATAGTGGTCGAAGACAGCTACGGCTTCCATCAGCACGGGGAAGCGGAAGCCGCAGTCAAAGTGATCGACAGGAATGGCGATCTGGTTGGCTTTAGAGGTGTTGATTCGTTCGTGAGGAAGAGGAAGCTGCGCGAGCAGCGGGCTTTCTTTCATATACTTCTCTACAAAGTTATCTAGCACAGGTTAAGTAAGCCGACATTCTTTGTGGTCCGCCGAATGGAAGGCAGAAGCCGCATCGGTCCTGACGGAAGAAGTTTTATCAGACAACATCGACTTTTCTTTAGCTCGCATCCTAATCTTTCGTGCCGAAGTCTCCGGGATCATCTCCTTTTATAGATTTTCTACACAGCTACAGTGATGGTTGTCAAATCGCGGTTTGTTGTCTAGCCGCACGACCTAGCCTGCAAGAGAAAGTATTCAAACCGCATAACAGTTCGGCAGTTCGCGCGGCCAAGTTCCTGTACTTAGCAAAATTCACAAAGCAAAAATATAGCATCTATGATATTCAAACCGCACAGAGCCGCAAGCAATTCGCAGTAGCATACAATCAAATATACAACAATTGTTCACAACAATCAGACTGTCCGGCATCACGAGTTGATGCTTATTACAAAGCCGAACAGAGTTCTCATAATTATTTCTCTCCACTTTCTGGAGCTTCTCGACCAACTCGCGCGACTTGGTCTCCGGCCTGTACCAGCTGGACGTACACTTGACTGACAAGGTTGTGGATGGAGTGCAGAGTCCGATGAACCCACGAGGTATCACGCTCTATGCGGGCAAATGGAACCAGCGGTAGAGCACGATCTCCCGGGTCACCAGAAGCAGCGACCTGCCTAACCGCCGCGACTACTGGTGAGTCCGAAGTCTCTCCGGAAGCCGGGCGGTTTGGTAGTTGCTGCTGCTCAGTAGTCGTCCCAGTAGGTCGCAAACCTCTGCCGGCCTCCTCTGGTTTATCCTTATCCCTTTCCTCCTCAAGTCGAGCGATGTCCGCCCTTTCCCTCTCAATCCGGCCGGCCATCAGAACTAAAGCTTGCATGTCAAGTTTCTCTGTCTTCTCCTGCTCCAGGTTGGCTAGCGCCTCCTGTGTTCTTTGCTCGGCGGCCTCCAGCGCAGTCTGTATCGTTATCTTCTCCTCCTCCCAGCTTGTCAGGACCTCCTGCATCTTTTGGTCAGTGGACTCCAGCGCAGTCCGCTATGCCGCTCTCTCCGTATCCGCGCTGGCCAGTGCCTCCTGCACCCTTTTGTCAGCAGTCTCCAACGTAATCTGCATCGTTGCTCTCGCAAAATCCAAGTTGGCCAGTGCCTCCTGCGCCTTTTTCTCGGCGATCTCCAGCTCAGACCGCATCATTCCTCTCTCCTGCTCCAAGTCCTCCAACACTTCTTGAGTTCTCTTTTCAGCGGCCTCCAGCATAGACCGCTGATTTTCTTCTTGAAGCCGCCACTCTTCTTCCTTGGCTCGAAGGGCCTCGGCATGCTCCCTTACTCTAGCCTACAAGACGGTGACCTCCTCCTGGAATTCGGCCATCCTTTGGTCACGGACACTTGGAGGTAGCGGTGGAATAAGTGGAGGTAAGAAAGTCGTTAGATCGCCCGGCTTGATGGCAGTTTCATGAGCACCTGCAGCGAATAAACAAGCGGTTAGATTCAGTAACATGACCGACACCTTTTAAAAGATCTCGTTAGAACGAGACCGAAGCTCGTGGTTATCTCTCCTTCAAAAGCCGCAGTATCAAGTCTAGCCGCTGGTCGCATAAACCTTTCAGAGTCTATTCGCTTTAGCTTTTCTTTCCATAGCTGCGCGGTCTCCTTAGCTTTGCTTTTCAGCTGAGCTGTGGTAAGGAAGAAGCTCGCCGGCGGATTGAAAATTATGTCTGCTCCTTTCTTCCGTGACCGTGGCTTGTAGAATTTTACAATACGCTTAACTTCGTCGTGTTTACCTTGCAGGGAAGTAAATGTAGTCGCAACCTGCTTCCCGGCGATTGACTCCATCATCTCCTTTATCTTCTCTCTGAGTTTTAATTTTTCAACTCCTTCTGAAACCGCAGGAGTCGGTTCGCCAAGCTTCTCTCCTGTAACTTCGACATCAACGTCAGCGATCTCTTCAGAAGCCGGCGGAGTTGCCAATAACTTGTCCTGCTGCTGGAATTTCTCTATCCCCTTCAGGATGTTGCTCAGAGATTCGCTAACCGCCGGCGTGCCCTCTGGCTCGTTCGGCTTGGGGGATGGAGTCGACGGACTCTTAGATACTTCCTTCTCCCGCGGCTTATACTGGACACTAGCCGCTCTGGTCTTAACAGAAACATTACGGTTATCAACCCGCATCTTCCGCACTTTCCTCTTCATCCTTTCCTCAAGGGTCTCATCCTTTTCTTATGTCGCTTCAAGTGGCCGACTATTGTCTCTGTCCGCTTCCTCTTCTCAGTCAGAGACCGCTCGACCTCTAGTGGCTTCTCTGAGTCGTCCTCAACAACGATGATCAAGTCAGCAGATGTGGGCAACTCGCACAGTTTGGAAGAGTGGACACTCTTCTCCTCCGCCCCGGCAATCTTCAAGAGGGGTTCACTTGATGGCGAGTAGGTAATGTCGAAGGATTTGTTGTTTACGGCTTGCGGGAGAGCAGATTTGGAAATCGTTTTGACTTTGGTTGTGGCTTGCGAGGATTCCGCGACGGCTTCTATCGGTTTCTTTTTAGAATCAGAAGCCGTCGGGGTGATTGGCTTCTCAGTTTTCTTCTCAGGCTGTTGGTCAGAACTGTCCGTTTTCCTACTCCTCTTTTTGGACCCAGACGACTTCTTTTCGCGAACTAGCATCGAGGACATGACGTCCATCTTGTAGAAGTCCATGTCGTCTTAGAGGATTCTAACCGCAAGTGGCGAATAGTGACCCGTGGCTTGACAGAAATATTGACGAAATGGCAGGGCCCTCGGCCTTTTATAGACGCGGGAGCAATAATGGCAGTCGCGGTCTCCGGCTTAGTTCTACATTTCCGAAGTTTTTCAGAAACTTAGAAATGTGCGGGGATTATGTTAACCCAGAATCTGCAACTAGTTCTCCAGGTTTTCAGGTCCGGGCGGCTTGTTCTTTCTAGCCACCATTCTCAGCAAACCGGCTTGTTGACAGATAAGCCGGGCGGCCTCTCCGTCAAGCTGCCGCCAGATCCAGTCCAGCCATCATCTAAGGGTCGGCCTATCCTTATCCAAGCCACGCGACCTATATCCCAGGTCGCCGTCAGAGGGGGTTCAGATCTGCCCGTCCAGAGGCCAGGACTCTCAACTCGCTAGAGGAAGCCCGCCAGGCTGCGCGGCCTTTCCTCTGCCCTCTTCTCTTTCTTGGTTGTTTCCCGTCACCGCTGCCCGGTTCTCCTGTACCCCGGGCAGTCGGTAATTTTAGCCCTGCCCGTTTGGGCAGGCCCCCGAGCCTATCAATAGGCGTGAACAGTACCTTTCAGGCGGACGGAGTTCGAATCCCCAAGCTTGCCGCTTATGGCAGCGGATTCGAAATCCTTCTCCAACGGGTATCCTGTCTGCGCGGTCTCCGTAGGCTAACCGCTGTAACCATTTTCCTGTTCATAAAAGGAAAGTCCGCCGTAGGAGAGGCATTCAGGCCGTGGCGGGCGAACTCTGGTGTTGCCGCTGATAGCAGTCCTTTCTCTCTTTTCTCTATCCAGTCTTATCCGCCATTCCTAGTCGCTAGTAACCGACTGGCCGACAATATTTTCCCTATTCTTTCCCCAGTGCTCGAACGGTTAGCTGGTGGTGCCCTAGTCCGTCGCATTTTGAGCATCAACAGCCTTGACCCATACGCAATCACTTTTCCCTCTTGCATCAATACACATCCAAGCCCAATGTGCGAAACATCCACATAAACTGCGTACTCTACTCCCTCGATAGGCAAGGTCAAAACTGGAGCAGTGCACAATTTCCTCTTCATTTCCTAAAAGGCTCCTTCGCACTCATCGCTCCAAACAAACGCAGCATTCTTCTACGTGAGATTAGTCAAAGGTTCAGAAAACACAGAGAATCCTTCCACGACCTTCTATAATATCCTGTCAAGCCTAAGATGCTTCTTATCTCTTTAGATGTGGTAGGTCTTTTCCAATCCATAACAACAGTTATCTTCTTTGGGTCAACAAAAATTCCATCCTTATTCACAACATGACCCAAAAAGGACACCTGAGGTAGCTAAAACTTGCACTTACACAACTTTCATACAACTTATGTTCTCTCCAAGCAGACAGAACTAAACGCAGGTGCTTGGCATGCTCCCCAGCACTCTGGGAATATACCAGGACATCGTCAATAAAAACCACCACAAATTTGTCTAGGAAATCTTTGAACACTCTATTCATCATGTCCATGAAGGCGGATGGTGCATTGGTTAATCCAAAAGACATCACCAAGAACTCGAAATGCCCAAACCGAAACAAAAAACAGTCCGCAGAACATCCGACTCACGGATTCTCAATTGATGGTAGCCTGAAAGAAGGTCCATCTTTGAAATCACCATACTACCACGCAACTTATAAAACAAATTGTCTATATGCAGAAAGGGATACCTGTTTTTTATAGTTACCTTAATTAACTCCCTATAATCAATCCACAGCATCATAGACCCATCCTTCTTCTTAACAAACAACACGGGGGCACCCCAAGGCGAAGAACTTTGCCTAATGATTCCGCACTGCTAAAACTCATCTAGCTGGGTACGCAACTCTTCCAGCTCACATGGGACCATACAGTACGGTGCCTTAGCAATAGGGCGAGTACCCAACTCCAAATCTATTACAAACTCCACATCTCTCTCAAGCAAAAGATTAGGTAGACTATCTGGAAAAACATCAGGAAACTCCCGGACAACAAGAACATTCTCGACACACGGAAAACTGCCAAAGGTTCCTAAAACAGAAACCAAATAAGCACAACAACCTGAATTTAGAAGCTTCCAAGCACATACCGCATTAATAATCTGGGAATCCTGGCATAGAAAACCATACAGATTCCTGGGGTGGCTGTTTTCAATCATGAAGTCCAAATGCTTAACCTTGCATTGGATAACCGCATCGTATCTGGACAACCAGTCTATGCCTAGAATCACATCAAAGTCCTCCAGTTCTAGCACTTTCAGATCAACAAAGGCAAGAAAATCACCTAGAATAGGACAACTCTGGATACCCTTGTCCGACACCACCGAGTCACTAGAGGGAAACTTAACGCAAAATAAATCGTCAACTTGATCAAGAGTCAGACGATGACGCTCTACAAAAGTCCTAGCCATGAACGAGTGGGTAGCATCAGAATCAAACAGAACGTGCGCCCAACGATTCTTTACATTAAACATTCCTATAAAATTGCATACATATCTAATCGACCAACATCGAAACTAAAGCTACGAGTTAACAGACTAGATTAGAATCTAACCCGAGATCACTTGGATGGACATCTCCGCTTCTTCCAAAGTCACCACATTCAGCTTGCCCTTCCCTTTATCCAAAAGCTACGGCGGCGGCAAGGCGTGGAACTGGCTGTAGCGGCTGTTGAGACTGTGAGCATGACGACTAAAAATGCCCTTTTTGTCCGCACTAGAAACATGCCTTATCATTACTCCAATAATGGGTCACATCATGCCCCTTTCTCTTACACGAAATACAAACTAAGTCTCCTTTGGGAGCGCTCTGAATTGCAAGCACTTGCTGCTGCTTTTGAGCTCCCAACCTCTTGAAACACTTTCTGAATGGGTGGCCTGGCAGGCCACAGAAACTACATCCAACTTTCTCTTAACCTTTCTCATTTTCTTGCCTCGATTCTTAGCATTATTTATTGCTTCAACTCTCAGAGCAGCTTCAACTGCCTCAGTATAATTCTCAGATCTATATGCACTAGCCAATTGTTGGATGTCGCTCCTAAGACCACCTAGAAAGCGCGTCACTCTGCTCTCTTTAGAGGCTACCAAATTCGGAGCAAACCTGTTCAACTTGCTGAACTCTATCTCGTACTCACTTACTGAGAGTTTTCTTTGCTTCAGATGTAGAAAGTTGTTCATCAAACGACCTTGCTTGACCGACTGCAAAAATCTCCTCAGTAGCAAGTCCTTAAAGAGTCACACTAACATCAATCTATAAGGTTCTCTTATTCCATTAACCACGAGCTCTTCGCAAGGCCCTTCAGTTGGTAAGCGGAAACAATCACTCTTTGATAGGAGAAACTCCTAAATACGGGAACATCTCCTCGAAAGCAAAAAATCCAGTCTTCTAACACCATAAAGTCATCTCTACCATCATAGGTAGGAGGTCCAAATAGTTGGAAATGCGAAATGAAATTCATCTCTAGTGGAAGCAAAACGGGAGGCACCAAAGGATCAGGAGGAATAGTAACGGCTTGACTCACAGCAGGGTCCTGCATTCTAGGCTGGTGTCCTGAAAATACAGACAACAACGCTTGAATCTGTGATTGCATCTCAACCATATGCCTAGATAGAGCCTCATTATTCCGCCGCAGCCCTTCAATCATAGCTTCACTCTGTGCACCTGACAAATCACCCTCAGACTGGGGAGTTGACCTCATTGCAACATGCTTAGGCAGCATCCTAATAATATATCAAACGACTAATCAAAACCTAGCTTAACGCTAGAACTACTCAACTTAGTCCAGACCATAAATGTATGGATACTTTATCTTGCTGCTAACTTGCTCTTGGATTTCATAAATGATGTTATGCTTAAATTTAGTATGATATACCGTCATCATATTGACTCATGTGCATAAAGTATGAATGCATAAATTCTTATACTTTTTGGTTTAATTCCATGTGTGTACATATGTCATCATGTAGGTCTTGGCTTGGCATGTGTGCTAATGTTATGTTATGTCATGCATGTTGTGTTGTCTAATGAAGGCCTTAATGTATTTAATGACCAACGCACACATGAAATATTATGCATCCCATATTACATAATATCGCATGTAACAAAAGTAAACACTAATGTGCATTCATGTGATGGTTATTATGCATTTCATACTACATAACTGTCAGATGTTGCTTCCTATGAGGATCTATATACAAACACATATTATGCATACCATACTACATAATATGCCCCGTATACTTCTTATCATGCTTATAAATGCACTACAAAACTACCCCTCTGATACCAATGGTCACAACCCATTTTTTCTCAACGTAAAACATTATATCAGAGTTAGAGAAAACCCGTGTCATGATGCCACGCCGTGTAGGGGATAACTACATACGCTCAGGTAAGAACCTACTCCTAACACTTTTTAAAGCATTCTCAAAATTATCAAGAAGAAAGGACATTTTCTTAGTTAAGTTTGACGGCGGTATCAATCGGTTCAATGGATCAACTAATCCACGAATAAAAATATGTATATACGTTGTGGAAAATACTTTTCTTTGTTCAATTGTAATCCTACATGAATAAAAGACCCCAAAATTGGAACTCATGATATGCATACTTCTAGATTTACTGTAAGTGTGAAAATAGCTTTTACGTTCATTAAAAAATAGTGTTATTTGATTTAAAAGATGCCATGAGAATGAGATTTGCATAATTGTACTATTTATAACTTGAAAATAACTACATGCAATCCTAACTTAAAACCTTTCCAGAGAGCAAGTAAAAGTAACAAATCATCTAAACAGTGATTTAGCAGCTAGCAAGTAACTTAATATTCCACAAATCTCTAGTGGGCCCCAACAACCTGACCCAAACCCACCAAAGGGCATGTATGTCTGAACTAAATAAAAACAGAATAACAAAGCTACCTCACAACGGTTAGGAAAAGACAATTACAACAACTGCAGAACACCAGCACTACCAACCTTAGTCGATCGATCGGCTACTGCTCCGAGCCTGAAGAATTCTAAAGAAAAGAATACCTCAGCAAGAATATACAAGTGGATAACAAAGATTATTAGAAGCAAAAATCAAAAGAGACAAAGGGGTACCAACCCAAATATAAGTAAAAAACTATCCAAATACAGAAATTAAGTCATAACAGAATAAGTAAGAAAGAGCTCTCAAGGGTATAAGTATGAGAAGTTGCACTAAGTGTGAGATGAAGCCATGATTTGATAAGATCTGCAAGTGTGAGCATAATACATATATTTATATAATAAGAAGGAAGAGACTAAACAGCTCCAAACATGTGAATCATTAACATTTGGCAATAATGGCACTGAGGCGGTGGAACATTGTCCAGCATGAACCATCAGGCATGTTTACCCGGAAGACCGTTATTCAAATTCTTCCACAAGATGAGTAAAGGCCCCCTTTTTTGACCAGGTAACCGCGAGACCGCGATAATCAGCAAGCCGGTTTTTCTGTCTGGGAATCGCCGGTCTTTTTACTGAAGACCGCGTAGCCGCACGGTTAAGAGCTTTGCTTTTTTATTCTTTAGTTGTGCATCCCTTCACCGCTGCCTACTCTCCTGTCCCACGGGTAGCTGGTGATTCTAGCGCCTGCCCGCTCGGGTAGGATCCCAAGCCTATAATTAGGCATGAATAGTACTCTCTAGGCATCGCAAATCAAATCCCCAAGCTCATTTTCTATGGCAGCGGTCTCGAATCCTTTGCCGAGCGGGTTACTGTCCGATCGGGTGTTCCTCAGTAACTGCTGTAACAGCTTCATTCTATGATAACTGAAAATCCCGTCGCAGGAGTAGTTTTAGCTGCGACGGCCAAACTCTGATGTCGCCGCAATCAGCGGCACCCATTTTGTCTTCTTTTTATTTAACCGCTAGTAACTGACAACTCACAGTTCCTCCTTTACCATTTTCTCTTTCTCGCAGGTTCTCAGTGACCAAGGGACGTTCTCGACACGAACATTAAACACGCGACCTTCAGATTTGAGTTGTCTGTGAATCCGAGCGGTTTCGATATGTCGGACAGGTGATCCCCTCACTACTCTCATTCTCATCACTCTAACTGCGCGGGGTCCTCAGAAGAATCCCTTTGGAGGGCGCTCGAACAATCTCACCAGGAGATGGAGCGAGATAGGTGGGAAACCGGCCTAACGCCTTGATGCAATAAGCCAAGCTCTAGCAGCTCTTAACCAGCAGTTAGAGGCCCGCAACACCCGTGGAACCCGTAATCTATCCGACCACCGCGACCACTCAGCCCGCCTTCTAGGCTTGTTAGACCACCACGCAACCGCAGCCTCAGGAAGAGGAGCTAAATCCTTTCATGGGTTACTTCTAAGATACCGCTCGGGAAAGTCCGGCAAAGCATTTAGATTTCGAAGAAGACCGCCAGCCCGGAATGCCCACTAATTTCCCAAATTCTAACCGCACCTCACCTTTAACCCCGGCTGATATGGAGGACCCGTCTCCATTTGTCGTGCGGATAAGGCGAGAGCCCGCACCGAGCAATTTCAGAGAACCTCGCTTACCTTTTTATACCGGCGCATCCGATCTGGTCATGCACCTACAAGCATTTGAAGATGTCGTGGCACTTAGATGCCTGACGGATGCGCTAAAGTGTAAGCTGCTGGTAACCACTTTCGATGGGAAGGCTCGAGAGATGTTTCACGAGATTCGACCCCGGTCAATTAACTCTTTTGTAGGCTCCGCCAAGAACATTTGTTAAGGTTTTCGACCTCCAAAAAAAAGGAAAAGTGGTCCTGCAGCCCTTTTCAAGATTATACAAGGGGAGGGCGAAAGCGTGGCGCGATTTGTAGATCGCTTTCAAAAAGAAATTATGGAAGTAGAGAATGTGGACCAGATTATTATAAGGTCGCCCTAATCAACGGTCTCCAGGAAGGCCCGTTAAAGTTCAAAGCCATGACAAAGGCCCTAGAAACTTATCAGGCCCTGATCGCTCTCGCGAATAAGTTCATCAAAGGAGAAAGTGCTAATCCTTCATATATTTCTACACTAACCTCTATGGCAGGTGGCATCGGCTCGGTAAGTTCTTTCACAATGCACCACATTCCGAAACCTTCCTGTCATGATCATCAGACCTCACCCCAAAGGGCATGAAACTTTCGTCATAAGAGTCCATTCCTCAACCATCAGCAGTTCCGAGAGCGAATGCTTCTATTGGACACTGCTCCTATTCCGACAGTCCCGCAAGTCCTCCCTATCAATCAACACAGGCCTTATGCTACAAACGTGACTTGGGAGGAAGTCGTTGAGGTCCTGCAAAGGAAAGACTCTAGGAAGGCCAGACCCCTAGAAGATGTAAGACACCCCAACTCTAAAAATTTCTGCGAATTTCACAAAGAAGAGGGGCACCCTACAGAGCACTGTCGGGTCCTTCGCTTTCTGGTGAAGAGACTTGTTTCAGAGGGAAAAATGTCAGATCCTCTCTATAAAGTGGCTCCCGTCGATCCCAACACCTCAAAGGGCAAAGAGGTAGCTGAGGTGCTCCGAGAATGTGAGGACGTCACTGACGTTGGTAGTCTAGGTAATATGTATTACCCGAATGATTGTGTGGAAGTCCAGGATGAAGGAACCCTCGGGCGGCTTTTATGCATCCACGGAGGGGGAGGCCTTGAATCAAGCCGAAAATCTTCTATCTCAAAGTTGCACAAGCAGGAAGTGGTTATGGCTTCCTCCTCGGTTCCGAATAGAGAACTCGTTACTTTCAATCCGGATGACCTCTCGTCCACCGCCAACCCGTTCAACGATGCGGTTGTTATCCAAGCCGACATCGAAAACTTCACGGTGGACAGGATTCTGATAGATACTGGCAGATCGGTGAATCTCTTGTTCAGGAAGACGTTTGAGGCCCTGAATATTTGAAGACCATTGTCTTCCACCAAGGGGCCACTCTACGGCTTATCGGGAGATAAGAAGGAAGCAGAAGGAAGCATTTCACTGCTAGTAACTCTGGGAGGAATCACAAGGATGATCCAGTTCGTGGTGATCGACGCGGCAAGTAGCAATCACACAATTTTTGGAAGGCCTATGCTAAACGAGTATCGGGCAATTGTGTCGACCTACCATCTGGTTAATAAATTCTCTGCTCAAGGAAAATAGTATCGGGTCAAAAGCAACCATCGAGTGGCCCGAGAATGTTATGTGAAAATGGTTAACATGATTGAGCAGGTGACCCCTCCGGCTTTCACGGCTGTTGAGCTTGGAGAACCCAAAGAGAATGCAAAGGAGGGATCCCATCTGGAGGCTGCCCAACCTACCGAGAAAGTACCCATCGCTAAGGGAGAGGAGAAAAAACTCTCCATTAACGTAGAGCTACAAGAAGAGGAAAAAGTCGAATTGATTTCCTGTCTCCTGAAGAACCTCAATATATTTGCATGGTCTCTTGAAGATATGCCCGGAGTGGATCCAGACGTAGCTTGTCATCATCTCAATATCGACCCGAAGTATAACCCCGTAAAACAAAAGAAGAGGGACGTCGCAACAAAACTTGCAAGTCCTATCTGGGAAGAGGTCACCAAGCTGGTAAAGGCTAAATTTGTTCAAGAAATACAATATTCATCCTGGATATCGAATGTTGTAATGATGCCGAAACCAGGGGGAAAATGGAGAATGTGCGTAGATTTCACAAAACTCAATAAAGCGTGCCCCAAAGATTTCTATCCCTTGCCTCGAATAGATGCTTTGGTAGATTCCGCAGTTGGTTATTCGTTTATGAGTTTTTTAGATGCGTTATCTGGTTATCATCGGATTAGGATGCACAAACCCGACATACCACACACGTCTTTTATCACAAATGAAGGGTGTTTTTGTTATCTAGTGATGCCTTTTTGGCTTAAAAATGCAGGAGCATGCTACCAGCGCATGATGGATTCCGTTTTCAAAAATCAAAAAGGGAGGAACCTAGAAGTCTATGTTGACGACCTCCTTATAAAAAGTAAATCCTTTTCAGCACATTTAGAGTATCTCGCGGAAACCTTCGCAACCCTGCAGAAGTTTAGGATGAGGCTAAACCCGTCGAAGTGTGTTTTTGGTGCCAACCAAGGAAAGTTCCTTGGTCATCTTCTTACCCCTGAAGGGTTGCACCAAACCCTGATAAGGTAAAAGCTATCCTGGATATGACACCTCCTTGCTCACCAAAATAAGTTCAACAGCTAGGAGGAAGACTAGAAGGTCTTAGCCATTTCATCTCCAGGGTAGGAGACAAGAGCTCTCCCTTCTTTAAGACTCTTCGAGGAGCCTCCAAGTTTGAATGGACCGATGAATGTGATGAGGCTTTTAAGCAACTCAAGAGACAGTAAACAACGACTCTGTTATTATAAATTCCTCGCCCAGGAGAACCGCATACGTCTATCTAGGAGTGGGACCCGAGGCAGTTAGTTCCGTTCTTGTCAGGTAGGAAAGGAAAAGGCAATTCACGGTATATTATGTTAGCCATATCCTAAAGAGTGCTGAATTAAGATACCATATCCTTGAAAGGCTAGCCATGGCGTTAGTCATCTCTGCTAGACGATTCCGTCCGTATTTCCAGGCACATTCAATCCAGGTTATTGTGGATCAGCCCCTTAAAGGAATATTGGAAAGACCAGAGCATTCGGGAAGACTCGCTAAGTGGGCAATCGAGCTGAGTGAGTTCGAAATCGCATATGTACCCCGAACAACAATAAAAGCTCAAGTTTTGGCAGATTTCATGGTAGAAACCACAGAACGATGTTTTGATCAGGATGAAAATTCTCCGCCAGCTTGGATCATTTACGTCGACAGAGCCTCAGGAAGAAATTCGTCAAGAGCAGGGATAGTCCTCATCAATCCAAACGGAGCCAAAATAAAGCATGCGGTGAAATTCTTTTTTCCGGTTACTAACAACCAGGCCAAGTATGAAGCACTTCTTGCAGGTTTAAGATTCGCGAAAGAGCTCGGCATCGATCATGACCACGTCAAAACAGATTCCATAGTAATGGCCTCGCAAGTGCTTGGGAATTTCGAAACCTGAGAACCAATTCTCAAACAATATCTCGTGCTGGTAAAGGCAGAGATCAGGAAATTCAAGAGCTTCATTATTGAACACATCCCAAGGATAAGAAATGAAGAAGCTGATGCTTTATCAAAATTCGGCGTCACTGCGGGAGAAGTGGGATCTGAGCTTTTTCAGCCATCAGTCAAAGAAGGGGAGGCAATGCAAATTGACCAACGTCACTCCTGGGTAGATCCGTTCATTCTGTACTTATCAAAAGGAGAGTATCACCCTTCTATTAAAGACCAAAGAAGATTTAAAGTTAAGGCAGCATATTACAACCTTATCTCCGGGATACTTTATAGGGGAACTCTCATCTCACCCATGGCGAGATGTGTTTCGGAAGAAGAGGTCCCAACCATACTTCAATACATCCATTCGGGAGAATGTGGTAGCCATTCTGGAGCCAAGACCCTAGAACAGCGAATCTTACGTCAAGGATATTTCTGGCCTGTTAACCCCAGAATCCGCAACACGGTCGATGTATTCTTCACTGGGCATCTCAATCCGCGGACTCAGATTTTCAGTCCGCTCAGGTCGCCCAGATACCCCAAATGCGGACTCAAATCCTCAGTCCGCCAAGACCGCTCCACAGAGAAATCAAGATCGCTCCTTTGCCAGCTCGCAAGCCCAGTCCGCCTAGGTCGCGTCACTCCAGGGAGATGGCGCTCCGGATGGCCAGGAATTGCTCCAGCTCGCAAGCCCAGTCCGCCTATCTCGCGCGGACTTCTTGTTCTTTTCTTTTTGATTCCCGTCACCGCTGCCCGGTTCTCTTGTACCCCGGGCAACCAGTTATCTTAGCCCTGCCCGTTTGGGCAGGCCCCCAAGCCTATAAATAGGGGGAAGTTGTGCACCCGAGGCATGCTGACCCGAATCCAAGAGCCCACTTGTTAAAGGCTGCGGACTCGGATCTCGAGCTTTGCAGACTCCGGCTTGCTTCTCGCACAATTTCCTTTCCACCTTTTGTAACCCGCCATTTGTAATAAAATCAAGCCCGTCGCAAGAGTGGCATTCAGGCCGCGACGGGCGAAGTCTGGTGTCGCCGTAGCTCACAACTTCTCTGCTCTTTTCTCTTACCCGCTTAGTAGACTACTGTTTGCAGTTTGCTTTTTCTTCTTTCCCCAGTGCTCGAACGGTTAGCTGGTGGTGCCCGAGTCCGTCGCATTTCGAGCATCAACATGGCCGACAATGAGGAAAGATGCAGAGTTGTATGCCAAGAAATGCTTCCAATGCCAGAAATTTGCTCGATTAACAACTTTGTTCGATTACGGCACCATGGCCATTTGCAATTTGGGGGATGGATCTCATCGGGTAATTCCTAATGGCGAGTAGTCAACAACACTTCATCTTGGTTATGATTGACTACTTCACTAAGAGGATTGAGGCCAAGGCACTAGCAAGAACTACGGCTCAGATAGTCAAAAATTTTATTTGGGGTGATATAATTTGTAGGCACGGAGTTCCCATGGCGATAATCACGGAGAATGGACCTCAGTTCAATAACGTAGAAATGATTAATTTTTGCAAGAAGGAAGGAACCGACCTCCGATTTTCCTCAGTGCATCATCCCCGGAGCAACGGCCATGTAGAGGAAGCCAACAAACAAATCTTGAACTTGCTCAAGAAAAGGGTTCAAAACCTAAAAAGCAGTTGGGCCGATCAACTCCCCTCAGTGTTATGGGCCCTAAGGACTGCACCTTCCAGCGCCACGGGAGAGACCCCCTTCAAGCTCTCACATAGATCAGAGGCCCTCATCCCAATAGAATTCGAAGTACCATCACCAAGGGTCTTACTGGCTAGGCAAAACTGGGAAGACTGGCTTGAAATCAATGATGAAAAAAATGAGATACCGCCTGGATCAAATCGAGGAACTTCGAGATGAGGCTACCATCAGGCAAGAAGAAGTGAAAAGGAGGATGGCGCGGTATTTCGATCAGAAAGTGAGGGTCAAACGTTTTCAGGTGGGAGACCTAGTTTTGAAAAAAGTGGTTTCCGCAGCAAGAAATAACTCGGTCAGAAAATTGAATCCCAATTGAGCCTGAACTTTTATCTTAAAAGAAGTTTTGAAAAGGGGAGCTTACAAGTTGCAAACATATGAAGGGGAGGACATCACCCATACCTGGAGTGGGGATGATTTAAAACGGTTTTACTCTTAGGACAAATCGTGATGTATTTACTCTCAAGACTCGAAGCTAGGAAATGATAAGCCCGGGATAACACCACCGAGTCCAGCTCAATCCCCCACGAGAATCGTTGTCATTAGCGTAATACCACCAAGACCACGTGTAGCGGGGAGTTTTCGCACCGTGTAGTGGGCGCTTGCAGATTCTCGTGCGGAGGGCTTCTGGACGACGGATCCCAGCTGGCATCTAACACACCACCTATGCATATCAGGAGGGTCAGGGTGGGTGCTTAGCTCTACCATGCATCACAAGGGATATTATTACGGTTTCGTTGATCTTCCTTGAGATGAGATAGTGCGGTCTCAGCACCCACCAGCCTCATCCATGTTGATCAATCTAGGCCATGGTAATCAGGCACACCTCCCTTATTTCTTTTCTGAATTGAAGTTTTATCGTGTAACCACGCGGCAAGGTAAAACTGGGTTAATCACAGGGCGAGATTTTTAGAATTTCTATTCACTTTCGGATCGGCGGTCAAGCCAGTCTCTTGAAGAAAGGTGGTTAAGTCGAGCGGGCGAGGAGGCCAAGAGCAGCGGACCATTCGTCATTCGCATGACAATTTAAGTAACTTTCGAAATTGTAATCTGGCGGATAAAAATGTTATATGGAATTCTGTGTTGTTTCTCTTATCTAAATTGTAATAGGGCGGACAAAAAGGATGCAAGCCGCAGATTTGTTATATAGAATTCTGTGCTGTTTTTCTTATCTAAATTATAATCGGGCGGATAAAAATGTTATTTGGAATTCTGTACTATTTTTCTTATCTAAATTATAATCGGGCGGATAAAAAGACTGCAAGCCGCAGACCTGTCGTTCTATGCAGAATTAAGTTGCAAAATTTTTAGGTCGATCCATTCATTAGTCGAGGAAATAAAAACTACTCAATCGCACGACATCACACAGCAGGAAAAATGAAAGATATCATTCATAAAAAGGCGATTACACATATACCGAGCGGTTTACAAAAAACAGAATCCACATGGTCTAAAAAATGAAAATTAACACATCTCGTCTATGTCCTGGTTTTCTTATTCCGCTGATCTCGTCCCGAGCTAGACGAACTTGAAGCGCTGGAAGACTCGCTCGACCCAATTGATTCCGAGAAATCGGACTCTCCGCTATCCCCAGAATCTTCCTCGATAACCTCTTCAGCGTCGCTCTCTTTATCGTCCTGGATATTAACCTCAGCCTCAGAAGCATGCATTGATTCATCTTCCTTAGCCGCACTGGCTGCTTTATTTTGCTCGGCCTCCAATGTTCTGAAGTCGGGGAAGAGATCATCGAAGGTGAGGTTTTGCTCTTTCGGTATCAGCGAGCTTCTCTCCTTGAGGATACAAAGAATATCTTCTCCTCCTTCCCGCAAATGGGAGATAATCTCGTGCAAAAAGCCGGATTGTCCCAATTGTACATTTGCTGTAAGAAAAATAAATATAAAAATCGGTTAAAAATTGAGACAGGCCGCATAAAAAATACAGGTAAGGTTCTTTTAACCTCGACGATCTCCCTCAGCCTTTTATTGTCAGCCAGCAAAGCTTCCTTTTCTTCTTCTAAGTCCTCCACCCTTACCTCTAGCCGCTCGGCAACACAGGTGACCTCGGCCAGAGCTTCACCCATAAAGTGGTCAAGGGTGAAGCTACTCGCCCGAGCTTGGGCGGCTAAGGTAGGTAACCGCGCGGTTTGCACTGATTTCATTTCGGCCATATTTTTCTTCCCGTACAGAGCAAAGCCAGCCGTCCGGGCATGACGACTAACTTTGGAGCTTGACCAGAGAGGAAGAGAAGTAGAAACCGAGATATGCTCCCCATGTCAATGAAATCGCACGGCCTCCTTGCTGCGTAGATCCATCAGAGGCTTATCAATCCAATTGGTCATGAAAGGAATTGCCGAACTATCACTCGCAGTGGGGTCATCAGCCTCGACACGGTCTGCTTCCTTTTGTTTACGTAGTTAACTTTGGGTCGGCACCGGACCTTCTGGAGATATTGGTTTACTCGCCGGAACCTTTAGCTAAACTGTAAAAGAAAAGAGTTAACAGAACGCCGCAGATACAAACTTCCAAAAGCAGCAGAACGCTTACATTCGGTCGTATCGCATTCGTCCGCAACTACCCACAGTGGCAAATAATAGACGATGTCCAGCCGCTCTTTCTTGTAGGAATTTGTGATCTCTAATTCTTTCCCTCCGAGCTCTATCCGTCTGAAGTTACTAGCCGCTCGGGCTTGCAGACTTTAAGGAAGGACTCCGAGGTTACCTGTGAATACAAGATACCTAGTCGACCAATCCATAACTTTATTAGGAAGATTTACTACCTTCAGCCCTTTGCAGCCGAAGTAAATGATACCGCGGAAGATTTTGTTTTCCTTTTTACCCTCCTTGATCGATCAGGCTACAAAACAATTCTTGAAGAGGTTCGTAGTGAACTTTACCCGCTCTGATCTCAGATAGATCAAAAGGCTCATTATGGCCCCGATTGTGTTCGGGGGAATTTGACTGAGGATAACTCCATAAAAATCCATAATCTCTATCAGTTCGATGAACGGCGGGAAAGAAAAGTCGTGATCAAAATGATCGATGGGTATGATAGCCATATTGTTTCCAACAGAATTTAACCGCTCTGCTGCTGACGGTAACCGTGCGACTATAGAATCATCGTGCATATGCTTGCGCACAAATTGCGAAAGATCGCTCTCGGTCAAAGAGGAAGCCCTGAATTCTGACTGGAGGAAGACGGCTGAAGCGCTAGATCGCACGAATACCATATTTCTCACCCGGCGGAAGTAAAGAACTCTAAATTTATTAGAAGGGGAGAATCTTCAATACTATTTATAGGGAAAGTGGTATTCAGAGAAGCATAAATGATCGAGCATATAGTCGAAAAACTGCGTGGATATATCAGAAAAGTAATATCAAGTCGGGCGGTTAAAAGGCGTAATAACGACGGAACCATAAAATTCGAACAAGAATTAGAAATAAATCTAACTGCACAGTACCATCAAGTTCAAATAAATATACATGAATTATTTCCCTTTTACATTCATTTCTTTCCCTTTCTTCTCACTTATTGACTCGTTACAATCTGGCAGGTCCCCACAAATGTGAGCCACAAAGTCCCCCGCATGCAGAATCATGGAGATCGCAGTGCATAGATGGTGAAGCACAGTGTGATGGTGCCGATGAATCCTTGCGGCATCGCGACCTACACGGCAAGGGTATACGCCCGTTTCCATGGAGGTAGCTTGTCCGGCAGGTCGTGCGGTTGAAGCCGCTTGATTCATCGGCAAGGTCTCATCCCGAACCATACCATTACCCCTTTGACCCTCGGAGTTAGCATTCCCAGACCGGCGTCGCACTTCATTCTCTGCCTGATGACACCAGCTTCGATAGTGAGCAACATCGTCCAGTAGTCGTTTTTGCCGTTGATCTCGATCTCTCAACTACTTCTCGTGTGTTGCTGCTTGTACGATCAGTTGTTCTTTCCCATGCTTCATCTCTTCTCGGGCGGTTCTAGCCTCGACAAAAGCCGCGGCGGCTTCTTTGCCGGCTGAAATACCCTCTACAGCCGACTTCTCCACCATCAATATTAATGCTTCCTTCTCCTCCTCCATGGACCCAACCTTTTACTCTAACAAGGCGAGCTCATGGCAAAACCCATCAGGAGACCTTTGCTCCTTGTCTGGAAGAAACGATGTACTCGCAAGGATAACCGCCAAGATCGCATCATTCGTCACTAAAATGACAATGCAATAAGCGGTTAAAAGAGGAATCAACGGCAAATAGAGTGAATTGAGGGATCGATACTTTGAGGTAGGGGCTCGAATTCAAGTCTTTCTCCCCCTGCCGTTAACTCGCAGGTAGAGAATATCGGCTGCCGCGTGTTCTCTAGATCGATCCTCCTTATCTGAGCTTTCCAAAGTCGCGAAGACTTGATTCTTTCCGCCTCATATATCTCCTTGGTCATCAGAATGTCCCTACCTTCGGAGATCAGACGAACGTTTTCTCCGCAGTATCTTCTTTGAGAGACTTTCCTTACCCGAAGCGGACAACAACTTACCTGTCCGAGGCGTCCTGATTTCCACTTCCCGCTCGCATACGTCCTTGTTGGTCTTGTCGTCAGGGTGAAATCCAGCAGACAGAAGCGCTTTCTCAACAGCAGACTCCGCCTGAAGTTTGGCGGGGGATTTGGATGTTGGGGTACCACCTGTTGATGCATGAAATGCGAAGGAGAAAATGAACACCACCAACTAACTGTTCGAGCGCTAGGGGAAGAAAGAAAGAAACCAAACTGCGAGCAGCAGTCTACTTTGCGGACTAGAAAAAGAACAGAAAAGCAGAAGAGTCGTGAACCACGGCAACACCAGACTTCGCCCGTCGCGGCCTGAATGCCACTCCTGCGACGGGCTTGATTTTGATTGCAAATAGGAGATTACAAGCAAGGAAAAAAGGAAATGAAGCGGAAAGCAAGCCGGAGATCGCAAAGCTCGAGATTGGTGTCCGCAGCTTTTAACAAGTAGGCTCCTAGGCTCGAGTCAGCATGCTTTAAGTGCACCACTTCCCCCTATTTATAGGCTGGGGGCCTGCCCAAACGGGCAAGGCTAAAATAACCGGCTGCCCGGGGTACAAAAGAGCCGGGCAGCGGTGACGGGAACCAAAAAAGAAAGAACAAGCAGTCCGCGCAAGACCGGCGGACTGGGCTTGCGAGCTGGAATCCTCCCTTGGTCGCGTTGGGCGCAATCCTATCAGAAAAGTCGCGACCTGGGCGACCTGAGCGACCTGACTCCATAGCTCGCTGAAAGCTGGCAAGATCTAAGAGCAAACCAAGGGCGACCTGGGCGGACTGAGAGCTGGAGTCTGGCAAGAGAGGGGCAAGATGCCTAGCTGGAAATGTTGCGGATTCTGGGGTTAACATAATCCCCGCACATTTTCGAGTTTTGGAAAATTCCGAAAATGTTTCCTTAACCGCCGAGTCCGCAACTATCATAAATGCTGACTGTGCTATAAATATCGCTTGAAGTCCTGTCTTCTGTTAGAATTCACTACGCGACGGGTCGTTACTCACCTCTTACGGTCTCAACTTTCCAGTCCGGCATGGCAAGATTAGGATCCTTCTTTGGCAGCTTTGCCGCCTCAACCGAGAAACCCAAAGCGAGTTCCCGATCTAAGAATGCAAGTCACCGGAACGATATGCCTGCCCGCAATCAAGGAGAGAGTTCAAGTAAGAAGAGGACAGACCTAGCCCGTGATATTGAACATGAGAAGACAGCGACTACTCCTGCTGCTCAGAATCCGCTAACTGATAGTGTGAATAAGAAATCGAATCCGCCATCCGTCTCTGATCAGAACCTCGCGAGCTCTTCAAGTATGGAGGTGCAACGCTCTTCCTCCGGAACTATTATGTTGCGATTAGATCCAAGCAAAGAAGTGTCGTCGCCGAAGGTCCAGCAGCCGAACATCGAGGAGAAACTTCCAACTGATGAACGGGTGGAGGAAATAGTAAAAGAGGCGATTGAGAAACGAGCTGACGAGCCCGCGGAAGCCGCGACTAAAGATTCTGTCTAGAAGCAAGCTGAGGAAACGGTGTCCCCCCTGGATCTGGTTGTCGTACCAACCTCAGCCCACGAATCCCAGCAGATTATCATTGACTTGGATAAGACGCCTGAAAAAAAAAGAGGAAGAGAGACAAGACTTCAGTTGTGGAGAGAGTAGAGAAGAAGCTGTAAGTTCGGAAGGAGAAGAATATCTCCAAGCGGACTGGAGCTACGAGCTTGCAGCATAGGCCGCGAGAAAAGGAAATTCCAGGTTCTGATCTCGTCACCCCCGATGCTCTGCCCGCGAAAGGCGAAACCCCCTCCACGCTCAACTTATCAACCACCGAGATACTTGACTCCATTGACAACGAGCAGCTCACGAACATGAATCGTTCTCTGCTGGAAGTTTTGCAGCCTAGTGCTGAGACTGGGGGAGAGAAACTTGCTGATCCTTCCTCTTTCCTTCCAGCTGAAGAAAGAGAAAAAAGGAACAGCTCGCAGCAATGAAGACAAAGATTGAGGCGATCTCAGAGAAGCTCGTTGCGGATAAGAGGGCTGAGGATTTGCAAACCACTGCCGAGCTGATGCAGTCAGGTAAGTTGAATCCGGCGCCTAGGTGTTTCCAGGGCTTGTGGCTTTATAAATCCCCTCCTCGGAAATCGCGACCGGTTAAGATCATTACAGAAACCGATGACATAGTTGCCTCAAGCAGATCGCAGGACGAGATAAGAGCGAAAGTCCATCAAGAATGGAAGCAGCGCCTAGGCGCTTTTGATCCGGAGCGCGTGAGGCGACCTGCTTTTTATAGTCGCCAGATTGCTGCCATTATTTCAAAAAGTGAATTACTTTTTTACCTTTTAAGCTTATTGCGACCTGGAAACTAAGCCGAGTTTTCTTTCCTTTGTTGTAGTACGGAAGTCAACACCCCGATTCTATTGAGGTCGGCGAGATCGTGTCCTCGCCCGCAGATGTGCCCGCGCAGGCTGTGATGCGATCTGGCACTCAGCCTGCGCAAGGGGAACAGTCTGGCCAAGAGACGTATGCATTTATAGCGAGGAAGTATGAGGAGGAACTAAACGAAATTAGGGTTGATCTAAAGAAAGGTAAAGAGCGAGAAAAGATCCTGGAGAACCAGGTCGCCAGCCTTTCTTTAACCATTGAATGTCTAAAGAAAGAGAAGGAGCGGCTAAGTGGAGACGCCTGCCATTACAGGAGCAGGTACTTGGCTTTGGTGAGAGAAGGGAAGAAATAAGTCGGCGAGGTCGCTGGGGCGAAGCCGCAGATGTCTGCTCAACCTGCTGCAGGAGAAGCGTCAGCCCCGGCGACAATCGGGCAGCCCGCGGTGGTCGCAAATCCAACACCAGCAGGCGCCCCGACAATTCCGTTTGACCGGGTAGTCAGGGACACGCTCGTATGCACCGCACCTTCAACAACATGCACCATCTAGTCTAGCAATTGTACAGGGAAATCTTGCGAGGGAGCGACCAGGCGTCCCATGTTGGGGTGGACGAGGAGGAGCGACCTGCTCATCAGGACCGCAGAAGCCGCTGAGTCCGAAACATTAATTTGAACTCCGTATTGTATAATCTGGTGTCTGAACATTATCTTTGCTTTATTTGCGCAGTGATGCGGCTTTCACTTTTTGCATGACGTTATTATTTTTTAAACTTGAGCAATCCTGTTGTGATGCAAATTATGCGGGCTTATTTCTTGTTTGTTCATTCTACTACTTTGAAAATTGCGATCTTTGCGGACTGCCTGTGAGTTCGCGATTACTTGTAGATAATTTGCAGAAAAACTGGAAACGCGCAGGCTGCGCGGACTACCTTTGAATTCGCAAAGCTTTGAGAAATTTTCTGAATTTGCAGGGAAAAACAGGGAAGAAGCGAGCTGCGCGGACTGAGCAATCGATCTGGGCGGATTGGCTGCCGTCATGTCAAACGATTTTTCTATAAATAGGGTCTTCACTTTCTCTTTGCCTAACAGTCGAAGCCTAAGCCCTGCGGTCTGAAAAGATGGTATCCGCGTGTACTGATGCCGCAGTCGTCTTCCATGCCGCCGAGCACAAAAGAAGCAGACTGACCGCAGTCGATCTGGAAGCGTTCCTGGGTGTGCACATGGCGGGCTCGCCGGTGCTCGCGCGGCTTCCCAAGCATCAAGAGCGGTTGAACTTCTCCACGGCTACCCAGCTCGCGGTGCCCATCCACCATTTTGATTGCGGGTTCAAATTCCCCCTGCTTTGGGAGATTGCGAAGATCTTTGAGCACTACGGAGTGGTTCCAGGCCAACTCGCGCCGAACAGCATGATCGCCATCTGCAGCTATCTCGCCTACCTGCGATCTGAAAAGATCGAGTTTTCCTTGAAGATCTTCAGAAAGATATTTTCTTTCCGCTTCGTAACTCCAAGAGGAGATCGCGAGTATAAGGGTATCGTGTACTTCTACTGAAGGGGGATGAAGGTTGTGGGCTTGCCGAATAAGATCCACAACTTGACCTCTAGGTACCTCATTTTTGAGGGCGACCTGGTGTTTCTCCACACTAACCCGCAGCTGCGATCAGACGCCGATTTCAAAAGCATGCGGCTAGGTGATGTTGAGGCCGCCATCGTCGGGTTTCTTGCTGGAGCAAGGCTCGACGTTGACTACTACATTCCGCTGTTGCCCGGACAAGACACCGTAAGCCGCCAGGAGAGTATGTCCCGCGACTTTTATTTGTATCCGCAACGACCTGGAACTTTGGCTAACTTTTCTTCTTGCAGCGACCTTGGTGGTGCCCGTAAACTTGCCCTATGCGCCAGCTGGACAGACTCCTACACAGGGAGAAAGAAGAGAAGAGATTGTAAGGAAAAGGAAGGAGGATGGGGATCCTGCCGCGGGATATTCCTCCAGCGATAGCTTCAACATTGTGGGCTTCGGCGAGAAGAAAAAGGATCTAAGGGGTAACCCAATGATCCATTGGCATGAGAAGAAGAAGTATGTTCGCCTTTCAACAGCTCTCCCCTCCTGGAGGAGTCCGCGCCCATCTCGCCACACCCATGTCGCCATCTCCGCTTTGTACGGGAAGAAAAACCTTCGCGACCTGCAGAGTGTGGCCCCTGACAACCTTCCTCTGCTTGCCGCCCAGGCCAGTGCGAACTGCATCGTCACCAACCATTACATGGGCAGGCTTACGCGCGAGCTGCTTAAGGAAGATGCGCGATATAAGAAGGAAAACAACTCGCTGAAAGATAGAAATAAGCGACTAGGCGCAAAGATTAATCAGTATAAAGAGGACAAAGCTGTAAGTGCCGGTTAATCGTTGTCATCTTTGTCGCTTATCTGTAACGGACTGACGTTTTGATTTCTTCTGCAGACCGCATATGAGGTAACCAACCCTGACTTCCAGAAAGCCATGTTTCCTTTCGTCAGGGAAAGCGTGGAAGTCGTAATTGAACGCATCATTAATGATGGGTATGCGAAGGCAGGGGTGGACTATATTCCCTTCCTGGAGCTGTTTCCAGAGCTGAAGGACAAGGTCGCATAGTTCGAGCGAGCTGCTAAGGGGAAAGCAGTTATTGAAGAAGACGAGGAGGAGTTCGCCGATGATGAAGCTCCTGAAGATGTGGCCTTAAGTCAACAACAGGGGGGCCAGTCGGATCAGTCCACCAGCTTCGGCTCTAATGAGAGCGGTGAGCGGACAGAACCCACGGCTGGTTCTATTTCCATCGACAGTAGCAGCAGCGACTCGAGCGGCTACTCGCCTGTGGTGGATGTGGAGGGGTTAAGCCCGGAAAAGCCTATAGAGAAGAAACAGAGGACTGGAAAGTAGACAATGTAATTTTTCAGTTTTTTAAGGGGGCGGACTCTGCGCGAGTTTGCCGGAACACGTGTTTATAACATATTATTGAATGAATAGAAAAGGATATTTTTTGATTTCTTCTGAGATGTTCCGCTTTTTTCTTGCTTGTACTTAGAGATCGCACTCCTTATATCAATCCGCGTCATATAACTTTGTAGCATTTTAAAACTCTTGCTGAAATTGCTTAATCACAGCTCGCTTCAACATTAATAGAATTAACGTGTTTTCTTAACAAAGGGAATGAATGAGGCTGATTCTGACGAGTTCGGTCAGCAGTCCGTGTCTTGCAGAACAACCTTTGCCAGTTTTAAGAGAACCAAGATGACGAAAGCCGTAATCTACTAAAATAGTGTTGATTTGCGAACTTGGCGAACTGGTATTACCGTCCGCTGATTTTTATAGTTTAACCTTTTCGAATAAATAATCATTAAGTTATATAAACTGAATGAATCCCGCGGACTAGACGGACTAGAAAACTGAAATCCGCACTTAAATCAATGATAACAGAAATGACCCATAGCTCATAACCAGGTGGGCAGGTGCGGCCGAAGCGGCATTGCTTTCCTCACCGGGCTATGAACTATAGAATCAACCCAAGAGGCGGTGGACTGAGCGAACTAGAGAACCGAAGTCCGCACTGAACTGAATAATAATGGAAAACCCCTGCGAAAAAAGCTGCAGACTTGTGATCAAGTGGGCAGGTGCGGCCGGAGCGGCATTGCTTTCCTCACAAGATCTCAAGATCTGCACACTTAACAACACAATCTACTGCCCTCTTGCCTGGAGTACAGTCTAAGTCGATCTTTTGGGCAGGTGCGGCCGGAGCGGCATTGCTTTCCTCTGACATCGACAAGTCTGTGGGTCTCCTGCAGGCACTTCTTGAGGGTACCAAGGAGTGTTCGAGGGTTACAACCTTAAGATGATCTGGGGTCAGGTGTGCATAACATTGCTTTCCCCACACGATCATCTAGGTTGTAACGATATCCCTTACATGGCATGGTAGAGCTGACCACCACTCCGCTCCTCCATAATGCAGAAGTGGGGTTTGGTACAAGCCGGGATCCAAAATCCAGTGTCCTGCTGCACTAGAACCGGTAAGCTCCCACTACACGGTGCGAAATCTCCTCGCAACACATGGTCTTTGTGGTGTTATGCTAACAACCACGGTTCTAAGGGAGGTTTTTGCTGAACTCGGCGATATCTCCTGGTATTAGGCAACTGTTGGAGTTTCCTGGGGGGCAAAAGAGAGAAAGCACTTGGAGAAGTGTTAGAATAAAAGCTTTTGATAAGCATCAATTTTTGAGAAACTTGTATAAGATAAAAAAGAGAGTTCAGGGAAAGAACCGTTTAGAGTTGTCCTTGCTCAATATATTAACTGTCAACACTTGAAACAAAAAGACACTTGATGAAGTGTTAGCAAAGAGCTTTTTTTAATATCGAACCTCTGTAAAAGTTTACATAAGAGGGAAAAAAAGTTCAGGAATAGAACCATGATAACTCTATTTATTTCTTTCTTTTTACTTATTTTTCTATATTAATAGTTAGATATTTTATATTAATTTTATAATATTAAGTTTATTTTAACTTGTTTTTATAATTTATATCTCTTTGTTCTAATAAAATCAATTTTAATCTTGCAGGGCTGATCTACAGGTTATCTGGAGCAAAAAGAAGGATTTTCATTTTTTCTACCTAGACACGCCCTGTGACACGCCCTGTGACACGCCCTACCTGGGCGTGACACAGGGGCGTGACACGTGATAACCAAGCCTGCAGCCAGAGCCGTCGAACGCGCCAAAAGATCGTCGATCGACCTTGACACGCCCGTGTCGGATGAAGACACGCCCGTGTACTCCTTACACGGGGCGTGACGGCCCATGGAAGAACCGTTGACCGCTGCCACGCCGGATTAAAATTACACGCCTGGGTCACGGGCGTGACCCAGGGCGTGTCGAGGAAGTTTCCAAGCATTAACGCGTCGTTCCAGCCGTTGCCGCCAGATTTCCGTTCCAGCAAGACACGCCCCTAGTCACGGGCGTGACTAGGGGGCGTGACACCTCCTTGAAGACCAGTTTACTCCCGCCGTTTTCAGCTTCCCGCCGTTTCCAGAAACGGCCGTGACACGCCCTAGGTCACGGGCGTGACCTAGGGGCGTGACCCGTCAGTTAAGCAATTTTGGCGGTTTCTCTTCCAACGTTCCCGGGCTTTCAAGACGACGGTTCCGAGCCTGACACGCCCTTGGTCACGGGCGTGACCTAGGGGCGTGACCAAACAGAAATTTTTCTATAAATTCCAGATAGCTTCAGATGCTGAGGAGAAGAATTTTGGGAGTTGGAGTCTTGTAATGTTCTGTTTATTTTGCTGTATTTTCTCATTTCTAAGTTAGATTTACCTTTGTTGTAACTTTAATTTTAGTTATTTCTATTTCAATCATGTCTTTTCCTACTTCATTTTGTATTTCCCCAATCATGATGAGTAGCTAATCTTCTTTTAGCACTTGATCATGATGAACCTTAGAATAAAATAGATCTTTCTTCTTCTTATTGAATGTCTTGTTCTTAATTATTCTCGCTACGATTTATCTTTGATTTTCATTTCGTCGAATTCATATTACGCGGATATGATCTTCGATCTAAGATCCGTATCCTAAATGACCGAGAGGTTGCGGATACGAGGAGATCACTCAAAGATAAAAGGAGTTGAATGCACTCCTCGAGAGAGGACGACGTAAATCTTCCGGATTGGAGTCAAGTCCAATAGCGGGGTTCACCGCATAAAGCAAGCTTAGGGGTTTCGACTGGCCGAGAGGTCTTAATCGATCAACCTAAGGTTAGTTAGAAGCATGAGCTCGAGAGAGACGCTTCTATACTTTAGGAACCTCCACGGTCTAGTGAGTATAATTAAGAATTCGCGTTTCATTATTTACCAAAAAGATTTATTTTAGTCAAAGGGGATTCTAGATCAAGTGCTAGCTTTCTCATATTTGAATTTCTCTTTAGCTTCAGCTTTATTTTTATTATCTAGTATAATCAAACCCACTTTTCCGTTAGATAAAATAATAGCTCTTCCTTGTGAGTACAAGTACTCAACAGGCCCCGAATCGCAATACGACACTTCCTATACTGCATTTCGATAGGTACGCTTGCCTAATCGAGATTCTAGTTTGGACGTAATTTAACTTCTAGAAAATCATCATCAAGTTTTTGGCGCCAAAAACTTGATGATGATTTTCTAGAAGTTAAATTACGTCCAAACTAGAATCTCGATTAGGCAAGCGTACCTATCGAAATGCAGTATAGGAAGTGTCGTATTGCGATTCGGGGCCTGTTGAGTACTTGTACTCACAAGGAAGAGCTATTATTTTATCTAACGGAAAAGTGGGTTTGATTATACTAGATAATAAAAATAAAGCTGAAGCTAAAGAGAAATTCAAATATGAGAAAGCTAGCACTTGATCTAGAATCCCCTTTGACTAAAATAAATCTTTTTGGTAAATAATGAAACGCGAATTCTTAATTATACTCACTCGACCGTGGAGGTTCCTAAAGTATAGAAGCGTCTCTCTCGAGCTCATGCTTCTAACTAACCTTAGGTTGATTGATTAAGACCTCTCGGCCAGTCGAAACCCCTAAGCTTGTTTTATGTGGTGAACCCCGCTATTGGATTTGACTCCAATCCGGAAGATTTACGTCGTCCTCTCTCGAGGAGTGCATTCAACTCCTTTTATCTTTGAGTGATCTCCTCGTATCCGCAACCTCTCGGTCATTTAGGATACGGATCTTAGATCGAAGATCATATCCGCGTAATATGAATTCAACGAAATGAAAATCAAAGATAAATCGTAGCGAGAATAATTAAGAACAAGACATTCAATAAGAAGAAGAAAGATCTATTTTATTCTAAGGTTTATCATGATCAAGTGCTAAAAGAAGATTAGCTACTCATCATGATTGGGGAAATACAAAATGAAGTAGGAAAAGACATGATTGAAATAGAAATAACTAAAATTAAAGTTACAACAAAGGTAAATCTAACTTAGAAATGAGAAAATACAGCAAAATAAACAGAACATTACAAGACTCCAACTCCCAAAATTCTTCTCCTCAGCATCTGAAGCTGTCTGGAATTTATAGAAAAATTTCTGTTTGGTCACGCCCCTAGGTCACGCCCGTGACCTAGGGCGTGTCAGGCTCGGAACCTTCGTCTTGAAAGCCCAGGAACGTTGGAAGAGAAACCGCCAAAATTGCTTAACTGACGGGTCACGCCCCTAGGTCACGCCCGTGACCTAGGGCGTGTCACGGCCGTTTCTGGAAACGGCGGGAAGCTGAAAACGGCGGGAGTAAACTGGTCTTCAAGGAGGTGTCACGCCCCCTAGTCACGCCCGTGACTAGGGGCGTGTCTTGCTGGAACGAAAATCTGGCGGCAACGGCTGGAACGGCGCGTTAATGCTTGGAAACTTCCTCGACACGCCCTGGGTCACGCCCGTGACCCAGGCGTGTAATTTTAATCCGACGTGGCAGCGGTCAACGGTTCTTCCATGGGCCGTCACGCCCCGTGTAAGGAGTACACGAGCGTGTCTTCATCCGACACGGGCATGTCAAGGTCGATCGACAATCTTTTGGCGTGTTCCACGGCTCTGGCTGCAGGCTTGGTTATCACGTGTCACGCCCCTGTGTCACGCCCAGGTAGGGCGTGTCACAGGGCGTGTCTAGGCAGAAAAAAATGAAAATCCTTCTTTTTGCTCCAGATAACCTGTAGATCAGCCCTGCAAGATTAAAATAGATTTTATTAGAACAAAGAGATATAAATTATAAAAACAAGTTAAAATAAACTTAATATTATAAAATTAATATAAAA
The DNA here is from genome assembly GCA_039513925.1 of Platanthera zijinensis. Taxonomy (NCBI): domain Eukaryota; kingdom Viridiplantae; phylum Streptophyta; class Magnoliopsida; order Asparagales; family Orchidaceae; genus Platanthera; species Platanthera zijinensis. The sequence continues at coordinate 45,881,765 of CM077083.1, forward strand.
TATCTAACTATTAATATAGAAAAATAAGTAAAAAGAAAGAAATAAATAGAGTTATCAAATACCCCCATACTTATCCGTTTGCTAGTCCCGAGCAAACAACTTTCTATAGGGAGTAGAAAAATTTTAAATGCTAGAAAAGAAAATTGAACCTAAGGAGTAAAATGCGAAGTCTTATGCCTATGTTTGTAGATACTTTTATAGAAAGACTTACTCAGCATATAAATTAGGTTTTTATTTTTCTTAAAAATGCGTTTTCACTATTATTTTTACTTTTAAGATGAAAGTCCGGTAAATCTTAAAATTATCTTTAGGGAGAGTGTAGCGTGGGTACTAAGATAACATTGCACAAACAAAGATTAAGATACCCTCCAAAGAAATCCATCAATGTCGATGGCCATAGGCTTGCCCTTTCACACTCTCGCCACGGCACTAGTCTAACTTATAAACATAAATCAATAGGGCTTAATTAGGTTGAAATGTAGGCTTAGGTTTTTGGTGAGGGTAATCAAAGATAAACATGATGACTAGTCACACCAAAACCTAGAGAAGCTTGTACATAAAAATTTGCTATGGCTCTTAAGGAACGTAGCCAATTTCCTAAATTCCTTTGTTTCTTTTCTTATTTTTTTTAACTCTCTCATCATATTGATTTTTTTCTTCCTCTTCATTTATTATTATTATTTTTTTTGATGATAATTTTTTTTCTTTAATTTGAAGAGGAGAAAAATAAATCAACTTTTTTTTTCTTTTTTTTTTATAAGAAAAGAGCCACCAAAAATGAAAAGGCTCCTAATCACTCACAAAATATTTGTACATTTGTTCTTTCAAGCTCGGGTTTAGGTGTGTAATTAGGATGCTTTTTAGGCTTTGGTAAATCATTTGGTGGAGCTAAAACAAAAGGAAAAAGGTAATGGGCTCAAATTGGCTAAGCAAAGTTAAAATTTTAGGTGCGGGTATAAAAGCTCAAACTTGCCAAAAGAAGTGCCTAAATCATATTTATGCTAATGAGTTTAACTTATGCAAAGTCTTGAGAATAGTTAGAGGGCAAGTTCTAGACATCGAAAAAGAATAACTCTCTCTTGGTCCGCGAAATATCTCTCTAGCAAACTTCTACTTACTCACCTAAATTATTTTAGAGTTTTACCGGTTTTCAAAATTGAAGTAAAATAAGTTGTTTCTACGCATTTAGAAAAATGAAAATCTAATTATATGCTGAATATTTAGATCTATTAAAAATTCTACTTACACGTGCACTTAACTAGAAACACAGCATGGCCAACAGTTCTACTCCAAAATTCAACATTCAATTAAAACATCAAAATTCTCTAAACACTATAAACAAGTTGAATTACTAGGAATTTTGCATATGAATAAATATAGAAATAAAGACTTCTCTAATTTAATTTTGATTATCTATATTTTTTTCATTTTTTGTTATGTTTTTGAAAAACAAAGTACATAAAAAAAAAATTTTTTTTTTGAATTTTTTTTGATAAAATTTTTTTTGGATTTTTGGATATATATTTTTAAAGTTTTGGATTTTTGGATATATATTTTTAAAGTTTGAAAAAGATTTTTTTATATATTTTGCTTGTGAAATATCCCTCCCCCATACTTAAACTTTACATTGTCCCCAATGTAAAAATTAAGAAAATACAAGAAGAGGAAACTTTCCTGAGAAGCGCAAACCAGCATCAAAAGATACCTGTAAGAGAGTAGCAAAGCAAAACATAATATTTTATAGATATTTTTTCATAATAAAAACAGATACATGAAAGTAAAATAATTTTACAGATACAAAGAGGCGACCGCCTACAAGTCCAAAGAAATAAAAAAAAAACAGCTACTCCTGGTCAGAACGGTCCTCGTGCACCTGATAGAAAGTCCGCATGTTTGCGAACTCGCGAGTAATATGCGCTATGGAGGAAGTATGGTTTCGCTCGAGCACGGTGAAGCGCGCATCAAAAGAAGCGAAGCGACCGTCAAAATGGGTTTGCATCTGGTCTATGCGAGTATGGAGCAACCCAAATTGTCGGTCCCAATAATTTGCAGGATCGGGCGCTGGAGCAGAGTGCAGCGGTGGTGGCGGAATCTGCGGGGAATGATGAGTACCGCTGGGACCGGCACCATGATCAAGATCAAGATCACCGCCACCAACGAACGGGGGAACAGCCTCAAACTCGCCGTCGCGTCGTCGAGCTAAACCAAGCGCCTGAAGGGTCGGGAACTGAAGAGGCTGCAGCGTTTGCATGCAAGTGAGCTGCGGAAGAGCTGCCCACACGCCGAGCTGCTTGGCGAGGAAAGTGATGAAATTCCCGCCGTGCACCGCTCCCAATCTCACATTTTCGGCCTGGTGCCGAAAGAAAATGGCGAGCATGTAACCAAGGTTGAGTGGGACCCGGTAAAACATACTATACAAGTATAGTAAGTCCGCCCGAGTCACCACGCCGTGGCTATCGCCGCGCCCGGAAATGGTAAAAGAGAGAAGGTTGTGCAGAATACGTAAAGCGGGGGAGATGAGGTGGCTGCCCTTAGATTTCTTTGGAGTGTAGGGGGCGACGTCATTACTAATTTCCGACCAAAAAGTGGGGAGACTGAAGTCGGGAGGGAAATTAGTTTTTAGGTCGGGGTAGGCGGGGGAAGTGGATAAGGCCTCCGAGCAAAAGCCCATGGTAACATTGAGTTGGCGGATGGTGAGCTGGTGCATCATCCCGCCCAAGCGAAAGACAATGAAATCATCTTGCACCGCCCAACGGAACTCAAATGAGGCCAGGAACTCAATGGTGAGCTCGAGGAAAGCAGGTTCAGAAATGGAGAAGAGGGGATCCCACCCTTGGGTAGAGATGAGCTCCCGAACTAGCTCCGCTTCTCCCAATTGGGCGAGGATGGCCCAATCCAAGATCCTGAACACGCCAAAGGGTTTGGCGCGCAGTCTCTCGCTTCGATCTTGTTGGGTAGCATTCTCGAAAAGAAGCATGGCCTCCGCCGAGGCTGGATCAGCGGGGTGCTCGGAGGAGGAAGCGGTGGATCGAGCGTGGTGGCGAGGCATGGTGAGAAATGTGGAGGAAATTTCGGCCAAAGGGAGGAGAGAAGAGAAGGGTTGAAGGGTGGAGGTGTGAAGAGAAAAGGGGAGGAAAAAGTCTATTTATAGATTTTTCGGGTCGGTCACGCCCCCCTGTCACGCCCGTGACAAGGGGCGTGACAAGCTCGGGTCAAAGGAAAAAGGAATCCGAGGCGGACTGCCTCGGATTCGGGGTCACGCCTCAGAGTCAAGCCCGTGACTCTGAGGAACACGCCCGTGACGGGGGCGTGTAGGTGGAATCCAAAGGAGCATCCGATGCTAAGGCATCAGATTCTTCGGTCATGCCCTAGAGTCACGCCCGTGACTCTGGGCGTGTCAGTCAAATTTGACTGACTAAGAAGGAATCCGACGCGTGACTGGTCAGCGCCTCGGATACCCGCGACACGAGCTCAACACGCCCGTGACAAAAAATGTCACGCCCGTGTCATGTCCGAATGACGGGCGGGAAAACCGAGGGAGGAGGAACCTCCCGCAATCTTGGCAAAACACGTCCGGGACACGCCCGTGACCATTGGGTCACGGGCGTGACGGACGCGTGTACGAGAAAATTTTTTTATGTTTTTATTTATTTATTTATTAAATTTTTTTTTTTGTTGAAATTTTGTTTTTTTTTTGTATATCATCATTATGTTAAATAATCTAAGAACAATAAATTAAAATTTACCGACTTGAAGAAATATGAAGATTCGACGTTCGTCTCCACCTGATCGTCATGCAGCGATGTCCTTCAAGCCTGTTAAAAAAAACTTAAAAAGAAAATTAGAAAATAATAAAAAAGAAAAGATAACCGTGGGGTGCCTCCCACGAGCGCTTTGTTTATGGTCGGTGAGCTCGACCATAGTGGCGCGCGCTTATTATGGGTTTGACAACATTATGTTGTCTAATTTTTCATTAATATTATCACCGGCAAAAAATAATTTTAGCCGGTGCCCATTCACTTTAAAGGTGCCTTTTTCCGGGTGTGAAATAAGAACCGTCCCGTAAGGCCAAACCTCCTTTACGACAAAGGGGCCGGACCAACGGGACTTAAGTTTACCCGGAAATAAGCGTAAGCGCGAGTTAAATAAAAGGACTTGGTCTCCCGGTTTAAAGTCCTTTGGGTGCTTAATTTTCTTATCATGATAAAATTTGGTGCGCTCCTTATAGAGTTTATTACTCTCATAAGCGAGGGAGCGCCACTCATCGAGCTCGTTAAGTTGGAATTTGCGGAGCTCGGAGGACAAATTTTCATCAAGATTTAAAAATTTAAGAGCCCAAAAGGCACGATGTTCAAGCTCAACCGGTAAGTGGCATGCTTTCCCATAGACCAATCGATACGGCGTACAACCGATAGCGGTCTTGTACACGGTCCGATAAGCCCATAGAGCATCATCAAGCTTGACCGACCAATCCTTTCTATTAGTAGAAACCGTTTTTTCTAAAATACGTTTAATTTCTCGGTTAACTACTTCTACCTGGCCACTAGTTTGAGGGTGATAGGGGGTGGCTAACCTATGTGTAACGCCGTATTTAGATAATACTTTAGCGAATTGTGCGTTACAAAAGTGAGTGCCCCTATCACTAACTATAGCCCGCGGTGCTCCAAATCGTGAAAATAATTGTTTAAGAAATCGGGTCACGACTCGGGCGTCATTGGTGGGGAGAGCTTGTGCATCCGCCCACCGTGACACGTAGTCAACCGCTACCAGAATATATTTATTTCCAAAAGAAGTTGGTAGCGGGCCGACAAAGTCGATTCCCCATAAATCAAAAACTTCAATTTCTCTAAATAAATTTAAGGGCATTTCATCTCGGCGGGAAATATTACCTGAGTGTTGGCATTGTTCACAACGACTTACATGTGCGTGAGCGTCCTTGAAGATGCTCGGCCAATAGAAGCCTGCTTCAAGTACTTTCCGAGCCGTCCGATTAGCTTTATAATGCCCACCGGCGGGTCCCTTGTGACAATGTTTTAAAATTTCTGCGCCCTCCTCATGAGAAACACACCTCCGCACTACTTGGTCCGCGCAAACTCGAAAGAGAAATGGATCCTCCCAAAAATAATTTTTCAAATCTGAAAAGAATTTCTTCTTTTCTTGATAAGAAAAACCATTTGGGAGGAATCTTGCAACAAGAAAATTTGCAAAATCGGCGAACCAAGGAGTGGGGAGAGTGATTACCTTATGCATAGCGAGGAGGCGCTCTTCAGGAAATGTGTCATCGATGTCCTCCTCTTTGAGCTCCTCTGAATTGGGGTTCTCCAACTGAGAAAGATGATCCGCCGCAAGATTTTCCGCTCCTCTTTTATCCCGAATCTCCAAGTCAAATTCTTGGAGAAGCAATACCCACCTAATCAATCGAGGCTTTGCATCTGTTTTGGTTACTAAATAATGCAAAGCCGAATGATCGGTAAAAACAATAACTTTGGATAAAGTAAGGTAAGAACGAAATTTATCAAAGGCAAAAATTACGGCAAGAAGTTCTTTTTCGGTGGTTGTATAATTTTCTTGTGCGGTGGTTAGTGTTTTGCTCGCATAATATATCGGATGAAAATTTTTATTGATGCGTTGTCCAAAGACCGCACCAACGGCAAAACTACTAGCATCACACATAATTTCAAAAGGAAGTCCCCAATTTGGAGCTATTACGATTGGTGCGTTTATCAATTTTTCTTTAATAAGAGAAAAAGCGCGCAAACAATTTTCATCAAAAATAAAAGGAGCGTCTTTTTCTAATAAGTGTGTAAGGGGCTTAGTGATTTTAGAAAAATCTTTAATAAACCGGCGATAGAAACCGGCGTGCCCCAAAAAACTACGAACGGCCTTAACATTTGAGGGTGGAGGTAATTTTTCTATAGTTTCAATTTTTGCTTTATCTACCTCTATACCCTTGCTAGAAATTTTATGGCCTAAGACCAAACCTTCCCGCACCATAAAATGACACTTTTCCCAGTTCAAGACTAGGTTCGTGTCCTCGCATCTTTGGAGTACACGGGAGAGATTTGCTAAACATAAATCAAAAGAGTCTCCAAAGACGGAGAAATCGTCCATGAAGACCTCCATGATATCCTCCACTAGTTCATCAAAGATCGCTAGCATACACCTTTGGACGGTTGCCGGCGCATTGCATAAACCAAAAGGCATCCTTCGATAGGCGAAGGTGCCAAACGGACAAGTGAAGGTTGTTTTCTCTTGGTCTTCGGGCGCAATTGGGATTTGGAAATATCCCGAGAGACCATCAAGAAAACAATAAAACGAGTGCCCGGATAACCGTTCAAGGATTTGGTCAATGAACGGTAAAGGAAAATGATCCTTTCGGGTTGCATCATTTAATTTACGGTAGTCGATGCAAACCCGCCATCCGGTAACGGTTCGAGTAGGAATTAATTCATTTTTATCATTAGGAACTACCGTTAAGCCTCCTTTCTTAGGCACCACTTGGACCGGACTCACCCAAGAGCTATCCGAAATCGGATAGATGATGCCCGCATCTAATAATTTAATCACCTCGGCCTTGACTACCTCCTTCATGTTAGGATTTAGCCGGCGTTGAGGTTGAATTGTTTTGTGAGCTTTTTCTTCCAATAAAATTTTATGGGTGCAAAAAGAGGGATTAATTCCTCTCAAATCCGTGATCTTCCACGCAATTGCGCGGTGATGGCGTTTTAAAATATTAGATAATTTAAATTTTTCATCATCGGTCAAGTAGGCCGACACAATTACGGGAAGTTTAGAATCCTCCGCTAAAAATAAATATTCTAAATGATCAGGCAATTGTTTGAGTTCAAGCGTGGGAGGTTCATCATAAGAAGTTTTCAAACGATCACTGCTAATTTCTAAAATTTCAAAAGTAGGTGTGCGAGTGATCGAATCCTTATCACTATTTTCATAAGTAATTAAATCTAAATTTTCAAAATAAGCGTTATGATCAATAGACGATAAAGAATGTTCAGAAAAAGAAATGAAGTCTTCTTCGGGAGAAGCCTCTAAATAATAACATGAGTCGTCATTGGAAAGCGAATTTTTCATAGACGTGTCAATAGTAAAGGTAACTTCTTCATCTCCGACTCTAAGGAGAAGTTTACTGTTACTAACGTCTATAACGGCGCGCGAGGTGGCATGAAATGGGCGACCGAGAATGAGTGGTACCTCGGTGTCCTCTTCGATGTCAGAGATGACAAAATCTACCGGAAAGATAAATTTGTCAACTTTGACAAGCACATCCTCAATAATACCCATCGGATATCTTATAGACCGATCCGCCAATTGAATGCTCATTCTTGTGGGTTTAGGTTCTCCTAAACCCAATTTCTTAACTAAAGAATAAGGCATTAAATTTATTGAGGCACCTAAATCGGCTAACGCACGTTTTACCAATAAATCGCCAAATGAACAAGGTATAGAGAAACTACCCGGATCAGGTAATTTCTTAGGCAATTTATTAAGTAAAACCGCCGAGCACTCCGTGTTCAATTGAACCGTGCAGATATCCTCAAGTTTCTTTTTATTTGATAAAAGATCCTTGAGGTACTTAGCATATTTTGGCGTTTGTGCTATCACTTCGCATAACGGTAAATTTATTTGGATTTGTTTAAACATGTCTAAAAATTTACCGTGATGCTCATCTATCCGGTCTTTTTGCATTCTAGACGGATAGGGAAGAGGTGGTTGATAAGGTTTTGGTTTAATATAACTAGAAGGCTTAATCGGAGGAGAAGATGAAGAAATTGTTACCTCCGTATCAACCGGAATTGGAGAAGTTTCAACTGGAATTGTAGAAGTGGTTACCTCCTTCCCGCTCCGTAAAGTGATGGCTTTGGCTTGCTCCCTTGGGTTGGGCTCTGTATTGCCCGGTAGCGCTCCTTGTTGTCGATTGGAGAGCATCTTTGCAATTTGCCCAATTTGAGTCTCCAAACTACGAAGAGATCCGGTGAGATTCCGGATATTGGCATCATTTGTACTCGTATATTTGGAGAACAACTCCTCGAGATTGGGAGCTTTTGGAGCTTGTGGTGGAAAATATCCTGGTGGGATTGTGTTTGGTGGGCGAGCCGCGTTCCCCGGATTACTCCAAGAGAAGTTGGGGTGGTTCCTTATACCCGGGTGATAGGTATTACCATAATTAGTATTACCCGGATTAAAGGGTGGCCGATTCGGATTTCCCATATAATCCACATGCTCGGCCAACGTAGTGGGAGAGGGGGAAGAGGTAGGATCCCAGGTAGGTATAGAAGAGGGAGCAGACATCTCTTCTAATCTTTTGTTTAGCATCTCAACCTGGAGAGATAGATTGGAGACCGTATCAATTTCATACATCCCGGCCGGTTTAGGTGATTTAGACCGTGGTGTACTCCATTGATAGGTATTCAAAGCCATACCTTCTATAAGCTCTTGGGCGGGCGCCGGTGTTTTGTTATTAAGCGTTCCACCGGCGGCGGCATCAATATGTTGCCTAGTTTGAGAATTTAGGCCGTTATAGAAGGTTTGGATTTGTAACCAATCCGGAATTGCATGATGAGGACATCGACGAAGCAATTCCTTGAAACGCTCCCAAGTATCATATAACGTTTCTGACTCAAGTTGGGAGAAATAAGTAATATCATTGCGCAATTTAGCCGTTTTGGCCGGCAGAAAGTATTTCGTAAGAAATCTTTCCGTCATTTCAGCCCATGTTGTGATCGATCCTCTTGGTAGAGAACTCAACCATTGCTTGGCTTTAGTGCGCAATGTGAATGGAAATAACCTTAGCCGAATGGCATCATCGGATACACCATTAATTTTAAAAGTATCGCATATTTCTAAAAAATTAGAAATATGCGCGTTTGGATCTTCATCTTGAAGCCCATCAAATTGTACATATTATTGTACCATTTGGATGATGCTTGGCTTCAACTGAAAATTATTGGGGGCAATAGCGGGTCGAACAATACTAGATTGAGCCTCATCCAAGTTTGGACGGGCATAATAAGACATAGTTCGTTGTTCGACCGCATTTGGCTCACCCATATTGGAAGAAGAAGAAGAAAGAGATCTAGGAGAATGAGAAGAAGAACTTAATGAAGAAGGAGGAGAAGAAGAGGGTGACGGAGAGAGAATTAAAGACGGATTAGGAGTGTCTCCTAAGGATTCCGTATCTTGAAAATTCGGAACTCGAAATTGTAAGCAGTGCCGAAGGGTTCGCTCGATTTCCGGATCCAAATCAAAAAGAGGTGACGGATTCCCTCGGGTCATACACAAGAACAAAACATGAGATGAAAGTTTTAAGGTTTAAAAATTTATAAGATAAAATTTCCCGGACTTCCCAAGGGCTACCCAGTGACGGGTTCGCAAGGTACTAGGCGGTATTGCGGGATGAAAACCCGACACGGCCCTTTCGCAAGAAAATTTAAATATAAAAATTTAAAGATAAAACTTTTGAAAGAAAAAGTTTGTTTTTTTTTTTGAAATAAAAGAAAAAGAAAAATGATAAAACTAATAGATCCTTGCTTTCAAAATATCAACAAATAAAAGTCCCCGGCAACGGCGCCAAAAACTTGATGATGATTTTCTAGAAGTTAAATTACGTCCAAACTAGAATCTCGATTAGGCAAGCGTACCTATCGAAATGCAGTATAGGAAGTGTCGTATTGCGATTCGGGGCCTGTTGAGTACTTGTACTCACAAGGAAGAGCTATTATTTTATCTAACGGAAAAGTGGGTTTGATTATACTAGATAATAAAAATAAAGCTGAAGCTAAAGAGAAATTCAAATATGAGAAAGCTAGCACTTGATCTAGAATCCCCTTTGACTAAAATAAATCTTTTTGGTAAATAATGAAACGCGAATTCTTAATTATACTCACTCGACCGTGGAGGTTCCTAAAGTATAGAAGCGTCTCTCTCGAGCTCATGCTTCTAACTAACCTTAGGTTGATCGATTAAGACCTCTCGGCCAGTCGAAACCCCTAAGCTTGCTTTATGCGGTGAACCCCGCTATTGGATTTGACTCCAATCCGGAAGATTTACGTCGTCCTCTCTCGAGGAGTGCATTCAACTCCTTTTATCTTTGAGTGATCTCCTCGTATCCGCAACCTCTCGGTCATTTAGGATACGGATCTTAGATCGAAGATCATATCCGCATAATATGAATTCGACGAAATGAAAATCAAAGATAAATCGTAGCGAGAATAATTAAGAACAAGACATTCAATAAGAAGAAGAAAGATCTATTTTATTCTAAGGTTCATCATGATCAAGTGCTAAAAGAAGATTAGCTACTCATCATGATTGGGGAAATACAAAATGAAGTAGGAAAAGACATGATTGAAATAGAAATAACTAAAATTAAAGTTACAACAAAGGTAAATCTAACTTAGAAATGAGAAAATACAGCAAAATAAACAGAACATTACAAGACTCCAACTCCCAAAATTCTTCTCCTCAGCATCTGAAGCTGTCTGGAATTTATAGAAAAATTTCTGTTTGGTCACGCCCCTAGGTCACGCCAGTGACCTAGGGCGTGTCAGGCTCGGAACCGTCGTCTTGAAAGCCCGGGAACATTGGAAGAGAAACCGCCAAAATTGCTTAACTGACGGGTCACGCCCCTAGGTCACGCCCGTGACCTAGGGCGTGTCACGGCTGTTTCTGGAAACGGCGGGAAGCTGAAAACGGCGGGAGTAAACTGGTCTTCAAGGAGGTGTCACGCCCCCTAGTCACGCCCGTGACTAGGGGCGTGTCTTGCTGGAACGGAAATCTGGCGGCAACGGCTGGAACGGCGCGTTAATGCTTGGAAACTTCCTCGACACGCCCTGGGTCACGCCCGTGACCCAGGCGTGTAATTTTAATCCGACGTGGCAGCGGTCAACGGTTCTTCCATGGGCCGTCACGCCCCGTGTAAGGAGTACACGGGCGTGTCTTCATCCGACACGGGCGTGTCAAGGTCGATCGACGATCTTTTGGCACGTTCGACGGCTCTGGCTGCAGGCTTGGTTATCACGTGTCACGCCCCTGTGTCACACCCAGGTAGGGCGTGTCACAGGGCGTGTCTAGGCAGAAAAAATGAAAATCCTTCTTTTTGCTCCAGATAACCTGTAGATCAGCCCTGCAAGATTAAAATTGATTTTATTAGAACAAAGAGATATAAATTATAAAAACAAGTTAAAATAAACTTAATATTATAAAATTAATATAAAATATCTAACTATTAATATAGAAAAATAAGTAAAAAGAAAGAAATAAATAGAGTTATCAAACCGCTTTAAGTCATCTCCACTCCATGTGTGCGGCATATCTTCTCCCTCATATGTTTGTAACCGATAGGCCCCATTCTCAAGCGCTTCCTTAATAATGAATGGTCCAGCCCAATTCGGATTAAGCTTCCCCACTGAGCCGGCTCTTGCAGCAGCATCGACCTTCTTAAGAATTTGATCTCCCACTTGAAAGTGTTTGATCCTTACATTCTTATCGAAGTAGCGGGCCATTCTCCTTTTGATTTCCTCTTGCCTGATGGCAGCCTTGTCTCTAACCTCTTCAACATGCTCCAAGCTGAACCTCATCTCCTCGTTGTTTAGCTCAAGCCAATCCTACGTGCCTTGCCTAGCAAGCAGCACTCTGGGTGACAAGACTTCAAACTCAACATGAATTCACGCTTCGGACCCATGAGAAAGCTTGAATGGGGTTTCCCCTGTTATAGATGAAGGCGTTGTTCTCAGGGTCCAGAGAACTGAAGGAAGTTGATCAACCCAACTGCCCTTGAGATTTTGAACTTTCTTATTAAGCAGGCTGAGGATTTGCTTATTGGCTGCTTCTACCTGACCATTACTCCTAGGATGATGAACTGATGCAAAGCGCAGCTCTGCTCCAATCTGCTTGCAAAAATCTATCATTTCAGTATTATTAAATTGTGGTCCATTATCTGTGATTATTGCCATGGGGATACCGTGCCGACAGACTATCTCGCCCCAAATAAAATTCTTCACGACCTGAGTTGTCGTCTTTGCCAGCGACTTAGCTTCGATCCACTTACTGAAGTAGTCAATCATAACTATAATGAAACTCCGCTGTCCACTTGCCATGGGAAAAGTTCCAAGGAGATCCATTCCCCAAACAGCAAAGGGCCAAGGGGTTGCAATTGATCTGAGAGATTGAGCAGCTTGATGTTGAAGAGAAGCGAACTTCTGGCACTGAACGCATTTTATTACACAGGTCTCCGAGTCTTTTTTCATGGTGGGCCAGAAGTAACCCTGCCGCAGGATCCTTTTCTTCAATGTTCTTATCCCCGAGTGACTTCCACACTCGCCAGAATGCATCTCCCGAAGAATGGAAGGAACCTCATCTTCTGAAACACACCTTGCCATTGTAGACAAAAAGGTTTTTTTGTAGAGAATACCAGATATAAAGTAATAATACGCTGCTTTCAACTTAAATCTCTTCTTGTCTTTGACTGACTGATGTAGATCTCTGGTTGATAGGTAGAGGAAGAATGGATCCATCCAAGAGGAACGCTGATCGATTTGCATTAACTCTTCCTCATCCACTGCCGGGTGAAAAAGTTCAGAAGTTGTCCCTCCTGACGAGAGCCCGTGCTTGGCAAGAACATCAGCCTCCTCATTTTTCATTCTCGGGATGTGCTCAATAGTAAAACTTTTAAACCTGTCAACCTCAACTTTTACCAGCGAAAGATACTTCTTCAACACTGGCTCCCTGGTCTCGAAGTTACCAAGAACTTGTGAGGCCATTACTAGAGAGTCAATCTTTACATGAGCATGATCGATTCCGAGCTCTCTTGCGAGCCTAAAGCCGGTCAATAAAGCTTCATACTCCACTTGATTATTGGTTACTGGAAAATAAAACTTGATGGCTTGCTCAAGCTTGACGCCATTCGGATTTATCAGAACCACCCCTGCTCCAGAAGAGTTTTTGCCTGAAGCCCCATCAACATAGATGGTCCAGCTAAAGGAGGCCTTACTGCCTGATCTGAGGTAGATTCTGCTGCGTCAATCAGAAAGTCTGCAAGTACCAGTGCCTTGATAGCTGTCCCTGGCACATAGGAGATTTCAAACTCACTTAACTCGATTGCCCATTTGGCTAACCTGCATCAATTTCCAGCTTCCCTAGCACACTCTTCAAAGGCTGATCAGTGACCACTTGAATTGAATGCGCCTGGAAATAGGGACGGAGCCTGCGAGAAGACATAACTAATGTCAAAGCCAGTTTCTCAAGGATCGGGTACCTTACCTCTGCATCTTTCCGAATGTGACTGACATTGTAAACTGGGAACTCTCTCCTGCTCTCTTCTCAAACAAGAGCAGAACTAACTGCCTCGGGACCAACTCCCAGGTATAAGAACACATCTCCCCTGCTCGGGGGCTTTGGAGTAAGGGTGTCGAGGTCAGTTGCTTTTTCAGCTGCTCAAAGGCCAAAGAGCACTCTTCCATCCATTGGAACTTGGACGCTCCCCGAAGAGTTTTAAAGAATTGCGCACTTTTATCTCCAACTCGAGAGATAAATCTCCCGAGTACTGCTAACATCCCTCCCAACTGCTGAACCTCTTTGGGAGAACAGTGAGGGGCCATATCAAGGATGGCCTTAAACTTATCGGGATTAGGGGCAAGGCCCTCGGGAGTAAGGAGATGGCCAAGGAACTTCCCATTACTTGCCCCAAAAATGCATTTTAAAGGGTTAAGTTTTATTTTTTGCTTTCGCAGAGTGGAAAATGTCCCTGCTAGATCTAGTAAGTGCTGTGGAAGAGTCTTACTCTTAATCAAAAGATCATCCACATATACTTCAAGGTTTTTACCATTTTGCTCTTTAAACACATGATCCATCATGCGCTGATATGTTGCGCCAGCATTCTTAAGCCCAAAGGGCATCACAAGATAACAGTAACAGCCGTCATTAGTAATGAATGACGTGCGAGGGATATCGGGTTTATGCATTCTTATTTGGTGATAACCAGAGAACGCATCTAAAAAGCTCATAAATGGATACCCTACCGCAGAATCAACTAATAAATCTATCTGAGGCAAGGGGTAGAAATCTTTTGGGCACGCTATATTTAAACGGGTGAAGTCTACACACATCATCCACTTTCCCCCTGGTTTTTTAACCATTACAATGTTTGAGATCCACTCAGGATATTGAATCTCTTGAATAAAGCGCGCCTTGAGGAGTTTGGCAACCTCCTCTTTGATTGGCTCTGCCAGCTTGACTGCAACATCTCTTTTCTTCTGTTGAACTGGCTTGGCAGCTGGGTCGACGTTGAGATGATGGCAAGCCACGTAAGGATCCACTCCTGGCATGTCCTCCGCTGACCAAGCAAAGACATCCAGATTCCTCAGCAAGCAAGATATCAACTCTGCCTTCTGATCTTCCGGTAGCTCGGAGTTGATGGAGAGCATTCTTTCCTCCCCTTCTATAATGGGAACTCCCTGCGTCACCTGGGCAGGTTCCAGGTGAGCGCTTTCACTATCCACTGTAGCTTCTGACGGAGGGGGAACTTTTGCTGCTGCTGGAAAAGCTGGGGGGGGGGGGGCAATTTCAGTCATGTTGACTGTGCGGAGGTAACACTCCCGAGCTTGCCTTGGGTCACTTCTAACCCTGCACTGACGGCCAAATTTACAGAACTTGAGGGCTAGATGATAAGTTGAGATTATTGCTCGATACTTGTTCAACAATGGCCTTCCAAAAATAGCATGGTAGCTGCTTGGAGCGTCTACCACTATGAACTTAATCTCTCTGGTCACCCCTCTGAGCCTCACCGGGAGTGTGTCACTTCCCTCGACTTCTTTCCTCTCACCCCGAGAATCCGTAGAGCGGCCCCTCGGTGGAAAGCAGAGGTTTTCCAGTTCTCAGGGCTTCAAAGGTGGTCTTGAAGAGAAGATTCACGGAGCTGCCAGTGTCAATAAGAATTCTATCGACCGTGAAATCTCTGATGGCTGCTTGGACAACAATGGCATCATCAAAAGGATTTGCGGTTGTGGTAAGGTCTGCAGGACCGAAAATGACAGTTTCTGAAGGAGGGGCAGAGGAGGAAGTAGATGCAATCTCTGTTCGGGAAAGTGTTGACAGAGAAGACTTTCGGGTAGACTCAGCTCCTGCTCCGCCATGAATGTAAAAGAGTCTTCCCAAGACTCGCTCGTCGATAACATCAATGCATTCACTTGGAATATCAATAGGCCCTAAACGGCCCTCATCTTCTATCTCTATGCACTCCAGCTGAATCTCAGCCACCTCCTTGCCCTTGGAGGTGGAAGGTTTTGAAGAGTTATTCTTCCTGCCCAGATCTTTGATCTTGCCTTCTGCAATCAGCCTCTCAACCAGCTGCCGAAGGGCCTTGCAATCTTCGGTCAGATGGCCCTTATCTTTGTGAAAATCATAGAACTGAGAGCTGTTTCTGGGCTTCCAGTCTCTCTGAGCCCCTTGCCTCTTTTCTTTTGCCTTCTTCTGAATTATCTGGACGACCTCTTCGAAGTCGAGCCCTAGATCTGCAAACTCCTCCACGGAGTTGTTCTCATGCGGATTTGAGGCTAGCAAGGCACTCTGAAGGATGGGAAGTGCTTGGCGAGGTATGGCGGGGGTGGTGGCCAACGGTAGTCTCTGATCGTGAAACTGCTGATGGACAATGAAGGGTTTCTTGTGACGAAGATTTAGCCCCCTCTGAGAAGGAGGCTGGAATTTGAGCCTAGGAGGCTTGCTATGGTACTGATTGCTGGAAGAGGAGTTGGGGGCATCCCTTCTTCCAGCTTTAGCTGTCAGGGTTGAAATATAGGTGGGGTTGGCGTTTTCTCCTTCAATGAAGCAATTAGCCATCGCTATTAGCTCCTGATAAGTCGATGGCGCCTTTGTCGTTACTTTGAACTTTAATGGGCACTCCCAGAGGCCGTGAATCAAGGAAACTTTGTAATAATCGGGGTTCACATTCCTTACCCCTTGGATTTCCTTTTGAAAACGATCAACGAAATGTGCCACAGATTCATTGTCTCTTTGCTTGATGTCGAAAAGGGCGGCCGGCCCATCCTTTCTTTTCTTAGAGGTAGCAAACCTCAAAAGTAGCTCGCTTCGAAGTTCAGTGAAGGAGGAGATCGTGCCTGAGGGTAACTCATAGAACCATTCTCTCGCCTGCCCGTCGAGAGTGGTGACAAGAAGCTTGCATTTTAAGGCATCAGAGAGGCTCCTCAATGCAACTGCCACCTCGAATCCCTGCAGGTGGGAAACTAGGTCAGTCTCCCCTGAATAGAAAGAGAGACGAGGCTCTCTGAAATTATTTGGCGCTGAATCCCATCGGATTCGATCGACGAAGGGAGAGGGGGTCTCAAAATCAGCAGAAGGGCGGACAGGAAGGCGAGGCACTGTGGGCTCTGCGGACTGCCGATCAACAAAATCTAGTCGACGAGCCGGAGTTCCTCTAGCCGCTTCCCTAAACAAGTCCATCAGGGGAGTGAACTGATAAGCCTGATGTCGCAGGGGAGCTGCGGGCTGAGCTTGATGGTAAGGCGGAGGAGCGGTCACAGGCGACTGCTGAAGAGGGGTTTGACGAGCAGGGGGTCCGGCGGACCGGAGTCTGGCGGACTGGAGCTTCAGCAATCTCTTCTGCGACCTGGGGAACAAGCCGCTGACTCAGTACTAACAGAGCTTGGCTGATTGTATCGAGCCGCTGGTCAGTCTCTCTGCGGGATACCTCGGCCTCCTAGCGAGACTGTTCCAACGGTTCCCACAGCGAGTCGTCTGGCGAGCTGGAGCAGTTTGAGCGGCGAGCTCGGCGGTCTGACATTTCTACCCGCGGATTTCAAAAAGCTGCTTGGATCTGAAGGTCGCGTGTTAACTGTTGATGCACGAAATGCGAAGGAGAAAATGAACACCACCACCTAACTGTTCGAGCGCTAGGGGAAGAAAGAAAGAAACCAAACTGCGAGCAGCAGTCTACTTTGCGGACTAGAAAAGGAACAGAAAAGCAAAAGAGCCGTGAACCACGACAACACCAGACTTCGCCCGTCGCAGCCTGAATGCCACTTCTGCGATGGGCTTGATTTTGATTGCAAACAGGGGATTACAAGAAGGGAAAAAAAAGGAAATGAAGCGGAAAGAAAGCTGGAGATCGCAAAGCTCGAGATTCGAGTCCGCAGCCTTTAACAAGTGGGCTCCTGGGCTCGAGTTAGCGTGCTTTAAGTGCACCACTTCCCCCTATTTATAGGCTGGGGGCCTGCCCGAACGGGCAGGCTAAAATAACCGGCTGCCCGGGGTACAAAAGAGCCAGGTAGCGGTGACGGGAACCAAAAAAGAAAGAACAAGCAGTCTGCGCAAGACTGGCGGACTGGGCTTGCGAGCTGGAATCCTCCCTTGGTCGCGTCGTGCGCAATCCTATCAAAAAAGTCGTGACCTGGGCGACCTGAGCGACTTGACTCCGTAGCTCGCTTAAAGCTGGCAAGATCTGAGAGCAAACCAAGGGCGACCTGGGCAGACTGAGAGCTGGAGTCCGGCAAGAGAGGGGCAAGATGCCTAGCTGGAAATGTTGTGGATTCTGGGGTTAATACCACCGCTCGTTACGACCATATTGTTAAGAATTTCTTTCATCCCCTGCAAATAACCGACATTATCAGGGAGGTCAAAATCCAGAGAGTCTTCGTCCGCAATATGAAGTTTCTCTAGCTTGGCTAGTGCGGTTACCTCTCGCAGCTGTTCGATCTCTTTTTGCGAATCAACGGGTATCTCGCCCTCCTAAGAAATAGTTGACAGCGGGGCAACGATGACTTTGAGAGCAGATGGTTTTTTGTTCGCTTTTCCCCTTTGACGAAGTTTCCTCTCCACCCGCTCCTCGGTGGTCATCCCAGATCGGCGTT
Organism: Platanthera zijinensis; assembly: GCA_039513925.1. Taxonomy (NCBI): domain Eukaryota; kingdom Viridiplantae; phylum Streptophyta; class Magnoliopsida; order Asparagales; family Orchidaceae; genus Platanthera; species Platanthera zijinensis. The sequence continues at coordinate 45,899,641 of CM077083.1, forward strand.
TTTGTTTCTCCGGGCTGGGCTCGGTGATCCCTAACTTCAGCTTCAATTTATCTGTCGCGGTCAAAGCGCATTCATGGCTTTCCCCCTGATCTCAGTAAGAGTGTCAATTGGAGGAGAAGATATCCCATTGTCATAGCTGGGTGGAGTGTTGTCTGTGATGTTGACATCAGGGGTAATGGCGACCTTTGGTACCATAGGCAGGTCGATTTGTTCCCGCCGTTCCCGCTTTCTACGCTCGATTTTCCAGCAAGAATAGTTGGCTTGGGGACAGTAGAAGTGTTCTCAGTCGATTTTTCTGACGGAGTGGCGACCTCCGCAACTTTGGCCCCATTTCCCGAGTAAGCGATTTTACAGTCGAGCCGGATCTCCTGTACATAGACCCCAACAAGCTTCTCATGGCATAGCGAATAATGTAATGTTAACTGCAATCCAAGGATGTTCTTTCTCAAGGGATACCCGGATAGTTCTCCTTCCGGCGATATTTATAGTTTCGGGATGTATTAAAGGCGATACCGGTCTGGCCGGTAAAGGCAACATTTCCAAAATTTTCCATTATTCGGAAATGTGCGGGGATCATGTTTACCCGGAAGAACGCTATTCAGATTCTTCCACAAGACGTGTCAAGGCCCCCTTTTTTGACCGCATAACCGCAAGACCGCGGTAATCAGCAAGCCGATTTTTCTGTCTGGGAATTGCCGGTCTTTTTACTGAAGACAGCATAGCGGTTAAGAGCTTTGCTTTTTTCTACTTTAGCTGTGCATCCCGTCACCGCTGCCCGCTCTCCTGTCCCACGGGTACCCGGTGATTCTAGTGCCTTCCCGCTCGGGTAGGACCCCGAGCCTAGAAATAGGCATGAACAGTACTCTCTAGGCATCGCGAATCGAATCCCCAAGCTCGCCGTCTGTGGGAGCGTTCTCGAATCCTTTACCGAGCGGGTTACTGTCCGATCATGTGTTCCTCAGTAAACGCTGTAATCGCTTCATTCTATGATAACCGAAAATCCCGTCGCAGGAGTGGTTTTAGCCGTGACGGGCGAATTCTGATGTCGCCGCAATCAGCGGCACCCCTTTTGTCTTCTTTTCATTTAACCGTTAGTAACTGATAACTCATAGTTCCTCCTTTACCATTTTCTCTTTCTCGCAGGTTCTTCAGTGACCAAGGGACGTTCTTGACATGAACAAGGCCAAACATCTCAAAAAGGGCACTGGGATGGTGGCCACAATGTCCAACACAACCCAACAGTCCAAACATCCCAAAGAGGTACCGTGGGGGTGGCCAAAATGTCCAACACAACCCAACAGTTCAAACACCTTAAAAAGGCACTGTGGTGGTGGACACAATGTTCAACAAAACCCAACAGTCCATAAGAAAAACAAACAACCAACCAATTATAATGATTCACGAACCGACATCAAGTTGGTGGTCATTGATCCTTTGTCAACCTAGCCACAACCAAATATCCAGAACACCAATAAACCCGAGCCTATCATCAAAATCCCTCAACATGAAGGAGGAAATACAATCCCCAAAGAGCTCAATAAGTTTATACTCGATGAATTAATCTCATTCGGTAAGAAAATCCTATGCCCACACCCATTCGTCGAGTATACCTGACTAATCGGCTGACCATTACTTTGATACTCAACGAATTGGCACAAATCTTCTAAGTCCACGAGGAATTCATCAATAATACTCTACGAATCTCTTTTAGCTCAAGATAATACTCGACGGAAAACACTTCGCTCAAGGCCAAGGTTAACTCAACGAATTTCAATTCACTCGATGCCTAGCTGAGTTCACTCAATGCACTCGATGCCTAGCTGAGTTTACTCAATGCACTCAATGAAGAGACAACTTTACTCAAACAATCGACGCCAAGACTCTTACACTCACAACACTCAACGCCAAAAGCATTACTCGATGAAAAGGACTTTACTTCTCGTAAATACTCGACACACTCGATGCCAAGGCTCATCACTCGATGCTCTCAACGCCAAAGGTTAACAACTCGACGAATTAGACTCAAAGCCAGTTTCTCTCAACGAACTTGACACCAAAGCAATTACTCGACGCCACAAACTAATCACTCGACAAATTTGACTTAACCCATAGATACTCGACGAAAATGACATAACCTCTCAATAATACTCGACGAATCTTAGCCAGACTCATAAAATTGAGGTATTGGTCGGAATGGTGGACCTAATACTGATATTTGATGAATTCTCACTGGTGACTTAACCACACTCGACGAATTTGACACAGTCGATCTCCTTCACTACTCGGTGGACTTACACCTAGCCGAATATATTCTAAGGAGGGAAAAATCAAGAGGAAGGAAAGGAAATACAAACAAGAGACTAGCATGGGGAAAGAAATAACCACTTGCCTCAAGATCTACCAAAATTCGGCATTAAGAGCGCTCCGCTTCAAGGATCGGCTGCAAGAACTCCTAGGCAACGATTCCTAAAACATTTCGGGATAAACGAGAGTCAATGTCAAAAACCCTAATGCTAAAAATCCACAAAACGCGGAAAACTTATCGTACATGGGTAGATCTCGGCGAGAGCATTCGGAATCTACCCTTTGACGATGATTCCGAGAACCGGAAGTCCTATAGGCGGCGGCAGACAACTTCACGATGTCCATCACCCACTATCTTCCGTGAAAAGGCCCGACAGCTTGGGAGAGATGATGAATAGGGTTTTGTCTAATCGTATGAACTTATATATATAATATTATATTATTATTATTATTAACTCAAACGCCAAAAAGACAAGAAAACACAAATCACCTTGGATTTCCACGAAATTTGCACCAATGCTAAATACCAGTGCCACAAAACCAACGACGATGTCAAAATAAAAATTTGACAAACCAAACTCGTGTTAAAATTCCTCGAAGTTACGCCCAACATTAACCTACTAAAACCCACCGAGTCAAAACCTCGTATTTTGATGCGCAAAAATCACGCTCCAACAATGATGCATGTTAATTATACGTCAACGTAATGCCCTAACATCATTATTATGTCACTTAAGAAATTAAAATAATCATCGAAAATCCAGGGGTGTTACAACTTCACTCAACGCCTTCATGCAGGAAAATTCTACAAAGTCCAAATGTGTTGAGTGATAAAGGCTCACTCAACACCTTAATAGTTAGACTGCAAATGTCAAATGCATTGAGTGATGAATGTTCACTCAACGCCTCAAGATGCAGAATTTTTGCTAAGTATTTTTGTGTTGAGTGACATGGCCGTACTAAACGCCTATGAAGAATAGTTGAAAAACATTAAGTGCTCAAGCGCTGGATCATGCTAACGTCATCAATAATTCAAATGTTGCCGGAATTGCACGATAGATGATAAAAGGCATCGTATGCCTTTAGTACATCATTTAATGCAATAGATATGTTGTAGTTACCAAATCTGGCTGGTCCAAATTGGATATAAAGCCGTTGGACGACAAGTAAAAAAGGCACTTTCTGATAAATCAAGAATGGAGCTTTTTGGTCATCTTCTTCCTCTTGATTAAGTAGAAGATTTCTTTGAACTCATTTGTACAGTAAGTCTGTAAATTACAAACAGAGGTTGGCTGGTTGAAGAAATAAAGAACTGTAGAATCATTCTTTCTTCAATAGTAAGGTCAAAAATATCATTTCTTGAGTAAGAAAAAGAAGCAGAGCAAACTTTAATTGCTGATCATCTTCAAGGACACGACACTCAACACTACTACATCAAAGGCTTGAAGAAGCAGTGCTCAGTAGTTGTCTTCTCAACACAAGCAGAAACTTCTTGAAGATCTACTATCTTGTTTTTATGAAGAAGTTGGGACTGCGTTTACTCAGTTTAGAAAGAAGACTCAGAGAACTATTTCTCTGGAGTCAATCATCGTCAAACTTCTACTCTTTCTATACGATCATTATTGATTTGAGTTGTAAGCCTAAAATATAAAGGCTGAGTGGTAGGATTCTGTTGACAATCTGAGGTAAGGCTAGTGTGCCTTCGGTAGGATCTAAGTTAGATCTGATGTAGGAGATTTATTATCTCTAGTGTAGGCTATCCTTCTAGCCTGAATTGTAGGGTTCTTGTTAAGCCCGAGGTAGGTGATTTGGAGGATCACTGAGCTATAGGAGTAAAGTGTACTCTAAGTTGGTAGGGCTATGGCCTGAGGTAGGGCATGGAGGAAGCCTAGGTGATCCTAAAGGATCTGTATTATAAGCTCTTTGATCCAAGTTTGGAGAAGATTTCTTTGTCTAACACACTGTTAGAACTGTAGGAGGCAAAGATGATGTACTCATACCTTGGGAAACCACTATAAATTCTGCTGTGCTATTCTTATTCTTGAAAGCTAACATAAAATCAATCATGCAACTCACCAAAGTCAAAGAAAGTTCAAAAAGACTAAAAGACCTATTCACCCCCCCCCCCCATCTAGGTGTATAACTACTCTTGAAACAAAGACTTTCAAGTGGTATCAGAGAGAGTTGTTCAAAAAGCACGTAATTGTCTAAATAGATCTCAAAGAGTAGCTAAAGATTAACTCCATGGGTTTAGGTGAGAACCACAAGGAGTTGAGATTCATGAAGCTTCCCATTTGTATAAAAGAGAACTTTGGAATTTGAAAAGAAAGAGAAAACTGTTCATGGAATCCTCATACCCTAGGATATTCATTACAGTTCAAGAGCAACCCTTCATTCCCATGAAGATCTCTGTCATAGATACTAATGTTTAGACTCCAAAGAAGTACACTGAAAATGACCAAGGATGAAGTCATCTTGGCAACCAGGGATAAAAGGGCTCAAAACATCATTGTTAGTGTCATAGATGACTCCACCTTCCACAACCTTGTCCACTACAAAACAACTAAAGAAATATGGAATTCTCTCATTGTTTATATGGAAGGAATAGAGGAGGTGAGGGACGACAGGAAATCCCTCCTGAATTAGCAATATGAAGCCTTCAAACAAGGGAAGAAAGATTCTATAGTTGAATTCTATGAGAATTTATTCTTGATAGTGAACAGTCTGATCAACTATGAAAGACAGTTCACAAAATATTAACTAAAAGACAAGTTCTTGAGATCTCTCAATAGAGTATGGGGTATCAAGATCCGTGCCTTCAGAGAGGTTGGCAACTTGGCCAACACATTGTCTCAGAATCTATTTGGGAAGTTGTTATCCTATGAGATACAGCTGAATTCTAGAAGGGCTAAAGAGGATACTACCAGATCACTCAGCAAAGAGAAGGTTGTGGACTTCAGAGCTGAAACCACTAGAAGGAGCAGGGAAAAGACTCCTTCTCCATCAAAAGGAGCTACAAAGTCTGAATGTTCTGATCAAAGCTCCTCAGGGAATGAACTGTCTGATGGAGAACTAACACTATTCTCCAAACAATTCAAGAAAATGCGAAGCAGAAGGAGACAGTGGAAGAACAAAGGCTTTTCAAGCTCCACCTCAAAAAAGCCCTATTACAGCAAGGACAAATCCAGAAATGACCCTTCTAGAGAAATGTATGACACCAAGCACAACAAACATGTTAAGACTAATGTTGTTTGTTACTTTTGCAATAAGAGTGGACATGTTATTACCGAATGTCAAATTAAGAGGAAGGAGTACAAGATGCCAGAAGACAAAAAGCATCATAAGGATAAGAAGGCTGAAAAGAGCTTCTTTGCCAAGATGAAAGTCAGCCTATCAGATAGAGATTCTGAGTCTTTATAAACAGATGAAGAGGAGGCCAACATTGATCTCATGTCCATTGAAGAAGAGGCTGATCATCCAGCTCCCCATTTTGTATAAGGGACCCACTGTCCTTTTTTGACAGTGATTTTGAAGAGGATGATGAATTTAGTCGCATGGCCTTATCATAAAATAATCAGGACAATTCTATTCCTGATGAGGTACACTCTATCCCAAGCTCTCCTTCTATCTATCAGTCTGGATCACATTTTAAAGCATCCACCCTTCACTGGGGATGATGGATCAGAATATGAAAATGATGTCAATCAATTGGTTGACAAGTATGGTGCAATTATAGATTCTCTAAAGAAGAGCAAAAGGCTTGTCAAGAGACAGGCTGAGGAGATTGCCACTCTTCAGCAAGTTGCTTCCCTGTAACCTGAGTCAACGCCCTTGCTAGCTTAGATGAGGAGGGAAGTTAGACAATTGAAGACAATCTCAATTATCCAAATTGGGACCATTAGCCAGAAAAAAAGATCATCATAGATCTTAAAGAAAAGCATCAAAAGGAGAAGAAGCTTATGGCTGAATCTCTAAGCCTAAAACTATTTTGTCACTGATTGACTCCTTCACCTCTCAAAAGGATAAGAGAAGTTTGGGTTTCAAGTAGAACTATAGAGCTGCCTATTCCAAAGGGAAAGTCAAAGCTCCTGTAGTGCCTCGGACCGCCTTTCAAAAGGTAAACCTCCCTTCCAATAGGTATGACCAGGACAACATGTATGGTCACTAGAAGAATGGGAACTCATCTTGTGAGAATACAAGGGTATCTTACAATGGAAGGAGAAAGGACATGAGATTGAGTGCACTGAAAGATCCCAATGAGGAAATCCAAATGGCCCATTATGGATTTATGTTTGGAGCTCCAACCAACACACTCAAGAATAAGGTTATAGCTTATTTCCAGGTTCCCTCTGCAAAAACTTTGACTAATGGCAAGCAAGTCAGTATGCCATATATGGCTGTTACTAATGCCATCAACTCCATATCAGCTGAAAATACGACATATGTTGGTGCTACTTAGAACAAGACAAGTGCATCCATTAGCAGACTCACTTTTAGTCAGACACATGCTGAAATAAATAGGAAGAAGGTTGTTGTTCTCCCCTCTGAACAGATAACTACTGATAGCTTGCACACTCCAAAGGCTGTTCAAAAGAAGAGATATAACATTCATGAGTATTGGTGTTGTGGCAAGGTGGTCACTTTGCCATACACTGTTGGCATAACCCAAGTGTGCTGAGGGAAAGGATTAGTCTTCCTCACATGGGTGTTGTAGGAATACATGTTCATTTTCAGGCTAACATGAACCAAGTACCCAATTTCTTTTGGGTTCCTAAGGTAAACAAATTTGTGTTTGAAGTTTTGTCCAAGTACCCTTACAATGCCAAAATGGTACTTGGACAGTGGATGTTCCGGATATATTACTGGAACAAGGAACCACCTAAGGATTATACTCTAGTGAGGAATGGACCTAAAGTGATCTTTGGAGTTTCAGACATTAGAGCTACCAAGGGCTATGGTATGATCACCAATAGCATTGTCTCCATCACTAAGGTAGCTTATGTGGATGGATTATAGAACAATCTGATTAGCATAAGCCAACTATGTGATATTGGCTATGTTATTGTCTTCCATAAGGATGAGTGTCTGATCAAAAGGTTAAGTGACAAAGAGGTCATTTTGATAGGCACTAGAAGTGGAAATAATTATTGTCTAAACTACTTATGTTTAAGTACAGACTCACCAGTATGTCTAGTAGCAAATGAGAAAGTCTCTTTTTGTGTGCAATCTCATAAGAGGCTTGCTCACTTTAACTACAATATAATTAGCAAGCTCTTCAGTGAAGGGCTAGTTAGAAATGGACCCAATATGAGATGCACCAAAGAGGGCATTTACTCTGCATGCCAAAAGAGCAAGCAGACAAATGCATCCTTTAAAAGCATTGGGGCCAAGGATTCTGAGATATGTTCATATCTCTTGCATGTGGACTTGTTTATTCCTATGCAAGTTCATAGTCTAGGTAGGAAAGTCTACACACTTGTTATAGTTGATGATTATTTCAGATTTTCTTAGGTTTTCTTTCTAAAGAAAAAGTATGAAACCCTTAACATCTTTATGACTTTTGATAGGCAAGTTTAGAATGAAAAGGAAAGTTCTGGAGTCAAAATTAGAAGTGACCATGCTACTGAATTTAGTCTAAAGGCATGACAAAGTTCTTTGAAAATAAGGGATTTATCAGGAGTTTTTATCTCCTAAAACACCCCAGTAAAATGGGGTGTTCTAGGAGAAGACTCCCTATGAGATTAGGAAAGGCAGAAAACCAAATCTTGCCTATATCAGGACCTTTGGAAGCAAGTGATTTGTGCTCAATAATAGGAAGCCCTATTTGACTAAGTTTGCTGACAAATCCTGTGAAGGAATTTTTGTTGGTTACAACAACCATAACAAAGGCTATAAATTCTACAACTTGAAAAATAAAGTTGTAGAAAAGTCTGTCAATGTTGTGTTTGATGAGACTTCCATGATTAACAGTAAGCTTTCTAGCTCCACTAGATCTGCAGGTGTAGAGTTGAAGATGGATAAACTGACCATAAAGGATACTCCTCCTACTGCCCAAGAGAAAGAAGATGGTGTGTGTATTCCAGAAGAAGGCCAAAGTACACAGGACATAAGTGAAGACTAGTAGGATCTAGAAATAGAAATTCTAGCTAATAAAGATTGAATGCTAGGAGTTGTCAGGCACTTGTGAGATCATCCCAGAGATCAAAACATAGGAGATGCAAGCCAAGTTATAACAACAAGGGGCAGAAGCCTAAAAATTGTAATGTATTCGTACTTCCTATCTCAAGTTTAACTAAAGAAATTTGAAGATGCCAACATAGATCCATTTTGGATTGTGGTTATACAAGAAGAACTGAAGCAGTTCAATAGATGTAAAGTCTGGAAGCTGGTTCTTAAACCATATGGACATAACATTATTGGAACCAAGTGGATTTATAGGAATAAACTTGACGAGAATGGAATTATCATCAAAAATAAAGCCAGACTGGTGGCCAAGGGACATAAAAAAGAGGAAGGTATTGACTTTAATCAAATCTTCGCACCAGTTGCTAGACTGGAAGCTGTAAGACTATTCCTTGCATATGTTGCACATAAAGGATTCAAGGTCAACCAAATGGATCTTAAGTCAGCTTTCCTAAATGGTAACCTATAGGAAGAGATCTATGTTGAGCAACCCTCAGGTTTTGTCAATTCTAACCTTCCTAACTATGTGTTCTAGCTAAGGAAAGCTTTGTTTGGGATGAAACAAGCTCATATGGCATGGTATGAAACCCTATCAAACTTTCTTATTGAGAATAAATTCTCAAGAGGAATGATTAACAAGAAATTATTTCTCATGGATGTCAAGGGCAAGATCCTTCTTGTCCAAATTTATGTAGATGGCATAATTTTTGGATCTTCTGATGATGGCCTCTGCGGGAAATATGCTGAACTTATTCAAGTGCAGTTTTAGATGATCAGCATGTGTGAACTCAAGTATTTCTTGGGTCTCCAAGTTAGGTAGTCAGAGGATGGTCTATCCATCTCACAGTCTAAGTTCACCAATGTGCAAATTAAAATTTTTGGAATGGAGAGTGCCTCCATAATGAAAACTCCTATGGAGTAAAATGTGTCAATAGACATGGATGAGAATGGGAAACCTGTTGAAGAAACCTTGTATAGAGGCATAATTGGCTCCCTCCTCTACCTAACTACTAGTAGGCTAGACATTATATATGCTACATGTATTTGTTCTAGATACCAGGCAAGCCCTAATGAGTCTCATTATTCTGTAACAAAATTGATTCTAAGATATCTCAAGGGCACACCTGATCTTGGCCTATGCTACCTAGGAATAATTATTTTGAACTAATTAGGTATTCAGATGCAAACTTTGAAGGGTGTAGAGAAGACAGGAAAATCACTTCAGGAATCTGTGAATTTCTAGGGAGAAGATTAGTCTCTTGGAGCAGCAAGAAGTAAATAAGTGTGGCCATCTCCACAGCTGAATTATTATATATCTCAGCTGCTAGTTGTTGTGCACAGCTACTGTGGATTCAACATCAGCTCCAAGACTGTAATCTCCAGCTAAGTAGAACTCAAATATTTTGTGATTATTCTAGTGTAATTTCTATTGCGAGTAATCCTTTGTCTCATAGTAGGACCAAACACATAAAGATTAGATATCACTTTATTAGAGAGAATGTAAAAAAAGAAGACAATTGTCTTGAGTTTGTCAGCACAAACAAACAGGTGGTTGACATTTTCACTAAGCTACTAGATGAAGCCAAGTTCAACACCTTCAAAATTGAGTTGGGCATGTTGAACTTTGTAGCTTCAGTTCTTTTTCATGCATATAAGTTACGGCAGAATTGACACTTGCATGATATTGGCGTAGATATGGACTAAGTGTTAAGGAGTCGAGTGCACTGAGACCAAGTATCTAAGCATCGAGAAAACTTCGGGCGTCAAAAGCACTAAGACTAAGTGTTCGATTGTCAATTGCGTTGAGACAACTACAGGCATCAAGTGTGTCGAGTGCATCGAGTCCACTCAACAAATTCTCCAACGGAATTCTGATTGCAACTATCTTACGGGATTTATCTCAGCCATAGATCTCCTCTTGATTATTATTATAGGTGTGCGCCTCTCCACATTCTAAAATAAGAGGTAAGTCTAAATAGAAGTGTGTGTGCTTAGAATAAAATACACTATTCCTAGCCCTTCTCGACTTTCTGCCTCCCTGCAGCGAAAGCTCGTGCAAAACTCCTGAAATTCAAAGGCTCAATGGTGCCGAAAGGAATGTATTTCCTGTTCAAAGGTTCTGAATTAGTGAGAAATGGATTCAAGTATGCTTTAGAGGAAGTATAATTGGTTCTTCACGTACTCCAGGTCAACGAACTAGAATTATTCCTATCAGAGACAAGCTTGATATAAACAATAGAAGTGCTTGAAATCTATTTGAATGCTTGAAATCTATTTGAATTATTCCTATTTGAATGCTTGATATAAACAATAGAAGTGCTTGAAATCTAGATCACTCCCTAACGACCTAGGAAAGCCCTGAATCGGCCCAAGTTCATACCAATAGATGAGAGGATGAACTTTATCAATATGATATGAAATCCACCCTCAAGTGGCATAGGCTTTCAAAGCACACCACTGGGTCAATTTTAAGAAAATAAATGAATCTCAAAGGAAAATATCTAGCTGATGTGATTGGCAATGCACTTATTTGCAAAATAGAGTAACATGATAAGATCTCAGGAAAAATGATTGAAGTCATGATAAGGGTAATTCTTATAAAGAGAACTGACTAGGGAAAGGTGTTGTTTAACAAGATTGTGTAATTTGTTCCAAAGCCTAACCTGGGAAGAATCCTGTCCCTTTAATTGCATGTTACTATTCCAAGGATCTACAACATGAGGTTAGGAACGAAGATCTATCACATGAGGGGGATGGACTCAAAGATGTTTGACAGGTGGGACAGATCCTTTCTCCCCATCAGCAATCTACTGGAAAGAAAAAGAAAGAAGTTATGATCACTGAAGAAAGCACAAGAAGCAGCTCTTCTGAGAGAAGTGAAGAAGAGCCTCATGACCCTCATCTGTCTGATTCTTCTAATGAAACAAGAAGAGATATGAGTGCTCTGGTTTTTGTATCCTCCAAACCTATAACAAAGATTTTCTAAGTTAGTGGCTCACAATCTGAAGACATCCCAATAGAGGAAGATGAATAAGTGACTGAAGGTATTGTGGATAGGATTTGTGCAAACATTGAGGGGGGAGACTACCTAGATGGATGAACCTACTTAGGGGGAGACAGTTCAATCAATTAAGGACTAGCTTGATTCCTTCATTTACAATCTACATAACAGGATTGATTAAACTTGAGATGGTCCTAAGGTGATACTCTTCTGTCCTCAAATTAAGGGAGAGAAAGTCCCTGATATACAGATTGAAGGTATTGTGGATAGGATTTGTGCAAACATTGAGGGGTAGACTACCTAGATGGATGCACCTACTTAGGGGGAGACAGTTCAATCAATTAAAGACTAGCTTGATTCCTTCATTTAAAATCTACATAACAGGATTGATCAAACTCCAGATGGTCCTAAGGTGATACTCTTCTGTCTCAAATTGAGGGAGAGAAAGTCCCTGATATTGTGATTGAAGATGCTCCGGTCACCTTTGATACAGAGCTGCAAATTTCTATGGGGAATGCAGTGGTTGAGGGGGATATTCCAACAGAGCTCCTTGCTCAAACAACTGATAAAATTATTGACATTTCTTAGGATGGTGAACCTGAGATTGATGAACAAAAGACTGATGTTGCTGATTATTCTTCTGAAAACAGGAGACCTGACTCAGAGATAAGTGAAGAGACAATGAAAGAGGATGGGGATGTTTGTGACCAAGGGATATCTCATCAAGCTGATCAAATGTCCTCAATATTTCTGGCACACCTTAAAGGACTGTTAGATGACCAGAGAAGACAACTAGAGAACTTTAATTATGATTACATCAAAGTGTCGAGAAAGTATTTGTATATAGATATAAAGTCCATCATATTTGAAGTAAACCTGCTTAAGGACAACACAACTTCATTCTTCATGAGAGCTGCCCCAGTTGTAACCTACATTGAAAGCAAGCTTAAGGAAATCTGGAAGAAGTAGATTGATATTATGGAAAATCATAATATCACTGCCACCAACATGGAAATGGTCCATAATGTGCAGAAGAAACTGATGGAAGTAGACAGAATTACTCTAGAGAGTAGAATGGATGCATGTACACAAATTCTGGAAGATCATATGCTGGAAACTAAGAACCATGTTACCAAGGGAGTCAATTTTCTATATGAAAGACTCTCTATAACCAAGAACTCCCCTACTTCAACTGTTAGTGAAGAATTCATAAAGGGGCAGAAGGCAATGATCAAAGACAACACTGAGAATGTTGTTTGGGTTACCAATGTAAGCAGAGGTTCATTGGGGCTCTAACAATATTCAAATGATAACATTGTTCCTTCTCCTATCCTAGAATGATAGACGGATGAAAATTACTATGATGTATAGTATGATAATCAGCAAGATGAATAATATTTTGATGATCAGTATGGTGATCAAGTTAGTGCTCAGTGGGCTGAACCCTCAACTACGGGTGAAATTCCTTCCTTCAACCCCACTGCTGAATAGATTCTTAAAGCTAAAGGAAAGTCAGCTGCAAAAGATGAAGAGATCTGGCTCAGTAAAAAGTTTTACAGAGAAGAGATGGAAACTAGGCTCGACTTTGAAAAATGAAGTCCTCAATCAAGGACTATCATCTTGTCTTCCTGCGATTAAATCAAAGATAAGAAAACTGAAAAGGGGAAAGTTGTATATCTCCCTAGAATTAGATAAATATGAAAGGAATGAAGAGGCAAGGAGGAAGTTCAGGAGAGACAAGAAGACAGATACAGTGCCACCAGATGCTCTTGAGCCTAGCAAATACTTCCCAAAGCCTTAGAGTTATTTGGAAAGAAAAAGCAGAAGAAGACTGATGCTGATGAAAAGACTACAAAGAAACCCAACAAGGGCATAGTGATCAGGGAACGTGAAAAGTGAAATGTCTTTGTATTCCTTAAAAGGGCTTTAGGAATATGGATTTTGTCATAAGCACACTGTCTATTTAAAATTTTCTATTTAAAAGGAAACAACAATTGTGATTATGTGAAAATTATTTTTCTTGTATGTTGTGAATATTTATCTTTTATATAGCTATGCATATCATTGAATAGGGTTCTGACTTCTTCAAATTGAGGGAGATTATTGGGTCCATTGATCACAATGTCCTATATTTGAAGAAAACCCACAAGTAAATAGTATACATATGTCTATATCTCATATACATATTCAAGTTCATTGTATACAGTTTGTATGATGTTACATTGATTAGACAGGTTGTTAGGGTCGCATTGATAGTTGCACTTAAGATAGGTTCTGGAAAAGCAGAAAATAAGCTAAGTCTAGAAGCATTGAGTGAACTCTCTTCACTCAACGCTAGAAGGGTAAAAGCATTGACAGAACACAATGTTGTCAAATACTCAGTGTTGTTGACTAGAAATTTGTCTAAGGACAAAAGCGTTGAGTGGAGACAGTTCACTTAATGCCTACTCAACAGGATTTTTGATTAAGTATAGAAGTTATTAACTCTAGAATCCGCAACATGTTCAGTAGGACAGATCCTTCTCCCCTTCTGGCGGAATCGATTTCCTCAGTCCACTTAGGTCGTCAGGACCATTGATTCAAGGATCCCCCAGCGGCGGACTCCAGTTCCCATCCGCCAAAATCCTTGAGAAGGATTTCCAGTACTCCTCTTTCAACGACGGACTCAATTTTCAGGTCCGCCCAGTTCGACCTGCCTCAGTTGGTTAGCTTCCAGATCATCTGCCAGCTCTCCAGGCGGACTCAAGTGCCAGTCCACACTGCTCGCGGACCCTTAGCAAGGATCGCATCCTACAGCCAGATGTAAGCTCCAGCCCGCGAGCCTAGTCCGCCCCTCTTGCGCGGACTGCTTGTCTTTTCTTTTTTGATTCCCGTCACCGCTACCCGGTTCTCCTGTACCCCGGGCATCCGGTTATTTTGGCAATGCCCGTTTAGGCAGGCCCCCGAACTTATAAATAGGGGGAAGCGGTGCACCCAATGCACGCTGACTCGAGCCCAGGAGCCTACTTATTAAAGGCTGCGAACTCGAATCTCAGGCTTTGCGGACTCAAGCTTGCTCTCCGTTTTGTTCTCCTTTCCTATACTTGTAATCCGCTTTTTGCAATCAAAGGAAAGCCCGTCGCAAGAGAGGCATTCAGGCCTCGACGGGCGAAGTGTGGTGTGGTCGTGGCTCACGGCTCTACATTCTCATTCTCTCGTCCGCTCAGTAGATTGCTGCTTGCAGTTTTCCTTTTCCCCTCCTTTCCCCAGTGCTCGAACTGTTAGCTGGTGGTGCTCGATTCTCTTTCGCTTTTCGTGCATGAACAGTTAACACACGACCTTCAGATTTAATTAGTTTTTTGAAACCAGCGGACAGACATGTCAAACCGCCGAGCCCGTCGTTCAGACCGCTCAAGTTCGCTAGAAGACTCACTGTGGGAGGCCATAGAACAGTCTCGCTGGGAGGCCTAACGGTCTCGCAGGGAGACCGATCAGCGACTTGATACCATCAGTCAGGCCTTGCTCGCGCTAACTCAGCGGCATGCTCCTCAGGCTACAGAAGATATTATGGACATCCCAGTTCGCCTAACCCTAGTCCTCCAGACTCCGGTCCGCCGGACTCTAGGTCGCCAAACTCCTCTTCGGTTATCTCCTTTAGTCACTCCTCAGCCTCGCCATCTAGCTCAGCCTGCAGCTCCCATGCGGCCTCAGCATGATCAGTTCGCCCCTCTGATGGACTTTTTCAGAGAGGCGGCCGAGGGAACTCCATCCCGCAAGCTCGACTTCGTTGACCACCAGTTCGCCGAGCCCGCGGACCCTTTCGTTCCATTCCTCCCCTCCTACCCTATAGAGTTTGAAACTCCATCTCCCTTCGTCAATTGAATCCGATGGGAGTCTGCTCCTAATATCTTCAGAGAGCCCCGTCTTCATTTCTACTTAGGGGAGACTGATCCCATTGCCCATCTGCAGGAATTTGAAGGGGTTGTTGCATTGAGATGCCTCTCCGATGCCCTGAAATGTAAGCTTTTGGTTACCACTCTCGATGGATAGGCGAGAGAGTGGTTCTACGAGCTACCTCCGGGCACAATTTCTTCCTTCGCTGAGCTTCGCATTGAACTCTTACTGAGGTTTGCTACCTCAAAAAAGAGAAAAGATTGACCAGCGGCTCTCTTTGACATCAAGCAGAGGGATAATGAATCGATTGCACGGTTCGTTGATCGCTTTCATAAGTAGATTTAGGGGGTGAGGAACGTGAACCCCAAGTATGTTAAAGTTGCCCTGATTCATGGCCTCCGGGAAGGCCCCTTAAAGTTCAAAGCAACAACAAAGGCACCATCCACTTACCAAGAATTGATCGCAATGGTCAATCGCTTCATCGAGGGATAGAATGTCAGCCCAACCTATATTTCATCCCTGACAGCTAAGGCTGAAGGAAGGGCTGCTTGCAAATCTTCTTGTAACAATCATCATCACAATAAGCCTCCTAGGCCCGACTTCTAGCCTCATTCTCAAAGGGGGCGAAACCTCCGCCACAAGAAACCTTTCATCGGCCGTCAACAGTTTCATGATCAGAGTCTGCAGTTGGCCGCCACTCCCGCCGTACCGCTTCAAGCGCTTCCAATTCTTCTGAATACCTTACCTGCTCCAAGGTCGAATGAGAACAGCTCTGTGGATTAGCTTGCAGATCTGGGACTCGACATTGAAGAGGTCGTCCAGATCATTCAAAGAAAATCAGAGGAAAAGAAGAAAGGGCCTCAAAGAGAGTGGAGGCCAAGGAACAATTCCTAGTTCTGTCAATTCTAAAGAGAGAAGGGTCACTTAACTGAAGACTGCAAGGCCCTTTGACAGTAGGTTGAAAGATTGCTTGCCGAGGGCAAGATCAAGGATCTGGGCAAGAAAAGTGATTCTTCGAAGCCTTCCACCTCCAAGGGCAAGGAGGTGGCTGAAGTTCAGTCAAAGTGTGTGGAGATAAAGGATGTAGGCCGTCTGGGGCCTATCAATGTTCGGCCTGAGTTTTTGATGCAGATGATGAGGGTTCCCTGGGGTGACTCTTCTACATTCATGGAGGAGCAGGGACCGTAGCTACTCGGAAGTCTTCAATCACAAGGGTTTCTAGGGCAAAGGTCGCCTCTTCTTCCTCCTCTGCTCCATCTGGTGGAAATGTTTCCTTTGGCCAGGAAGATCTTCCTCAGACTGCCAATCCGTTCGATGACGATGTTATAATCAAGGAAGCCATTGAAGATTATACAGTGGATAGAATTCTAATCGATACTGGCAGCTAAGTCAATCTCCTATTCAAGTCAACCTTCGAGGCCCTGAGAACTGGGAAGCCTTTGCTTTCCACTGAAGGGCCGCTCTACGGTTTTTCAGGAGAAAAGAAAGAAGTCGAGGGGAGCATCACTCTCTCAGTAAAGCTTGGAGGAGCGAACAAGCCAATTCAGTTTATAGTGGTAGATGCTCCTAGTTGTTATCATGCAATCTTTGGAAGGCCTTTGCTTAACAAGTATCAAGCGGTGGTTTCGACTTACCACCATGCAATCAAGTTTTATGCTAATGGCAGGATGTGCAGGGTCAGGAGCAACCCAAGACAGGCAAGAGAGTGCTATATTCGAACAATCAACATGATTGAAATCGCCCCTCCCGTCTTCCTAGCAGCAACAGAAACGTCTTCTCAGTCAGAGGCTGCTGTGGATAGCGAAGGAGCTCACCTGGAACTTGCCCAGGTGATGCAAGGAGTCCCTATTGCTGAGAGGGAGGAGAGGAAACTCTCCATAACCTCGAAATTACCAAAAGATCAAAAGGCCGAGTTGATCTCCTATTTGCTGAAGAATCTGGATGTCTTCGCTTGGGCTACGAAAGACATACCAGTCATTGATCCAGATGTTGCTTGCCACCACCTCAATGTTGACTCAACTTCAAGCAAGTGCAGCAGAAGAAGATGGATGTGGAAACAAAGCTCGCTAATCCAATCAGAGAGGAGGTCTCGAAGCTCCTCAAAGCAAACTTTATTCGTGAAATTCAATACCCCACATGGATATCAAACGTTGTTATGGTTAAGAAACTAGGAGGGAAGTGGCGAATGTGTGTGGATTTTACTCGTTTAAATTAAGCATGCCCCAAAGATTTTCACCCCTTGCCTCAGATATATTCTTTAGTTGATTCTGCGGTAGGGTACTCTTTTATGAGTTTTTTGGATGCATTTTCTGGTTACCATCAAATAAGAATGCATAAGCCCGACATTGCTCATACGTCCTTTATTACCAATGATGGCTGTTATTGTTATCTCGTAATGCCCTTCGGGCTCAAAAATGCTGGTGCGACATATAAATGCATGATAGATCATGTGTTTAAGGAGCAAAAAGGAAGAAAACTTGAGGTGTTGTAGATGATCTTCTTATCAAATGAAAGTCTTTTTCACTACACCTACAAGATCTTGCAGATACTTTCTTTACTCTGCGTAGATATAAAATGAAACTCAACCCATCAAAGTGTACTTTTGGGGCGAGTAAGGGGAAGTTCCTTGGTCATCTCCTTACTCCAGAAGGACTTGCCCCTAACCCTTACAATGTTTAAGCCATCCTCGATATGGCTCCTCCCCATTCTCCAAAAGAAGTTCAGCAGTTAGGGGGGAGGTTGGCAGGCCTCGAGAGGTTTATCTCTCGAGTGGGAGATAAGAGTGCATCGTTCTTTAAAACTCTTCGAGGAGCGTCCAAGTTTCAATGGACGGAAGAGTGCTCCCAAGCCTTTGAACAATTAAAGAAACAATTGACTTCAACACCTTTACTGTAGAGCCCCCGGCCCGGGGAGATGTTGTTCTTATACTTAGGAGTTGGCCCTGAGGCGGCAGCTCGGTTCTCGTTCGAGGATAAAATAGGAGGCAGTTCCCAGTTTATTATGTCAGCCATATTCTCAAAGATGCAGAAACGAGATATCCAATCCTGGAGAAGTTGGACTTGGCATTAGTTATGTCTGCTCGAAGACTCTATCCTTACTTCCAGGCACTCTCAGTTCAAGTAGTCACAGACCAGCCTTTGAAAAGTGTGCTGGAGAGACCAGAGCATTCAGGCAGGTTGGCCAAATGGGCAATTGAATTAAGTGAATTTGAAATTTCTTATGTGCCCAGGACAGCTATCAAAGCCTAGGTGCTAGTATATTTCCTGATTTATACTACAGAGTCTAGTTCTGATCAAGCAGAAAGGTCTCCTTTGGCTTGGACCATCTATATTGATGGTGCCTTAGGCAGAAATTCTTCTGGAGCAGGAGTGGTTTTGATCAATCCAAATGACATCAAACTTGAGCAGGAAATCAAGTTCTTTTTCCCATTAACAAATAACCAGGCAGAGTATGAAGCCTTATTAGCAAGCTTGAGGCTTGCAAGAGAGCTTGGAATTGACCATGTGCACATAAAGACTGACTCTCTGGTGATGGCGTCACAAGTTCTCGGTAACTTTGAGACTAGGGAGCCTGTGTTGAAGAAGTACCTTGCTCTTGTAAATGCTGAAGTTGGTAGATTCAAAAGTTTCACTATTAAACACATCCCAAGATCAGAAAATGAGGAGGCAGATGTTCTTGCCAAACACGGACTTCCATCAGGAGGAACAACTTCTGAACTCTTCGGCCCGGCAATGTATGAAAAAGAGTTAATGCAAATTGATCAGCGTCCCTCTTGGATGGATCCGCTCATTATTTACTTGTCAACTGGAAACTTTCATCAGTCAATCAAAGATAAGAAAAGATTCAAGATAAAGGCGGCTAACTATTACCTGGATTCTGGTATTCTATAAAGAAAAACCTTCTTGTCTGCAATGGCGAGACGTGTTTCAGAAGATGAAATTCCTACTATTCTTCATGAAGTACATTCTGGTGAGTGTGGAAGTCACTCAGGAGCAAGAACCTTAGAAAGAAGGATCCTATGACAGGGTTATTTCTGGCCTACTATGAAGAAAAATTCTGAAGATTATGCAAGAAAATGTGTTCAGTGCCAGAAGTTTGCTCCACTTCAGCATCAAGCTGCTCAGTCACTCAGATCAATCGCAACACCTTGGCACTTTGCAGTTTGGGGAATGGACCTCATTGGTCCTTTTCCCATGGCAAGCAGACAATGGCGCTTTATCATAGTGATGATTGATTACTTCAGCAATTGGATCGAGGCTAAGGCACTGGCAAAAACAACGACTCAAGTCATGAAGAATTTCATTTGGGGCGAGATAGTCTACCGACATGGTATCCCAATGGCAATAATCACTGATAACGGACCACAGTTCAACAATGCTGAGATGGTTGATTTTTGCAAGCAGATCAGAACAGAGCTGCGCTTTGCATCAGTCTATCATCCTAGAAGTAATGGTCAAGCTGAAGCAGCTAATAGGCAGATCCTCAGCTTGCTCAAAAAGAAAGTGCAGAAACTCAAGGGCAGTTGGGCTTATCAACTTCCTTTGGTTTTTTGGACCCTGAGAACAACGCCCTCATCTGCAACAGGAGAAACTCCATTCAAGCTTTCTCATGGTTCGGAAGCTCTTATTGCAGTCTAGTTTGAAGTCCCGTCGCCAAGAGTTCTTCTGGCTAGATAAGGCGTGGAGGATTGGCTTGGGCTAAATAATTAAGAAATGAATTTCAGCTTGGAACATATTGAAGAAGTCTGGGACAAGGCGGTAATAAGGCAAGAAGAGATCAAGAGAAGAATGGCCTGCAACTTTGATAAGAATGTGAGGATAAAACACTTTCAAGTTGGAGATCTGGTTCTTAAAAAGGTTGATATTGCTGCAAGAGCCAGCTCAGTTGGGAAGCTTAATCCGAATTGGGTTGGGCCCTTCATTGTTAAAGAAGTGCTTAAGAATGGGGCTTATCGCTTGCAAACGTATGCAGGAGAAGATGTGGAGCATACATGGAGTGGAGATGATCTAAAGCGGTTCTATTCCTGAACCTCCTCCTCTTTTTTCCTTCCTATGTAAACTTCTTAAAGATTGTCATTAATAAAGAGCTCCTTCCTAACACTTCTTCAAGTGTCTTTTGTCTCTTAAATATTGACAGTCAATGCATTGAGCAAGAGTTACTTAAAATGGTTCTATCCCTGAATCTTCTCTTTTCTCTCTTTTCAAGTTTTACAAAAGTTTGTATTAATCAAAGTTTTTCATACTGACATCTTTTAAATGCTTTCTTTCTTTTGTTTCCTGAACAACTCCAGCAGTTGCCTAATACTAGGAGATATCGCCGAGTTCAGCTGAAACCTCCCTTAGAACCGTTGACATTAGCGTAACACCACGAAGACCACATGTTGAGGGGAGATTTCGCACCGTGTAGTGGGAGCTTGCCGGTTCTAGTGCGGCAGTATACTGGATTTTGGATCCCGGCTAGTACCTGACCCCACCTCTGCCTTTTGGAGTAACAGGGTGGTGGTTAGCTCTACCACGCCATTAATGGGATATAGTTATGACTTTAATGATCGCATGTGGAAAGCAATGCTATACGCACCTGCCCGCGTGTCATCTTAGTTTGTGACCCTCGAACACTCCTTGGTGCCCTCAAGCAGTGCCTGCAGGAGAACCACAACCATGTTGATCTTAGGGGTAAGCAATGCCGCTCCGCCCGCACCTGCCTAAAAGATCAATTTGGGTCGTACTCCAGGCAAGAGGGTTGTGGATCGTTTCGTTAAGTGTGTAGATCTCGTGGCCTGGTGTGGAAAGAAATGCCGCTCTGACTGCACCTGCCCACTTGGTCACAATTCTGCAGCTCATTCTTCACAGGAATTTTAATAAGCGGACTCAGGCTTTCAAGTACGCCCATTCCACAAGTTTTCCTCGAGTTGATGTTAGTAGTTTGTGGCCTGATGTGGAAAGCAATGCCGCTCCAGCCACACCTGCTCACTTGGTGACAAACAGCTAATTTCTCTTTGATTGTGAGCGGACTTTGGTTTTCTGAGTTTGTGCAGTCCGCCATTTCTTGCCGAATGGATTGATCTCGCAACTGGCCTTGCATGGAAAGCATTGCCACACGAACCTGCCCGCATGGTTTAGTTGTGGATCATTTCTTATTGCGGACTAATTATTGATATCCGCGCAGTCCGCCGTCTTCAGCCAGTTAGGTTGATCTTAGAACTAACCTTGTGCGAAAAAGCGATGCTACATGCACCTGCCCGCACAGTTAAGTTCTCATTTCCCTTCACTGACTCAATATATATATCCGCAGCAGTCCGCGAATTTTGATCTTTCAGGACGCGGAGTTATAAATCAGTATTTTACAATCCTCAGTTCGCAGCGATGATCGTTGATATTCCTTAGCTTGCAAAAAATTATTATTGGTTGATTTATTTGCGGACAGGAAATGGTATCCGCAAGAATCCTCCGATTATCCGATTGAGATGAGATAAATCGGATAATTATAATCAAACTTGGTTATCTTCAAGCCTTAAATATTCTAAGCGTGCGACCTAAAGTCTATATAGTGCGGACTGATTTTTACTAAGCAAAGATTGCTATTATTGATCAAACACAGCAAGTCTCATCAAAGCATTGAAGAAAGGAACAATAAAAATCGTTTAAGGAGCGGACTGAGCAAAATATCCTTTATATTCATTCCAAAAAATATTTACATCTTTTTGTCTTTAGCGAACTTGAATAGAGTCCGCCTCATTACAATAAAGCAAAAAACCAAATACAACTGTTTTATCCTATGGTCTTCTGTTTCTTCTCTGCAGGCGCCTCTAGGCTCGATCCATCAACATTGACTTCAGGAGAGTAACCTCCTAAGTCGCTGCTGCTGCTGCCGCCAGAACTAGTGCTATCCGCGGATCACATCCGCCCATTGCCCTCATCAGAACCAGATGAGGCGGACTGCCCGGACTGGACCCCTTGTTGCTGACTTGAAGCAGCGTCCTCGGGGACTCCGTCATCAATGAACCCCTCTTCTTCTTCTTCTTCATCCTCCTCATCGACGACTGCCTTTCCCTTCATAATTTGCTCAAACTCAGCAACTTTATCCCTCAGCTCAGGGAACAGCTACAAGAAAGGGATCATGTTCACTCCCTCCTTCATAAAGCCATCATTGATAAGGTGCTCGATAGCGACCTCAACGGTTTCCTTCACAAAAGGAAACATAGCATTTTGAATGCTATGGTTGGTGACTTCTTATGCGGTCTGCAAAAAGAAGAAATAAGTTAGTCCACCGCGGATAAGCAACAAAGATTACGGAGATTACCAATACTTGTAGCTTCATTCTCCTTATGCTGATTGATCTTTTTCCCCAGCCTCTTATTTCTGTCCGTTAGCAACTTATTTTCCCGCAGGAGTTGCTCATTCTCCATAAGCAGTTCGCGGGTCATGCGACCCATAAAATGGTTGGTGATGGCGCTGCTCGCGCTGACTTGAGCAGCAAGTAGGGGGAGGTCGGCAGGGGCAACGCTCTTCAGGTCGCGCAGATTACACTTCCCGTAGAGTGTTGAGATCGCCACATGGCCATGGCGGGGAGTGCACGGACTCTTCCAAGAGGGAAGAGCAGTCGAAAGGCGGACATACATATTCTTTCCATGCCAGTGGATCATCGGGTTTCCCCTCAGATCCTTCTGGTTCTTCCCGAAGCCCGCCATATCGGAGCTGTCGAAGGAAGAGTAGTCTGCAGCGGGATCCCCTTCCACCTTCCTTTGCCTTGCAACCTCTTTCTTCGTTTCTCCTTGAGTAGGAGTCAGCCTGCCTGGCGTATGGCACAGATTAGCTGGCACCGCCAAGGTCGCTGCAAAAAAGAGACTAAATCATTACCTTATAGGTCGCAGCAGATAAGCTCCAGCTCGCCGCAGATACAAAGCCAGGTCGCAGGACTTACTCTCTTTGAGGTCTATGGCGTCGAGGCTAGGCAACAACGGGACGTAGTGGTCGATGTCGAGCCCTTCCCCAGCCAAGAACTCGACGATGGCGGCCTCCACCTCATTCATCTTTGTGCTTTTGAAGGCTGAATCCGCGCGCACCTGCGGATACGTGTGAGCGAATCCCAGGTCGCCCTCAAAAATGAGGTACCTCGAGGTCTAGTTAGGGATCTTATTTGGTAAGCCCATGACTTTCATCCGTCGGCAGTAGAAGTAGATGACGCTTTTATATTGGCGACCTCCAGAAGGTGTTATAGAGCGGACAGAGAAATTTTTTCTAAATACATTTAATAAAAATTCGATCTTTTCAGACCGCATGTAAGATAAATAGTTGTAGATCGCAGCTATAGTATTTGGCACGAGCTGGCCCGGCACCATCCCATAATGCTTGAAGATCTCCGCGACCTCCCATAGCAAAGGAAACTGGAATCCGCAGTCGAAGTGATCGATGGGCACAACAACCTGCGTTGTAGTGGAAAAGTTTATCTGCTCCAAATCTTCAGGCAAGCGGGCAAGCACTGGAGAGCTCGCCATATGCCTCTCCATGAAGGCGTCCAAGTCGGCTTCCATCAGTCTACTTTTCTTAAGTTCGGAAGAGTGGAAAACGACCACTACATCAGTACGTGCGGACACCATTTTCGCAGACCGCAGGGACTTCTACTTCGAGCGCATTTCCTATACAGAATGAAGACTGGGGCTCTATTTATAGGAAAACTAGTCTGACAGCTTTTCATCCAGCCCGCAGAGATCGAGCGTTCAGTCCACGTGGACCAGTCAGTGATTGCGGACTTAGTGGCAGTCCGCCCATCTCGCTTTTTTTCAGGTTTCCTGCAAATTTAGAGCAAAATCTACAAGCGATTGCGGGCTCAGAGGCAGTCCGCTAAGCTCGCTTCTTTCAATATTCTTACACAAACCAATGTGCGGGCACATAGTCAGTCCGCATAGCTTGCATTCAACATCAACCTGCAGAAAAATCTTCATCACACAGACTGCAACATTATTAAAATCACAAATCAATATCATACAGAACAAATAGAATTCGCATCAAAGTACAAGTAAAATAAACAAGCAATGTTCAAAGAACACACCAAATTATACAACATACAAAAAATCAAATAAAACATTTATTTGCGGACTCAGTGGCCTCTACGGTCAGGTTGGGCAGGTCGATCCTCCCTATCCATCCCGAGATGGGCCTCCTGGTCGCTCCCTCGCAGTTTTTCTCTGTATAGCTACTGGACAAGATGGTGCATGGAGTTGAAAGTACGATGCATATGGGCGGTGTCCCTGTTGATCTGGCTAACTAGAACCACGGGCTCGCCTGCCAGCTTCAGCTCATCCGCTGTGGGCTGCCCACTTGCTATTGGGACTGAAGCCTTAGCGGAAACGGGATGAACCAGCGGTTGCGACCTCACTGCGGCGACCTCAGCGACTTGCTTCTTCTTTCCTTCTTACACCAGAGCCAAGTACCTTCCTCTATAGTGGTGGGCATCCTCACTTAGCCGCTGCTTCTCCTTCTTCAGTCCCTCTACCTCACTAGAGATACTAGCGACCTGATACTCCATAATTTTCTCTCGCTCTATCCGCTTATCTAGTTCTGCTTGAACTCCGCTCAGCTTTTCCTCGTATTTCCTTTCTAATAAGGCATATTTGCTTAGGCCGAACTGCTCACCTTTTGCGGACTCTTCAAGAGAGACCGTACCAGTTTGCGGCGGTGCATCTACTTCGGGCGCTGGCACGATCTCGCCAGCCTCAACAGAGCTGGGTGGCGACTTCTGTACTGCAACAAAGAAAACATTTGCATTAATACCCAGGTCGCGGCGGACTCAAAAGGTAAAAATTAATTCACTTTTTGTAATCATTGTAGTGATCTGACGACTATCAACGACAGGCCGCCTCATGCGGTCCGGGTCAAAAGCACTTAGGCATTGTTTCCATTCACGATGGACTTTTACACTTGTCTCGGCCATTGATCTACTTGAAACGACTATGTCATCAGTCTCCATAATAATCTTTATTGGCCGCGATTTCTGGGGAGGCGATTTATAAAGCCACCGATTGCGAAAACACCTGGGCGCCGGTTGCGGTTTACCCGACTGCATTAGTTCAGTCGCAGTTCGGAGATCCTCAGATCACTTATCGGCATCTAGCTTTTCTGAGACTGCCTTGACCTTGTCCTTCATTATGGCGAGCTACTCCTTTGCCGTCTTCTCTCTTTTCTCAACCACAAGCGAGGAGGGGGGATAAGCAACTTTATCTCCAATTATTTAAACGTCGGACTGCAATACTTCAAGCAGAGATTGATTCATGTCAGCGAGCTGCTCGTTATAAATGTTGTTGAGTATTTTAGTGGTGGACAAACTGACCGTTAATTAAGAATCACCTCCTTGAATCGGAGCGTCCGGAGTGACTAAGTTAGCATTAGGAACCTCTTTTTCTCGTGGCTTATGCTGCAAGCTCGCAGCGCCAGTCTGCACAAAAACGTTCTTCTCCTTTTGGGCTCGTTTTTTCTCCACCTGCTCAGCAATGGAGGCTTCCTCTTCTTCTTCTCAGGGGCTTTTTCCTCCAATACTGTCGCAACCTACTGCGAGTCCGACAGATTTGCACGGACTACGTTCTAATCGATGACGACCAGGGCCAGAGAAGACACTTGCTCTTCAAATTGATCTTGGTCTTCAACCAGTTTATTCTCTTACTCTTCAACTTGATCTTGGTCTTCAGCCAATTTCTTCGCTTGCTCTTCAGCCCGTCCCTTAACTATCTCTTCTGCTTGTTTCTCAACCTGTTCATCAGCAGGCCGCTTCTCCTTAGTATTCAGTTGTTGGGCTTTTGGTGACGAAACCTCCTTGTCCAAGTCTATCCACAGCTTGATAGTTCCTGAGGCGGAAGGGAGTATTTCCATACCCCCAGAGGTCGCAGGATTCTGCTCAAAAACTGATGGTGGATTCGATATTCTATCCGCGCTTTTGGTTGGCAGATTTTGAGCAGTACGGGCAGTAGCAAATTTCTCATGTTCAGTGATGCGGACTGAGTCAGTCCGCTCCTGTCCCGGTCGTGAACTCTCCCCTGTGTGGCGGGCAGGCGTTCTGTTTCGTTTGATTACTTTCTTAGTCTTGGTTCTCGCCTTGGGCTTCTCTGTCCTAGTGGTTAGGTTTCCAAAGAAAGATCCAAGCCTCTCCATGCCGGACTGGAAAGTGCAGACTGCAAGTGGTGAGAACCGACCCATGGCGCAGACAGTTTTGGAAGAATGAAGGGTTTCCAGCAGTATTTATAGCACTAACAGCATTTATGACAGTTGCGGACTCGGCGGTTACGGAAACATTTTCGAAATTTTCTAAAACTGGAAAATGTGCAGGGATTATGTAAACCCTAGAATCCGCAACATGTTCAGCAGGACAGATCCTTCTCCCCTTCTGGCAGACTCGATTTCCTCAGTCTGCTTAGGTCGTCAGGACCATTGATTCAATGCTCCCCAAGCAGCGGACTCTAGTTCCCCGTCCGCCAAAATCTCTGAGCAGGATTTCCAGTACTCCTCTTTCAACGGAGGAATCAATTGTCCAGTCTGCCCAGTTCGACAAGCCTCAGTTGGTCAGCTTCCAGATCATCCGCAAGCTCTCCAGGCAGACTCAAGTGTCAGTCTGCACAGGTTGCGGTCTCTCAGCCAGGATCGCGCCCTACAGCCAGATGGAAGCTCCAGCCCGCGAACCCAGTTGATGTAGGCCTCTACCGTAGACGCACTAAGGACTAAGGGAAATAAGCGGACGCCTCACTAACTCCACTAATGCACTCACACAAGCATTTACCGCCGCGCACTCGTAAGTAAAATATTTTAGTTTATTAACGCACGGTAGCCACACCGCGGAAAGGTTGAACAAACGACTATTGGTCGATGTTCTTCCAAGGCAAATAGACCCACCCGGTCCGGACAAGCGAGGTTGTACCAAAAGAGCCTACCAAAAGTGCGATCGAGAAATGGTAGTTCTCTCCCAAC
Organism: Platanthera zijinensis; assembly: GCA_039513925.1. Taxonomy (NCBI): domain Eukaryota; kingdom Viridiplantae; phylum Streptophyta; class Magnoliopsida; order Asparagales; family Orchidaceae; genus Platanthera; species Platanthera zijinensis. The sequence goes on from CM077083.1 coordinate 45,926,953, forward strand.
AAAACTATGGGGTTCGCCAAACCCTTTCGGAAAAAATTGCGATTAAGAGAGGTACAAATCAAAAGGAAAACCCCGAAGAATCCAACGATTCAAATCCAACGCAAAAATCGTTCCAAACACTAGAATACCAAGAGGGAATCACACTTGAGTGGAGAGGTTTGTTACCCAAGTCGGAATAGATGATTCCGACTACCCTCAAAGGATCACTCTTCCGCGGTTCCGCCAGAGTTGTGCCGGATGGAGAGATAGTTCGTCCGCCTTGGCCGCTTCAAACCGGTACCCGGATTCCACGTCGGAGAAAGAAAGCCTCTTCTCGGGTAGCACTCCAAGAGGAGAAGGGTGGCCGTCTTCCTTGTTCTTCAAGGGGTGCTCGGGGTGGAGTTGTGGTGGTCGGCCGGCTATGGAGGTGGGGCTCGGCTTGTGTAGTAGGAAAAGAGGAGGCGGCTAAGGGAGAGGGTGGAATAGGGCGGCCGGATTTTGGGGAAGGTTGATGAGGGTGGTGGCGTATTGCAAGAGGAAGGGGAAGAAGAGGTTGGCCGAATGGTGAGAGGGGAAGATAGAAGGAGGGGGCGGCTAAGAGGGGTACAGAGAGAGGGAGAATAGAAGGAAAGATTAGGGTTTTAAGCTTTCTTCATTCACTATAGCATAAACAAAACACTACATGCCTATATATAGGCTTAACTCCAAGTCTTGGCTATATATAGCCCAAATTAAAATGAAACACTCTAAGGCTACATGCAGCCCAAATAAAATAATATACTCCAAATAAACAATTAAAATATGGTAAAAGAAAAATGCTCTCAAGCTAAGAAATAGAAGAAGTGCAGCTAGATATTTGTCTTGCGCCGAGGGCAGAGATTGTAGCGTTGCTGCATACGAACGCCAAGGCGACGCGAGTCCTTTCTTGGAGACGAAGGAGGGTCATCCGTTAGCGTGCCGTCATCTACAACCTGGGGGCCGTCGTCTGCACCAATCCTCCCCCGCTTGAAAGGACTCATCACCGCGTAGTTGGCTTGAAGATACTGTCGTAGAAGAACACCATCCAACAGAGCGACCTCCGCTTCCGGAAGCCAAGATTCATCAGAGGCGGGGCGATCACGCCAACGAATTAAGTAGCCGCGCACATCACCATCCGTAGTGGGAAACATGTCATCCTGGAGAATCCTGTCTGGCAAAAACGTTGTCCTGGCAAACCTGGGAAAAGTATTAGGCAGCAAAGGGGTAAAATCTATATCATCAACATTAGCGTACCTCCATTGGAGACCGGCGGAGAGAGAGATCCCTTACCCCACTCAACCCCATACCCATGAGAATCTGTAGTGGAACTAAACAGACAGGAAGATAATTCTAGTGGTGGAGCAATATATGGCGTTAAATCCGAAACATTAAAAACAGGGGAAATACCCCAATCAGTTGGTAATTCCAAAAGAAATGCATTGTCTCCAAACCTTTTTAAAATCCGAAAAGGTCCCGCTCGTCGATCTGCTAACTTTTTTAAGGTGCCCGTAGGCAACCGTTTATGGATGAGACGCACCATGACTAAATCGCCTACTTTCAAGGGAGACACTCTATTATGTGCGTTGGCATTAACTTGATAAGGTGCGTATTGATTGGTAAGCGTTTCATTTATGTGCTTGTGCAGATCATGGATGTGAGAGGCAAAATCTTGTGCAAATTGACTTGACTTAAAAGATGGCGGTAACGGAATCAAGTTAAGTGGCACGGGTGCTTTATAACCATGCACGACCTTATTTGGGGACAAACCCGTGGACCTATTTTTGGAATTATTATACGCTAACTGAGCATGAGGGAGGATAAGGTCCCATGTACCCTTGTCGTCTCCAACAAGGCATCGGAGCAAACTACCTAAACTTCCGTTTACAACTTCGGTTTGCCCATCCGTCTGCGGGTGATAAGCTGAAGAGAATAGAAGTTTGGTGCCCATAATCCTCCACAGGGTCTTCCAAAAATAACTAGTAAACTTCACATCCCTATCGGTAACTATAGATTTTGGAACGCCACGATGGCCAACTACCTCTTTAAAATACAATTGTGCAACGTGTGACGCATCGTTGGTTTTATTGCACGTGATAAAATATGCCATTTTGGAGAAACGGTCTACAACAACTAAGATAGAGTGTGACGTCTAAATGTGGTTGGGAGGCCGAGAATGAAATCCATGCTAACGTCTTCCCAAGGGATAGAAGGAATCCGAAGAGGGGTATAAAGCCCCGCATTTGTTTTGTTTCCCTTAGCCAATTGGCACGCTCGACAACTTCCCACGATTTTACCAACCATGGCCTTAAGACCGGGCATATAGAACTTATCTTCAACTAACATGATCGTCTTGTCACGGCCGAAATATCCACCTAGTCCTCCGCTATGCAGTTCCCACACTATGAAGTGCCGTAGGGAGGAACGGGGGATGCATAGCTTCGCATGGTGAAATAAATAACCGTCACGAATATAAAAAGAAGTAATGGTTGTAGGCAAGTCGTCCTGAGTGGAGAAATAGATATCCTTGAAATCTGTACAGTTGACGTATTCATCCTTAATCCTATCGAAGCCAATCACCTTAACTTCTAGCGTGGATAATCATAACGAAACACGACTGAGAGCGTCGGCTACGCGGTTGAGAGTTCCCTTAAGGTGCTTGATAATGAAAGTGTACTCCTGGAGATAGGAGACCCACTTGGCATGCCTAGGACTAACCTTTGTTTGAGAGTTTATAAATCTTAGTGCTTCATGATCGGATTGGATGACAAACTCCTTAGGAAGTAAATAATGCCGCCAATATTGGAGGCATCTAATGACCGCGTAAAACTCCCGATCGTAATTGGAATAGTTTAATTTTGGACCCGCCAATTTCTCGCTAAAATACACCACTGGGTGGCCTTCCTGGCTTAATACTCCGCCAACTCTCACTCCTGACGCATCACATGACAACTCGAAAACTTTGGTGAAATCTGGTAGTCGCAAGAGGGGGGCTTCCGACATGCGCGCTTTAATTAATTGGAACGATCTAGCAGCCGAGTTCGTCCATGTAAATTCCCCCTTTTTCACGCACTCGGTGATGGGGCCATAATGCTAGTAAAATCCTTAATAAATCTCCGATAGAAAGTAGCGAGCCCGTGAAAACTCCTAACATCCCGAATGTTGGCGGGCTCAGGCCAATCTCTAATGGCTTGCACCTTCTTGGGATCTACATGAATCCCCTTCAAACTAACGATATACCCGAGGAACTCAACCGAGGACACATGGAAAGTGCATTTCTTAATGTTCACGATCAACTTCTCCGACCTCAGCGTGGTAAGGATGGTTTTTAAATGTGACTCGTGATCGCTCGTAAAGGTTCTAAAAACAAAGATGTCGTCAAAATATACCACGATGAATTTCCCCATATAGGGTTGGAAGACATGGGTCATCATCCTCGAAACGTGCTCGACGCATTGGAAAGTCCAAACGGCATAACTAACCACTCGTAGAGCCCTTCCTTAGACTTAAATGCGGTTTTCCACTCGTCCCCTTCCCTAATTCGGATCTGATGGTAGCCACTCCTAAGGTCCAATTTCGAAAAGATCGTGGCATCGGCTAGCATGTCCAATAAATCGTCCAAGCGAGGGATGGGAAACCGGTACTAAATAGAGATCTTATTATTGGCTCTACTATCCACGCATATCCTCCAAGAGCCGTCTTTCTTGGGGGCAAGTAAGGCAGGAACGGCACACAGACTCATGCTGTGGCGAATAAAACCCTTTTGCAATAAGTCTTAAATCTGTATTTGCAACTCTAAGTGTGCGGCGGGTTTTAGACGATAATGCGGGAGGTTGGGCAATGAGGAGCCCAGAATGAAATCAATGGCATGCTGGATATCCTGCATGGGGGGTAATTCAGAAGGTAGTTCATCCGGGTACACATCCACAAACTCATCTAAGAGTTTTCGCAGTGTTGGCGGCAAATTCTCAAATGTTGCCGCATCTTCCTTAACTTGCAGACACACTAAAGCATAGAGGACACTGTCTACAAAGGTAGTATGCCTTAACTCTTTCTTCCCAATCAGACTCAATGTTTTCTTCTCGACCGGGACGACAGTATCCTTGGAGGGGGCCAAAAGATCCTTTGGCGGAGCGGGTTTAAAGATAATGGTTCGGCCATTAAATTTAAACTCGTAAGTGTTGGCCCGACCAAAGTGGGTAACGTCATGATCATACAACCACGGGTCACCCAGCAAGACGTGACATGCATCAATAGGGATGACGTCACACCAAATCTATTCAGAATAAGCTTTGATGGTAAGGGGTACCAAGCATCGCTTTGACACAGGGAGGGACGACTTGTTTACCCATGCCACCTTATAAGGGTGAGGGTACGGCTCGGCAGCAAGTGACATACGTTTCACCACGGCTTCAGAAATAACGTTCATGCAACTACCGCTATCGATGATCAACCTACAACATTTTTCACCACTCTTAAAATTCAACGTGAAAATGTTCGTCATATTCCAGTCGTCTAATGCTCGGGGGGTCGCCAGGATACACCTCAAAACCATCATATGGGAGTCATCCTCCATATCACTTGGCACTCTGTCTGACTCACTCTCTTCCCCCGCCTGGTAAGTAAGGTCGTCTGACCCGCCAGTGGAATCAAACAGGGCTAATGGTTTGGGTTTAGTAGGACAGTCACTAGCATAGTGTTCTTGGATCCCGCATGCGAAACAGGTGACATTCGTTCTGTTGACCCTACCCACTGGGACTCTCTCACCCGAGGGGTTTCTATTATACCTAGCAGTTACAACTATGGAGGTCGAGTTGAGGGAATGATATTTTCCTTTGTCCTATAAGCGGAGGTGGGTGGCGGTCCTAAGATGGACTTGCCCTTTTGGAACGAGCGAGTCTTACCCTTAAGCACATTATGCTTCTCTATGTCTAAGGCAGCGTTGAAAGTGACGTGCAAGTCAGTGTGACCGTAACACAGAAGCTTTCCCTGGATGCCGGGGTTTAGCCCCTTACGAAACCTGGAGAGGGTGACCTCAGACATCTCTTTCACGTCACACCTAACCATCATGTCCTTCAGCAGACTCATGTACTCTGAAACCGACCTGGTCCCTTGCTTAAGGGTAGCTAAATCATCAAACATCTGTGTTCGGTGGTACATGAGGACATACTTCTCTGTGAGCCTAGCCTTCATGTCATCCCAACTAATGGGCAATGCACCGTTCTCGACTCTCAAACGCCGTTCCTCATTTATCCAAAAAATTTTAGCACGCCCAAGCAACTTCATCCTTGCTACTCGCACCTTATCCGCGTCGTTCAGCGCATACCACTCAAAATAACATTTGATCTCCATGACCCAGTCCTGGAAGACTTGGGGATCTCCCAATCCATCGTAGGATGGGGGCTTGACTCGGACGGCCCGAGTAAGATCAAACTCGTAAGGTGCTAGTGGAGCGTGCTCATTAGGAGGGTGGGGGTAAGGATTGTGATTTTCTCCCACCCTTAGTGAGCGAGATGGTTACGGGGTGCCCCTTGTTGTAATCCCATTCCGTGAAGTGCCTCCCTAATAGCCGTCATTTGCTCCGTGAAATCCTGACGGAGTTCCTCAATCTCGGTGAGGGCACGACCCTCACCCCGGTCATCATCCATATTAGAAGACGACGGAGGATATTCCGTACCTAGCCTAGTGCGCATGCACAAGTGAAAATGACAGACTTAGACAGACCACAGACGGATTTAAACCCGCTTGACGATTATACGAAAATATATATATATTTTTATTTTCTTACTGGAAATAAAATGAGGAATATTAAAAAAAAATTTGGAATTTTTTTGCTGAAAAATCAGAAATCTACACCGCTATTGGCAGAGCAGAAATAAAAAAAAAATTTGCGATTTTTTTTACAACAAACGTTCACACAGAAGTGCGGGCTAACGTGCAATAATAACAGGGGAGGGTGCCAATTAAGAAATTGACAAGAACCACCTCTGATACCAAATTGATGTAGGCCTCTACCGTAGACGCACTAAGGACTAAGGGAATTAAGCGGACGCCTCACTAACTCCACTAATGCACTCACACAAGCTTTTACCACAGCGCACTCGCAAGCAAAATATCTTAGTTTATCAACGCACGGTAGCCACACCGCGGAAAGGTTGAACAAACGACTATTGGTCGATGTTCTTCCAAGGGAAAGAGACCCACCCGGTCCGGACAAGCGAGGTTGTACCAAAAGAGCCTACCAAAAGTGCGATCGAGAAATGGTAGTTCTCTCCCAACAAAACTACGGGGTTCGCCAAACCCTTTCGGAAAACAACACGATTAAGAGAGGTGCAAATCAAAAGGAAAACCACGAAGAATCCAACGATTCAAATCCAACGTAAAAATCATTCCAACCACTAGAATACCAAGAGAGAATCACACTTGAGTGGAGAGGTTCGTTACCCAAGTCAGAATAGATGATTCCGACTACCCTCAAAGGATCACTCTTCCGCGGTTCCGCCGGAGTTGTGCTGGATGGAGAGATAGTTCGTCCGCCTTGGCCGATTCAAACCGATACCCGGATTCCACGTCGGAGAAAGAAAGCCTCTTCTCGGGTAGCACTCCAAGAGGAGAAGGGTGGCCGGCTTCCTTGATCTTCAAGGGGTGCTCGGGGTGGAGTTGTGGTGGTCGGCCGGCTATGGAGGTGGGGCTCGGGTTGTGTAGTAGGAAAAGAGGAGGCGGCTAAGGGAGAGGGTGGAATAGGGCGGCCGGATTTTGGGGAAGGTTGAGGAGGGTGGTGGCGGATTGGAAGAGGAAGGGGAAGAAGAGGTTGGCCGAATGGTGAGAGGGGGAGAGAGAAGGAGGGGGCGGCTAAGAGGGGTAGAGAGAGAGGGAGAATAGAAGGAAAGATTAGGGTTTTAAGATTTCTTCATTCACTAAAGCATAAACAAAACACTACATGCCTATATATAGGCTAAACTCCAAGTCTTGGCTAAATGTAGCCCAAATTAAAATGAAACACTCTAAGGCTACATGCAGGCCAAATAAAATAATATACTCCAAATAAACAATTAAAACATGCTAAAAGAAAAATGCTCTCAAGCTAAGAAATAGAAGAAGTGCAGCTAGATATTTTTCTTGCGCCGAGGGTGGAGATTGTAGCGTTGCTCCATACGAACGCCAAGGCGACACGAGTCCTTTGTTGGAGATGAAGGAGGGTCATCCGTTAGCGTGCCGTCATCTACAACCTGGGGGCCGTCGTCTCCACCAATCTTCCCCCGCTTGAAAGGACTCATCACCGATGAGTTGGCTTGAAGATACTGTCGTAGAAGAACACCATCCAACAGAGCGACCTCCGCTTCCGGAAGCCAAGAGTCATCAGAGGCGGGGCAATCACGCCAACGAATCAAGTAGCGGCGCACATCGCCATCCGTAGTGGTAAACACGTCATCCTGGAGAATCCTGTCTTGCAAAAACGCTGTCCTAGCAAACCTGGGAAAAGCACTAGGCAGCAAAGGGGGAAAATCTATATCATCAACATTTAGCGTACCTCCATTGGAGACCGACGGAGAGAGAGATTGCTTACCCCACTCAACCCCATACCCATGAGAATCTGTAGTGGAACTAAACGGACAGGAAGATAATTCTAGTGGCGGAGCAATATATGGCGTTAAATCCGAAACATTAAAAACAGGGAAAATACTCCAATCAGTTGGTAATTCCAAAAGAAATGCATTGTCTCCTAACCTTTTTAAAATCCGAAAAGGTCCCGCTCGCCGATCCGCTAACTTTTTTAAGGTGCCCGTAGGCAACCGTTCAAGGATGAGACGTACCATGACTAAATCGCCTACTTTCAAGGGAGACACTCTCTTATGTGCGTTGGCACTTGATAAGATGCATATTGAGTGGTAAGCGTTTCATTTATGTGCTTGTGCAGATCATGGATGTGAGAGGCAAAATCCTGTGCAAATTGACTTGACTTAAAAGATGGCGGTAACGGAATCAAGTCAAGTGGCACGGGTGCTTTATAACCATGCACGACCTCATTTGGGGACAAACCCGTGGACCTATTTTTGGAATTATTATACGCTAACTGAGCATGAGGGAGGATAAGGTCCCATGTACCCTTGTGGTCTCCAACAAGGCATCAGAGCAAACTACCTAAACTTACGTTTACAACTTCGGTTTGCCCATCCGTCTGCGGGTGGTAAGCTGAAGAGAATAGAAGTTTGGTGCCCATAATCCCCCACAGGGTCTTCCAAAAATAACTAGTAAACTTCACATCCCTATCGGTAACTATAGATTTTGGAACGCCACGATGGCCAACTACCTCTTTAAAATACAATTGTGCAACGTGTGACGCATCGTTGGTTTTATTGCACGCGATAAAATAGGCTATTTTGGAGAAACGGTCTACAACAACTAAGATAGAGTCGTGACGTCTTAATGTGGTTGGGAGGCCGAGAATGAAATCCATGCTAACGTCTTCCTAGGGAAAGAAGGAATCAGAAGAGGGGTATAAAGCCCCGCATTTGTTTTGTTTCCCTTAGCCAATTGGCACGCTCGACAACTTCCCACGATTTTACCAACCATGGCCTTAAGACCGGGCCAATAGAACTTATCTTCAACTAACGTGATCGTCTTGTCACGGCCGAAATGTCCACCTAGTCCTCCGTTATGCAGTTCCCACACTATGAAGTGCCGTAGGGAGGAACGGGTGATGCATAGCTTCGCATGGTGAAATAAATAACCGTCACGAATATAAAAATAAGTAATGGTTGTAGGCAAGTCGTCCTGAGTGGAGAAATAGATATCCTTGAAATCTGGACAGTTGACGTATTAATCCTTAATCCTATCAAAGCCAATAGCCTTAACTTGTAGCGTGGATAATAATAAAGAAACACGACTGAGAGCGTCGGCTACGCGGTTGAGAGTTCCCTTAAGGTGCTGGATAATGAAAGTGTACTCCTGGAGATAGGAGACCCACTTTGCATGCCTAGGACTAACCTTTGTTTGAGAGTTTATAAATCTTAGTGCTTCATGATCGGATTGGATGACAAACTCCTTAGGAAGTAAATAATTCCGCCAATGTTGGAGGCATCTAATGACCGCATAAAACTCCCGATCGTAATTGGAATAGTTTAATTTTGGACTCGCCAATTTCTCGCTAAAATACCCCACCGGGTGGCCTTCCTGGCTCAATACTCCGCCAAATCCCACTCCTGACGCATCACATGACAACTCGAAAACTTTGGTGAAATCTGGTAGTCGCAAGAGGGGGCTTCCGACATGCGCGCTTTAATTAATTGGAACGCTCTAGCAGCCAAGTTCGTCCATGTAAATTCCCCCTTTTTCATGCACTCGGTGATGGGGGCCATAATGCTACTAAAATCCTTAATAAATCTCCGATAGAAAGTAGCGAGCCCGTGAAAACTCCTAACATCCCGAATGTTGGCGGGCTCGGGCCAATCTCTAATGGCTTGCACCTTCTTGGGATCTACATGAATCCCCTTCGAACTAACGATAAACCCGAGGAACTCAACCGAGGACACATGGAAAGTGCATTTCTTAATGTTCACGAACAACTTCTCCGACCTCAGCGTGGTAAGGATGGTTTTTAAATGTGACTCGTGATCGCTCGTGGAGGTGCTAAAAACCAAGATGTCGTCAAAATATACCACGATGAATTTCCCCATATAGGGTTGGAAGACATGGGTCATCATCCTCGAAAACGTGCTCGCCGCATTGGAAAGCCCAAACGGCATAACTAATCACTCGTAGAGCACTTCCTTAGACTTAAATACGGTTTACCACACGTCCCCTTCCCTAATTCGGATCTGATGGTAGCCACTCCTAAGGTCCAATTTCGAGAAGATCGTGGCACCGGCTAGCATGTCCAATAAATCATCCAAGCGAGGGATGGGAAACCGGTACTTAATAGAGATCTTATTTATGGCTCTACTATCCACGCACATCCTCCAAGAGACGTCTTTCTTGGGGGCAAGTAAGGCGGGAACGGCACACGTACTCATGCTGTGGCGAATAAAACCCTTTTGCAATAAGTCTGAAATCTGTGTTTGCAACTCTAAGTGCGCGGCGGGTTTTAGACGATAATGCGGGAGGTTGGGCAATGAGGAGCCCGAAATGAAATCAATGACATGCTGGATATCCCGCATGGGGGGTAATTCTGAAGGTAGTTCGTCCGGGTACACATCCACAAACTCATCTAAGAGTTTTCACAGTGCCGGCGGCAAATTCTCAAATGTTGCCGCATCTTCCTTAACTTGCATACACACTAAAGCATAGAGGACACCGTCTACAAAGGTAGTACGCCTTAACTCTTTCTTCCCAATCAGACTCAATGTTTTCTTCTCGACCGAGACGACCGTATCCTTGGAGGGGGCCAAAAGATCCTTTGGCGGAGCGGGTTTAAAGATAATGGTTCGGCCATTAAATTTAAACTCGTAAGTGTTGGCCCGACCAAAGTGGGTAACGTCATGATCATACAACCACGGGCGACCCAGCAAGACGTGACATGCATCCATAAGGATGACGTCACACCAAATCTATTAAGAATAAGCTTTGATGGTAAGGGGTACCAAGACGCGCTTCGACACAGGGAGGGATGACTTGTTTACCCATGCCCTTTTGGAACGATCGAGTCTTACCCTTAAGCACATTATGCTTCTCTATGTCTAAGGCAGCGTTGAAAGTGATGTGCAAGTCAGTGTGACCGTAACACAGAAGCTTTCCCTGGATGCCGGGGTTTAGCCCCTTACGAAACCTGGAGAGGGTGACCTCAGGCATCTCTTTCACGTCACACCTAACCATCATGTCCTTCAGCAGACTCATGTACTCTGAAACCGACCTGGTCCCTTGCTTAAGGGTAGCTAAATCATCAAACATCTGTGTTCGGTGGTACGTGGGGACACACTTCTCTGTAAGCCTAACCTTCATGTCATCCCAACCAATGGGCAATGCACCGTTCTCGACTCTCAAACGCCGTTCCTCATTTATCCAAAAAATTTTAGCACGCCCTAGCAACTTCATCCTTGCTACTCGCACCTTATCCGTGTCGTTCAGCACATACCACTAAAAATAACATTCGATCTCCATGACCCAGTCCTGGAAGACTTGGGGATCTCCCAATCCATCGTAGGATGGGGGCTTGACTCGGACAGCCCGAGTAAGATCAAACTCGTAAGGTGCTCGTGGAGCGTGCTCATTAGGAGGGTGGGGGTAAGGATTGTGATTTTCACCCACCCGTTGGTCAGCGGGATGGTTACGGGGTGCCCCTTGTTATAATCCCATTCCGTGAAGTGCCTCCCTAATAGCTGTCATTTGCTCCGTGAAATCCTAACGGAGTTCCTCAATCTCGGTGAGGGCACGACCCTCACCCCGGTCATCATCCATATTAGAAGACGACGGAGGATATTCCATACATAGCCTAGTGCGCATGCACAAGTGAAAATGACAGACTTAGACAGACCACAGACGGATTTAATCCCGCTTGACTATTATACGAAAATATATATATTTTTTGATTTTCTTACTAGAAATAAAATGAGGAATATTAAAAAAAAAATTGGATTTTTTTGCTGAAAAATCAGAAATCTACACCGCTATTGGCAGACCAGAAATAAAATTTTTTTGCGAAATAATAACAGGGGAGGGTGCCAATTAAGAAATTGACAAGAACCACCTCTGATACCAAGTTGATGTTGGCCTCTACCGTAGACCCACTAAGGACTAAGGGAAATAAGCGGACGCCTCACTAACTCCACTAATGCACTCACACATGCTTTTACCGCAGCGCACTCGCAAGCAAAATATCTTAGTTTATCAACGCACGGTAGCCACACCGCGGAAAGGTTGAACAAACGACTATTGGTCGATGTTCTTCCAAGGCAAAGAGACCCACCCGGTCCGGACAAGCGAGGTTGTACCAAAAGAGCCTACCAAAAGTGCGATCGAGAAATGGTAGTTCTCTCCCAACAAAACTACGGGGTTCACCAAACCCTTTCGGAAAACAACACGATTAAGAGAGGTGCAAATCAAAAGGAAAACCACGAAGAATCCAACGATTTAAATCCAACGCAAAAATCGTTCCAACCACTAGAATACAAAGAGGGAATCACACTTGAGTGGAGAGGTTCGTTACCCAAGTCGGAATAGATGATTCCGACTACCCTCAAAGGATCATTCTTCCGCGGTTCCACCGGAGTTGCGCCGGATTGAGAGATAGTTCGCCCGCCTTGGCCGCTTCAAACCGGTACCCGGATTCCATGTCGGAGAAAGAAAGCCTCTTCTCGGGTAGCACTCCAAGAGGAGAAGGGTGGCCGGCTTCCTTGTTCTTCAAGGGGTGCTCGGGGTGGAGTTGTGGTGGTCGGCCAGCTATGGAGGTGGGGCTCGGGTTGTGTAGTAGGAAAAGAGGAGGCGGCTAAGGGACAGGGTGGAATAGGGCGGCCGGATTTTGGGGAAGGTTGAGGAGGGTGGTGGCGGATTGGAAGAGGAAGGGGAAGAAGAGGTTGGCCGAATGGTGAGAGGGGGAGAGAGAAGGAGGGGGCAGCTAAGAGGGGTAGAGAGAGAGGGAGAATAGAAGGAAAGATTAGGGTTTTAAGATTTCTTCATTCACTAAAGCATAAACAAAACACTACATGCCTATATATAGGCTTAACTCCAAGTCTTTGCTATATGTAGCCCAAATTAAAATGAAACACTCTTTGGCTACATGCAGCCCAAATAAAATAATATACTCCAAATAAACAATTAAAACATGCTAAAAGAAAAATGCTCTCAAGCTAAAAAATAGAAGAAGTGCAGCTAGATATTTGTCTTGCGTCGAGGGCGGAGATTGTAGCATTGCTCCATACGAACGCCAAGGCGACGCGAGTCCTTTGTTGGAGATGAAGGAGGGTCATCCGTTAGCGTGCTGTCATCTACAACCTGGGGGCCATCATCTCCACCACCAGTCCGCCCCTTTTGCGCGGACTGCTTGTCTTTTCTTTTTTGATTCCCGTCACCGCTGCCCGGTTCTCCTGTACCTCGGGCAGCCGGTTATTTTAGCACTGCCCGTTTGGGCAAGCCCCCGAACCTATAAATAGGGGGAAGCGGTGCACCCAATGCACGGTTACTCGAGCCCAGGAGCCTACTTGTTAAAGGCTGCGGACTCGAATCTCGGGATTTGCTGACTCCAGCTTGCTCTCCGTTCTGTTCTCCTTTCCTCTACTTGTAATCTGCGTTTTGCAATCAAAGGAAAGCCCGTCGCAAGAGAGGCATTCAGGCCGCGACGGGCAAAGTGTGGTGTGGTCGTGGCTCACGGCTCTGCATTCTCGTTCTCTTGTCCGCTCAGTAGATTGCTGCTTACAGTTTTCCTTTTCCCCTCCTTTCCCCAGTGCTCGAACCGTTAGCTGGTGGTGCTCGATTCCCTTTCGCTTTTCGTGTATCAAAAGAAGCATTGAGTGAAGACGGGCCACTCAATGCCTCATCAAGAAGTCAGGCAAAGTCCAGAAGAATTTAGTGTAAAAGCTTTAGTCAACGCCTTCATGCGGGAAAATTCTACCAAGTCCAATTGCATTGGGTGATGAATGCTCACTCAATGCCTTAACAGTTAGACTGCAAATGTCAAATACATTGAGTGTTGAAGGTTCACTCAATGCCACAAGATGTAGAATTTCTGCTAAGTATTTCTGTGTTGAGTGACATGGCCTTACCTGCATCTATGAAGATTGACTGAAAATCACTAAGTCCTCAAGCACTGGATCATGTTGACATCATCAATAATTCAAATGTTGCGGGAATAACACACTAGATGACAAAAGGCAGTGTATCCCTTTAGTACAATAATTAATGCAAAATATATGTTGCAGTTACCTATTCCGGATGGTCTATACTGCACATAGAGTTGTTGGATGGCGAGTAGTAAAAGGCACTTTCTGAGAAATCAAGAAGAGAGCTTTTTAGTAATCTTCTTCCTCTCGATTAAGTAAATGATTTCCTTGAACTCATTTGTATAGTAAGTCTGTGAATTACAAATAGAGGTTGGCAGGTTGAAGAAATAAAGAACTGTAGAATCAATCTGCCTTCAACAGCAAGATAAAAGATCTCATTTTCTGAGTAAGAAGAAGAAGCATAGCAAACTCAAGTTGCTGATCATCTTCAAGACCACTGCACTCAACACTACTACATCAAAGGATTGAAGAAGTAGTGCTCTGCAGTTGTCTTCTTAGCACAAGTAGAAACTTCCTAAAGATCTACTATCTTGGTGCTGTGAAGAAGTTAGGACTGAGTTCACTCAGTTAAGAAAGAAGACTCAGAGAACCAATTCTCTAGAGTCAATCATCATCAAGCATCTACTCTTTTTGTAGGTTAATTATTAATCTAAGTTGTAAGCCAAAAATATAAAGGCTGAGCGGTAAGATTCTGTTGAGAATCAGAGGTAGAGCCTATGTGCTTGAGGTAGGATCTGAGTAAGATCTGAGGTAGGAGATTTATTATCTTTGAATGAAGGTATATCCATCTAGCTTAAGTTATAAGACTTCTTGTTAAGGCTGAGGTAGGTGATCTGGAGGATCACTAAGCTGTTGGAGTAGAGTTTGCTCTGAGTGGGTAGGGCTGTAGCCTAAGGTTGGGCTTGGAGGAAGCCTGAGATATCCTGAGTGATTTATGTTGTATGCACTTTGAGCCAAGTTTGGAGAAGATTGTTTGTTTAACACACTGTTAGAAAGGTGGGAGGGAAAGTAGATGTACCCATACCTTGGGAAACCACAATAAATTCTGGTATGATGTTCTTGAAAGCCAATATAAAATAAATCACATAACTCACCAAAGTCAAAGAAAATTCCAAAATACTAAAATACCTATTCACCCCCCCTAGGTGTATAGCTTCTCTTGAAACAAAGAATTTCACCCCCCCCCCCAATATAATTTTGCACGATTCATGAAGTGGTACCAGAACTAGGTTATTCCAACTCGTCTTAACATCCGAGAATAATGGCACTCCATGATCTCTCTTTCCATGAGGGACAAGGAATAAGTAGACCACCACTTTTCATCAGAAATTATTACAATTGCTGGAGAGCACATGTTAACCCCAAAATCCGCAACAGTTCAGCAGGACAGATCCTCCTCCCCTTTCGGCGTACTCCGCTTAGGAAGTCTGCTCAGGTTGTCAAGTTCATTGATCCAAGGATCCCCCAGTGTCAGGCTTCAGTTCTCAGTTCGCCCAGGTCGCCTAGCCAGGTTCCCAGGGCCAACCTCCTTCAGGGGCAGACTCGATCGTCCACTCTGCCCAAGTCGCCTAGCCAGGTTCCCAGCGCCAACCTCCTTCAGCGGCGGACTCGATTGTCCAGTCCGCCCAGGTCACCCGGCCTCTGGTGATCAGCTTCCAGATCATTCGCTGGCTCTTCAGGTAGACTCAAGCGCCAGCCCGCACAGGATGCGACCCTTCAGCCAGGATTGCACCCTGCAGGCAGATGGAAGCTCCAGCTCGTGAGCCCAGTCCGCCCCTCTTGCGCGGACAGCTTGTCTTTTCCTTTTTTGTTTCCTGTCACCGCTGCCTGGTTCTCCTGTACCCCGGGCAGTCGGTTATTTAAGCACTGCCCGTTTAGGCAGGCCCTCGAACCTATATATAGAGGTAAGCAGTGCACCCAAGGCACGCTGACTCGAGCCCAGGAGCCTACTTGTTAAAGGTTGCGGACTCGAATCTCGGGCTTTGTGATCTCCAGCTTGCTCTCCGTTTAGTTTTCTTTCCTCTACTTGTAATCCGTTTTTTGCAATCAAAGGAAAGCCCGTCGCAAGAGAGCCATTCAGGCCGCGACGGGTGAATTCTATTGTTGTCGTGGCTCACGGCTCTGCTTTCTCTAGTTCGCTAGTAGATCACTGCTTGCAGTCTTTTCTTTTCCCTTCCTTTCCCCCGTGTTCGAGCCGTTAACTGGTGGTGTTCGTTTTCATGCATCAACAACACATATGTGATATTTTTTAATGACACTATATATTTATGTTTGGAACATGATAGAAACATGGTATACAAATAATACTTATATTATATGAGAAGTAACTATAGACAATCTAAAGGATAAGTGGGATGACAGAGATAATACTAGGGGTAAAAAAAAGATAAAACAATGAATGCCTTGTTTTGTACCCTAGATAGGATCGAACTTAATATAGTCTATGCTTGCGAAACTGCTTATAATATCTGGAATCTCTTAGAACTGACGCATGAAGGTACCTCATAGGTAAAATATTCAAAGCTATTCCACCTCGAGTCGGAATATGAAAAATTTCGTATGGAGGACGATGAGGACGTGGACTCAATGTACACAAGATTCACAAAGATTGTCAACACATCAAGAATTCTTGCGAGAATCTTCTGCAATGGCAATATTGGGCAGAAGAATCTTTTGTGACTCCCTATAATATTTAACCCAAAGGTGACCGCAATCTCCGAATCACACTCTACAATAGCTCCAGATTGAGAGCCTTATTAAAAAATTAAAAACCCATGAGGTCGAACTCATAATCCAAAATGTAGAATATAATAACAATCCAAAGAAGAAAGCCTTGCCACTCAAGTCAAATAGAGAAGATGAAAATGATGACAAAGAGGACAAAGAAAGCCTCTTTGTAAAGAACTTTACGAGTTTCACGAATAATCCAAAAAGGAGGAAGTCTTTTTCCAAGTACTTCGACAAGGACGTTAGAAGAAAAAGGATTATCTTCCAAGAAGGAGAAAGTCAATGATGATTAAGACGAGCGAGATCTGCCAGAATGCTTCCAATATAGAAAGACCAGCCACATCAAAAGTTAGTGCCTATTGTACTTAAAAGGCCATAATGAAAAGCACCACAAAGGGAAAAGAGAAGAAAGTTCTGAAGGTGTCAACCTTAGATGTTACTACATCTAGCGATAATGAAGAGACGAATATGTGCCTCATGGGGAACTACAACTAGACATCTAACGACGAGTACATTGTCCACAGAAACACTATGACACAACCTTCCTCTTATGAAGATCACTGTGTTAAATACACAAATATTCACACTTTTATGAGAAAATCCTAAAAGAATTTGACCTTTTAAAATTTAAAAATAAATTTCTTTTTAAACAAAATCAAAAATTAACTAAGTGAAAACTCTTGGGAAAGAGAAGATTTATTGCCAAGAATGTTATCATTATTTTAAAAGATCAAAAGAACTTGAAGATGCCCTCTCTAAGGCCCACTCAGATGTAAAATCTCTCAAACATAAAAAGGGGGACTTAGAGAAAGGTCTATAAACTTCGCTCACCAAAATTGATCTCAGTAAGAAACATTTTGCAAACATGTGTGGAATCCTAGTTGGAGAAAACACCTCCTTAAAAACTAGAGTCAATGAGTTGACCATCACTATAGAAAAATTTAGGTTTGGTTAAAAATGCTGGATATGACCCTAGCAAAGCAATGCCATTGAAACATGAAATTCAAACTTGGTTATAGTCTCTATCACTATCAACCGACATTGATATCTACTGTTGGAGATATCAACAAAAACATTTACCAGCCGCTTAAAAGGTTGTCTAATAATTCTGATTACCCCCCAGCCCTCGAGCACAAATCCAAAATAGAAAAGGGTGTTGAGCCCCTTTATTTTGTTTGGGGAGATTGTTGGGTATTGTGTATACAATAACCTAGATATGTATGAAGTAACCCTTGAACTAAGATGAACTAAGTTTATATTTGGTTCTCTTTTCAAGTTGAGTGCTTGCAGGTCATAATTGCTAAGTGTAGACCAATGTCAGTCTACAATGAGTCACCAAACACAGGACAATATAATATAATCCCTCATTATGTGATCCATTGTGTTGACTCATTTGTAGACTCTCTATTGGGACACACTTCCTTTTCAAAGTACTAAAGTAATGGAAGAAAGAATAGTTGTTGTATACCTTGAAGAAAATATTTTTCAAAAAGCAAAAATTTCTCTAAGTCCATTTACTCGAGAAGGACATCTTTTACTCGAGTAGTGTTGGAATGATTGCTCGAGTCTGCTCAGTGTAATTTTTGAGTAGTCGAAACTAATACTCGAGAAGGCTTTGTTTAGCACTCGAGAAAGTCATGGAGTACTCGAGTAAGACTTACCTTCTTCTCGAGTTATCTCAAAAATCATTTCGGAAATTTTCTAAGTCTTGTACTCGAGTAACATAAGCCATTACTCGAGAAGGCCAAGCCTTGTCTCGAGAAAACAGAAGACTAGTACTCGAGTAAGAAGAAGTTAAGTTTCGAGAAGTCTATTTGTTCTCAAGAAGTAAAGTTAGTTCTCGAGAAGTCTTTATCTAGTTCTCGAGTAATAAAATTATTTCTCGAGAAACCAGATATCATTTCCCGTGTTTTCCTTAAAGACTTGTTCTCGAGAACCATACATTCTCTTCTCGAGAAACAGCTATTTTTCTCGAGTAGTCTTTATTCACTCGAGAAATGCAGTTGATTTCCTGAATTTTGGTTAAGTCCAGACGGAAATTTTTTCAAATTTAATCTCGATTCTTATTGGTCCATGTGTGCAGTCATTTATGATTATGACCGTTAGGCTTGCCCTATAAAAGGTCTTATCAAATCGACTAACCCTAACACACGAAAACAAGAATTCTGAATCATACTATTCATTCTAAATCGGGAAAGTCGCCGCTCTTCATCATCATTCTCGTTGTTGCTCTTCTCAGATCCAAGTGATTCAGAACAAGAAGGCATAAACAGATCAAGGCATTCAACCTCTACAGATCTATTTTTTGATCGTGTTGTACCTAAGTTTTCAGATCCAGAGATTTCGCCGTAGTCCTCTTTGATCTATTTTTGACAGACCTTTAAGTTTTAAGAAGGAAGAAAGGCTGAAGACTCAGATCTGGAATTATATCTGTTTGTATATTTTTCTGTACAACATCTTTAATCTTGTAGGAGATTCTTCTCCGAGTTGTAGGAGTTTTGTTCTCCGAGAATTTTGTAGGAGCGTTTTGACTCCGAGTTGTAGGGGCATTGCTCTGAGCTGGAGATCGCATCTGCTGATACGGATACAGGAGCATCCGCGGATAAGGGTGCGATCTCGCCCACTTCAACGGAATCCGGCGGTGAGTTTCGAACTGCAACATAAGAAGCAAAGTTCAGTTGTCTCCAAGGCGCGATAAACTCGGAGAAAAGATGGAAGAAAATTCACTTTTCATAATTATTGCGGCGATCTGGCGACTATCTACTATTGGCCGCCGTACTCGCTCGGGATCAAAAGCGACCAAGTGTTGTTTCCATCTTTGATGAACCATCGCTTTCTTTTCCGCCATGGATCTACTGAAAGACACTATGTCTTCAGTCTAGGTGATAATTTTTACCGGCTTCGACTTTCGCACCGGAGACTTGTACAGCCATCTCTTCTGGAAACGCGGTGGCGACTTACCTGTTCGTATCCCCTCGGCTGCCATCCACAGATCCTCATCTCGCCTGTCCGCCTCTAGCCGTTCAGAAACCACCTTGACCTTCGCTTGCATGATGGCGAGCTGCTCCTTCGCCTTCTCCCTCTTATTATCCATAGTAGAAGGGGTGGGTTCGGCAACCTTCTCGCCTATTATCACCACGTCAGACTGCAATACCTCAAGCAGAGACTGGTTAATATCAGCAAGCCGCTCATTGTCGATAGAGTCAAGTATTTCTGTGGTAGACAGACTGACCGCAGACAGGGAATCACCGCCCGGGATGGCAATATCCGGCGTGACTAAGCTTATGTCTGGGACCTCCTTTTCCCGCGGTCGGTATTGCAAGCTCGCCGCACCTGTTCGTACGGAGAACTTCTTTTCTTTCTGAGTTCGCAATCGCTTTTCAATTCGTTCAGAAACAAAGGATTTGTCCCTCTTCCTCTTCTTTTTCTCAGGAGTCCTCTCCAAGGCCGGCATGTTCTGCTCCGGGTCCGACAGTTTTGCGCGGACAACGCCTTGATTAGTGCTGACTGCGTCCAAGGAGGTTGCCAGAGTTGCGGTTTGATTCCTGGCCAGCTCCTCTATCCGTTCTGCTGCTGTGTCTGTTCGTTTCTCGGTATCCGGATTTACAGTCCGTACCTCCTCAGAACCCAACTGACAGATCTCTGGCGAAGAAACCTCCTTTCCGTCGTTTAGTTGCAGCATGAAGGTTCCAGACGCGGAGGCGACTATCGCCATTCCGCCAGATCCCGCAGGGGCCTGGTCTGAATGCTGAGGCTGAGAAGCCGTGGCCGCGTCCTGAGAAGCTGCCTTCAAGGGATCGGGTTCCTTGCTCTTTGCGGACGTTCCATCCTTTTGCGAACTCTCCTCGATATCATGAACATTCTTTTCCCCTCGTTGAACCACCTTCTTCACCCGCGTCGCGGGCCCCTTGGATCTGTCGGCTTTAGGGAGATTGCCAAAAAAAGATCCCAACCTCGACATGCCGGATTCGAGGATGCAGACCGCAAGTGGTGAGTAGCGTCCCGTCGCGCAGATAATTTTGACAGAATGACATGCCCTTGGCCATATTTATAGCCCAAGCAGTGGAAGCATTGGTTGCGAACTCGGCAGTTAAAGAAACATTTCCGAAATTTCTCGGAATTTGAAAATGTGCGGGCATTATGTTAACCCCAGAATCCGCAATACGGTCGATGTATTCTTCATTGGGCATCTCAAGCCGCGGACTCCGATTCTCAGTCCGCTCAGGTCGCCCAAATACCCCAAATACGGACTCAAATCCTCAGTACGCCCAGACCGCTCCACAAAGAATTCAAGATCGCTCATTCTCCAGCTCGCAAGCCCAGTCCGCCTAGGTCGTGTCACTCCAGGGAGATGGCGCTCCGGATGGCCAGGAATTGCTGCTTCTCCTGAGCCTGTGTATGAAAATCCTGAGCTCGATCCTAACTTTAGGATGGCTCGCTTTCAAGAACTAGTAGGAGCAGCCCAAATAAGAAAAGCTAGAGCAGAAGGAAAAGATGCGACTGGTCTAACTACCATGTCAGCTTACAGAAAGAAAGAATTTGAAAAGTTCCAGGTTAATCCTGAGATTTTTGATCCATCAAAATATATGGAAAAACATCCTGAAGCAGTAGTCTCAAGAGCTACAGAGCTGAAGATCATTGGTGCGCAGGACCTGAAAATGTCAAAGAAAGAATCTGATGATCCCTTAAGGAAAATCTCTTTTGTTTCTAGTTCTTCTGTTTCTAAGCCTGACTCTGTTGATCCATAGTTTGATTAACTGCTGTGCTATATTTGTTTATCTGTTTGATAATCTGCTAGTTAATTGTTAACTATGTTCTGTATTAGTTTATTACTCTTTAGCTAGTTTTATGTTTTAGATGTTGAGAGACTTAACTCAAATAGGGGGAGATTGTTGGTACCCTAGTTTTGATTTGAGTTTAGTCCTCTCCTTTGTGCCCCTTGACCCAAGAAATACTTATGGTCAATGGTTAGGAGTCTAGCTGTAGAGTCCTCACTTTTCCAGATTGAGAATTTGGTTAAGTAGGTTTTTCGTTCGACGATAGTCGAACGCCGCTCGACTATCGTCTATCGGCTGATCGACGATCGTCTATCAGTTGGTCGACGCTTTGTCTGCGTTGATAGTTCGACTATCTGTTTTGCGTTGATAGTTCGACTATCTGTTGATAGTTCGACTATCTGCTTGGCGAGGTAGTTCGACTAGCTGTTCTGAGGGTTCGACTATCTGATAGTTCGACTATCTGTTGATAGGTCGACTATCGGTTCCGCCTTGATAGTTCGACTATCTGTTGATAGATCGACTATCTGTTTCGTCTTGATAGTTCGACTATCTGTTGATAGTTCGACTATCTGTTGCCTTTGATAGTTCGACTATCTGTCCTGATAGTTCGACTATCTGATAGTTCGACTATCTGCTGATAGATCGACTATCTGGTTTGTTTTGATAGTTCGACTATCTTTTGATAGATCGACTATCTGTTTTCTGAGGTAGGTCGACTATCTGCTTGATAGGTCGACTATCTCTGTGCGCTTGATAGTTCGACTATCTGTCCTAGATAGATCGACTATCTGATAGTTCGACTATCTGCTCTGATAGTTCGACTATCTGCCGGGGTAGTTCGACTATCTTCTTTGATAGGTCGACTATCTGGATCGTTCGACTATCTGCCCGATAGCTCGACGATCTCCGTGCGTCGTTCGACGATCTTCGGGGTCGTTCGACGTTTTCTGTCTGCCTTTGTATTTTGTATTTATTTATTATATTTAATTAATTAATACATTTTCTGGCACATTATTTTAAGCTGTATGATAAAATAACCAGGCAATATTTGCTCCATCTCTTTTGCCTGAGTCAAATCTTTTTAAGATAAAGTGGTTTGTCTTATTAGCTGTCATTATAAACTACTTTATCTATTGTCAGCCCTTTATAGCCGTTAGACTGAAAAGTCTTCTTTTGCTATAAAGAGATTATTTCTGATGTGACTTTATTTAATCCTTCTGTTATTTGTTTTAAGCCTGCAGCTTCTTAGAAAGAGGTTTATTCCTTTTATAGAATGTTTTGCTGCAGAGATATTTCTGTCTTCTTGATATTTACAGCCCAGGTCTCAAGGCTCAGAAGAAGACAAATAATTCAAATGGAAGAGAGCCGTTGCTTGCTGATGATTATATAAAGGACCCTTTGAAGAAGGATTCAAGCTAGCTAATAGCTAACCAGTGTTACACATATTCTCAAGCACTCAAGCCTTCATCAAGTTCAAGCTTCCTGCTCTCAGAAATTTCCATCTAACTGAGAAGTGTTAAGATCTTCATCTCTTCTTCACCTGAGTTCTCCTGCTTTCAGGAAGTTCAAGCTCAGAGTCCCTTTGAAGAAGAAGAAGAAGATAGCTGCTTGAAGATCTTTTGATTTTATTATTTATTTTCTTCCTGTAGCTTTTCCTTCAGAACTTTCTGAAGAGTTTTCTGCACTGAAGCAAGACTTCACCTGGACATCTTTGAGCCAGGGGGAGCCTTGATTCTTTAGAGCATTCTAGCTCAGTGCAAGCTTTTGTGCTTCTCTAATCTTTGTAAAATAGAGAAGACATCTTAACCTTCTTCCCCCTCCTGTACAGGGTTATTACTCCCTTCAAAAGTATCCCTTGGTGGCAGGGCACCTGATCAAAAACCTGTGCTTGGTTTTTAGACACTTGATCAAAAGTCTAAAGGGTTTCTGGATCTACCTGAAGCAGATCCTGTTGGTGGCAGGGCACCTGATCAAAAACCTGAGTGGATTCCTACCGTGTGGGTAGAAGAGTGTACGTACCCAAGTTGTTTGGGGAACCACTATAAATTTACTTGTGTCGTCTGGATTCCATTGTTTAATTCCTGCATTGTGGCTGTGATTAGATATAACTAGGTTGCTAGTTGCTAATTAGGTTTTTCCAAGCTTAACTGTAATTACAGTTAGCTTGTGTTTGTACACATCACTTGTGTTAGGCTTTAAGGTTAAATCAATATCTATAATCTTTTCATTCCGCACTTCACACCAAGGGAGTTGGGTAGACTATTAAGTTTTGTCTGTGCAAAATTTGATAACTCTATTCACCCCCCCTCTAGAGTAGTATCTATCCCTTCACTTTCAATTGGTATCAGAGGGAGGTTGACTGACTGTATAGGCTAACACCTAAGTCACAAGATCCTGATAGATACCAAGAGCTTATAGATATTCACTATCATGGCCCAGTCTAAGGATTACTCTAGCACCAGACCTCCAGCATGCAACTTAGCAAAGTTTGGCATCTGGAAGGCAAGGATTAAACTATATATGAACTCTATTGATGAAAGCATTTTTGCTTCTATTTTGTCAGGTCCCCCAAGAGCACCTGCTGCTGCCACTGCCTCATCATCTGATATGAGTGCAGTGCCTCCTCCAGACTACAATGATGAATACAAGAAGGCCAAAATTGCAGATGCCAAGGCAATGAACATACTGGCTCAGACAATGTCTGATGAGGTGTTCCAGAAGGTGGCTGACTGCTCCTCAGCAAAGGCCATGTGGGACACACTGAACCAGATTGTAGCTGGTTCAGCTGATGAAAGGAAGGACAGAAGGTCCAACCTGATCTCACAGTATGAGAACTTCAAGAAAACTGATGCTGAATCAGTTGAAGCTATGTACACCAGGCTCAGCTCAATCATCAATGAGCTGAGGACCCTGGACAAGGACATATCATTGACAGAGGTCAATGATAAGATTCTTATGTGCTTCCCTAGCACATGGGATCTAAGAATCTGGCCCATCAAGGAAGCCAGAAGCACTAATGAGATCTCAACTGAAGCTCTCCTCGGCAAGCTCAAGTCTTTCGAGCAAGTGCTGAAGACCAGAGAAGCAGAAGCTGAAGCCAAGACCCCCACTCCAACAAGAAAAGAGCAATCTCTAGCTCTTAAGGCTGCAGATGTTTCCGAAGGCAGCCAATCTAATGAGGAACTTATGGCATTGTTTGCCAAAAGATTTCTCAAGATGGGAAGAAAGGAGTTCAGAAAGAAGTCTTCACGCTATGAAGACAAACCAAGGTATGATCGCTCTCCTGCTAAAGAAATCATTTGTTATGGTTGCAGGAAGCCTGGACATATTTTGCCAGAATGTCCAGAGGAGAAGAATAAAGAAAAGAGAAAAGAAAAGGAACAACACAGGAAGCACTCCAAGCCATCCTCCTACAAAAATAAGAAGAAGGAGAGAGGTTTCATTGCTGAAACCTGGAGTGATTCTGATGAAGAATCCTCCTCATCAAGCTCCAGTGAAGATGAGGAAGAGAAGAAGGCAAAAGAAGTTTGCCTAATGGCAATAGATGCCTGCAGCAACCACTCTGCTGCAGAGAGTTCTGATTCTGATGAAGAGATGTCTACTGAAGATGAGGTACTTTCTTCTTATGATTTTACTTCAGAAGAATTTAAGTTAGAATTTAAATCTTTATGTTTAGATTTAATTAGCTCAGAAAAGGAAATAAAAGAACTTAGAAATAGGTTAGCTGACTCAGAATCAATAGCCTCTGAAAATGTTAGGTTAAAGGAAGAACTCACTACTTGTAGTGAAGAAGTTAAATTTCTTAAAATAGAGTTAGCTAAGTCTAAGAGATTAAAAGAATCCCTTAATGGTAGAAGCCTTAAGCTGTTAGAAATTACCAGCATGACTAACACTAGGTCAGGTACTGATAAACTAGGCTTAGGAGCTTCTCCCAGTGAACCCCCAGTCCTTCTTAAAAATAATCTTTCAACTCCAGTGAACTTCATTTCAGCTAGTGGAAAGAAGAACACTGAGCAAGTAAATCTTGTAAATAAAACCTTAAATAAAGCTAAGAGAGAAAAAGAGAAAGAAGTTTTTCAAAGAAATGCAAAAAGCGTCGAACGCCGCTCGACGATCGGAAGCTCCATGGTCGAACGAAGCTCGACGATCTGAGCGCCCATCGTCGAACGTCGATCGACGATTTCAATATGATTTTCAAAATCATAATCAATTCCATAGAAACCTAAATGAGAATAGAAATCCTAGGTTTGTTGACCCATTGCAATGAGAATCCCACCTAGGAGATCTCACCCACTAGGTTATCACCCTCAGCCTGCATTCTCATATATTTCCAGTTTTTCTTATGTGAAAAACAAGGGACCCAAGGTTACCTGGGTCCACTCTGTCTAAATAATTGTCTTGCAGGTGAAGGCCTATCCAATCACTCAAAATAAGTGGTACTTGGATAGTGGATGCTCTAAGCATATGACAGGAAATAAAGATCTACTGTCAAAGTTCAAAGCTAAGCTTGGCCCAAAGGTTATCTTTGGAGACTCCAGCTGTGGTCAGACAGAAGGCTATGGCAAGATCACAATTGGAGCAGTTACTTTCAAGAGAGTTGCTTATGTCAATGGACTGAAGCATAATCTGATTTCAGTCAGCCAGCTATGTGATGCTGGCTACCAGGTTTCATTTTCTAATTTCTCTTGTAATATTACTTTAAATAATAATGTTGTTTTAGTAGGTATTAGAATAGGTAATGTCTATTTAGTAGATTTTAATTCATCTCATTCTGAAATCTGCCTGTTTAATGAAGTAACCCTTAATAATAATTCCCTATGGCATAAAAGGCTTAGTCATGTAAACCTTAAAAATATATCTAGGTTATCTAAGCACAACCTTGTTAGAGGTTTACCTTCTTGCCCCTACAAGAAGGAGAACCTATGCAAGGCTTGTCAGCTAGGCAAGCAAACCAAGAATTCATTTAAATCTGTAAATAAAAGTGATTCTCCTAGAATCCTGTATTTATTACATTTGGACCTTTTTGGCCCAATAAATGTATAGAGTTTAGGAGGGAAGTATTACACTTTAGTAATTGTAGATGACTTCTCTAGGTTCAGTTGGGTTTTCTTTTTGAGAACTAAGTCTGATAACTTCAAAGCCCTTACAGACTTTCTATTATGTGTGCAGACTGAGTACTCTACTCATGTGGCCTTGATCAGAAGTGATCATGGTACTGAGTTTGACTCTCTTCTCATGCAAGAATTCTGTGAGAGAGAAGGTATCAAACATAGCTTCTCAGCTCCTAGAACTCCCCAACAAAATGGGGTAGTTGAAAGGAAGAATAGAACACTAATTGAAGCTGCTAGTACATTGTTGGCAGATGCTAACATGCCTCTATCCTATTGGGCAGAAGCTGTTAGTACATCCAACTATGTCCTGAATAGAAGTTTGATACACAAACTTAAGTGTAAAACTCCTTATGAGTTGCTTAAAGGAAAGAAACCAAAAATTAATTACTTTAGAGTTTTTGGCTGTATTGTTTATATTCATAATAATAATAAAGAATATATTAGAAAATTTGAAGTAAAAGCTTCAATGGGAATCATGCTTGGATATTCCCAAGTAAGCAAAGCTTATAGGGTTTATAACAAATCTACCTATAAGATAGAAGAATCTGTGCATGTGACTTTTGATGAGTCTCAGATGTTTTACAAGGAGAAGGAAAATTCTTCTTCCTCCAGTTCTTTGCAGGTACCTGATGCCCCTCAAGAAATTCTTCAACTATCAACTCTTCAGATCACTGAATCAGACAGTGATGAAGACATTGCTGAAGCTGTTGAAGCAGTTGTTGTACCACCAACAGTAGATCAAAATCCTCCTGAGGAATTAATCCCAACTGTTGCTGAAGATCACATCCCACCTGCTGATATTGTCACACTTAGAGATCATCCCACATCTCAAGTGATTGGAGACATATCAGCTGGTGTGCAAACAAGACATCAATTAAGACAGGATGTGATGCATGCTTGTTTCCTCTCACAGGTTGAGCCCCTCACCTTTAAAGATGCAGAGCTAGATCCCCACTGGATCATTGCAATGCAAGAGGAGCTCAATCAGTTTGAGAGATGTAAAGTTTGGACTTTGGTTCCAAGACCTAAAGGCCAACTGATCATAGGCACCAAGTGGGTGTATAGAAACAAGTTAGATGCAAATGGAATTATAATAAGGAATAAAGCTAGGCTTGTAGCTCAGGGCTACAGACAGGAGGAAGGTATAGACTATGACCAAACCTTTGCTCCTGTTGCAAGGCTAGAAGCAATAAGGATCTTCTTGGCCTATGCAGCCTTCATGAAGTTTAAGGTGTTCCAAATGGATGTCAAAAGTGCATTCCTAAATGGTGAGCTTAAGGAAGAGGTGTTTGTTGAACAACCACAAGGGTTTGTTTCTTCAACTCAGCCTTCTCATGTTTTTAAGTTGCAGAAAGCTCTTTATGGACTAAAGCAAGCTCCTAGGGCCTGGTATGAGACCTTAGCTAGTTTCCTGTTAGAGCACAACTTTACTAGGGGAGTAGTTGATAGAACCCTTTTCGTCAAGCATCACAAGGACACAATCCTGTTAGTTCAGGTGTATGTAGATGATATTATTTTTGGCTCCACTGATCCCAAACTGTGCAAAAAGTTTTCCAACTTGATGCATTCCAAGTTTGAGATGAGTAGCATGGGTGTGCTGTCTTACTTTCTTGGTCTCCAAGTTAAGCAAGATGCTGATGGTATCTTCATCTCCCAATCCAAATATGCCAAGGAATTGGTAAAGAAATTTGGGATGGCTGATGCTTCAGCAATGCCTACACCCATGGCTACTAATGTAGTTATTGATTCTGATGATCACGGCAAGCCAGTTGATCAAAAGAATTATAGGGCCATTGTTGGTTCCCTATTATATCTAACTGCAAGTAGGCCAGATATATTGTTTGCTACATGCCTTTGTGCTAGATTCCAGGTCAACCCCAAGGAATCTCATCTGATTCTTCTAAAGAGAATCCTGAGATACCTGAAGGGATGTCCAGATCTAGGACTTTGGTACCCAGCTGAGTCAGAGTTTAAATTAATTGGATATTCTGATTCTGATTATGCAGGTTGCAGAGTTGACAGGAAGAGCACCTCAGGAACTTGCCAGTTCCTGGGAGAGAGATTGGTCTCTTGGTTCTGTAAGAAGCAGGCTTCTGTCTCAACTTCAACTGCAGAGGCTGAATATATAGCAGCTGCCAGTTGTTGTTCACAGATCCTGTGGATTCAAAACCAGCTTGTGGATTATGGTTACTCACACAAGAACACCAAGATCATGTGTGATAGTACCAGTGCCATTTCTATTGCACAAAATCCAGTGCACCACTCTAGAACCAAGCACATTGAGATTAGGCACCATTTCCTGAGAGATTGTGTGGAAAAGAACAAGATCTGTCTTGAGTTCATATCCACTGAGTTTCAGAGAGGTGATATTTTCACCAAGCCTTTAGATGAACAGAAGCATCTGTTCTTTTTAGTTCAACTAGGCATGATTAATGGACGAGACTAAGTGTGACTGTATCTGCCTATGTTGAAATCTGCTTGAAGATCGTCGAACGATGATCGAAGATCGTCGAACGGATTAAGCCTATCGTCGACCTCTGGTTAATGATAGCTTATCTGTTTGAAGATCGTCGATCGACGTTCGACCATCGTCGAACAGGTTGAGCTCATCGTCGATCTCTGAACGACGACAGCTTGTTGCTGGTGAAGCCAGAAATAGCCGAACGATGGTTTGACTACTCTGCTTCTGAGCCGATCGTCGAACGGCCGTTCGACTATCGGTTCAAGTATCTTTTTAATAGATCGACTATTCCCGGTCTAATATAAAGCCGATAGTCGACCTAGGTTAAAAGATCTTGTGTTTTATCGTCGACGGAGCGTGCCCTTTCGCATTCTGCTTTCCCGCTTGCGATTTCCGGGCGTTTCGTCTTCTTCGTTCTCTGCAGCTTTCTCGAGCTTTCTCCAGCGAATCCATGGCGGTTTCCCCAGCAGTTTTAGCCGTCGTGAAGTTTGATGCAGGATTAAGCGTGGATTTCGACGCATTCAGCAGCTGCGATGCAGGAATAGTAGAAGTTCTTCAGCTATGCAGGGATCAGGGATTAGAAAAGTTAATGTCTGCAAGGATTAAGATCAACATTCCAGAAATCAAAGAATGGGCTTTCACGTCGTCTTCCACAGACGAATCGATGATAGGTACCATCGGCGGAGAAGAGGTAATCCTGACTCCGGCCGTTTTATCTGATGTTTTTGGATTAGTTAATGGTGACGAGGATTATGAGCAAGACGCTCAGGAATTCGGAAGAATGCTGGTTGAGCTGGGACATGCTGAGGGCATTCCCACGAAGCTGCTCAAAGTGAATTTTCCTTTCAAGATCAAGTTCCTGGCTGAGTTAGTAGGAAAAGTGCTCCTGGGTAAGCACTCTGCCCACGACAATATAACAAGGCAGCAATTCGCACTCATGTGTGTGATTGTTAATCGAAAAAGGATCGATTGGGCAGCAGTTGTGTTTGATTTAATCAGGAAAAAGACTGGTAAGAAGGAAGTCACCCTAGGAAGGGTCATTGGAATTTTCCTTAAAGAAAAATACCCCCAGCTGCTAAGTTCAACTGCAACAACAATCAATGCAAGCAAGAAGATGGACCCCAACTTGTTCTCTAAGTGGAAGAGAACTTTTGTGAAACCTGCTCCAGCAACATCTGAGGACACAAGGACTGAATCAGTCACTCCTCACCATGTTGAAGCTGGCTCAGCTCTTCCTTCCTCCTCCTCTGCTTTGCCGTCTGCCTCAGTTGAAGTACCATCAGCTTCAGCTGAAGTACGACCTTCTTCCTCTGCTGCTCCAGAAACAACTACGGTTGTTCCTCTTTCCCCTCCAGCTTCTCCTCTACCTGCTCATCTGGCTAGGATATCTGCTCCTAGCTTTGATTTGTTAGGATCAGAGAGAATTCCTACTCCTCTTGTATCTCCCGTTCATTCCCCAGTTCATTCCCCAATTAACTCTCCTGCTCCATCACCTGCTCCATCTCCTGCTCGATCCCCTGTCCACACCATTTCTCATCCCAGCACCACTACCATATCTGCTGCAGCTCCATCCACCTCACATCCTTCATCTATTGAGATCTCTCCTGAGATTATCTCCCGCATTGTGGAGCTGATTACCCCCTCAATCAAAACCATGATTGAAGAGGCAATCGCTCCCCTTGCAGCCTCCATTGATCTCTTATCTGCCTCCATCAAATCCCTTTCAAAATCTGCTGAGCCATCTTCCTCAAGGGGCCTGGTTTCAGTATCTACTGAAATCAGGCAGGGGGAGATGTTCAATGAAGATGTCTCAGACCATCCTGCCTCCCCTCCAGCTATAAAAGATACAGTCATGTCTGCCCAGGAAGAATCTGCTCAAGCTGAGATAGAAATAGCTCCTGCCCAGGAAGAAATAGTTCCTGCTGAGGAAGAAATAGTTCCTGCTGAGGAAGAAATAGTTCCTGCTGAGGAAGAAATAGTTCCTGCTGAGAAAGAAATAGCTCCAGTTTTGTCTGATAAGGAAATAGCAGATGGAATCTTGTTATCTGAGATTTCAGTTAAAGTCTGCTTAGAAGATCTTACCTCTCCTATGATTGCTAGATTCCTAGAGGGAATTATAACTTCATATCTGAATGAATCATGGGAGATGGTTAAGTATGAAGGTAACTCTTTCATTCGTTTTGTTGATGAGTCGATTAATTTGATAGTTTGTGAATACCTTGAGGGGATGATTATCGCTTATTTAGCAGATATGTATTCATAATTTTACAGATGTTATTAAAGAAGATTTAGCTGCTCAGATCATAGCAGTTGTCTCTGAAGCTGATCCAAGTGTTTCTGATACTCAAGTAGATCCTGAATTAGAATCCTTTTTAGATAATAAAGAAGATGAGTCTGAGAAAGATGAAGTCAAAGTTGACTCTCCTGTTCTGAGTTTGGAAGAAGCTCAAGCAAGAGCTGCCTGGGAGTTAAGAGTTCAATCTTTAAAAGAGAAAGAGAAAGATTTGCAAATTGAAAAGTCAACCATCTGGGATGACTCTCCAGGGTTGGACTTAGATTCCCTTCTGGCTCTGGATGCCATGGAAGAGGAAAGTGAGAAATCTGATCTTAAGCTTAAAGAAAAGGCTGTTTCAGAAGCCTATGATCCTTATAAAAATCCTCCCTCATCTCATTCTGATGATGATGATGATTCTGATGTTTCTGAGAAGTCAAAGAGAAAGAAAGCTGCCTCAAAGAAAAGAAAAGCTGCTCCTCCTCCTCCTCCCAGTAAGGATAATGATATTCCCTATTACATTCTGAAGGGCATTGACCCTAAATCCAAGGATTTTCAGCACTGGATGAGGTTTTCAAAGAATCAGCAGAAAGAAAGAAAAAGAACTAAGAGGTATGATAGTCCTGTCTCAAGATGGACTCCCAGAGGTCCTCCTCCTCCTCCAGGTGCACGAGCCTCTGGGAACCTATCAGCTAATCCTGCTGCCTCTTCTGGAAGATCTGCGTCTTTTCAGCCCCAGCCAAGACAAGGTTATCAAAGCTCTCAAAGCAAATCATTTTCTGGTTCTCAAAGACAATTGAAGGAGACTGTGGTTCAAAGACCAACCTTTTCCCCACCTCCTTCTCCAAAGAAGAGAATTTCATCTCCATCTCCAGTTCAGACTGAGGAAACTGTATCAAAAGGTAAATAGTTTACTTTGTTCTAAAATTTCTAGCAAGACTCCTTTTGCTAAGTATACTCTAATGTCTTATCTAGTTATCCAAGATAAAATAGCTGATGCTGCTTCTCCTGAGCCTGTGTATGAAAATCCTGAGCTCGATCCTAACTTTAGGATGGCTCGCTTTCAAGAACTAGTAGGAGCAGCCCAAATAAGAAAAGCTAGAGCAGAAGGAAAAGATGTGACTGGTCTAACTACCATGTCAGCTTACAGAAAGAAAAAATTTGAAAAGTTCCAGGTTAATCCTGAGATTTTTGATCCATCAAAATATATGGAAAAACATCCTGAAGCAGTAGTCCCAAGAGCTACAGAGCTGAAGATCATTGGTGCGCAGGACCTGAAAATGTCAAAGAAAGAATCTGATGATCCCTTAAGGAAAATCTCTTTTGTTTCTAGTTCTTCTGTTTCTAAGCCTGACTCTGTTGATCCATAGTTTGATTAACTGCTGTGCTATATTTGTTTATCTGTTTGATAATCTGCTAGTTAATTGTTAACTATGTTCTATATTAGTTTATTACTCTTTAGCTAGTTTTATGTTTTAGATGTTGAGAGACTTAACTCAAATAGGGGGAGATTGTTGGTACCCTAGTTTTGATTTGAGTTTAGTCCTCTCCTTTGTGCCCCTTGACCCAAGAAATACTTATGGTCAATGGTTAGGAGTCTAGCTGTAGAGTCCTCACTTTTACAGATTGAGAATTTGGTTAAGTAGGTTTTTCGTTCGACGATAGTCGAACGCCGCTCGACTATCGTCTATCGGCTGATCGACGATCGTCTATCAGTTGGTCGACGCTTTGTCTGCGTTGATAGTTCGACTATCTGTTGATAGTTCGACTATCTGTTTTGCGTTGATAGTTCGACTATCTGTTTTGCGTTGATAGTTCGACTATCTGTTGATAGTTCGACTATCTGCTTGGCGAGGTAGTTCGACTATCTGTTCTGAGGGTTCGACTATCTGATAGTTCGACTATCTGTTGATAGGTCGACTATCTGTTCCGCCTTGATAGTTCGACTATCTGTTGATAGATCGACTATCTGTTTCGTCTTGATAGTTCGACTATCTGTTGATAGTTCGACTATCTGTTGCCTTTGATAGTTCGACTATCTGTCCTGATAGTTCGACTATCTGATAGTTCGACTATCTGCTGATAGATCGACTATCTGGTTTGTTTTGATAGTTCGACTATCTTTTGATAGATCGACTATCTGTTTTCTGAGGTAGGTCGACTATCTGCTTGATAGGTCGACTATCTCTGTGCGCTTGATAGTTCAACTATCTGTCCTAGATAGATCAACTATCTGATAGTTCGACTATCTGCTCTGATAGTTCGACTATCTGCCGGGGTAGTTCGACTATCTTCTTTGATAGGTCGACTATCCGGATCGTTCGACTATCTGCCCGATAGCTCGACGATCTCCGTGCGTCGTTCGACGATCTTCGGGGTCGTTCGACGTTTTCTGTCTGCCTTTGTATTTTGTATTTATTTATTATATTTAATTAATTAATACATTTTCTGGCACATTATTTTAAGCTGTATGATAAAATAACCAGGCAATATTTGCTCCATCTCTTTTGCCTGAGTCAAATCTTTTTAAGATAAAGTTGTTTGTCTTATTAGCTGTCATTATAAACTACTTTATCTATTGTCAGCCTTTTATAGCCGTTAGACTGAAAAGTCTTCTTTTGCTATAAAGAGATTATTTCTGATGTGACTTTATTTAGTCCTTCTGTTATTTGTTTTAAGCCTGCAGCTTCTTAGAAAGAGGTTTATTCCTTTTATAGAATGTTTTGCTGCAGAGATATTTCTGTCTTCTTGATATTTACAGCCCAGGTCTCAAGGCTCAGAAGAAGACAAATAATTCAAATGGAAGAGAGCCGTTGCTTGCTGATGATTATATAAAGGACCCTTTGAAGAAGGATTCAAGCTAGCTAATAGCTAACCAGTGTTACACATATTCTCAAGCACTCAAGCCTTCATCAAGTTCAAGCTTCCTGCTCTCAGAAATTTCCATCTAACTGAGAAGTGTTAAGATCTTCATCTCTTCTTCACCTGAGTTCTCCTGCTTTCAGGAAGTTCAAGCTCAGAGTCCCTTTGAAGAAGAAGAAGAAGATAGCTGCTTGAAGATCTTTTGATTTTATTATTTATTTTCTTCCTGTAGCTTTTCCTTCAGAACTTTCTGAAGAGTTTTCTGCACTGAAGCAAGACTTCACCTGGACATCTTTGAGCCAGGCGGAGCCTTGATTCTTTAGAGCATTCTTGCTCAGTGCAAGCTTTTGTGCTTCTCTAATCTTTGTAAAATAGAGAAGACATCTTAACCTTCTTCCCCCTCCTGTACAGGGTTATTACTCCCTTCAAAAGTATCCCTTGGTGGCAGGGCACCTGATCAAAAACCTGTGCTTGGTTTTTAGACACCTGATCAAAAGTCTAAAGGGTTTCTGGATCTACCTGAAGCAGATCCTGTTGGTGGCAGGGCACCTGATCAAAAACCTGAGTGGATTCCTACCGTGTGGGTAGAAGAGTGGACGTACCCAAGTTGTTTGGGGAACCACTATAAATTTCCTTGTGTCGTCTGGATTCTATTGTTTAATTCCTCCATTGTGGCTATGATTAGATATAACTAGGTTGCTAGTTGCTGATTAGGTTTTTCCAAGCTTAACTGTAATTACAGTTAGCTTGTGTTTGTACACATCACTTGTGTTAGGCTTTAAGGTTAAATCAATATCTATAATCTTTTCATTCCGCACTTCACTCCAAGGGAGTTGGGTAGACTATTAAGTTTTGTCTATGCAAAATTTGATAACTCTATTCACCCCCCCCCCTCTAGAGTAGTATCTATCCCTTCACTTTCATGTACTTTATTTTTCTCTCCTTCTCCAATCCCCTTCTTTAGCCATTGAGGACAATGTCTGTTTTAAGCTTGGGGGAGGATTTCCTCCTTCATTTTTGCGTAGTATAAATAATCTTCTTTTTGTATATATTGTAAATATTTCCAAAAAAAAAATAATGAATATCTTAAAATTCCAAAATCCAAAAAAAGAGAATATTCCACAAAATTAAATTAAAAAAATTTTATATGTGTTTTTGAATAGTTTAGACATTTTGGTATTTCAATAGTACTCTTAGTTTTTAGTTTTGTTTTACTCAAAATCTCCTATAAACAACTTAGTTAATTATAATATTTCTAATCGTCCTTTTTAATTATGTTTCACAAGTAAAATGTTGGCCATGCTGTGTTTCTAATTCGCGGTAGCATGTTAAGGTGAAATATTTTTCTAAAACTCGCATTTCTATTATGGTTTTTTGTTGTTTATTTCCTTTACTTTCTTAAAAATTCATCATCCACTATTTTCTTTTTCGTTTTTGAATAATTTTTGTAAAGTCAACTTTTGAATAACGTAGTAGATGTGAACGATCCAAGTCACCTATTATTTCTATTTTCAAGTTAATTTCATCAATCTTCATTTATTATCTAGGACTCGCTTTTTGAAAAAATTTCAAACCTTTGTTTTAAATAAATTCAAAAGCGTGAAAATGATTTAGGCCATTTTTGTTTTCGTTTGAGCTTTCCTGCCAACCTAAAAAAAAAACTTTTACCACTAGTTAGCCGTTTTTGAGCCTTTTTCCGATTTCATTTGATAGCTCCTCCTTTCATTTCAGTTTCACCAAAGCCAAAATTTCCAACATATCGAATCACACTAGCCTTTTTGAGTTTCATAAATTATTTTGACGATTTTGATAGGGTATTTTGTGATTTTTGTGGAGAAAGGTTTTTGAAAAAAAAAAAGAAGTATGTTCAAAAGTGATGTTTATTTTTTGTTTGGCCAACTCAAAAAGGAAAATAAAAATATTTATGGCCTTTGTTTTGAAAAAAGGAAAAAAATGGAAAAGAAAAAAATGAAAAAGAAAAAAAAAATGTGTATATATTTTTATGAAATTTTTTGAAACTCTTTGCTTTGGTTTAGTGTGATTTTAAAACCTTCACGTTTATCTTTGAATTCCGCTCCTAATCATTTTCCTAAACCAAACGTTTCTGTCCTATTTAAGTCCTTTTGATTCACGCTTTTTGATTTTTTATTTAACAACTAAGAAAAGAAAAACAGTAAATCAGTTTTAGTTTTAGATTTAAACCTAGATTTTTGATAATTAAATTGATATAATTATAATGCGTTGCTTGGATCTAGTAAAAACTCAATGCGTGTTTTTCATTTTCGTTGCTTTACTTTAGTCCATTTAAAAAAATCTCGCTAAAATTTTGGATGATTTGTTTTTATTAAGTAAAGTTTTTAAAAGTTTTACCATACCTAAATAATTGTTTTAGACTTACATTTCACCTTTTCCCTACTAAGAATTTCGCATAGTACTTGTGTAGGCATAATTAGAACTTTTTGATTAGTCATTTTTATAAATATCTAGTTTTTATATTTTTGCTTGGGGACAAGCAAAGCTTAAGCTTGGGGGAATTTGATAATACGTTTTGTAGCCTAAACTATTATCGTATTTTATATTTTATATTGTACAAATTATGTCTATTATTAGTTTATTTTTATCCTTTTTATGTAAATTTTATTGCCACTAACTTTTTCCTGTCTTTTTGCAGGTTTTCAGAAAAATTGCCAAAATGGCCTGTCACGCCCCCCTGTCACGCCCTCCCTGGGCGTGACCTAGGGCGTGTCACCCGATCCCGAGGACACCTGCTGGAAGGGACAGAAAACGGTCAAAATCGCTGTCACGCCCCCCTGTCACGCCCTCCCTGGGCGTGTCACTAGGCGTGACCAGGGGCGTGTCACCCTCTGCCGCAAAGCTGTCGCCGCATTAAATGCCCTTCCGCCTCAGCACGCAAATAGTACTGTCACGCCCCATGTCACGCCCGTGACATGGGCGTGACACCTGCCTTTTTCGGCGACTGACGGATTTCCGACCAATGATTTGGACATGACATGCCTGTCACGCCCCCCTGTCACGGGCGTGACCTAGGGCGTGACCACCGACGTACCGAAGCAATCATCCCTCCCGCCAGAATCCAGAGCCCGAGGTCAAATCCGTACCTATCACGCCCCCTGACACGCCCCCCCTAGGGCGTGTCAGAGGGCGTGACCAACCCGAGAAAAAATCTATAAATTGAGCCCCCCTCCTCCCCATTTCAGCAAGCTTTGGTTGAGTGGGGGAGGTGCTGCCCCTTTGTTTCTTGATCCTTGTTCATGCTTTCTCTCTCTCTCTCCCCCTCTCTTTGTACTTTTTGGTTAACCCTAGTTTAATCTTAGTTTGTGCAAGCTTTTAATGTAATTTTCTTCTTGCTTAGTGCTTAATGTAGGGCTAGAATAGGGTTTAATTTTCATGCACTTGTAATTTTATTTTCATTAGTGTAACTTGCCCTTTTTCATTAATAAAATTGTTCTTCCCTTAGCTTGTGTTCTTCTTATGTTTTTCTACTCATCTCCCCCCCCTCCACTCCATTATGATTAACTAATCCTCCTTGTACTCGATCTTGATGATCCGAGGTTAGAGCGATTATGTTATGATGTTTTAATCAATCTTTTCTTTTTAGGTTAGGGCCTTGAATTACTCTTGATTAATCACGGGTTGGGGGTATATTTTCGATATATACTCCCCGCCTTTGCTTTCATTCTGGGCTAGCCGAGAGGCCGAAAGAATGAAGTGAGCATTCAAGAGTAAAGGGAGTTGTACGCACCCCTCGAGAGAGGCAGACGTCCAAATCTCCCGGATTGGAGTAAAATCCAATAGTGGGGTTCACCGCGTAAAGCGAGTTTTAGGCCTCCGATTTAGACGAGAGTCGGTCGGACCTTCCTAAACTCAGTTGGGCACGACTTCGAGAGAAGCGTGTTCAAGCTTTAGGAACCTCCACGGTCAAGGACCCTTATCCTATTAAGTTTAGATTTTTATCGCATTTTCTTAATCGTCTTTAGCCGAGGTGAATCTCGATCGGGTGCATTTCCATTTCATATTTTCTTCCTTTAGTAGTAATCTCCTATCTTGTGCTCTTTAATTAACTGCAGTAGTTTCCTTTCTAGCATAGTTCTTTTCTTAATAGCGTAACTTAATTGCGGTAGTTCTCTTTCTAGTTTGCTTTCATTTCTCCATTGCGCTTAGATTTTCTAAAACCCTAGTTTTTCCGTCGATAAGATAATAGCGTTCGTGTAAGTAAGCTTAGCCAACAGTTCCCGGATTTCAATACGACACTTGTGTCCCCTTGCTACAATTCGATAGGTATACTTGCCTCATTGGGTTGCTAGTTCGGTTGCGTTTATTTTCTTCGAACCCTAGCGCGCAACACCTGGCTCTCCAGCAGTTTCTCTCTTTCTTTTCGTTTCTGAGCGTCAGTTCGCATTTACCCTAACTCTTATTCATATTTCTTCACTAAGGAAATGTATTCCTCAAGGGCGGACAGGACCCCGGGGGTAGGCTCTACAGGAGCATCTGCTGATACGGATACAGGAGCATCCGCGGATAAGGGTGCGATCTCGCCCACTTCAACGGAATCCGGCGGTGAGTTTCGAACTGCAACATAAGAAGCAAAGTTCAGTTGTCTCCAAGGCGCGATAAACTCGGAGAAAAGATGGAAGAAAATTCACTTTTCATAATTATTGCGGCGATCTGGCGACTATCTACTATTGGCCGCCGTACTCGCTCGGGATCAAAAGCGACCAAGTGTTGTTTCCATCTTTGATGAACCATCGCTTTCTTTTCCGCCATGGATCTACTGAAAGACACTATGTCTTCAGTCTAGGTGATAATTTTTACCGGCTTCGACTTTCGCACCGGAGACTTGTACAGCCATCTCTTCTGGAAACGCGGTGGCGACTTACCTGTTCGTATCCCCTCGGCTGCCATCCACAGATCCTCATCTCGCCTGTCCGCCTCTAGCCGTTCAGAAACCACCTTGACCTTCGCTTGCATGATGGCGAGCTGCTCCTTCGCCTTCTCCCTCTTATTATCCGTAGTAGAAGGGGTGGGTTCGGCAACCTTCTCGCCTATTATCACCACGTCAGACTGCAATACCTCAAGCAGAGACTGGTTAATATCAGCAAGCCGCTCATTGTCGATAGAGTCAAGTATTTCTGTGGTAGACAGACTGACCGCAGACAGGGAATCACCGCCCGGGATGGCAATATCCGGCGTGACTAAGCTTATGTCTGGGACCTCCTTTTCCCGCGGTCGGTATTGCATGCTCGCCGCACCTGTTCGTACGGAGAACTTCTTTTCTTTCTGAGTTCGCAATCGCTTTTCAATTCGTTCAGAAACAAAGGATTTGTCCCTCTTCCTCTTCTTTTTCTCAGGAGTCCTCTCCAAGGCCAGCATGTTCTGCTCTGGGTCCGGCAGTTTTGCGCGGACAACGCCTTGATTAGTGCTGACTGCGTCCAAGGAGGTTGCCAGAGTTGCGGTTTGATTCCTGGCCAGCTCCTCTATCCGTTCTGCTGCTGTGTCTGTTCGTTTCTCGGTATCCGGATTTACAGTCCGTACCTCCTCAGAACCCAACTGACAGATCTCTGGCGAAGAAACCTCCTTTCCGTCGTTTAGTTGCAGCATGAAGGTTCCAGACGCGGAGGCGACTATCGCCATTCCGCCAGATCCCGCAGGGGCCTGGTCTGAATGCTGAGGCTGAGAAGCCGTGGCCGCGTCCTGAGAAGCTGCCTTCAAGGGATCGGGTTCCTTGCTCTTTGCGGACGTTCCATCCTTTTGCGAACTCTCCTCAATATCATGAACATTCTTTTCCCCTCGTTGAACCACCTTCTTCACCCGCGTCGCGGGCCCCTTGGATCTGTCGGCTTTAGGGAGATTGCCAAAAAAAGATCCCAACCTCGACATGCCGGATTCGAGGATGCAGACCGCAAGTGGTGAGTAGCGTCCCGTCGCGCAGATAATTTTGACAGAATGACATGCCCTTGGCCATATTTATAGCCCAAGCAGTGGAAGCATTGGTTGCGAACTCGGCGGTTAAAGAAACATTTCCGAAATTTCTCGGAATTTGAAAATGTGCGGGGATTATGTTAACCCCAGAATCCGCAATACGGTCGATGTATTCTTCATTGGGCATCTCAAGCCGCGGACTCCGATTCTCAGTCCGCTCAGGTCGCCCAAATACCCCAAATACGGACTCAAATCCTCAGTACGCCCAGACCTCTCCACAAAGAATTCAAGATCGCTCATTCTCCAGCTCGCAAGCCCAGTTCGCCTAGGTCGTGTCACTCCAGGGAGATGGCGCTCCGGATGGCCAGGAATTGCCTCCATCTCGCAAGCCCAGTCCGCCTAGGTCGCGTCACTCCAGGGAGATGGCGCTCCGGATGGCCAGGAATTGCCTCCAGCTCGCAAGCCCAGTCCGCCTATCTCGCGCGGACTTCTTGTTCTTTTCTTTTTGATTCCCGTCACCGCTGCCCGGTTATCTTGTACCCCGGGCAGCCGGTTATCTTAGCCCTGCCCGTTTGGTCAGGCCCCCAAGCCTATAAATAGGGGAAGTGGTGCACCCGAGGCACGCTGACTCGAATCCAAGAGCTTACTTGTTAAAGACTGCGGACTCGGATCTCGAGCTTCGCGGACTCCGACTTCCTTCTCGCACAATTTCCTTTCCACTTTTTGTAACCCGCCATTTGTAATAAAAATCAAGCCCGTCGTAAGAGTTGCATTCAGGCCGTGACGGGCGAAGTCTGGTGTCGCCGTAGCTCACGGCTTCTCTGCTCTTTTCTCTTACCCGCTTAGTAGTCTACTTGCAGTTTGCTTTTTCCTTCTTTCCCTAGTGCTCGAACGGTTAGCTGGTGGTGCCTGAGTCCGTCGCATTTCGAGCATCAACAATTCAGATATGCTATCAGACTTCCCTTGTCTGAAACTCTCATATTCTTGATTGAGCATAGACTTTCTGCCTTGTCTAACTTCTTCAGAACCCTACATGTAGAAAATCAAAGTGTCCCACATTTCTTTGGAGGTTTTGCAGTGAATCAAATTTTGGAAAGGAGAATCATCTATGGCACTCACTATGATATTCTGAGCTCTTTTATCAATAGTTGCCAGTATAATCTCATCCTTAGTCATTTCAGAAAAATCCTTGGGAGTTCTCTGATTTTCATCTAGAGCAGACACATTCATTGGGATATATGGACCTTCTTTTACTGTGATATATATCCTTGGGTCAGAGGCCTCCATAAACAACCTAACCCTTTCTTTCCAGATTCCAAAAATCTCTTTCCTGTAGATAGGTAATTTCATTGACCCTTGTTCCTTGTGATTCTCTCAAGAACCCATTTTTTTGATTCTTGATTTTGCCTTAGGGATCTAACTCAGAATGTTAAGTCTTCTTTGAGAAACCTCCCTCTGATATCACTTGATAGTTTTACTTTCAAGACTACCTAAACACCTAGAGGGGGGGGGGGGGGGTGAATAGGTACTAATTCTTGTTTTAACTTAAAGCAGAATATAACTATAATGTTGTAATATAGAACAAAAAATTCTGCAGCAAACTCACCACACACAATCACAGATTCTACAGCTACACAATTCACAGATTGCACACAGAATTTATAGTGGTTCCCCAAGGTCTTGGTACATCCACTTTCCCCCTTCACCTATCTAGTAGTGTGCTAGATTCGGCCTAACTTCTTCCTTTAACTCTGATCCTCAGATCTTACAGCTCAGAATCCAGAAGGATTCCTACAACTCAGAACCCTATAAGGTTCTTACAACTCAGGCTAACAAGCCCTACCTCAGCCTTGCCACAAGGCCTACAATTTAGAGAATACCTTCTACTACAACTCAGGCATAAACAGCCCTACCACTTAGAGAACAAATCTCCTACACTCAGCCTTTATAAAAACAGGCTTACAACTCAGATCTATGAATAGATCCTACAAAATTTGATAAGGAATTTTTATAACCTCTGACCCCTGTTGAGAGAGAAGGGATAAGAACTTTCTTGATCAGCTTCTTGAAGAGTCTGATGGCTGAAATCAACTTGATCTTAGCTTTCTTCAAAGCTTCTTGAATCTGAACTTAGTTGGGTTGATTTCCTTTGAATATCATTGACTGGAAGCTTTCTCCTTAGATTCTAGAAATAGATCCGAATCTTCTTGATAGAATAGTTCAGTATTTGCTTCTTGAGAGACCTGTGATTGTCTCCTTCTTGACTTCAAATAGCTGGAACTCTCTTTTTCCAAACCTCTTGAAGATACTACTAAATTCTAGATTGAATTCAACTTAGACTGAATCTGAGTGGATGATAACTTCAGAATGTCTCCTTAGATCTTCTTACGAAGTTCTTCTTCTTTATAACTTGTACTTTCTTGATCAGAGCTCAATCTCTAATTGTGTTAGTTGTGACAATTAATTATCTATACATCCTTATTCTGAATCCATCTATTTATAGACTTCATCTATGGTAACCGGCTGATCCGGTTTATAACTAACTTCTAACAAGTCTGACAGCTTCAGTAAACCTGTTGTAAATCCCAGCTGTCAAGTCATCAAACAGATCTTGAGCCTTTGTCTTTGTCAGCAAAGCGTCGAGTCTGTCTGTCATTAAGTGTCGAGACCATTTGTCAATATGTGTCGAGACCATCTGTAAATATGTGTCGACACAAGTGACTTAAGTGTCTACACAGACTTTGGTGGTGTCGACATAGCTGCCTTGATGTCGACACAGCTTCTTGACACTGCTTCTTGAGAATGTGTCGACACTGATCATTTGTGTCGACACAAACACTTCACCATTCATCAGCAATCAACTTGGTCTAGACTCAGCTGTGTGTCGACACAAGTCCTGTGTGTCGACACAATTGATGTAGATTCAGAACATTGCATGTGTCGACACTG
The DNA here is from genome assembly GCA_039513925.1 of Platanthera zijinensis. Lineage (NCBI taxonomy): Eukaryota > Viridiplantae > Streptophyta > Magnoliopsida > Asparagales > Orchidaceae > Platanthera > Platanthera zijinensis. The sequence goes on from CM077083.1 coordinate 45,969,759, forward strand.
CCTCCAGGTGTCGATACAGTTGTTGTCGACTCTGCCTCTGTGTGTCGACACTGCCTCCCGGTGTCGACACAGTTGATGTCGACTGACTATTTCTGTGTGTCGACACTGCCGCCTGGTGTCGACACAATTTCACTGAGGTGTCGACACAGCCATTTCCAAGTGTCGACACAATCTTACTGAAGTGTCGACACAGCTTCCTCAGGTGTCGACATATGGACTTAGAAATTTTTCTTTGTATTCTAGCACATTCTTAACCTGCATATATAAACTTAAAATAACATCAAATACACCTTGATGTATATCATTGAGCTAAGTTTTACTTGTCCAAATCAGGTACACATTTTCCAATGTACCCAACAAGATGCTTTAGGATTCGTGCAGAATAATTCAGGATTTTAATTATTTTGATTTCATATAATCTTTGTCACACTATATGCAGCATTTAGTTTAGATTTTAAAAAAAAATACTTAGGCTCATCTAATGGAAAAGTCACCAACAAAAAACTGGTAGCCATAAGGGTCTACTATAATTCAAAATTGATTTGGACCAATTTGGACCTCTGGTTGGGCCAGAGCACCCATTTTGGTGGGACGAATACCAAGGGCTATCCTGAGATTCAAATGGATTTTCACCTTTCATCCCTTGTCCAAATGAGATAAAATTTGCTCAAGGGGTCTACCATAGCTATACCTAGGTCCTGTCCAAAAATAGAAATTTTTGGAGAATGTTGTTCTATCGTTTTTAGAAAAATTTAATAAACCATGTATAAATTAATTAGGTGTCATTAACACCTCAAAAACCCCCCAAATGTTGGTGGGTAGTCTTACAGGGAATGTTAAGGATCTAGTAAAAATTTCATCTCATTTGGAGATGTTTTGATAAGGTTTTTATCGAACCCTAGGTTGACCCTTATAGGGTTAATTAGGTCAAAATACCCCCTTGGGGTTTTGAGTGGTCAGATCACCTCAACAAAGGCTGAAATTTTGGTCACTGACTTCTTATGGTATGAAACACCCTCCAATGGAATTTGGGGTTGTTTGGTGCAGGGTAGCCCTAGAACTCTAGGGTAGGCCCTCTTTGAGATTTTTTTTAGGGTTTGATGGTCATTGGGTCAAATGACCTTGGAATGACCTGAAAATTGGTGGAGAGGACCATAGGGTGTATATGGTCCTCTGGTTGAAGTTTCATTGAATTTAAAAGTCTTTAACCACCTCAAATCCCTAACCCTAGGTTAGGGCACAAAGCCCAATAATTGGGTTTAGGCAATCAAACCACCCAACAATAACTTGAAACTTGGGCAGGGTAATTAAGTGATAGGAAATTGTCCTAAAATAATTTTGGTGGAAATTTTAGACTAATAAAATCTGTACTTCCTTTATAACCCTAGCAATGCCCCTAAATTTTATGTTGCTTGTTATGAAAATTATGTTCATTGAAAAGTTGTGAAATTTAGCAATTGGAAGTTTTACATCATTGTAGCTCCCTCTGTATTTTTATTGAAAATGTTAGATGAATATTTTAGGTACTTGATTCATAAATTATGAATTATAGAATTTTTATCATTAATAGATGTGGAGCTTAATATTATTAAAAAAATTTTGAAATCTGGTCAGTGAGTGTTTTAAATCAATATGTAGGTTCTGGAATTTTCTCATAATTTTTAGTTAGCTATTTACAGTACTTGCTTCAATAACCCAAGAGTATGGAATTACCAATATAAATTAAATTAGGAGTTACTGTTCACTGGAAAATTAGGAGAATCCTTCTAGAGTGTTTTTAAGCCATGGTGATCTTACTGGATTTTTGCTATAATTTTTGGAACAATTTTTCTTACCTTTGATTCTTAAAAAGGTATTATTAACCTTATGGTCTAAATTTTGATTTTGGGGCTAAACCATTCTAAAAATTCATATATCTTGGATTTATTGTTGAATTGCTCTTTAGTATTTATCATGATTTTATGAAGTTTTATACATACCTGAAAAGTGCACTTCATGTTCAATTGGTAGCCCTTAGAAGCTTTAAAGAAATTAATTAAATGTCAGATAAATTAGGAAGGTTGCAATTTTCTGAATTTAGTCTATTTATGTCATGATAAGTCTCCAGTAAATAATTTAGAGCATTTGGATGATTATCTAGATTATCTCCTATCCGGTTCGACATATAGCCTAGGTTAGTGTGCATATAACAAATTGTTAAATTGCAATTGGACATGATCTGGGATAGTTGTTGGAGTTAGTCAATTTAGCTGGGTGGACTGATGTGTATGATTTCACTATAGAGGGATAGGAAGAGTAGTGAGAAGTGGTTTGGCTAGATTCTAGAGATGTTCGGGTTCGACGAAAGATCGTCTTTCTCGAGGAGAGAAAGAGTCAAAATCACCCTAGGATTAGCCCACGTTTATATGAGAAGGGAATGGGTTAAGGGAATCAACCAATAACAATAAGTGCCTTGCAAAAGGGAATGATGGGTTTCAGCTACCATCATAGTTCCTAGTGCCCTTTGAGAGCCCTTCACAGGGTATGCCGAGGGCAATCCTTGGTTAACGTAAACTGTATTAACAAACTGATAAAAGTAACTTAGAAATTAGGGTTTCACATTTCACAAAACACTATTAGTACAGGAAGATTGTTGGGAGCTTCGGCTCGGTTGGTTAAGAGACGGACAGAATGGTCCGGGGAGCTTCGGCTCGGTTGGTTAAGAGACGGACAGAAAGGTCCGGGGAGCTTTGCCTCGATTGGTTAATTGACGGACGGAATGGTCCGGGGAGCTTCGGCTCGATTGGTTTGATACGATAAATATTTCATGTGCATAGTCAGGAAAGAAAAAGGCGTCGGGTCTTGGGTATTGGAGGGTCGATGCATCAACACCAATACGCTGACTCGGCAAGTGTGGTTAGCACTTCTCCAATAGAAGTCCGGTGCGCCAGCCGGCAAGAGTACACAGGAGTCTGCTTCATGCACCAAGCATTGAGGCGTACGATAGGTCTGACCGGTAGTGCTTTACTGGTTTAGAGGTGGGCGAGGCCCAACCCACCACTTCTGTCTGCCACTACGGAGGTATCCTGGGAGGTAACGACTCGGAAAGGGGGAACTAAAGGTCTATGTGCACAGAGTCGGGTGTGTGTGTTGCACTTGCATGTTCATATTCATACCCACTAGCATGTCATAGCATAACCGTTTCATTTAACCCCTGACACCTATTGTATAAGTGGAATGGGACGCTTATACAATAGGCCTTGTAAAACGACCCCTTGGTCTATAAGCTTGTGTGGGCAAGTTTATAAATTAAGGTCAAATTCTTTATATATATACTGCTTTTAATAACCGTCACCCCAACGTATAAATTGGTATGAGACTCTTTATACGATGGGAGCCCTGCATAAGATACCTTGGCTTATGCGTTTCCGCACATAAGTTAAGGTTATTTTTCCATACTTTACTTTACTGCCACATGTTTTATAAAATTGCTAGTATAGGTCCGCTGCCACCTGCTTTTGATTACTCTCCACCTTTAAATCCTCCCCTCTCTTTCTCTCCGCTCGGTGCCTAGGGGCTATGGGGGAAGGGGAGGGGGATGATAGGTCTTAGTCTACTAACAGTTTTCATACCACATCATTTAGGGGATCGTGGAGCCCAGCATGGAGGAGCAGCCCCGGAGGTCGGCCCGTTTTGAGATAGGGCAGTCTTGCTCAGGAGTTCAGACAGCTGGGACGGTGAGTCCCGACTTATAGTAGATGTTATAGTTTGCTTCCGCTTGAGTGACCTGTAGTGAGGATTATGATGTACCGGGCATAAGCCCTTACTTTCAGTACCTTTTATACTATTTCTGTGGACTCTCCCTTCGTGGAGATATTATTACTGTTGATGCGCGAAATGCGAATGTGGAAAACGAGCACCAGCATCTAATTGTTCGAGTACTTAGGGAAGAAAGAGGAAAAAACAAACTGCGAGCAGCAGTCTACTTGGCGGACTAGAAAAGGAACAGAGCCGTGGAGCACGGCAACACCAGACTTCGCCCGTCGCGGCCTAAATGCCACTCCTGTGACGGGCTTGCTTTTGATTGCAAAGAAGCGGTTACAAGGAGGGAAAAGGAAAGTAATGCGGAAAGCAAGCTGGAGATCGCAAAGCCAAAGATTCGAGCCCGCAACCTTTAACAAGTAGGCTCCTGGGCTCGAGTCAGCGTGCTTGGAGTGCACCACTTCCCCCTATTTATAGGCTGGGGGCCTGCCCAAACGGGCAGGGCTAAAATAACCGGCTGCCCGGGGTACAAAGGAGCCGGGCAGCGATGACGGGAAACAAAAGAGAAAGAAGAAGCAGTCCGTGCGGGACCGGCGGACTGGGCCTGCGAGATGGAATCCTCCCTTGGTCGCGTCGAGCGCGATCCTGTCAGACCAGTTGCGACCTGAGCGACCTGACTCGGAGCTCGCCGATCTGAGCTCGACTATCGTTGTTGGGAGGTCGACGATCTAGCAGAGTTGAGAACCAAGGGCGACCTTGGCGGACTGAGATCTGGAATCTATCCAAGGAGGAGCGAGATGTCTAGCTGGATATGTTACGGATTCCGGGGTTAACATAATCCCCAGACATTTTTGAGTTTTGGAAAATTCCGAAAATGTTTCCTTAACCGCCGAGTCCGCAACTATGATTAATGCTGTTTGTGCTATAAATACCGTCGGAAGCCCTGTCCTCTGTCAGAATCGACTGCGCGACGGGTCGTTACTCACCTCTTGCGGTCTCAACTCTCCAGTCTGGCATGGCAAGATTTGGAGATTTCTTCGGCAACCTTGCTACGACTGAGAAACCCAAAGCGAGTTCCCGACCTAAAAAGACCAGTTGCTGTCACGATATTCCAGCCCGCTACCAAGGAGAGAGTTCGGATCGGACGAAATCATACCCAGCTCGCGACTTAGAGCCTGAGAAAATTGCGACTGCTGTTCCTGCTCAAAATCTTCCGTTAGAGAGCGCGAATAAGAAACTGAACCCGTTATCCGTCTCTGATCAGAACCCTGCGAGCTTTCAAGCATGGAGGTGCACCGCTCTCCTTCCGGGACTATCATGCTGCGGATAGACCCGGATAAGGAATTATCGTCGCCGAAAGCCCAGCAGCAGATCATCGAGGTGAAGCTTCCCGCTGACGAACAAATAGAGGAAAGGGAAGAAGATATCGTGGAAGAGCGAGCTAAAGAGCCCGCCGAAGCCGCACCTAAAAGTTCCGTTGAGAAACAAGCTGAGGAGCCAGTGTCTTCCCTGGCTCTGGTTGTCGCACCAACCTCAGTTCGCGAACCAGAGCAGGTCGTCATCGATTTGGACAAGACGCCTGAAAAGAAAAAGAGGAAGAGAGCCAAGAGTACCGTTGCGGAGAGAATAGAGAAGAAGCTGAAGGTTAGGAAAGAGAAGAATATCTCCAAGCGGACTGGAGCTGCAAGCTTGCAGCATAAGCCGCGAGAAAAGGAAGTTCAAGATAGCGATCTCGTCACCCCTGATCCTTTGTCCGCAGAAGGTGATCCCCCTTCAACGCTCAGCTTATCAACTACTGAGATTCTTGACTCCATAGATGACGAGCAGCTTGCGAGCATGAATCGCTCTCTGCTGGAAGTGCTGCAGCCTGATGCCGAGATTAGAGGAGAGAAACTCGCTGATCCTTCTTTTCTTCCAGCTGAAGAAAGGGAAAAGACTAAGGAGCAGCTTGCCGCAATGAAGGCAAAGGTCGAAGCGGTCTCGGAGAAGCTTGTCGCGGATAAGAGGGCTGAGGATCTTCGGACCGCTGTCGAGCTGATGGGATCAGGTAAGTTGCAGCCGGCGCCCAAGCGATTCCAGAGCTCATGGTTATATAAATCCCCTCCACGGAAATCGCGGCCGGTCAAGATCATTACAGAAACCGGTGATATAGTCGCCTCAAGCAGATCGCTGGCCGAGACAAGAGCGATAGTCCGTCGAGAATGGAGGCGTCGCCTAGGCGCTTTTGATCCAGAGTGCACGAGGCGACCTGCCTTTGATAGTCGCCAGATCGCCGCAATAATTACCAAAAGTGAATTAAACTTTTTACCTTTTCGGCCCTATTGCGACCTGGATACTGAAGCGAATTTCATTTTCTTTATTGCAGTTTGGAAGTGAACACCCGATTCTGTCGAGGCTGGCGAGATTGTGCCTTCGCCGGTAGACATATCGGTGGAGGCTGCGGTGCGGTCTGCCGCTGAGCTCGCACAGGAAGAGCGGCCTGTACAGGAAACATACGCACTGTTAGCGAAGAAACACGAGGAGGAGCTATGCGAAATTCGAGCTTAATTAAAGAAGGGCAAAGAGCGAGAAAAGATTCTAGAGAACGAGGTCGCCAGCCTCTCATCTGCGCTTGAAGGAATGAAGAAGGAGAAACAGCGACTAAGCGGAGATGCCTGTCACTATAGGAAAAAGTACTTGTCTTTGGCGAGAGAAGGGAAGAAACAAGCGAGTGAAGCTGCTGGGGCGAGGCTGCAAACGTCTTCTCAACCTGCCGTAGGGGAGGTGCCAGTCCCGGCGACAACCGGGCAGCCTGTGGAGGTCGCAAATCCGACCCCAGCAGTCGTCCCCTTGATTTCTTTCAACCGGGTAGTTAGGGATATCGCTCACATGCCTCGTACTTTCAACAATATGCATCACCTGGTTTCACAACTTTATTGTGAGATCTTGCGAGGAAGCGACCAGGCAGCTCATGTTGGGGTGGATGATGAGGAGCGACCTGCCCAACGAGACCGCAGAAGGCGCTGAGGCCGAAATATTTGTTTTGAACTGTTTTGCATAATTTGATGTTTGAACATCTTCCTTGTATAACTGTATTCGTGCTGTGATGCTACTTCTACTTGTTGTATGATGCTATTATTTTTTTAAACTTTGGATAATCCTGTTGTCGAATGTGAATTATGCGGGCTGGCTCTATGCTCGCTTATTTTGTTTACTGGAAAATTGCGGTCTATGCGGGCTTCCTGTGAGTTCGAGATTACTTGTAGATAAAGTGCAGGAAAGCACGGAAGAGAGCAAATTGCGCGGACTGCCTTTGAATCCGCAAAGCCTTGAGAATTATCTGAAATTGTAGGGAAAACAGGGAAGAAGCGAACTGCGCGGATTGAGCAATCGGTCTGGGCGGATTAACTGCTGTCATGTCAGACGATTTTCTATAAATAGGGTCTTCATTTTCTCTTTGTATAGGAAACAGTTAGAGCTGAATCCCTGCGGTCTGAAAACATGGTATCCGCACGTACTGATGCCGCAGTCGCCTTCCACGCTGCCGAGCACAAAAGAAGCTGGCTAACTGCAGTTGACTTGGAAACCTTTTTGGAGAAGCACATGGCGGGCTCGCCAGTACTTGCGCGGCTTCCCGAGCATCAAGAGTGATTGAACTTCTCCACAGCTACCCAGCTTGCGGTGCCAATCGATCATTTCGATTGCGGGTTCAAATTCCCCCTGATTTGGGAGATCGCAGAGATCTTCGAGCACTATGGGGTGGTTCTAGGCCAGCTCGCGCCGAACAGCATGGTCGCCATCTGTAGCTACCTCGCTTACCTGCGAGCTGAGAAGGTCGAATTTTCCTTGAAGATCTTCAGGAAAATTTTCTCTGTCCGCTCTATAACCCCACAAGGAGACCGCGAGTACAAGGGTATCATCTAATTTTACTGCAGGGGGATGAAAGTTTTGGGTTTGCCGAATAAGATCCACAACTGGACTTCTAGGTACCTTATCTTAGAAGGCTACCTGGGGTTCCTTCACACCAACCCGCAGCTGCGCTCAGACGCCGACTTCAAAAGCATGCGCCTGAGCGATACCGAGGCCGCCATCGTCAAGTTCCTTGAGGGAGCGAGGCTCGATGTCGACTACTACATCCCACTGCTGCCCGGATTGGACACCGTAAGCCGTCAGGAGAGTAAGTTTCGCGACTTTCATTTGTATCCGCAGCGACCTGGAAGTTTAGCTAATTTTTTCCTCTTGCAGCGACCTTGGCGGTACCCACAAATCTGCCCTTTGCGCCGGCTGGACAGACTCCTACACCAGGAGAAAGAAGAAAAGAAATTGCGAAGAAAAGGAAAGAAGACGGAGACCCCGCCGCGAGTTATTCTTCCGATGATAGCTTCAATATTGTGGGCTTCGGCGAGAAGTAAAAGGATCTAAGGGGTAACTCGATGATCCATTGGCATGGGAAGAAAAAATATGTCCGTCTGTCAACGGCTCTTCCCTCCTGGAGGAGTCCGCGCCCATCTCGCCACGCCCATGTCGCCCTCTCTGCCTTGTACGGGAAGCAAAACCTTCGCGAACTGCAGAGTGTGGCTCCGGATGACCTTCCTCTTCTCGCCGCACAAGCCAGTGCAAACTGCGCCGTCACCAACCACTACATGGGCAGGCTCACGCGCGAGCTGCTTAAGGAAGATGCGTGACATAGGAAGGAAAGCAACTTGCTGAAAGAAAGAAATAAGCGACTTGGCGCAAAGGTCAATCTATATAAAGAGGACAAGGTTGTAAGTGCCAGTTAATCGCTATTTATCTCGCTTATCTTTCGCGGACTGACATTTTTGGTTTCTTCTCCAGACCGCATATGAAATAACGAACCCCGACTTCCAGAAGGCCATGTTTCCTTTTGTTAGGGAAAGCGTGGAGGTGGCAATCGAACGCATTATCAGCGAAGGGTATGCGAAAGCAGGGGTGGACTCCATTCCCTTCCTGGAGCTTTTCCCAGAGCTGAAGTGCCAGGTTGCCGAGTTCGAGCGAGCTGCTAAAGGGAAGGCCGTCGCTGAGGGCAACGAGGAGGAGTCCGCCGACGAGGAAGCTCCTGAAGACGTGGCCTCAAGTCAGCAGCAAGGAGGCCAGTCGGATCAATCCTCTAACTCTGGCTCTGATGAGAGCAGCACGCGGACAAAACCCTCGGACGCTTCTCATTCCAGTGACAGCAACAGCAGCGAGTCGGGCGGCTATTCGCCTGTGGTGGATGTGGACGGGTTAAGCTCGGAGAAGCCTGCAGACAAGAAGCAAAAGACCGAATAGGAGGATAAATTGTAATTTTTTGTTTTCAATGTAAAAGGGGGGCGGACTCTGCGCGAGTCCGCCAGGACATGTATATAATTTTGAATGAATAGAAAAAGGAAATTTTTGATATCTTCTGAGATGTTCTGCTTATTTCTCGCTTATACTTAGAGGTCGCACTTCTTATATCAATCTTCGTTATAGCTTTATTGAATGTTTAAAACTCTAGCTGAAATTGCATAACCACAGCTTGTTATAATATGAACAGATAATGTTTTCTTAGCGAAGAGAACGAATGATGCGGACTTGGACGAGTTCGGTTTGCAGTCCGCATTTTGCAGAACCTTTGCCAGTTTTTGCGAGAACCAAGATGACTGCGGACTACGCGAACTAGAAAACGTTGATAAGCGAAGTAGGCAGACAGGCAGCTTTACTTTCAGTACCTTTTATACTATTTCTGTGGACTCTCCCTTCGTGGAGATATTATTACTGTTGATGCGCGAAATGTGAAGGTGGAAAACGAGCACCAGCAGCTAACTGTTCGAGCACTTAGGGAAGAAAGAGGAAAAAACAAACTGCGAGCAGCAGTCTACTTGGCGGACTAGAAAAGGAACAGAGCCGTGGAGCACGGCAACACCAGACTTCGCCCGTCGCGGCCTAAATGCCACTCCTGCGATGGGCTTGCTTTTGATTGCAAAGAAGCGGTTACAAGGAGGGAAAAGGAAAGTAATGCGGAAAACAAGCTGGAGATCGCAAAGCCAGAGATTCGAGTCCGCAGCCTTTAACAAGTAGGCTCCTAGGCTCGAGTCAGCGTGCTTTGAGTGCACCACTTCCCCCTATTTATAGGCTGGGGGCCTGCCCAAACGGGCAGGGCTAAAATAACCGGCTGCCCGGGGTACAAAGGAGCCAGGCATCGGTGACGGGAAACAAAAGAGAAAGAAGAAGCAGTTCGCGCGGGACCGGCGGACTGGGCCTGCGAGCTGGAATCCTCCCTTGGTCGTGTTGTTGATGCGCGAAAAGCGAAGACGGAAACGAGCACCAGCAGCTAACTGTTCGAGCACTTAGGGAAGAAAGGAAAAACAAACTGCGAGCAGCAGTCTACTTGGCGGACTAGAAAAGGAACAGAAAAGCAAGATCCGTGGAGCACGGTAACACCGGACTTCGCCCGTCGCGGCCTGAATGCCTCTCCAGCGACAGGCTTACTTTTGATTGCAAAGAAGGGGTTACAAGAAGGAAAAAGGAAAGCAATGCAGAAAGCAAGCTGGAGATCGCAAAGCCCAGAGATTCGAGTCCGCAGCCTTTAACAAGTGGGCTCCTGGGTTCGAGTCAGCGTGCTTTGAGTGCACCACTTCCCCCTATTTATAGGCTGGGGGCCTGCCCAAACGGGCAGGGCTAAAATAACCCGCTGCCCAGGGTATAAAGGAGCCGGGCAGCGGTGACGGGAAACAAAAGAGAAAGAAGAAGCAGTCCGCGCGGGACCGGCGGACTAGGCCTGCGAACTGGAATCCTCCCCTGGTCGCGTCGAGCGCGATCCTGTCAGACTAGTTGCGACCTGAGCGACCTGGGTGACCTGACTCTGAGCTCGTCGATCTGGGCTCGACTATCGTCAAAGGGAGGTCGACGATCCAGCTGAGTTGAGAACCAAGGGCGACCTTGGCGGACTGAGATCTGGAATCCGGCCAAGGAGGAATGAGACGTCTAGCTGGATATGTTGTGGATTCTGGGGTTAACATAATCCCCGCACATTTTTGAGTTTTGGAAAATTCCGAAAATGTTTCCTTAACCGCCGAGTCCGCAACTATCATTAATGTTGTTTGCGCTATAAATACCACTGGAAGCCCTATCCTCTGGCAGAATTGGCTGCGCGACGGGTCGTTACTCACCTCTTGCGGTCTCAACTTTCCAGTCCGGCATGGCAAGATTAGGGGATTTCTTCGGTAAACTTGCTACGACTGAGAAGCCCAAGGTCAGTTCCCGACCTAAAATGACCAGTCACCGTCACGATAATCCAGCCCGCTACCGAGGAGAGAGCTCAGGTCAAAAGAAATCAGACCCAACCCGCGACATAGAGCCTGAGAAGGCTGCGACTGTTGTTCCTCCAAACCCACCGAGTGAGAAATTGAATCCGTCCTCTGTTTCCGACAAGAACCCTGCGAGTTCTTCTAGCATGGAGGTACACCGCTCTGCTTCTGGGACTATTATGCTGCGGATAGACACGGGCAAGGAAGTGTCGTCGCCGAAAGCCCAGCATTAGATGATCGAGGAGAAGCTTCCTGTTGACGAACAGGTAGAGGAAAGGGAAGAAGAGGTTGCCGAGGAACGAGTTAAAGAGCCCGCCGAAGTCGCGGCTAAAGATTCTGTTGAGCAAGCTAAGGAGCCACTGTCTTCCCAGGCTCTGGTTGTTGCACCGACATCAGTCCGCGAACAGAAGCACGTCGTCATTGACTTGGATGAGACGCCTGAAAAGAAAAAGAGGAACAGAGACAAGAGTACTGTTGCGGAGCGAATAGAGAAGAGGCTGAAGGTTAGGAAAGAGAAGAATATCTCCAAGCGGACCGGGGCTGCGAGCTTGCAGCATAAGCCGCGAGAAAAGGAGGTTCAAGGTAGCAATCTCGTCACCCCTGCTCCTCTGTCCGCAGAAGGTGATCCCCCTTCAATGCTCAGCCTATCATTTTAACTACTGAGATCCTTGACTCCATAGATGACGAGCAGCTCGCGAGCATGAATCGCTCTCTGCTAGAAGAGCTGCAGCCTGATGCCCAGATTAGAGGAGAGAAATACGCTGATCCTTCTTTTCTTCCAGCTGAAGAGAGGGAAAAGACTAAGAAGCAGCTTGCCGCAATGAAGGCGAAGGTCGAAGCGGTCTCGGAGAAGCTTGCCGCGGATAAGCGGGCTGAAGATCTTCGGACCGCCGCCGAGCTGATGGGGTCAGGTATGTTGCAGCCGGCGCCCAAGCGATTCCAGAGCTCATGGTTATATAAATCCCCTCCACGGAAATCACGGCCGGTTAAGATAATTACAGAAACCAATGATATAGTCGCCTCGAGCAGATCGCTGGCCGAGACGAGAGCGATAGTCTGCCGAGAATGGAGGCGTCGCCTAGACGCTTTTGATCCAGAGCACGTGAGGCGACCTATCCTTGACAGTCGCCAGATCGCCGCAAGGATTACCAAAAGTGAATTGAACTTTTATTTTTTACCTTTCTGGGCCTATTGCGACTTGGATACTGAAGCGAATTTTATTTTTTGTTGCAGTTCAGAAGTCAACACCTGATTCCGTCGAGGCCGGCGAAGTCGTGCCCACGCCACCAGATATATCAATGGAAACTGCGGTGCAGACTACTGCTGAACTCGCACAGGAGGAGCGGCCTGCTCATGAAACGTACACGCTATTAGCGAGAAAGTATGAGTAGGAGTTATGCGAAATTCGGGCTGAATTAAAGAAGAGTAAAGAGCGAGAAAAGATCATAGAAAACGAGGTCGCCAGCCTTTCATCTGCGCTCGAAGGAGTGAAGAAGGAGAAGAATCGACTAAGCGGAGATGCCAGCCACTACAGGAATAAGTACTTAGCCTTGGCGAGAGAAGGGAAGAGACAAATGAGCGAAGCTGCTGGGATAAGGCCACAACCGTCTTCTCAACCTGTTGCGGGAGATGGGTCAGCCCCGGCGGCGAGCGGGCAGGCCGCGGTGGTCGCAGATCCAACCCCAGCAGGTGTTCCCTTAATTCCGTTCCCGCGGGTAGTCAGGGATATCGCTCATATGCACCGCACTTTTAACAATATGCACCACCTGGTTTCTCAACTTTACTGTGAGATCCTGCGAGGAAGTGACCAGGCGGCTCATGTTGGGATTGATGAGGAGGAGCGACCTGCCCCACGAGACCGCAGAAGGCGCTGAAGCCGAAAAATTGTGTTGTGTGATTCGATGTTTGAACATCTTGTATAACTGTATTTGTGTTGTGATGCTACTTATGTTTGTTGTGTGATGTTATTCTTTAAACTTTGGATAACCTTGTTGTTGAACGTAAATTGTGCGGGCTGGCTTTATGCTCGCTTATTTTGTTTACTAGAAAATTGTGGTCTCTGCGGGCCTCCTGTGAGTTCGCGATTACTTGCAGATAAAGAGCAGGAAAGAAGTGGAGAAGCGAACTTCGCGAACTGCCTTTGAGTCCGCAAAGCCCTGAGAATTGTCTGAATTTGCAGGGAAAGCAGGGAAGAAGCGAACTGCGCGGACTGAGAAATCGGTCTGGGCGGATTAATTGCTGTCATGTCAGACGGTTTTCTATAAATAGGGTCTTAATCTTCTCTTTGTATAGGAAACAGTTAGAGCTAAAGCCCTGCGGTCTGAAAACATGGTGTCCGCGCGTACTGATGCTGCAGTCGCCTTCCATGCTGCCGAGCACAAACGAAGCAGGCTAACCGCAGTTGACTTAGAAGCCTTTCTGGAGAAGCACATTGCGGGCTGTCCAGTACTTGCGCGGCTTCCGGAGCATCAGGAGCGATTGAACTTCTCCATCGCTACCCAGCTTGCGGTGCCAATCGATCATTTTGATTGTGGGTTCAAATTCCCCCTACTTTGGGAGATCGCAGAGATCTTCGAGCACTATGGGGTGGTTCCAGGCCAGCTCGCGCCGAACAGCATGGTCGCAATCTGTAGCTACCTCGCTTACCTGCGAGCTGAGAAAGTCGAGTTCTCCTTGAAGATCTTCAGGAAGATTTTCTCTGTTCGCTCTATAACCCCTCAAGGAGACCGCAAGTACAAGGGTATCATCTACTTCCACTGTAGGGGGATGAAAGTTATGGGTTTGCCGAATAAGATCCACAACTGGACTTCTAGGTACCTTATCTTTGAAGGCGACCTGTGTAACACCCCTATCCGTCGCATAGCATATAACAGTAGGTCCGGCCGGGGCCCGACGCCATATACTACGGACAGACCGGTTGGTTACGCGTTGAAACCATACAACCAATCAGAGCGTCCTACACAACACCTAGCGGAAGCAATTTTATTAAGTTGCAAAAAGATAAGAACCCTACCACAGAGCATGAATGTCCACTACAACCCAGGAATGAGTACATACACAAAAGAGTTCACGGCCTTAAGGCCTTACAAAAGTGTTCGCTTAACAAGATAGCGTCTTTCATACATCGGCACGCAGGCCGGCCATACATGAATATGAAAAAGCTAATAAATAAGCCTTCGAGGGCTGGCGCTGCAACTTGGGCTTTAGCCCGCTATTTGCCGCTTGGCTCCGCAACAGCACCTGCAGGAACAACCCACCCAAGAGGTGGCAATACAAAAGGGCAACGGTCAGCAAAGCTGACCAAATTATAACGACCCCGTCCCGTTTCTCGGGACGGCGGTGCTCCTTCCCTGCATATAAAACTATCATAGCAATTATATAAAGCATTCTATTCGCCACAAGTGTCGGCACGCACGGCCGCACACTCCGTGCTCTCAGGGCACTAATCGGTGAACCCGGTCCGGACCCAGCCCGACACCGCGATTCCACCACCATCCCTCGGATGGCAACACTCGTGAGCATTTAGCCCTTTCGGCCGAAGCCTAGGCTCGTTTCCAGCCCCCCGGGAAGTCCCATGTACTTTAGGTCGCTTCTACCGAGACCACTTGGAATGGGTAGAGTTCCACCCGCCCGTTGCTCACTTCACCACGGCCATTTAGCCATCGGTGCGGGCCAAGTTTCTCCTCATTCCCACAGTCGATCAAAACACGCACATAACCCCGTTATGTACCGATTTGCCCTCCAAGGCAACATCGTGGCGGCAATGCGATTCCGCCCAAGCTTTCCGGGTGCGCCTCGAGGTTAACCCCCAAGGATCCCTGTATGCAATCTACCGCGTAGAATTTTCGGAAAACTAAATTCACCGGCGCGGAGTCTTCTCCGGCCATGCAATGCAAACATCACCGATCCGGGTTAAACCCGAATAGGCTTCACACACAATGCCTACGCCCGTACTCCGATTCCGGGCTCTAACAACGGGGACTTTACATATCTACCCGAAGGGATTCCGCACCTCAACGCTCACTCGCGAGAGGGGGATTTCCCCATGCATAGAAAGAAGGGCGACTACACATGCCCTATGAAGAGGATCGTTACCCTCGAAGATTTCCGCGGCGCCATGAAGATGTAGTCGGATGGAAATCTTCGCCTCGCCCTTGCCTTCGAGGATCCGAACTCGGATCGCGAATCGGTGCTTCAAAACTCCTCCGGCGGCCGGATCTTGGGCTCACACCACCAAGGAAGTTCTCCCCTCTCTCTAAGATGAAGAAAGAGAAACTCAAGATGAAAATGAGGGTTTTTCCCCCCATTTCCCGGCTATTAACCCCCCAGGAGCAGCCCCTACCGTCGGATTCAGATCCAAGGGAACGGACGGCCGAGATTAGATCCAAAATCCCAAAAACTGGGCCGAACACGGCTTGACACACGGCCGTGTGTCTGGCCGTGTAACTCATTCGCCGATCGACACGGCTCCTGACATGGCCGTGTTCGAGGCCGTGTGCCCCACACACGGCTTGAGACACGGCCGTGTGTCTCAGGCCGTGTCCTTCTCTGACTCGAGACTGCACAAAAATGCATTCGACCACTGAACACGGGTAGGCACACGGCCGTGTGCCTGGCCGTGTGCCCCTGAGATGACCTCAAATCGAAAAGTGGTCAACATAAAAGTTGTAGATCTCGTCGAGACGAACAAAATTCATGTTGACCATTTTTCCACCCGACACCGTTTTGACCCTCAAAATGGTGCCCGAACGCGATCATCTCCGAGGTTGGGGTCTTACAACTCCCTCCCCCTTAAGAGAATTTCGTCCCGAAATTAAGAACAGAGACTACACAAAATAAACATAACGAGTACCTGAGGGGAACAACTCGGGGTACTCCTCGCGCATCGTCTGCTCTCGCTCCCAAGAGAGCTCCTCGCGCCCGCAGTTATCCCAACGGACCTTCACCATTCTGATTTCTTTGTTCCGAAGCCGCTTGACTTCGAAATCCTCAATAGTTATGGGCTTGACTTTCGTTGTCAACCCTTCCTCAACCGGTACTTGATCAGCCGCGATCACCTGCGAAGGCTCTTGCACCGCCTTCCGCAACACAGAAATGTGGAACACATCATGTAATCCACTCAACTCCACCGATAGCTTCAAACGGTATGCCGCTTCGCCGACTCGCTCCAGGACCTCAAACGGCCCAAGGTATCTCGGACTCAACTTTTTCAAGCGTCGAATCCGTGAGACACCCTTGAACGGCTTGATCTTCAAGTACACCCAGTCGCCCACCGCGAACTCCACGTTCCGGTGCTTGGCATTGTAGTACTTCGCCTGCCGGTCCTGAGCGATCAACAAGCGCTCCCGAATGATCCGCACTAACGAGGTAGCACTCTCCACCTCCTGCTTCTTGTACAACCTTGCCTCACCCGTTTCAAGCCATGATAACGGCGTGCGACACTTCCTACCATACAGGGCCTCGAAGGGCGCCATTTGTATGCTCGCTTGGTAGCTGTTGTTGTACGCGAACTCCACCAAATAAAGGTGGTCTTCCCAATGCTTCCCGAAGTCTAGAACACACATGTGGAGCATGTCCTCCATCGTTCTATTGACCCTCTCGGTCTGCCCATCCGTCTGCGGATGGAAAGCTGTGCTGAACTTTAACTTTGTTCCCAACATCTGCTGCACCAACCTCCAATCATTTGACGTGAACCGCCCATCGCGATCACTCACAATGCTACGGGGCACTCCATGCAGCCTAACAATATTGTCAACGTACAACTTTGCCAATTTCTCGACTGGATCATCCTTCCTATGCGGAATGAAATGCGACACCTTAGTTAGCCGATCTACGATCACCCAGATGGCGTCGTTCCCCTCCTGTGACCTTGGCAACCCGTGCACAAAGTCCATGGATATGTCGTCGAATTTCCACTCCGGTATAGGCAAGGATTTCAGAAATCCTCCTGGCTTTTGGCACTCCGCCTTCACCAAGGCGCACGTTTGGCATTTAGCCACGTACAACGCCACATCTTTCTTAAGCCCCGGCCACCAAAACAACTTCTTGAGATTGCGATACATCTTCGTGCTCCCTGGGTGGATTGAGTACTTGGTATGATGAGCCTCGTACATCAACTCCGCCCGGAGGTTACC
The DNA here is from genome assembly GCA_039513925.1 of Platanthera zijinensis. NCBI lineage: Eukaryota > Viridiplantae > Streptophyta > Magnoliopsida > Asparagales > Orchidaceae > Platanthera > Platanthera zijinensis. The sequence goes on from CM077083.1 coordinate 45,986,902, forward strand.
CCCACTTGGGACGCACAAACGATGATCCTTCCTTAATAACCCGTCTTCTACCGAGAACTGGGAATTTGACCCATCCAAAGCGGCCTCCAAAAGCTCCTTCATGGAATCATCCAACTCCAATGCCTGCCGAACCCGGTCAGCCAGGTCGTACTGCACCTCTGTCCAGTTTAACATTGCTTTGGCGCTCGTCTGCTTGTCCACGCAACAGATCTCAAGCTCCTCCAACTCCCGCACTAGCCGCTCATCATGCACCGACAACCAATTGGCTCGGGCGGGAGCCCTGCGGCTCAGCGCATCCGCAACTGCGTTGCCCTTCCCGGGTACATAATGTATCTTGAAGGTGTAGTCCCCCAGGAACTCCATCCACCTCCTCTGCCTCATATTAAGGTCCTTTTGATCCAACAAGTATTTTAGGCTCTTGTGATCGGTGTATATATCGACTCTTACGCCGTATAGGTAGTGCCTCCACAACTTGAGTGCAAAAATCACGGCCGCCAACTCCAAGTCGTGCACCGGATAATTCCTTTCATGCACTTTCAGCTGACGCGATCCATACGCGATCACACTTCCATGCTGCAACAACACGCAGCCCAAGCCACTACCCGAAGCGTCGCTATACACCTCAAAGCCCTCGGTCCCACTCGGCGAACTAAGCACTGGCGCCGTGGTCAACCGCCTCTTCAGCTCCTCAAAAGCTTGCACGCACTCTTGCGTCCACAAGAATTTCTGATCCTTCCTTGTCAACTTCGTGAGAGGTAACGCTACCCGCGAGAAGTTCTCTACGAAGCGCCTGTAATATCCGGCAAGCCCGAGAAAACTACGGACTTCCGCGACAGAAGATAACGCAGGCCACTCCCGTATCGCAACAATCTTCGCCGGATCCACCGCTATACCTTCCCCACTCACTATATGACCAAGGAACGCTACCGAGGGTAGCCAGAACTCGCACTTGGAGAACTTCGCGTAAAGCTCATTCCTCCTCAGAGTCTCCAACACCAAATGCAAATGCTTGAAGTGGTCTTCCTCGCACTGCGAGTATACCAAAATATCGTCAATAAAGACGATCACAAAGCGATCCAGGAAATCTCTGAACGTCCTGTTCATCAGATCCATAAACACCGATGGCGCATTCGTCAGTCCAAACGGCATGACCGTGAACTCGAAATGCCCATACCTCGTACTGAACGCCGTCTTTGGGATATCACATTCCCTGATCCTCAGCTGATAGTACCCCGACTTCAAGTCCAACTTGGAGTATACAGATGATCCGACTAACTGATCAAAGAGATCATCAATCCTCGGGATCGGGTACTTGTTCTTTTCCGTCAACTTGTTCAATTCTCTGTAGTCGATGCACAGCCGCATACTACCGTCCTTCTTTTTAACGAAGAGGACCGGTGCGCTCCAAGGCGACGAACTTGGACGCACATAACCTTGCTCCATCAATTCCTCCAACTGAACCTTCAACTCCGCCATCTCCTTTGGCGCCAATCTATAAGGAGCACGTGACACGGGTTTGGCACCCGGCACGAGCTCGATCGTGAAATCAATCTCTCGCTGCGGTGGGGCTCCGGGAAGGCTATCCGGGAACACATCGGGGTATTCGCAAACCACGGGGATGCTATCCAACGGGGACTTTGGCTCCACAGCCCCCACTATCGCAAAGAACAGCTCTGCACCAGCACGAACCGCCTTCACCACCTGAAGAGCAGACATTAGTGTCTTGCTCGACCCCTTAAGCCCCTCGAAAGTAGTCTCCCGCCCTACACCCAGCCTGACCTCCTTACGGTCGCAATCGATCCAAGCCTTCTGCTCTGACAGCCAATCCATTCCAAAGATAACATCGAACTCTACCAACGGCAATAATGACGCTAGCAAGTCGAACTCTTGGCTCCCTATGTGAACCTTCACGGCGCACACCCTGTCCGCACGCATCGAGCACCCATTTGGTAGCAACACATCTAGCTTGTCCTTTGCCATCGAAGAAGGGACTCCGATTCGCGATATAAACTGTTCGGACAAGAAAGAATGCGAAGCACCAGTGTCGAATAGTGCTCGTGCCGGACTATCGCTAATCAACACAAAGCCTAAGCAAAAGACATTAGCTTAACAAGCAATAGGTAATAGTATTCTCAAGTCAACTTGCATAAATTAACTCATACCTGTCACCACATCCGCTTGCTTGATGGCCTCCTGCTGGCCCAAGTTGTAGACTCTAGGCTGAGTCGGAGCATAGTGGGACGCGGTCGACTCCACCGCTTTGCCCTTTTCCTCGTAGGTGGCTCCTTGTTTCCTTTCGGACTTTGAGCGTCCACTCCAGCAGTCACGGGCGAAGTGCCCCGGCTTTCCACATGTGAAGCAAGCGCCCGGGGTTCGATTGGTAGTTGCCCCCGAGACACCTGCAGAAGGAGCTGGACCCGACGTCCTAGACTTCTTGGAGAATCTGCGGTAGCCCGACTTCGACGTAGTCGGCGCCTTGAACTCTGATCTCTTGCCACCAGATTCCCTCTCCTTCTTCGCTTGCACGTTTCTCATATCCTTCTCCAAGGACCGGGCCGAACTGACCAGGGTCATGAAACCCTGAGTCTTGGGCCCCGACAGCAGCAATCTCAAATCATCCCTTAGCCCTTCATAAAAGCGGCTCGTCTTGCGCTCCTCGTCTGCAAAGGTAGCGCCGGCATATCTCCCCAACCGAGTAAACTCGTGGAGGTATTCATCAACGGTGCTATCACCCTGCGCCAACTTCTGGAATTCGCTCTCTAGCGCGATCCTCTGCGCCGAGGGGAGGTATCGAGCCATAAATAGTCTCGCAAACTCCTCCATCGGGACTTCGGCCAATGGCCTTCCCCTCAACTGATGCAGCTCTAGGCCCTCCCACCACAGTCTTGCGTCCCCATCCAAAAGGAACGTCGCTATAGTGGTCTTCTGCCACTCTTCAGTTTGCGTCGCAGTCATCACCCTGTTGACCCTTGAGAGCCAATCCTCTGCTTGGGTCGGGGTTTCTGCCCCCGTGAACACTGGTGGGTGAAAGCCCATGACATGCTTCAGTTGTCTTTCAGTTGCTCTCCTAGGCAACTCTGGCTCCAAAACTACTTGCTCAACCCTCCTTCGCTCTGCCGTCTGAACCGGTACTTGCTCCACAGCAGGAGCAGGCTGCTGCACCTGCCTTGCAGGCTGCGCATTGATCATTGCCATGACCGCTTCTGCCACCAACCTAATGGTCTCAGCAGACAAAGGTGTTGCAGGCGCATCGCTTGGCGCACTGCTCGCCTCAGAACCTGGCCGTTCAGACGGCCCAGCACCACTTCTGGTCACCTAAAATCGTGCAAAACACCGATAAGCGACCCAAAAATTACTGCAAACAGCAATTATAGGAACACGCAGGTTCCTCAATCATGTGTATTTTCATTCCTAAGTGGACATTCATGGGTTCTTTTCATGTTATAACGATGACGCACACCATGTGCTCACCACCCCTTAAAGTGAATTCGTCCACGAATTCATTTAAGCTTGACCGAAACCAGAAGTCTGATACCAATTTGTAACACCCCTATCCGTCGCATAGCATATAACAGTAGGTCCGGCCGGGGCCCGACGCCATATACTACGGACAGACCGGTTGGTTACACGTTGAAACCATACAACCAATCAGAGCGTCCTACACAACACCTAGCGGAAGCAATTTTATTAAGTTGCAAAAAGATAAGAACCCTACCACAGAGCATGAATGTCCACTACAACCCAGGAATGAGTACATACACAAAAGAGTTCACGGCCTTAAGGCCTTACAAAAGTGTTCGCTTAACAAGATAGCGTCTTTCATACATCGGCACGCAGGCCGGCCATACATGAATATGAAAAAGCTAATAAATAAGCCTTCGAGGGCTGGCGCTGCAACTTGGGCTTTAGCCCGCTATTTGCCGCTTGGCTCCGCAACAGCACCTGCAGGAACAACCCACCCAAGAGGTGGCAATACAAAAGGGCAACGGTCAGCAAAGCTGACCAAATTATAACGACCCCGTCCCGTTTCTCGGGACGGCGGTGCTCCTTCCCTGCATATAAAACTATCATAGCAATTATATAAAGCATTCTATTCGCCACAAGTGTCGGCACGCACGGCCGCACACTCCGTGCTCTCAGGGCACTAATCGGTGAACCCGGTCCGGACCCAGCCCGACACCGCGATTCCACCACCATCCCTCGGATGGCAACACTCGTGAGCATTTAGCCCTTTCGGCCGAAGCCTAGGCTCGTTTCCAGCCCCCCGGGAAGTCCCATGTACTTTAGGTCGCTTCTACCGAGACCACTTGGAATGGGTAGAGTTCCACCCGCCCGTTGCTCACTTCACCACGGCCATTTAGCCATCGGTGCGGGCCAAGTTTCTCCTCATTCCCACAGTCGATCAAAACACGCACATAACCCCGTTATGTACCGATTTGCCCTCCAAGGCAACATCGTGGCGGCAATGCGATTCCGCCCAAGCTTTCCGGGTGCGCCTCGAGGTTAACCCCCAAGGATCCCTGTATGCAATCTACCGCGTAGAATTTTCGGAAAACTAAATTCACCGGCGCGGAGTCTTCTCCGGCCATGCAATGCAAACATCACCGATCCGGGTTAAACCCGAATAGGCTTCACACACAATGCCTACGCCCGTACTCCGATTCCGGGCTCTAACAACGGGGACTTTACATATCTACCCGAAGGGATTCCGCACCTCAACGCTCACTCGCGAGAGGGGGATTTCCCCATGCATAGAAAGAAGGGCGACTACACATGCCCTATGAAGAGGATCGTTACCCTCGAAGATTTCCGCGGCGCCATGAAGATGTAGTCGGATGGAAAGCTTCGCCTCGCCCTTGCCTTCGAGGATCCGAACTCGGATCGCGAATCGGTGCTTCAAAACTCCTCCGGCGGCCGGATCTTGGGCTCACACCACCAAGGAAGTTCTCCCCTCTCTCTAAGATGAAGAAAGAGAAACTCAAGATGAAAATGAGGGTTTTTCCCCCCATTTCCCGGCTATTAACCCCCCAGGAGCAGCCCCTACCGTCGGATTCAGATCCAAGGGAACGGACGGCCGAGATTAGATCCAAAATCCCAAAAACTGGGCCGAACACGGCTTGACACACGGCCGTGTGTCTGGCCGTGTAACTCATTCGCCGATCGACACGGCTCCTGACATGGCCGTGTTCGAGGCCGTGTGCCCTACACACGGCTTGAGACACGGCCGTGTGTCTCAGGCCGTGTCCTTCTCTGACTCGAGACTGCACAAAAATGCATTCGACCACTGAACACGGGTAGGCACACGGCCGTGTGCCTGGCCGTGTGCCCCTGAGATGACCTCAAATCGAAAAGTGGTCAACATAAAAGTTGTAGATCTCGTCGAGACGAACAAAATTCATGTTGACCATTTTTCCACCCGACACCGTTTTGACCCTCAAAATGGTGCCCGAACGCGATCATCTCCGAGGTTGGGGTCTTACAACCTGGGGTTCCTTCATACCAACCCGCAGCTGCGCTCAGATGCCGACTTCAAAAGCGTGCGGCTGAGTGACACCGAGACCGCCATTGTCAAGTTCCTTGAGGGAGCGAGGCTTGACATCGACCACTACATCCCACTGTTGCCCGGACTGGACGCAGTAAACCGTCTGGAGAGTAAGTTTCGCGACTTTCATTTGTATCCGCAGCGACCTGGAAGTTGCTAATTTTTCCTCTTGCAGCGACCTTGGCGGTACCCGTAAATCTGCCCTTCGCACCGGCTGGACAGACTCCTACACAAGGAGAATGAAGAAAAGAAATTGCGAGAAAAAGGAAAGAAGACGGATATCCTGCCGCGAGTTACTCTTCCTATGATAGCTTTAATATTGCGGGCTTCGGCGAGAAGCAAAAGGATCTAAGGGGTAACCCCATGATCCACTGGCATGAGAAGAAAAAATATGTCCGTCTGTCAACGGCTCTTCCCTCTTGGAGGAGCCCGTGCCCATCTCGCCACGCCCATGTAGCCCTCTCTGCCTTGTACGGGAAGCAAAACCTTCGCGAATTGCAGAATGTGGCACCTGACAATCTTCCTCTTCTCGCCGCACAAGCCAGTGCAAACTGCGCCGTCACCAACCAATATATGGGCAGGCTCACGCGCGAGTTGCTTAAGGAAGATGCGCGGCATAGGAAGGAAAGCAGCTTGCTGAAAGAAAGAAATAAGCAACTTGGCGCAAAGATTAATCAATATAAAGAGGACAAGGTTGTAAGTGTCAATTAGTCTCCGTTTATCTCGCATATCTTTCGCGGCGTGACATTTTTGGTATCTTCTCCAGACCGCATATGAGATAACGAACCCCGACTTCCAGAGGGCTATGTTCCCTTTTGTTAGGGAAAGCGTGGAGGTGGCAATTGAACGCATTATCAACGAAGGGTATGCGAAAGAAGGGGTGGACTCCATTCCCATCCTGGAGCTTTTCCCAGAGCTAAAGGACAAGGTTGCCGAATTCGAGCGAGCAGCTAAAGGAAAAGCGATTTCTGAGGACGACGAAGAGGAGTCCGCTGATAAGGAAGCTCCTAAAGACGCGGCCTCCAGTCAGCAACAAGGAGGCCACTCTGACCAATCCTCTAACTCCGGTTCTGACGAGAGCAGCACGCGGACAGAACCCTTGGCCGCTTCTCATTCTAGTGACAGCAGCAGCGGTGAGTCGGGCGGCTATTCGCCTGGGGTGGATGTGGATGGGTCAAGCCCGGAAAAGACTGCAGACAAGAAGCAGTAGACCGAATAGGAGGATAAATTGTAATTTTTTGTTTTCAATGTAAAAGGGGGGGGGGGGGGGGGGGCGGACTCTGCGCGAGGCCGCCAGGACATGTATATAATTTTGAATGAATAAAAAAAGGATATTTTTGATATCTTCTGAGATGTTCTGCTTATTTCTCGCTTATACTTAGAGGTCGCACTTCTCATATCAATCTTCGTTACAGCTTTATTGCCTGTTAAAAATTCTAGCTGAAATTGTATAACCACATCTCGCTACAATATGAACGGAATGCTTTCTTAACGAAGAGAACGAATGACGCGGACTTGGGCAAGTTCGGTTTGCAGTCCGCATTTTGCAGAACCTTTGCCGGTTTTTGCGAGAACCAAGATGACGAAACCATAATCTGCTAACTCAAATAACATGAATAAGCGAACTAGGCGGACTAGGGTCACCGTCCGCAGATATTTGCAGTGAATTTTTTTTTTCAAATAATCATTAAATTATATAAGTTGAATGAATCCTGCGGATTAGGCGGATAAGATAAATGGAGTCCGCACTGCATTAATAATAATATCAGAAATGACCCGTAATTCATAACCAAGCGGGTAGGTGCGGCCGGAGCGGCATTGCTTTCCTCACAGGGTTATGAATTATAGAATCAACCCAAGGACCGGCGGACTGGGCGGATAGGGTAACTGGAGTTCGCACTGCATTAATAATAATATCAGAAATGACCCGTAATTCATAACCAAGCGGGTAGGTGCGGCCGGAGTGGCATTGCTTTCCTCACAGTGTTATGAACTACAAAATCAACCCAAGGACCGGCGGACTGGGCGGATAGGATAACTGGAGTTCGCACTGCATTAATAATAATGTCAGAAATGACCCGTAATTCATAACCAAGCGGGTTGGTGCGGCCGGAGCGGCATTGCTTTCCTCACAGGGTTATTAACTACAGAATCAACCCAAGGACCGGCGGACTGGGCGGATAGGATAACTGGAGTTCGCACTGCATCAATAATATTTAAAGACCCCTGTGAAGAAGAAAACTGCAGTCTAGAGGCCAAGCGGGTAGGTGCGGCCGGAGCGGCATTTCTTTCCTCACAGGACCTCAAGATCTGCAGACTCAATAACTAAATTCACTGCCCTCTTGCCTGGAGTACAGTCTAAGTCGATCTCTCGGGCAGGTGCGGCCGGAGCGGCATTGCTTTCCTTTGAGATCCACAAGACTGTGGGTCTCCTGCAGGCACTGCTTGAGGGTACCAAGGAGTGTTTGAGGGTTATAACCTTAAGATGACCTGGCGGCAGGTGCGGCCGGAGCGGCATTGCTTTCCCCGCGCGGTCATCTGGGTTGTAACGATATCCCTTAAGTGGCATGGTAGAGCTGTCCACCACTCTGCTCCTCCATAATGCAGAAGTGGGGTTAGGTACTAGCCGGGATCCGAAATCCAGTATCCTGCCGCACTAGAGTTGGTAGGCTCCCACTACACGGTGCGAAATCTCCCCGCAACATGTGGTCTTCGTGGTGTTACGCTGACACCAACGGTTCTAGGGGAGGTTTTTGCTGAACTTGGCGATATCTCCGGGCATTAAGCAACTGTCGGGAGTTGCTCGAGGAGGTAAGAGAGAAGAGGTACTTGAAGAAGTGTCAGTATGAGTATTTAAACAAATATCAATTTTGAGAGATTCATATAATATAGAAGAGAGAGTTCAGAAATAGAACCGTTTAGAGTTGTCCTTGCTCAATATATTAACTGTCAACACTTGAAACATAAAGACACTTGATGAAGTGTTAGCAAGGAACTTTCATTAATAATGAACCTCTTAAAGAGTTTACATAAGAAAGAAAGAAAAGAAGTTCAGGAATAGAACCGCTTTAGGTCATCTCCACTCCACGTGTGCGGCATATATTCTCCTTCAAATGTTTGTAACCGGAAGGCTCCATTCTCGAGGGCTTCCTTAATAATGAATGGTCCTGCCCAACTAGGATTAAGCTTCCCAACTGAGCTGACTCTTGCAGCAGTGTCGACCTTTTTAAGAACTAGATCTCCCACTTGAAAGTGTTCGATCCTTACATTCTTATAGAAGTAGCGGGCCATTCTTCTTTTAACTTCTTCTTGCCTGATGGCAGCCTTGTCTCTAACCTCTTCAACATATTCCAAACTGAACCTCATCTCCTCGCTGTTCAGCTCAAGCCAATCCTCCGTACCTTGCCTAGCAAGCAGCACTCTAGGTGACAGAACTTCAAACTCAACAGGAATTAATGCTTCGAACCCGTGAGAAAGCTTGAACGGGGTTTCCCCTATTGCAGATGAAGGCATTGTTCTCAGGGTCCAGAGAACTGAGGGAAGTTGATCAACCCAACTGCCCTTGAGGTTTTGAACTTTCTTCTTAAGCAGGTTGAGGATTTGCTTGTTAGCTGCTTCTACTTGACCATTACTTCTGGGATGATGAACTGATGCAAAGCGCAGCTCTGTTCCGATCTGTCTGCAAAAGTCTATCATCTCTACATTGTTGAACTGTGGTCCATTATCAGTGATTATTGCCATAGGGATTCCATGCCGGCAGACTATCTCCCCCCAAATAAAATTCCTCACGACCTGGGCTGTTGTCTTTGCCAGTGCTTTAGCCTCAATCCACTTACTGAAGTAGTCGATCATAACTATAATGAAACGATGCTGCCCACTTGCCATGGGAAATGGACCAATGAGATCCATTCCCCAAACAGCAAAGGGCCAGGGGGTTGGAATTGATCTGAGAGATTGAGCTGCTTGATGTTGAAGAGGAGCGAATTTCTGGCATTGAACACATTTTCTCACATAGGTCTCCGAATCTTTCTTCATTGTGGGCCAGAAGTAACCTTACCGCAGGATCCTTTTTTCCAATGTTCTTGCTCCCGAGTGACTCCCGCACTCGCCAGAATGCACCTCTCGAAGAACAGTAGGAATTTCACTTTCTGAAACACATCTTGCCATTGTAGACAAGAAGGTTTTTCTATAGAGAATATCGGATATCAAGTAATAGAGTGCTGCTTTTAACCTGAATTTCTTCTTATCTTTTACCGACTGATGCAGGTTCCCAGTCGACAGGTAGAGAATGAATGGGTCCATCCAAGAGGAACACTGATCGATTAGCATTAACCCTTCCTACTCCACTGCTGGGTGGAAAAGTTCTGAGACTGTCCCTCCTGATGGGAGCCCATACTTGGCAAGAACGTCAGCCTCCTCATTCTCTGCCCTCGGAATGTGCTCAATAGTAAAACTTTTGAACCTGCCAACCTCAACCTTTACCAGCGCAAGATACTTTTTCAACACTGGCTCCTTGGTCTCGAAGTTACCAAGAACTTGTGAAGCCATTACCAGAGAATCAGTCTTAATATGGACATGATCAATTCCAAGCTCTCTTGCAAGCCTCAAGCCGGCCAATAAAGCTTCATACTCTGCCTGATTGTTAGTCACTGGAAAATAGAACTTGATGGCCTGCTCATGCTTGACGCCATTCGGGTTTATCAAAACCACCCCTGCCCCTGAAGAGTTTCTTCCAGAAGCTCCATCCACATAGATGGTCCAAGCTAAAAGAGATCTTGCTGCCTGATCCGAGCTAGATTCTGTTGTGTCAATCAGGAAATCTGCAAGTACCTGTGCTTTGATAGCTGTCCTGGGCACATAAGAAATTTTGAACTCGCTCAGCTCAATTGCCCACTTAGTTAGCCTGCCTGAATGCTCTGGTTTCTCTAGCACATTCTTCAAAGGTTGATCAGTAACCACCTGAATTGAATGAGCCTGGAAATATGGACGGAGTCTGCGAGCAGACATAACCAATGCCAAAGCTAGCTTCTCAAGGATGGGGTACCTTGCCTCTGCATCTTTCCGAATGTGACTGACATAGTAAACGGGGAACTGCCTCCTGCTCTCTTCTCGGACCAGGACGGAACTAACTGCCTCGGGACCAACCCCCAGGTACAGGAACAACATCTCCCCTGCTCGGGGGCTTTGGAGTAAAGGTGTCGAGGTTAGCTGCTTTTTCAACTGCTCGAAGGCCAAAGAACACTCTTCTGTCCACCGGAACTTGGACGCTCCCCGAAGAGTCTTAAAGAACGGCGCACTTTTATCCCCAACTCGCGAGATGAATCTCCCGAGACCTGCCAACCTCCCCCCAACTGCTGAACCTCTTTTGGAGAACGGGGAGGAGCCATATCAAGGATGGCTTTAACCTTATCAGGATTGGGAGCAAGACCCTCAGGAATAAGGAGATGGCCGAGAAACTTCCCCTTACTTGCCCCGAAGATGCATTTTAACGTGTTAAGCTTTATTTTGTTCCCTCGCAGAGTGGAAAAGGTCTCTGCTAGATCTATCAAGTGTTGTGGAAGAGACCTACTCTTAATCAAAAGGTCATCCCCATACACTTCGAGGTTTCTACTTTTTTGCTATTTAAACACATGGTCCATCATGCTTTGATAAGTCGCGCCAGCATTTTTAAGCCCAAAGGGCATCACAAGATAACAATAACAACCATCATTAGTGATGAACGATGTGCGAGGATGTCAGGTTTGTGCATTCTTATTTGGTGATAACCAGAGAACGCATCTAGAAAGCTCATAAACGGATACCCTACCGCAGAATCAACTAATAAATCTATCCGAGGCAAGGGGTAGAAATCTTTCGGGCATGCTTTATTCAAACGGGTGAAATCTACACACATACGCCACTTCCCCCTAGGTTTCTTAACCATTACAACATTTGAGATCCACTCGGGATATTGAATCTCTTGAATGAAGCGCGCTTTGAGGAGTTTGGCAACTTCCTCTCTGATGGGCTCTGCTAACTTGACAGCTACATCCCTCTTCTTCTGCTGGACGGGCTTGGCAGCTGGATCAACATTGAGATGATGGCAAGCCACGTCAGGATCCACCCCTGGCATGTCCTCCGCTGACCAAGCGAAGACATCCAGATTCTTCAACAGGCAAGATATCAACTCCGCCTTTTGATCTTCTGGCAACTCGGAGTTGATGGAGAGCTTTCTTTCTTCCCCTTCGGCAATGGGGACTTCTTGCAACACCTAGGCAGGTTCCAGGTGAGCACCTTCTCTATCCACAGCAGCTTCTGACGGAGGAGTGGCTTCTGCGGCTGCTGGAAAAGTTGGGGGGGGGGGGGGAAACCTCAGTCATACTGACTATTCGGAGGTAACACTCTCGAGCTAGCCTTGGGTCGCTCCTGACCCTGCATTGGCGGCCATCTTTGCAGAACATGATGGCCAAATGGTACGTTGAAATGATGGCTCGATACTTGTTCAACAATGGTCTCCCAAAGATAGCATGGTAGCTGCTTGGAGCATCTACCACTATGAACTGGATCTCTTTGGTCACCCCTCCGAGCACCACCGAGAGTGTGACATTTCCTTCAACTTCCTTTCTTTCACCTGAGAAGCCATAAAGTGGCCCCTCGGTGGGAAGCAGAGGCTTTCCTGTCCTCAGGGCTTCAAAAGTTGACTTGAAGAGGAGATTCATGGAGCTGCCAGTGTCGATGAGAATTCTATCGACCGTGAAATCTCCGATGGCTGCTTGAACTACGATGGCATCATCGAAGGGATTAGCGGTTATAGGAAGGTCTGCAGGGCCAAAGGTGACGATTTCAGAAGGTGGGGCAGAAGAAGAAGTAGAAGCAATCTCAGTTCGGGAAAGCCTTGACAGAGAAGACTTCCGAGTAGACTCAGCCCCTGCTCCGCCATGGATGAAAAAGAGTCTTCCCAAGACTCCTTCGTCGACAACGTCAATACATTCACTTGGTATATCAATGAGCCCCAGATGGCCCTCATCCCTTATCTCTATACATTCCTGCTGAACTTCAGCCACCTCCTTGCCCTTGGAGGTGGAAGGCTTTGAAGGGTCTCTCTTCCTGCCCAGGTCCTCGATTTTACCCTCGGCGAGCAACCTTTCAACTAGCTTCTGAAGAGCCTTGCAATCTTTAGTCAGATGGCCCTTCTCCTTATGAAAATTGCAGAACTGAGAGTTGTCCCTGGGCTTCCAGTCTCTCTGGGGCCCTTGCCTCTTTTCTTCAGCCTTCCTCTGGATTATCTGGACGACCTCTTCAAAGTCGAGGCCCAGATCTGCAAGCTCTTCCATAGGGCTGCTCTCATACGGATTTGAAGCTGGCAGGGCGCTCTAAAGAATGGGGAGCGCTTGAAGAGGAACGGCGGGAGTGGCGGCCAACGGCAGTCTCTGACCATGAAACTCTTGATGGCCGAGGAAGGGTTTCTTGTGGCAGAGGTTACGTCCCCTCTGAGATGGAGGTTGGAAATCAGGCCGAGGAGGCTTGCTGTGATATTGATTGTTGGAGAAGTTGGAGGCATACCTTCCTCTAGCTTTGGCTGTCAGGGATGAGATATAGGTTGGGTTGGCATTTTCTCCCTCAATAAAGCGATTAGCCATTGATATGAGCTCCTGATAAGTTGATGGTGCCTTTGTAGTCACTTTGAATTTCAATGGGCCCTCCCGGAGGCCGTGGATCAGGGCAACTTTATAATAATCGGGGTTCACATTCCTTACCCCTTGGATTTCTTTTTGGAACCGATCAACGAATCTTGCCACTGATTCGTTGTCTCTCTGCTTGATGTCAAAAGGGCTGCCGGCCCATACTTTCTCTTCTTAGAGGTTGCAAACCTCAGGAGCAGCTCGCTGCGAAGCTCGGCGAAGGAAGAAATCGTGCCCGAAGGCAGCTCGTAAAACCATTCTCTTGCTTGACCATCAAGAGTGGTCACCAGAAGCTTACATTTCAAGGCATCGGAGAGGCTCCTTAATGCAACTGCCCCTTCGAATGCCTGCAGGTGGGAGACCGGATCAGTCTCACCTGAATAAAAAGGGAGACGAGGTTCTCTGAAATTGCTTGGCGCTGACTCCCACCGGATTCAATCGACGAAGGGAGAGGGAGTCTCTGAATCAGCAGAAGGGCGGACTGGAGGGCGAAGCTCTGCGGGCTCTACGGACTGCCGATCAACAAAATCTAGTCGGCGAGCCGGATTCCCTCGGGCTGCTTCCCTGAAGAAATCTATCAGGGGGGCGAACTCTGCAACCTGAGGTCGCAGGGGAGCTGCAGACTGAGCTTGGTGGAGAGGCAGAGGTGCGGTTGCAGGCGACTGCTAAAGAGGGGGTGACGAGCTGGGGTCCGGCGGACCGGAGTCTCAGCAACTTCTTTAGCGACCTGAGGAGCAAGTCGCTGAGTCAGTGCTAACAGGGCCTGGCTGATTGTATCGAGCTGTTGGTCAGTCTCTCTTCGAGATACTTCAGCTTCCCAGCGGGACTGCTCCAACGCTTCCCACAATGAATCATCAGGCAAACTGGAGCGATCGGAGCGGCGAGCTCGGCGGTCCGACATTTCTATCCGCGGCTTTCAAAAAACTGCTCGAATCTGAAGGTCACGTGTTAACTGTTGATGCGCGAAAAGCGAAGGCGGAAACGAGCACCAGCAGCTAATTGTTCGAGCACTTAGAGAAGAAAGGAAAAACAAACTGCGAGCATCAGTCTACTTGGCGGACTAGAAAAGGAACAGAAAATCAAGAGCCGTGGAGCACGGCAACACCGGACTTCGCCCGTCACGGCCTGAATGCCTCTCCTGCGACGGGCTTACTTTTGATTGCAAAGAAGGGGTTACAAGAAGGAAAAAAGGAAGGCAATGCAGAAAGCAAGCTGGAGTTCGCAAAGCCCAGAGATTCGAGTCCGCAGCCTTTAACAAGTGGGCTCCTGGGTTCGAGTCAGCGTGCTTTGAGTGCACCACTTCCCCCTATTTATAGGCTGGGGGCCTGCCCAAACGGGCAGGGCTAAAATAACCGGCTGCCCGGGGTACAAAGGAGCCGGGTAGCGGTGACGGGAAACAAAAGAGAAAGAAGAAGCAGTCCGCGCGGGACAGGCAGACTAGGCCTGCGAACTGGAATCCTCCCCTGGTCACGTCGAGCGCGATCCTGTCAGACCAGTTGCGACCTGAGCGACCTGGGTGACCTGACTCTGAGCTCGCCGATCTGGGATCGACTATCGTCGAAGGGAGGTCGACGATCCAGCTGAGTTGAGAACCAAGGGAGACCTTGGCGGACTGAGATCTGGAATCCGGCCAAGGAGGAACGAGACGTCTAGCTGGATAAGTTGTGGATTCTGGGGTTAACACGCGTCGAGCGCGATCCTGTCAGACCAGTTACGACCTGAGCGACCTGACTCGGAGCTCGCCGATCTGAGCTCGACTATCGTCGACGGGAGGTCGACGATCTAGCAGAGTTGTGAACCAAGGGCGACCTTGGCGGACTGAGATCTAGAATCCGGCCAAGGAGGAGCGAGATGTCTAGCTGGATATGTTGCGGATTCCGGGGTTAACAATTACTTTCATGTGATTATTTTGGACTAGTATTTGAGTTTCACCCTTACTCTTTACCTTTGCTGCTTTTCTATGAACGAATTGGTCGGCAGGATCGACGCTTTGTGGTGACGACCCCTCGGGGCGTGAAGGTGTAACCGCAAAACGGCGGTTCGGGGCCTAAGACCCCGATATTTTAAAAGAAAAAAAAAGGGGTCTTACACCAAAACCTATTCAAATCAAACCCAATTGGGCTGAGATTTTTCTCAGGGTCAAATAATGACCCTAATAGTCGACCACCAAAATCTTGGGGGGTATAGAGGTCATTAAACCCCTAAAATAATTCATAAATGGTTTCTTGAATATTTACAAAAACTATAGGACAAAGTTTTCCTAAAATTTCCATTTTTGGATATGTTCTAGGTATATGTCCTAGTGAGCTCCATCCAATATTACAATTTATTTGGATTTCTGGATTGGTGAGGCCACTAAAAATACTATCTAGTCTAGCCTAGGTATAGACCCCACCAAAATGGGTGTTGTGGTCAAACCACTTACCCAAATGGGTTCAAATGAAATTTCAATTAAACTAGATTTCATGGGGTACAACTTTCATGTTGGCCACCTTTCCTTTAAAGGGGCCTGAGTATTTTTAATATTTAATTTAAAACCAACCAGTAAACAGGACAGGAATTATAATAATAGGAATTAATAATTAAAACTAGCACGAATCTTAAAGCAAGATCTAAGAGCCCTGACATCATCTTCTTCCTCCAGCCAAAGGCCACGATTTGCCCGACCTGGAGCCACTTCCAAGGCCATTTCCCGGCCATCCGGCCACTTCCCCGGCAACCCACTGCCACCACCACCTTCGTCGAGGTTGTGGCTAACGTCCGGCGGTGGTTTGGCCGCCGGAGATGGTGTTTTCAGGCGATCCGACCACTCTAATTTTTTTTTGAAAAACTATTAAATTCAGAAATTTTCTCTCTACAATCGGGCTCAATTGAGCCCAATTCTTTCCCCTATTTATTCTTATGATCTAACCATAGAAGAAGAGGAAGGGGAGGACCTTTGTGGCGGTCTAGAGTTGCGCCGATCGCCGAGTTTAATGATGGTGGTGGTGGTGGTCGGATTTCTGCGATTACACAGTGGGATGGCTTGGATCCTTCAGGTAAGGGTTGGAAATGAACCCCTGGAGTCCAGTGAAGCTTTTAAGATGAAGAGAAGTGGGAGGGGTGGGTGTAGGTTGCCATGGCCATTAATGGCCCCTTAAGGAAAATTCGGCCATGATGGGTGGAGGATGAGGCATGGCTCATTTCAGTAAAAGGCCAGCTAGTTTCAATGGGGCTGCACTCCCCTTGTCAAAGTGGATTGAATGGGGGAGGTTGGGGATGGGGAAGGGTGAGCCTCAAAGTTTTCTCCATTACTCCCCTCTCTTTCTCTCTCTTCCATTTTTGGGATTTTTCTCTCTCCTACTCACCAAGCCTGAATTTGACTCCCACCTAGCCTAATGGCTGCCCACATGATCATGATATCAATTAAAATAAAGTAAGCCCAAGTGGATTGGGCTTGAGCTCGATTGAGCCCATTTGAGCCAACTTTACCTAACACTTGGGTAAAGTTAACCTAGGTCAATTTGACCTTTTGGTTGAACCCAATGGGTCCTTGGTGACCCATTGGCCTCCGCTAAGGTCTAGGTAGGGTTGGGTAGGGTCTACTTGGCACCTTGGAGGTCACTTGTCCCTTAGTAAGGGCAATTTAACCACTTTGGGGATTCAGTTGACTTGGGTGAACTTAGCCTCTTGGGTTGACCTCAATGGGTCCTTGGTGACCCATTGACCTCACTTAAGGTCCAGGAAGACTTAGGTAGGGTTGGTTGGGCACATTAGAAGCCCATTTCCCTTAGTTAGGGCACCTTGTCCAATTTAGGCTTATGATGGTCTTAGGTCATTTTGACCACTTTGGGTTGACCCCATGTTGCGCGCTAGGGTTCGAAGAAAATAAACGCAACCGAACTAGCAACCCGATGAGGCAAGTATACCTATCGAATTGTAGCAAGGGGACACAAGTGTCGTATTGAAATCCGGGAACTGTTGGCTAAGCTTACTCACACGAACGCTATTATCTTATCGACGGAAAAACTAGGGTTTTAGAAAATCTAAGCGCAATGGAGAAATTAAAGCAAACTAGAAAGAGAACTACCGCAATTAAGTTACGCTATTAAGCAAACAACTAAGCTAGAAAAGAAATTACTGCAGTTAATTAAAGAGCACAATATATGAGATTACTACAAAAGGTAGAACAATATGAAATGGAAATGCACCCGATCGAGATTCACCTCGGCTAAAGACGATTAAGAAAATGCGATAAAAATCTAAACTTAATAGGATAAGGGTCCTTGACCGTGGAGGTTCCTAAAGCTTGAACACGCTTCTCTCGAAGTCGTGCCCAACTGAGTTTAGGAAGGTCCGACCGACTCTCGTCTAAATCGGAGGCCTAAAACTCGCTTTACGCGGTGAACCCCACTGCCGGGAGATTTGGACGTCTGCCTCTCTCGAGGGGTGCGTACAACTCCCTTTACTCTTGAATGCTCACTTCATTCTTTCGGCCTCTCGGCTAGCCCAGAATGAAAGCAAAGGCGGAGAGTATATATCGAAAATATACCCCCAACCCGTGATTAATCAAGAGTAATTCAAGGCCCTAACCTAAAAAGAAAAGATTGATTAAAACATCATAACATAATCGCTCTAACCTCGGATCATCAAGATCGAGTACAAGGAGGATTAGTTAATCATAATGGAGAGGAGGGGGGGGGGAGATGAGTAGAAAACATAAGAAGAACACAAGCTAAGGGAAGAACAATTTTATTAATGAAGAAGGGCAAGTTACACTAATGAAAATAAAATTACAAGTGCATGAAAATTAAACCCTATTCTAGCCCTACATTAAGCACTAAGCAAGAAGAAAATTGCATTAAAAGCTAGCACAAACTAAGATTAAACTAGGGTTAACCAAAAAGTACAAAGAGAGGGGGAGAGAGAGAGAGAGAAAGCATGAAAAAGGATCAAGAAACAAAGGGGCAGCACCTCCCCCACTCAACCAAAGCTTGCTGAAATGGGGAGGAGGGGGGCTCAATTTATAGAAAATTTCTCGGGTTGGTCACGCCCTCTGACACGCCCTAGGGGGGCGTGTCAGGGGGCGTGACAGGTACGGATTTGACCTCGGGCTCTGGATTCTGGCGGGAGGGATGATTGCTTCGGTACGTCAGTGGTCACGCCCTAGGTCACGCCCGTGACAGGGGGGCGTGACAGGCATGTCATGCCCAAATCATTGGTCGGAAATCCGTCAGTCGCCGAAAAAGGAAGGTGTCACGCCCATGTCACGGGCGTGACATGGGGCGTGACAGTACTATTTGCGTGCTGAGGCGGAAGGGCATTTAATGCGGTGACAGCTTTGCGGCAGAGGGCGACACGCCCCTGGTCACGCCCCCTGACACGCCTAGGGAGGGCGTGACAGGGGGGCGTGACAGCGGTTTTGACCGTTTTCTGTCCCTTCCAACAGGTGTCCTCGGGATCGGGTGACACGCCCTAGGTCACGCCCAGGGAGGGCGTGACAGGGGGGCGTGACAGGCCATTTTGGCAATTTTTCTGAAAACCTGCAAAAAGACAGGAAAAAGTTAGTGGCAATAAAATTTACACAAAAAGGATAAAAATAAACTAATAATAGACATAATTTGTACAATATAAAATATAAAATACGATAATAGTTTAGGCTATAAAACGTATTATCAAATTCCCCCAAGCTTAAGCTTTGCTTGTCCCCAAGCAAAAATATAAAAACTAGATATTTATAAAAATGACTAATCAAAAAGTTCTAATTATGCCTACACAAGTACTATGCGAAATTCTTAGTAGGGAAAAGGTGAAATGTAAGTCTAAAACAATTATTTAGGTATGGTAAAACTTTTAAAAACTTTACTTATTAAAAACAAATCATCCAAAATTTTAGCGAGATTTTTTAAATGGACTTAAGTAAAGCAACGAAAATGAAAAACACGCATTGAGTTGTTACTAGATCCAAGCAACGCATTATAATTATATCAATTTAATTATCAAAAATCTAGGTTTAAATCTAAAACTAAAACTGATTTACTGTTTTTCTTTTCTTAGTTGTTAAATAAAAAATCAAAAAGCGTGAATCAAAAGGACTTAAATAGGACAGAAACGTTTGGTTTAGGAAAATAATTAGGAGTGGAATTCAAAGATAAACGTGAAGGTTTTAAAATCACACTAAACCAAAGCAAAGAGTTTCAAAAATTTTCATAAAAATATATACACATTTTTTTCTTTCTTTTTCATTTTTTTTCTTTTCCATTTTTTTCCTTTTTTAAAAACAAAGGCCATAAATATTCTTATTTTCCTTTTTGAGTTGGCCAAACAAAAAATAAACATCACTTTTGAACATACTTCTTTTTTTTTCGAAAACCTTTCTCCACAAAAATCACAAAATACCCTATCAAAATCGTCAAAATAATTTATGAAACTCAAAAAGGCTAGTGTGATTCGATAGGTTGGAAATTTTGGCTTTGGTGAAACTGAAATGAAAGGAGGAGCTATCAAATGAAATCGAAAAAAGGCTCAAAAACAGCTAACTAGTGGTAAAAGTTTTTTTAGGTTGGCAGGAAAGCTCAAACGAAAACAAAAATGGCCTAAATCATTTTCACGCTTTTGAATTTATTTAAAACAAAGGTTTGAAATTTTTTCAAAAAGCGAGTCCTAGATAATAAAAGAAGATTGATGAAATTAACTTGAAAATAGAAATAATATGTGACTTGGATCGTTCACATCTACTACGTTATTCAAAAGTTGACTTTACAAAAATTATTCAAAAACGAAAAAGAAAATAGTGGATGATGAATTTTTAAGAAAGTAAAGGAAATAAACAACAAAAAACCATAATAGAAATGCGAGTTTTAGAAAAATATTTCACCTTAACATGCTATCGTGAATTAGAAACACAGCATGGCCAACATTTTACTTGTGAAACATAATTAAAAAGGACGATTAGAAATATTATAATTAACTAAGTTGTTTATAGGAGATTTTGAGTAAAACAAAACTAAAAACTAGGGGTACTATTGAAATACCAAAATGTCTAAACTATTCAAAAACACATATAAATTTTTTTTAATTTAATTTTGTGGAATATTCTCTTTTTTTGGATTTTGGAATTTTAAGATATTCATTTTTTTTTTTTGGAAATATTTACAATATATACAAAAAGAAGATTATTTATACTACGCAAAAATGAAGGAGGAAATCCTCCCCCAAGCTTAAAACAGACATTGTCCTCAATGGCAAAAGAAGGGGATTGGAGAAGGAGAGAAAAATAAAGTACAGAATTGAAAGACAGAATTGAAATACAGGTACTTCCCCGGATTTATTTGCTGCGAAAACTGAGTGATGCCGCTCCCCGAATGTCTTCTTTGGACTTTGTGATGGATTCAGCAATGTTGGAGCAGCCGATCGCAGAAGCTTCAGCTTGTCGGAGCCGTCCGAGGCAAAAATTGTAAAATAAAGAAAACAGAAAAAGATAACTTGGGTTGCCTCCCAAGAGCGCCCTTTGGTTAAAGCGTCGTTGAGCTCGACGCATAAAAAAAAATAATATTGTCCAAAAATATTGTTGTCCCGAAATAAAATTGTTTTTAGCAAAAAATAAAAAGTTCAAGATTAAAGTTCGTGAAGCAGAAACTTAATAGTGTTTGGACTGACATCATCATCACCAGAGAAATACAGTTTAAGACGCTGACCATTCACTTTGAAATTACCCTTATCAGGGTGAGAAATTAAAACAGTTCCATAAGGAAATATTTCTAAAACAGAAAATGGGCCAGACCAGCGAGATTTTAATTTGCCCGGAAATAAACGTAAACGAGAATTATATAACAGGACTTGGTCGCCCGGCTTAAAGTTTTTAGGGTGCCTTAAGTGTTTATCGTGTAAACGCTTCGTCCGCTCTTTATAAAGCTTATTATTTTCATAAGCATAAGAGCGCCACTCGTCGAGTTCATTTAGTTGGAATTTTCGAAGGTCACCGACTGAGTGGGGATCGAAGTTTAAAAATTTTAAGGCCCAAAAGGCGCGGTGTTCTAACTCTACGGGCAGATGGCACGATTTTCCATAGACCAGCCGATACGACGTACATCCGAGGGCGGTTTTGTACGCTGTTCGGTAGGCCCATAGAGCATCGTCAAGTTTGGCTGACCAGTCTTTTCTAGAAGTTGAAACAGTCTTTTCTAATATTCTTTTTATTTCTCTATTTACTACTTCGACTTGACCGTTAGTTTGGGGGTGGTAGGCAGTGGATAGTTTATGCGTAACGCCATATTTAGTAAGGATTTTTGAAAATTGCGCGTTACAGAAATGGGAACCCCTATCGCTAACGATTGCGCGTGGCGTACCGAATCTAGAAAATAATTTTTTTAAAAACGTGACTATAACTCGGGAGTCGTTCGTGGGAAGGGCTTGGGCCTCAGCCCATCGTGAAACATAATTAACAGCAACTAAAATATATTTGTTTCCGAAGCTAGAAGGAAGGGGGCAAACAAAATCAATTCCCCAGAGGTCGAAAATTTCGCACTCTAAGAAATAATTTTGCGGCATTTCATTTTTATTAGAAATATTGCCCGACCGTTGGCAACTATCACACCTGCTCACAAAGGCTTGCGCGTCTTTAAACAGGCTAGGCCAGTAAAAACCCGCGCAAAGCACCTTATGAGTGGTGCGAGCAGCTTGATAGTGCCCACCTGTCGGACCTTCATGCAAATGTTTTAGAATATCAATTCCTTCATCAAAAGAAACACATCTCCTTATCACTTGATCCGCACAAATTTTGAAAAGATGCGGGTCTTCCCAAAAGTAGTTCTTCAGCTCAGAAAAGAATTTCTTCTTCTACTGAGAGGAGAACTCTTTTGGGAGCACCCGGGCCACTAGATAGTTGGCGATGTGCGCGAACCAAGGAGAAGTAGATGTATTAACTAAAAGCAGCTTCTCATCAGGAAAATAGTCATTAAAAGATTTTTCATTTAATTTTTCTATAAAGGGGTTATCTAATCTTGATAAATGGTCGGTGGCCAAGTTCTCGGCTCCTCGCTTATCACGGATCTCTAAGTCAAACTCCTGGAGGAGTAAGACCCAACGAATCAAGCGAGGCTTGGCATCCGTTTTGGCAAGAAGGTACTTGAGGGCCGAGTGGTCCGTAAAAACAATGATTTTTGAAAGTGTAATGTAAGAGCGAAATTTATCAAACGCAAATACTACAGCCAAGAGCTCTTTTTCGGTTGTGGTGTAATTTTCTTGTGCAGATGTGAGGGTTTTACTAGCGTAATAGATGGGGTGGAAGTTCTTAGATATGCGTTGACCTAATACGGCTCCCACCGCAAAACTACTCGCATCGCACATAATCTCGAAAGGAAGGTCCCACACCGGAGCTATCATAATTGGCGCGTTAATTAACTTTTCTTTAATTAATTCAAAGGCAGAAATACAAGAGTCATCAAAAATGAATGGAGCGTCTTTTTCTAAGAGATGGGTGAGGGGCTTAGTGATCTTGGAGAAGTCCTTTATAAAACGACGATAAAAACCAGCGTGGCCTAGGAAACTTCTTATAGCTTTTATGTTTGTAGGTGGCGGCAACTTCTCAATAACTTCTATCTTGGCAACGTCAACCTCAATACCTTTAGCAGAAATTTTATGACCCAAAACTAACCCTTCCCTCACCATAAAATGGCATTTTTCCCAATTTAGGGCAAGGTTAGTTTCTTCGCATCGTTCTAAGACTTTTTCGAGGTTTTCTAAACATCTATCGAAGGTATCGCCGAACATGGAGAAATCGTCCATGAATACCTCCATAATGCTTTCTACGTACTTGTCAAATATTGCGAGCATACATCGTTGGAATGTAGCCGGCGCATTGCATAATCCAAACGACATTCTTCGGTACGCGAAGGTGCCGAAGGGACAAGTAAACATAGTTTTCTCTTGGTCCTCGGGAGAGATGGGTATTTGAAAGTACCCCGAGAGGCCATCGAGAAAACAATAAAAGCTATGGCCGGAGAGACGTTCTAAAATCTGGTCGATAAACGGTAGAGGAAAGTGGTCCTTACGGGTGGCGTCATTTAACTTACGGTAATCTATGCACATACGCCAACCCGTCACCGTCTGTGTCGGGATTAATTCATTATTCTCATTACTAATTACGGTTATCCCTCCCTTTTTTGGAACTACCTGAACGGGGCTAACCCACTTACTGTCCGATATAGGGTAGATAATTCCTGCGTCTAATAGTTTCATAACCTCGCCCTTAACTACTTCTTTCATATTCGGGTTTATACGGCGCTGAGGTTGAATAGAGTTACGCGAATTATCTTCCATTAGAATTTTATGTGTACAGAAAGATGGGCTTATGCCCTTGATATCAGAAATTTGCCAAGCAATAGCCCGGCGATGCTTACGTAGAACTAGAAGAAGTTTATCGTTCTGCGTATCCGTGAGGTAGGCCGAAACGATAACTGGTAACTTAGAGTCTTTTTCTAAGAAAGCATACTTAAGGTGTTCGGGAAGTTCTTTAAGTTCTAGGGTAGGGGGTTCTTCATAAGAGGATTTTGAGATTCTTTCTTTTTCAAAAATAATATCTTCATAAACTTTTTTATAAGGAACGTAATAAGGGGTGGGGCTAGCAGCCAAGACGGCTTCTTGTACAGATTTAGTGGTAAGGAAAGAGGAAGAACAAAAATCAGAAAACTCTTTTTCAAACTCAGAAAGACAATAAGAAGATTCATCACTTCCTTGCAGTGATTCTGTTGTAAGAGAAGAGGAGCAAAAAGTAGAAAATTCTTTTTTAAAGTCGGAGAGGCAGTAGGAAGAATCATCACTCACGGCGTCTACGAAAAAACATGAGTCATCGTTCGCTAAGGTGTTCTTCATCGAAGGGGTGATAGAAAATGTGACTTCGTCGTCGCCTACTCGAAGAAAGAGCTTACCATTGCTTACGTCAATGATGGCTCGGGAGGTGGCAAGGAAGGGTCGGCCAAGGATCAGGGGAACCTCGACGTCTTCTTCGATGTCCAAAATGACAAAGTCCACCGGAAAGATGAACTTGTCGACTTTCACCAGAACGTCCTCCACTATTCCTAACGGGTACTTGACGGATCTATCGGCTAGCTGGATACTCATATGCGTGGGGTTAAGGCTACCAATCCCTAACTTTTTGAACAACGAAAAGGGCATCAGGTTTATACTTGCGCCTAAGTCGGCTAACGCGTGTTTAACAAAGAGATCACCGAAGACACATGGGATAGAGAAACTACCCGGGTAACTGATTTTCTTCGGCAAACCGTTTGTTAAAACGGCGGAGCACTCGGCGTTAAGCGTGACGTGCGAAAGATTCTCTAACTTCTTCTTGTTTGTGAGGAGGTCTTTAAGATATTTGGCGTATTTCGGCATTTGCGAAATAGCCTCGTGGAAGGGAAGATTAATGTGGATTTGTTTGAAGATTTCTAAGAAGCGGGAGTACTGATCATCTTGACGTTGTCTATTAAGTTCAGAGGGGTATGGAGGAGTTGAATTATTTTTGAAGATGGGTGGTGGAGTGAGATTATTTTCTAAAGTGGGGGTGATTACTTCTTCAGCAGAGGGTGGAAGCGGAGCAGAGCTTTGATTTTTAAAAGCGAGAGCGGAGCTTTGATTTTTAAAAGCAGGAGCGGAGCTTGCCCCGGGCTCTTCACTTACCATACCGGAGACTTGCTTCCCACTCCGAAGAGTTATAGCTTTCGCTTGCTCTCTCGGGTTGGGTTCAGTATTGGAAGGAAGAGACCCTGCGGGTCGCTCAGAAATTATTTTCGCGAGCTGTCCTACCTGATTTTCTAAACTTTTTACTCTTCCGGTTAAAGTTCTTATGGTAGCGTCATTTGTGGTGATATATTTAGAAAGTAATTCCTCCAAGCTTGGAGGTTTTGGGTAATTTTGAAGAAGTGGTGGTGGTGGTGTTGGTTGTGCAGAAAAATCTTTTTGCGGAGGTGGGCGCATCGCATTCGATGGATTACTCCATGAAAAGTTCGGGTGATTTCTTAAAGCGGGGTTATAACTATTCGAAAAATTAAAACCAGGCGGATGAAAATTCGCAGCAGAAAAATTATTCAAAGCAGTTCTAGGCAAATTATTAACATAATCTAAATGTTCTGGAGTAGGGGTTGCAGATTCCCATACCTGAGGGGCGGAGGCAGCAGTCATCTCCGTTATTTTTTTGCTTAGGATTTCTACTTGCAGAGCGAGCTGGGAGACGTTGTCCACTTCATAGATACCTGCAGGCTTGTTCGGGCGGGACCTAGGCACATTCCACTGATAAGTGTTCATGGCCATATCCTCAAAAAGCTCAAGAGCGGCTTCCGGGGTCTTATGATTTAAAGTACCGCCAGAAGCTGCGTCTATCATTTGCTTCGTGCTTTGATTTAGCCCGTTATAAAACGTCTGCACTTGTAACCATACAGGCAGCGCGTGATGTGGGCATCGTCTTAATAATTCTTTAAATCTCTCCCAGGTTTCGTAAAGGGTTTAAGAGTCTATTTGTCCGAAGTCAGAGATATCGTTCCTAAGTTTTGCAGTTTTAGCGGGCGGAAAATACTTCGCCAAAAATTTTTCAGTTAATTCATTCCAAGTGGTTATGCTATTTTTCGGAAGTGTGTTAAGCCACTGCTTAGCTTTAGTTCTTAGAGAGAAGGGGAAGAGTCTTAGCCTGATCGCATCATTTGTGACACCATTTATCTTGAAGGTGTCGCAAATTTCAAGAAAGCTAGCTATATGTGCGTTCGGATCTTCATCTTGAAGTCCGTCAAATTGCACATATTGCTGCACCATTTGAATTATGCTAGGCTTTAGTTCAAAGTTATTATTTGCTATAGTAGGACGGACTATACTCGATTCTGTTCCCTCGAGGTTCGGTCGTGCATAATAGGACATAGTCCTTTGAACGGCCTCATCTACGTTGGGTTCTTCCATTCTTAAAGTATTAAATGACTCGGAGTCCTCAACCGGCACTTGGATAGTAGGACCTTGAAATCGCGATCTTCTCCGAAGAGTACGCTCAATTTCCTGGTCCAAGTCCAAAATAACCGACGGACTCCCGCGGGTCATGCACTAAAAGAACAGAAAAGAAGAAGAGAAAGAGAAAAAGGATAAACTAGAAAGAAAAACTAGATTTAGAAAATTAAATTAAATTTTTTTTTTCTTTTTGAAATAGATTTTTTTTTTATAAATTAACTCCCGAACTTCCCAAGGACTACCCCGTGAAGGGTTCGCAAGGTACTAGACAAGACAGTGGCGCTTAAAGCCCTTTGCCCTTTTCGAGAGAATTAGGTGACGTAGAAAAATTGTGAGGTTGGTTTCTATTAAGAGCGGTGATAATTTTTTTTTGATTTTTTTTTTAAAACTTAAAAGAAAAGGGGATGAGAAAGAGAAGAGATAAAATTAATAGGTTCGTGTTTTCAAAATATCAACGGAAGTTGGGTCCCCGGCAACAGCGCCAAAAACTTGTTGCGCGCTAGGGTTCGAAGAAAATAAACGCAACCGAACTAGCAACCCAATGAGGCAAGTATACCTATCGAATTGTAGCAAGGGGACACAAGTGTCGTATTGAAATCTGGGAACTGTTGGCTAAGCTTACTCACACGAACGCTATTATCTTATCGACGGAAAAACTAGGGTTTTAGAAAATCTAAGCGCAATGGAGAAATTAAAGCAAACCTGAAAGAGAACTACCGCAATTAAGTTACGCTATTAAGCAAACAACTAAGCTAAAAAGGAAATTACTGCAGTTAATTAAAGAGCACAATATATGAGATTACTACAAAAGGTAGAACAATATTAAATGGAAATGCACCCGATCGAGATTCACCTCGGCTAAAGACGATTAAGAAAATGCGATAAAAATCTAAACTTAATAGGATAAGGGTCCTTGACCGTGGAGGTTCCTAAAGCTTGAACACGCTTCTCTCGAAGTCGTGCCCAACTGAGTTTAGGAAGGTCCGACCGACTCTCGTCTAAATCGGAGGCCTAAAACTCGCTTTACGCGGTGAACCCCACTATTGGATTTTACTCCAATCCGGGAGATTTGGACGTCTGCCTCTCTCGAGGGGTGCGTACAACTCCCTTTACTCTTGAATGCTCACTTCATTCTTTCGGCCTCTCGGCTAGCCCAGAATGAAAGCAAAGGCGGAGAGTATATATCGAAAATATACCCCCAACCCGTGATTAATCAAGAGTAATTCAAGGCCCTAACCTAAAAAGAAAACATTGATTAAAACATCATAACATAATCGCTCTAACCTCGGATCATCAAGATCGAGTACAAGGAGGATTAGTTAATCATAATGGAGTGGAGGGGGGGAGATGAGTAGAAAAACATAAGAAGAACACAAGCTAAGGGAAGAACAATTTTATTAATGAAGAAGGGCAAGTTACACTAATGAAAATAAAATTACAAGTGCATGAAAATTAAACCCTATTCTAGCCCTACATTAAGCACTAAGCAAGAAGAAAATTACATTAAAAGCTAGCACAAACTAAGATTAAACTAGGGTTAACCAAAAAGTACAAAGAGAGGGGGAGAGAGAGAGAGAGAAAGCATGAAAAAGGATCAAGAAACAAAGGGGCAGCACCTCCCCCACTCAACCAAAGCTTGCTGAAATGGGGAGGAGGGGGGCTCAATTTATAGAAAATTTCTCGGGTTGGTCACGCCCTCTGACACGCCCTAGGGGGGGCGTGTCTGGGGGCGTGACAGGTACGGATTTGACCTCGGGCTCTGGATTCTGGCGGGAGGGATGATTGCTTCGGTACGTCGGTGGTCACGCCCTAGGTCACGCCCGTGACAGGGGGGCGTGACAGGCATGTCATGTCCAAATCATTGGTCGGAAATCCGTCAGTCGCCAAAAAAGGAAGGTGTCACGCCCATGTCACGGGCGTGACATGGGGCGTGACAGTACTATTTGCGTGCTGAGGCGGAAGGGCATTTAATGCGGCGGCAGCTTTGCGGCAGAGGGCGACACGCCCCTGGTCACGCCCCCTGACACGCCCAGGGAGGGCGTGACAGGGGGGCGTGACAGCGGTTTTGACCATTTTCTGTCCCTTCCAACAGGTGTCCTCGGGATCGGGTGACATGCCCTAGGTCACGCCCAGGGAGGGCGTGACAGGGGGGCGTGACAGGCCATTTTGGCAATTTTTCTGAAAACCTGCAAAAAGACAGGAAAAAGTTAGTGGCAATAAAATTTACATAAAAAGGATAAAAATAAACTAATAATAGACATAATTTGTACAATATAAAATATAAAATACGATAATAGTTTAGGCTACAAAACGTATTATCACCCCAATAGATCCCTATGGATCTAATTGACCTTATAATGAGTTAGGGATGTTGTGGTGGGGTCATGGAGTCAAGGTGAAGTCATATGGTCATCCTAAACTATTGTTTAGATTTCTACTATTTGCAGACCAAGGTGATTTTCACCTTGGGCCTTATTCACCTGGTCTTTTGAGCTTCTCGTGGTTTTGTCATGACCTAGTCATGAAAAAACCATACTTAGGGGTCTAGTTGAAAATGGGAAGTTACAAATCCCAATATATATATAAAAAAATTTCGTCCCCGAAATTGAAGTTAAGCTTGTGGGGTTCCTACTGGAAAAAAATCTTGTAACATCCCTAAGAGTTGAGGGTATACCTGACTCGAAGAGTTCCGGGTACTTTTGCTGCATCAGGTCCTATGGCTCCCAAGTGTGCTCCTCCTACCCATGGTTTCACCACAGAACCTTTACTAGCGGAACCTTCTTGTGTCGCAAGTGTTAACCCAGAATCCACAACTAGTTCTCCAGTCTTTTCAGTTCGGGCGGCTTGTCATTTCCAGCCGCCGATCTCAGCTAGCCGGCTTATTGTCAGACAAGCCGGGCGGCCTCTTCGTCAGACCGCCGCCAGTTCCAGTCCAGCCATCATCTAAGGGTCGGCCTGTCCTTGCCCAAGCTGCGCGACTTATGTCCCAGGTCACCGTCAGAGGAGGTCCAGACCAGCCCGCCTAGAGGCCGAGTCCTGCAGCTCGGCAGAAGAAGATCGCCAGGCCGCTCAGCCTGTCTCTTGGCTTTTCTTCTTCTTCTCGATTCCCGTCACCGCTGCCCGATTCTCTTGTACCTCGGGCAGCCGGTAATTTTAGCCCTGCCCGTTTGGGCAGGCCCCCAAGCCTATAAATAGGGGGCGGGAGTACACCCAAAGCACGTTGACTAGAGTCTAAGAGCTCGCTTGTTAAGAGCCGTGGCCTCGATTCTAGTCCTTTGCGGTCTATTATCCGGCCGGCTTCTTCCTTTCTTCTTTCCTTTCTAAGTGTAATCGCTTAATTTCTTATAAAAGGAAAGCCCGCCACAGGAGAGACATTCAGGCCGCGGCGGGCGAACTCTGGTGTTGCCGCTGGTAGCGGCCCTTTCTCCCTTTTTTTTTCTATCCGGTCCTATCCGCTATTCCTGGTCGCTAGTAACAGACTAGCCAAAAGTCTTTTCCCAATACCTTCCCCAGTGCTCGAACGGTTAGCTGGTGGTGCCCGTTTCCCCGTCACATTTCGCGCATCAACAGTTAACACGCGACCTTCAGATCTCGGTTAGCCGGTGAAATCTGCGGCTAGATATTATCAGACCGCTCGGTCGCTAGTGCTTAGGGGCTAGTCGAGCAAGCAGCGACAAGGGCAGTTAACCTGCTCAGTAATCGCTGGCCATTCTGTCCGCTCGGTCACACTGTAACTGTCCGGCGGTCTCTAAGTTCGTGTTGGTTGTTATCTATCATTTGCAATGAATCTCCCGAGGAATTACAGAAATTTCTTATCATCTATGTGGGATTCCATAACGAGGCAAGATGGTTCTCATCCCGAGAATGTAGCTAAGGATGCATTTCAGGCTTGCATGAAGCAGACACCTCTCTGCAGAGAAGAAGAAGTTTCTTTTCCGTTCATTGATCAAATTCGCTGGGATACCGTTGCTGATGATTTTAGAGAGCCTCGCTTGCCACATTATTCTGGGATTAGTGATCCAGTTTCACATCTACAAGCATTTAAAGCGGCTGCTTCTCTAAAAGCCATGTCAGATGGAATCAAATGCAAGCTTTTTCTAATGACCTTTGATGGTCTTGCTCAGGAATGGTTTCATGGTTTACCTTCTCGGTCCATCACTTGCTTTGGGGATTTTCAAAAACAGTTCCTTTTGAGATTTGATACTTTCAGGAAGCGGAAGAGAAACCCAGTAGCTCTCTTCCAAATCAAGCAGGAAGTTGATGAGTCTACCGCTCATTTCGTTGATCGGTTTCATAAGGAAACGCTCGATATCGTTAACGTTCCTCCAGACTTTTACAAATATGCCTTGATAAGTGGACTTCGAGAAGGTCCTCTCAAATTTAAAGTTAGCAAAAAGGAGCCAAAGACCTATGGAGATCTTATTAAAACAGTTAATCAGTTCATAATGGGTGAAGCAGCAAATGCCAACTATATATCCTTCTTAAATCAAATGGCTAAGGAATATCAGAAAGATTCTTATCATCAACAGCCCAGTTCTTCCCGAAATGCTTCAGAACCTCCGCAACAGGATAAATCATCAGAGTGTAAAGAAGCTTGCCCTATCATGTCTTTTGATCCTAAAACACTCAAGTATGAAAGGTACTCGGACAGGTATGTCAAGTTCAAAATTTCTATGGAAGATCTTCTGCCAATTCTTGCTAGTATGAAAGAATTTAAAAAGCCTCGACGTATGAAATCAAAGATTGAACATCGACATGAAGAACTTTTTTGTAAATATCATAAGGATATTGGTCACAACACAGAAGATTGTCGGGCTCTCCGGAAACTAGCAGATCAATTTGCAAGGGGAGGGAAATTACAAGACTATGTTGTCCTATGATCCTCCAGCACATTTTCCGCTGATAAAGCAGGTGTTGCAAATGAAGATTCTGTTGTTAGATAGTGGAAGTGTTTGAAGCGATAATATCTTATTTGTCTTTCGTTTATATATTTCTTGTATCTCCCATGTGTTCGGAGTTTCTTGCATTTGTTTCTTTTGATAATGACAGTTGTAATAGATATAGCCGCAAACCAGTCCTCACCAGCATCCAGCTTCACAAATATCTCTCAACGATCATCGACAATTGGGTTCAATCAGGCTTCAAGCCCATATCCTTTTACTAAGCTTTCCTCTAGAAATAAGCATTCATATCCCTCTAAATTCTGCTTCTTAGCTTTACACTTAACATTGACATACGTATGTGGGCATTTACTTATAACAAAAATAATATTACTTTTTTGGCCCTCCACATCCCGCACGACATCAGTCGCAGATGTGTAGTGGCAATCCCGCACGACATCAGTCACAGATGTGTAGTGTAAATCCCGCACGACATCAGTCGCAGATGTAAACCCCGCTCGAATCATCCGCAGATGAGTTGAAATGAGATCTTCTTTAGAAGAGTAATGATTCTCAGTTTATGTTGTAAGACAGTGCAAGCAGAGTTTTCGTTATCTTTTCAACCTGCAAGTTATAGTGGTAGATAAATTATGGTTTTCACATATTATTATCGATATGCTGGTAAGTTCGTAGACCTCGCAATTATCCGTTCCAGCTTATCCACCGTCTCACAGTCTTACAACCTAGCCGATTTATATTGCACAGTCCGCAGACCGCGCAGTTATATATTTCGGTTTATTCTATTCGGCTATGAAATCTCTCACGGATTATTATTAATATATTCTTGAATTCGGCCGACTTGATCCTGTCAACTAATTCTAGTCCGCCGGCTTATGGTATTCATTCAAATCAATTCGCGGCTTGCTATGTAAAGAAGCCGCCATAATCAGTTATCTGGTTTATCCCCTTAGCCGAGCGGCTTGTCGATCGCCATGTATCTTCTTCATCTCCAATAAAATTACGGCCTATACATTAATCATGGGACTTCGTGGTTGAATATGAACCTTCAACAGTTGAACTGCCTTATCTTATTGGCGAATAATCTCCTGACCGCCCGGCTTATTGCTCTATATACGCTCAAGGATGATCAGATTGTTATAATTTCGCAGACGACTAATATATCTGGTTACCGGTATTCTACTCGAGTTTAACCGGAGCAAAGGTAGTTGTTATTCGGTGGAGTCATCGATGAGATTTCTTAAGCCGGAAACGAGTAAGAAAGATTAAGCCGCATAAACAAACAAGTAAGTAAAATTACAATAGATTCTCACAAAAGGTAAAAATATTTTCATTTATAATGTCAAGTATAAAAGGTAGACCGCGCGGTTTACAAAATCTTACCGGCGGTCTCAAAAAATGTAAAAATAATTACAAGTAATCTATCCTAGCTATTCGGCTTCAGTCTTTTGGACGCAGGAGTGTCGGAGTCCGGTTCACCGTCGATGTCGATCTCAGAAGGCGAGTAGTCGCCGTTGTCAGACAAGGATGAACGCGAACTGTCAGTGCCCCTGGTCTCTGACCCAGTGGCATCAACCTGCGCGGTCTCAGATGCTTGACCGCCAGTTCCTGAAGAAGCGGTCTCGCTCCCGCTTCCTTCGCTGTGCTCCTCTTCATCTTCTGCCTTGCCCTCGCCCTCTCCATCGGACTTCTCCTTGCCCTTCAGAGCTCGGTAAACCGCGGCCACCCTTTTCTTCAAGGGTGGATACAGGCCGGCGCAGGTGAAGTCGGTGAATCCCGGGGCGAGGCCGCCGCGATCTCGAAGGCGTTTCAGCGCTCCGTCGATCCCTTGGACAAGCTGCGGAAAGACCGCGTCCTGAAAGGCCGAGTTGGTCGGATCATACATTTTCTGCAAAGGAAGGAAGAAGGTCAGTCCGAGCGGCTTTTTAAATGAGGTCGCATAAATCAGGTAATATCTTACCGCATTGAGCTCCTTCAAGCATGCGTTTTCTTCCACCTTTTCGGCGAGTTGCCGCTTCAGGTAGCCTTCACTTGCGACTAACCGCCTATGGGCCAGGACCATATAGTGGTTAGCCACGAAGCTTCTCGCGCCGACCTGCGCGGCAAACCGCGAGAAGTCCTCTGCCGGTATCTTTTTCAGCGCTTTTAGGTTGCGCCTACCATACAAAGCCGCGCCAGCCGCAGAGGCGTGGCGGCTTATCGTTTCCTTCCCCCAGTTAGGGAGGGCGGTGGAAACTTGGAATGATTCGCCATCGGCACTCCACTGCATGGTGGGGTTGCCGCGGAGATCCTTCAAGCGGCTGCCCATACCATGCAGCGTGAAGTAGCTCGAGGAGTCTGATGCTCCTTCCTCTTCAGCCCGCTCCGGCCTGGCCCTCTTGGCCCTTTTCTCCCGTTGTGTAAGGGTTAGGCCGCCAGGAGTTAGCGGCTTGTTCAGCGGGACCGCGACGGTAGCTGTAAGGCAAAGTTAACAAGTCAGTTGGTAAGCCGCGCGGCTAGCAGAGCAGTTCGGCTTGGTGATACTTACTGTCCTGCGCATGGACATCCTCCAAAGCCGGGAGCAGCGGGAGGTAGTGGGTGACGTCGAGCCGCTCGCCCTTGAAGAAGTCGAAGATCTCCTTCTCCACGCCGTCCAGTCCGCTGCTGCCAAAAGCGGCTTCGTCGCGAACTTGCGGATGGACCGGCAGGAGTCTGAGTTGACCCTCGAAGATCAGGTATCTTTCTGACCAATTCGGAATTTTGTTCGCCAAGTTGATGACCTTTAGCCCCCGGCAGCCAAAGTACAGATGCCCTCAGAAGATCTTTGTCCCAGAGTCCGGAATAGACCGGACCGAAAAGCATTCTCTGAACAGCTTCATTGAGAAGCGAACTCTCTCCGACCTGAGGTAGGAGATGAAGCTGTAAATCGCCGCAATAGAGTTCGGCGGCAACTGTCCTGGCACCACTCTGTAATGGTAGAAGACCGCAACGGCTTCCATTAGCACTGGGAAGCCGAAGCCGCAGTCAAAGTGATCGATTGGGATAGCGATCTGGTTGGCTGCGGAGGTGTTAATCCGCTCGTGAGGAAGCGGAAGCCGCGCTAGGAGCGGGCTGTCTTTCATATACTTCTCTACAAAGCTGTCGAGCTCGGCTTGGGTAAGCCGGCCTTCCTTATGATCCGCCGAATGGAAGGCAGAAGCCGCGTCGGTCCTAACGGCTGGAGCTTTGTCAGACCGCATTGCCATTGCTTTAGCTCGCATTTTGATCTTCTGTGCCGAAGACTCCGGGATCATCTCAATATATAGATTTCCTACGCAGCTACAGTAGTGGTTGTCAAATCGCGGTTAGATATCAGGCCGCACGGCTCAACCTGCAAGGTAAAGTATTCTAACCGCATTCTAGTTCGGCAGTTCGAGCGACTAAAATTCCAGTACTTGGTAAAATTTCCAAAGAAGAAAAGATAGCGACTAGAAAGTATTCAAACCGCACAAAGCCACAAGCGATTCGCACTAATATACAAACAGAAAATAACAATTGTCCACAATAATCAAACTGTCCGACATCACGAGTTGATGCTTATTACAAAGCCAAATTAAAGTTCTCGTAATTATCTCTCTCCACTCTCTGGAGCGTCTCGCCCAACCCGCGCGACTTGGTCGCCGGCCTGTACCAGCTGGACATACACTTGACTGACAAGGTTGTGGATAGAGTGCAGAGTCCGATGAACTCGCGAGGTATCACGCTCTACGCGGGCAAATGGAACCAGCGGTAGAGCGTGATCTCTTGGGTCGCTAGAAGCAGCGACCTGCCTAACCGCCGCGACTACTAGTGAATCTGAAGTCTCTCCGGAAGCCGGGCGATTTGGTAGTTGCTGCTATTCAGCAGTCGTCCCAGCAGGTCGCAAGCCTCTGTCGGCGTCCTCTGGTCGATCCTTATCCCTTTCCTCGTCAAGTCGAGCGGTGTCCGCCCTTTCCCTCTCAATCCGGCCAAGCATCAGCACTAAAGCTTGCAGGTCAAGTTTCTCTGTCTTCTCCTGCTCCAGGTGGGCCAGCGCCTCCAGTGTTCTTTGCTCAGTGGCCTCAAGCGCAGTCTGCATCGTTGTCTTCTCCTCCTCCCAGCTGGCCAGGGACTCCTGCATCCTTTTGTCAGCGGCCTCCAGCGCAGTCCGCTTTGCCATTTTCTCCATGTCCGCGCTGGCCAGTGCCTCCTGCACCCTTTTGTTAGCGGTCTCATGCATAATCCGCATCGCCGTTCTCTCCAACTCCAAGCTAACCAGGGCCTCCTGCGTCCTTTTCTCAGCGGCCTCCAATTCAGACCGCATCGTTCCTCTCTCCAGCTCCAAGTCTTCCAGCACTTCCTTTGTTCTCTTTTCAGCGGCCTACAGCATAAACCGTTGATCTTCTTCTTGAAGTCGCCACTCTTCTTCCCTGGCTCGAAGGGCCTCGGCGTGCTCCCTTATCCTAGCCTGCAAGGCAGCGACTTCACACTAGAATTCGGCTGTCCTTTGATCGCGGATATTTGGAGGTAACGGTGGTATCAGTGGAAGTAGGCAGGTGGCAAGATCGCCCGGCTTGATGGCTGTTTCAGGTGCACCTGCAGCGAACAAACAAGCGGTTAGATTTAGTAACATGACCGGCACCTTTTAAAAGATCTCGTTAGAACGAGACCGCAGCCCGTGATTATCTCTCCTTCAAAAGCCGCAGTACAAAGTCTAGTCGCTGGTCGCCTAAACCTTTCGGAGTCTATTCGCTTCAGCTTTTCTTTCCATAGCCGCGCGGTCTCTTTAGCTTTGCTTTTCAGTTGTGCCGTGGTCAGGAAGAAGCTCGCCGGCGGGTTAAATATTGTGTCCGCTCCCTTCTTCCGTGACCGCAGCTTGTAGAATTTTACAATACGCTTAACTTCTTCGTGTTTACCTTGCAGGGCAGGAACTGTAGTCGCCACCTGCTTCTCGGCGATTAATTTCTTCATCTCCTCTATCTTCTCTCTGAGTTTTAGTTTTTCAGCTCCTTCTGAAACCGCAGGAGCCGGTTCGCCAAGCTTCTGTCCTATAACTTTGACATCGGTGTCGGCGACCTCCGCAGAAGCCGGCGGAGTTGCTAGTAACTTGTCCTGCTGCTGGAATTTCTCCATGCCCTTCAGGATATCGCTCAGAGATTCGCTAACCGCAGGCGTGCTCTCTGCCTCGTCCGGCTTGGAAGATGGAGTCGACGGACCCTCAGATACTTCTTTCTCTCGCTGCTTATGCTGGAGACTAGCCACTCCGGTCTTCACAGAAATATTGCGGTTATCAACCCGCATCTTCCGCGCCTTCCTCTCCATCCTTTCCTCAAGGGTCTCGACCTTTTTCTTACGTCGCTTCAAGTGGCTGACGATTGTCTCTGACCGCCTCCTCTTCTCAATCAGAGACCGCTCGGCCTCCAGTAGCTTCTCCGAGTCATCCTCTTCAACAATGATCAAGTCAGTAGATGCGGGAAACTCGCGCGGTTTGGAAGAGTCGACACTCTTTTCCTCCGCCCCGGCGATCTTCAAGAGGGGTTCACCTGATGGCGAGTACGTAATGTCGAAGGATTTGGTGGTTTCGGTTTGCGGGAGAGCAGATTTGGAAACTGCTTTGACTTTGATCACGGCCTGCGAGGATTCCGCGACGGCTTCCATCGGTTTCTTTCCAGAAGAAGAAGCCGTCGGTGTGATCGGCTTCTCAGCTTTCTTCTCGGGATGTTGGTCAGAACTGTCCGCTCTGCTGCTCCTCCTTTTCGACCCAGACGACTTCTTTTCGCGATCTAGCATCGAGGACATGACGTCCATCTTGTAGAAGTATCTGTCGGCTTGGAGGATTCTAACCGCGAGTGGTGAATAGTGACCCGTGGCTTGGCCGAAATCTTGACGAAATGGCAGGGCCCTCGGCATTTTATAGACGCAGGAGCATTAATGGCAATCACGGTCTCCGGCTTAGTTCTACATTTTTCGAAGTTTTTCAGAAACTTAAAAATGTGCGGGGATTATGTTAACCCAGAATCCGCGACTAGTTCTCCAGTCTTTTCAGTTCGGGCGGCTTGTCATTTCCAGCCACCGTTCTCAGCTAGCCGGCTTATTGTAAGACAAGCCAGGCGGCCTCTTCGTCAGACCGCCGCCAGTTCCAGTCCAGCCATCATCTAAGGGTTGGCCTGTCCTTGCCCAAGCTGCGCGACCTATGTCCCAGGTCGCCGTCAGAGGAGGTCCAGACCAGCCCGCCCAGAGGCCGAGTCCTCCAGCTCGGCAGAAGAAGATCGCCAGGCCGCTCGGCCTGTCTCTTGGCTTTTCTTCTTCTTCTTGATTCCCGTCACCGCTGCCCGATTCTCTTGTACCTCGGGCAGCCGGTAATTTTAGCCCTGCCCGTTTGGGCAGGCCCCCAAGCCTATAAATAGGGGGCGGGAGTACACCCAAAGCACGTTGACTCGAGTCCAAGAGCTCGCTTGTTAAGAGCCGTGGCCTCGATTCTAGTCCTTTACGGTCTATTGTCCGGCCGGCTTCTTCCTTTCTTCTTTACTTTCTAAGTGTAATCGATTAATTTCTTATAAAAGGAAATCCCACCGCAGGAGAGGCATTCAGGCCGCGGCGGGCGACCTCTGTTGTTGCCGCTGGTAGCGGCCCTTTCTCCCTTTTTTTTCTATCCAGTCCTATCCGCCATTCCTGGCCGCTAGTAACCGACTAGCCGACAGTCTTTTCCCAATACCTTCCCCAGTGCTCGAACGGTTAGCTGGTGGTGCCCGTTTTCCCCGTCGCATTTCGCGCATCAACAGCAAGACCCGCACTACCGTGTCATTGATCCTGATCGGCTCCATGCTGACTGATCGATCTGAGGCCACTGGACCGCCTGCTGTCGAAATCAGCTTCTCAGGGCGTAGTAGAGACCTTCGTAGTGAGGAGACGTGGAAGACGCCGTGCAATCCCTCTAACTCCGGCGGTAGCTCCAGTGTATAAGCCAAGGAGCCGATTCGCTCAAGGATCCTATAAGGGCCCATATATCTCGGACTGAGCTTCTTCCGCCCGCGAACCTGCGAGACTCAATGCATCGGCCATATCTTCAAGAAAACCCGGTCTCCCACCTAGAACTCCACCCGACGATGACTCGCATTATAGTATTTGGCCTGCCTGCTATGGGCTTCCAACATCCTGTCCCGAATCAATCTAACCTGAGCATCGGTATCCTCCACAAACTCTGAGCCGAGTGCTTGAAGATCCTCATCCTTAATCCATGATAGTGGGGTCCTGCACCTCCGTTCGTATAATGCCTTGTAAGGGGCCATGCTTATGCTGGACTGATGGATATTGCTGTACGAAAACTCGATCATCGGCAGCAATATCTCCCAAGGCTCGCCGCGGTCCAAAATACATAGGCATAGAAGATCCTCCAATGTACGGTTGGTGCGCTCCGTTTGTCCATCGGTCTGAGGGTGAACAGCCGTACTAAACGTCAACCGAGAGCTTAGGTAGGCCTGAACCGACCTCAATTCTGTGGATGTAAACCGTCCATCCCGATCTAAAACGATCGTCCTGGGCACTCCATGATAGAGAACAAACTGTTCGACGAACTTCAACACAAGAACTCTTACAGGAGTATCCTTTGCAACTAGAATTTATCTAGCTTCTTTTGTCAGTCTGTCGACGATTACCCATATCGAATCATTCCCCGCACAAGACCGGGGTAGCCTATGTATGAAATCCATGGCTATATCCTCGAACTTCCATTTCGGTGTTAACCCAGAGATCGGCGATCCCTCCCAAGGTAGACAGCTCGCAAGTCACGGCCTGCCCCAGGAGGTCGCGGCCTGTCAGCTTTCTTTCTAAGGGTGGGCGGACTGACCTCTCAGTCCGCTCAGTCCGCGCAGCAAGGGCGGTCTCCCCGGTCTGACTACCCAGGTCGCGTAGTAGCCACTCGTTTTGCAGGGGCTGCGGACTGCTTCCTCAGTCCGCCCCTGCAGGCCGCGTAGCTAGTGCAGTTAACCGTCTGGTGGTTCCTTTTTCCCCTCAGGTGCGAACTGCTCAACTAATTGGCGAACTCGAACGCTATCCGACCAGACCGCACGCTACATGCTCAACCAGAGGCAGCGACCAGCCCTCCTATCCGAAAGATGTAGGCGGACTCAATATCAGCTGCCTGCACAGTCTGCCGACCTCACTGGTTAGTCCTCCAGGTCGCCAACCCTTGTCCCCAAGCAAAGGGTGCTACCAGTCGTCAGTGGCTCTCGCCAATAGGTGCGACCTGGACTCTTCAGCCCGCCAGGTCGACAGTCCTTGTCGCCGAGCAATGGGGACAAGCCACCATCAGGCAGGCAGCTCAACCTGTCCACCGTGAGGTAGACAGACTCATTGCACAGTCCGCCATATTGGCCCCAGCTCGGCAGCCTGCGATCTACCTCCTCTCTATAGCTGGCTGGGCGGACTCGTCTTGTAGTCCGCCGGCTATCCCCACAGTTTCCCGATGTCGCATTTCACGCATCAACAGTTGCCTTCAGATATCGATCAGATAGTGAAATCAGTGGTTACTCATGTCAGACCATCAACCAGCCGAGAGCCCTGCTCCGAGTTCCAGTGAGGATTCTCTTTGAGAGGCCTTGGAGCATTCTCGCAGAGAAACTGCGCAACAGTTTCAAGCGATCAACCTTACTCTAGCTGCTATCGCTCAACGATTGGAAGCACAACCTTCAGCAACACCAGCTCCTCCAATCAATCCAACACCAGCATTCGCAATTCCTCAAGTCTACCCACTGGCCTATCCCCCAGTCTATCCTCCTTACACCCCAACCTTTCTGCAAGGGCCTACAGCCCCTTTGCGGTCTCAGAATGACGAATTCGCAGCTCGTCAGAACTTCTTCTGTGAAGCTGCTCGAGGATATCCGGCAAGATTCCTGAATTTTCAGGGAAGTTATCCCTACTCTTCAGCTCTTGCCTTTTCCCCTCCCGTAGGAACTTTTCCTATCTATCCTCCAACTCCTTGTGCTGCTACAAATTATGCTCCCTTTTTTCCTTATGTTGTAGGAGAACAGGAAGAGTAGTCGCCATTTACAGAGAATGTTCGGTATGAACCGACTCCAGCTAACTTCAGAGAGCCGCGGTTGCCCATTTACACTGGGGAGACTGATCCAGTCAAGCATCTTCAAGATTTTGAATCTGCCGTTGCTCTCAAGACTCTCTCAGATGCAACCAAATGCAAACTCCTTGTGACGAACTTTGATGGTCAAGTGAGGGATTGGTTCTATGAACTTTGTGCTCAGTCCATCTCTTCCTTCGCTGATTTGCGAAGAGAGTTTCTGCTCAGATTTTCTACTTCAACAAAGAGAAAGGGCGGCCCAGAAGCCCTCTTTGAGATCAAGCAGCGAGAGACCGGGACTTGGTATCATTTTGTGGATCATTTCTAGAGAGATCTTAGACATTAAGATCGTCGATCAAAAAATGTATCGAGTGGCTCTCATTCACGGTCTTCGTGACGGACCACTAAAGTTCGAAGCTAATGTTCGAGTACCGAGGACTTACCAAGAGTTGATTTGATTAGCCAACTCGTACATCCACGGTGAGAAGAGAAACCCCAGCTTCGTCTCCAGGCTTGTAGCAGAGAGAAATCACCCTTACAAGCAACCTCCGAGGTCTCCTCGGAAAGATTTCCCAACCAATTCTAGGAAAATAAGGAAGTTTCAGCATCATCATCAGCACTCCTTCCCAGGCCAGGATTGTGCCCACGAACGATTGCAACCGCTACAAGCCCCACCTCTACAAGCAGCTTCGGTGCATCAGTCACAAGATGATGACTTATCATGCTCTGAAATCGATGAGGCTGTGTTAGAAGCCGCCTAGATCATGAGGGATAAAGCAAATTCAAAAAGGCCTTACCAGTCGGCAAATCAAAGATCAAGAGATTCAGATCCGTTCTGTGAATTACACCGAGAGAAAGGTCATTTAATTAAAGAATGCAAGGCCCTTCGACGGTTAGTTGAAAAATTGCTTGCCGAGAGAAAGATCAACGACCTAGTCAAGAAAGTTGATTCTTCAAAGCCTTCCACCTCCAAGGGCCCAGGTAGCTGAAGTTCAGATGAAATGTGTGGAGATAACGGATGTAGGCCATCTGGGGCCTATCGATGATCAATCTGAGTGCATTGATGTCATTGACGAAGGTCCTATTGGAAGACTATTCTAATACGAAGATGGCACATTTCTTGCGCCAATAATTATGACCAATCGCAGCTTCTCAAAGCCCCTCGCAATCATGATCGGTTGCTTTTACTTTACTCTTCAAACATTTTTTCTCTAAAACATTTCTAAGTGTTCTTTCATTTTCATTCAATAAAGCTTACGTCAGAGATCTCATACTGACACAGTTCCCTTTTTGTAATGCTTCTCCTCCTTATTTTTTCTTTGCCAAAGAGATCACTGAACCACTGAGATATCGCCAAGTCTTGCTCAGGGCCCCCTCAAGATTGTTCTATGGCGTAAGACCACAGTGACCACATATCGCGAAGAGTTTTCACATATGTGCAGTGGGGGAAGTTCAACTCTCATGCGGGGGATGATGGGACTTCAGATCCTAGCTGGCATCTAACACAGAGCGCAATTCCAGGGAGGATCCATGTGTTAGCTCTGCTGTGCTTCGCTAAAGGATACGTTATAGTTACGATGATCTTTGCATGGCAAGCAATGGCGATCAAGTATAACCTTGTCTCTTTGATCATCTCACAACTGTGACGGCCAAACACTCATTAGTTGTAACACCCCAAAAAGGCCCCAAAAGACTCAACTTGAATTTTGAGTAGCAGGCTGGTAGACACGGCCTGGGACACGGGCGTGTCCCAGGGCGTGTCGGGGTACACGGCCTGGGACACGGGCGTGTCCCAGGGCGTGTTCTATTTATTTTGCAAAATTGGCCTATTCGGGTCAGAGCTGTACACGGCCGTGAACACGGCCATGAACACGGGCGTGTCAGGCTGGACACGGGCGTGTCGGCTGCCGTGTTCCGACCCGTGTACTGGTTTTAGGAGCCGTTGGGTGCCGTGTAGCAGGGGACACGGGCGTGTCTCAAGACTGACACGGGCGTGTCAGGTTCGACACGGGCGTGTCGAGCCCCGTGTTGTTCAGTCGGTTCCAAACCGCGTGTGCCGCTTAAGGGTACACGGCCTGTGACACGGGCGTGTCACAGGCCGTGTCAGGCAAAATTTGGGTTCTTGGGCAGATCTCGGCCGTTCGTTTCCTTCTATTTGGATCATGTGATCCATAGCACTTCCAGCCTCTTTAAGGCCGTGGATTGAGTTGAAAGCTCATTCCACTTAGCCTTTCATCTTAAGAAAGAGAGGAGCTTGGAGGAGAAGGAGGAGGAGGCCGGTGGAGCTTCGTCGAGCCGAATAGAGAGCCGAGAGCAGCGTTGCGGAGGCAAGGCCGCTGCGGTGATTTCCATCCGGCTAGTTTTCTATGGCGCCGAAGCGATCGTCAAGGGTAACGATCTTTCTTCCTTGGGCAGGTGAAGCCCTTTGTTTTGCATGTGCATGGGATCCTCCATCAAGAGATGGAAACGCGGAAGTGATTCCAGCAGTTGAGTCTGCATCTAGAGCCGGAAGTCTGTAGTACGGCATAGGCATGCTGTGTGAAGCCCATCCAGACGTATGTCGGGATTGGTGATGTTTATATTGCGATCCGGAGAAGACTCCGTGTATGCATCGTTTAGCCTGCGGAGATGGTGAGGACGATGTGTTTGGTGTATAGGATGCTTTGTATAGCTCCTTTGGTTGTATGCTTGTAAGAGCTGGTTGATGGAGTGCGGACACCTCTGAGTGGGTGGGTGCGTGAGGTCTTCAACAGGGGTTTGGAGGCTTATGCCCATTCTACCAAGTGGCGATGAACACCTCTGAGTGGGTGGGTGCGAGAGGTCTTCAACAGGGGTTTGGAGGCTTATGCCCATTCCAACAAGTGGCAAGGTTAAGATCGGGTGAGCGGTCGATTGGTAGCAAAGCAGCAGGGCGAATTCCCTAGGCTTGTTACACTACGGGGGTAGGTCGACTGATAGTGCTCACGGGTTTTGGTGTGGTGCGTACCTCTGAGTGAGACGGGTGCGTGAGGTCTTCAACAAGGGTTTGGAGGCTTATGCCCGCCTACCAAGTGCAAACCATGAAAGGTGCCCTGAGTGCACGGAGCGCCTGGCATTGAGGCCGGCGTTTGTGATGTTGGGTGTATGTGCTTTATAT
Organism: Platanthera zijinensis; assembly: GCA_039513925.1. Lineage (NCBI taxonomy): Eukaryota > Viridiplantae > Streptophyta > Magnoliopsida > Asparagales > Orchidaceae > Platanthera > Platanthera zijinensis. The sequence goes on from CM077083.1 coordinate 46,030,151, forward strand.
GTTGAAATTGCTATACATGCAGGGAAGAAACCACTGCCCCGGGTAAGGGGTGGGGTCGTTATAATTGGTCAGCTGAATGCTGACCGTTGCTTTGTTTATCACCCTTGGGGTGGACGTCCTTATGCAGGTGTTGCGGGCTGATGGATTGAGCGGGCAAAAGCCCAAGCTGCTGGTAGGCCCTTGAAGGCCGTGCGAAGTGTTGAATTTCATGTGTGGCCGGCCTGCGTGCCGATGTATGAAATTATATGTGTTGTAAAGAGTAACTTGTAAGGCCGTAAGGCCGTGTGCGGTGTGAGATGTAAACATTCCTGGTTATCTATATAAATGTGATATTTATATATATTAGTGGAAATTCAATGGCTTGAGTTCTTGCACTTAATAAGCTTCCGCTAGAATGCTCTGAGTTAGGACTCGTTTGGTTTGGTATTATCCTGTGACCTCACCGTCTGTTTGTGGCATATAGTGTGGGGCCCCGGCCGGACCTTCTACTATACGTCATTTAACGGATGGGGTCGTTACATTTTGGTATCAGAGGGAGGTTTCGATCCTCCGACCTGTGGGTTATGGGCCCACCACGCTTCCGCTGCGCTTTTGTCGGTCTTCCCTTCCGAATTCGTGGTCGAATTCTTTTGTGGGGTGGCGAGCACGTGTTCGTGCGACCTACTATACGCGCTAATGAACTCAAGAATGTCCACTAGGAATGTGTGTGTGTGTGTCTTTTCGGTGAGTTTGCCGTATTACCATGGAAAGTAATGCTATCTTGTTCACCTATAGGTGACGAGGAGTGGAGCTGGGCAGTCGGAGCCCCAGCGTTCGGATGAGAGTGCGGCACCACCTGAGGTGCCTACACCTCCCCCTTCTGCGGAAACGGTGCGCTTAGTTGCGGAGATGATCTTTGCTATGCTTCAGGCACAACCTTTTGGACAAGCGAGGCCCGTTGTGGCGCCAGTGCACGTTGGTGCGAGGCAAGAGCATGTTGAGGTTGGTGCGAGGCAAGAGCATGTTGAGGTTCCGGTTGCTGTGCAAGCAGCGGACGAGCAACTTAAGCACTTTATGGAATTTAATCCGCCTACGTTTGTCGGGGCAACGTCTCCAACAGAGGCCGAGGATTGGCTCTCTCGAGTGAAAAGAATCCTGGCTGCGCTCAGGATTAGTGAGGAGCAGAAAGTCCCGTTAGCCACTTTCCTCCTGGAAGGAGAGGCGAGGCTTTGGTGGGATGAGATCGAGTTGCACCAGTTGGACGGTAGAGATCTGGGCGACATATCGATGGACGAATTCTCTAGATTGTTTTGGGCGAAATATTTGCCAATGGCGCAGAGAATTGCCATGGAAAATGAATTCCAACGTCTGGTACAGGGTGATAAGACCGTGGACGATTACCTGCATGAGTTTACCAAGCTCGGTCGTTATGCGGGGTCGACGTTTGCGGACCAGGCGCGGAAGACAAATAGGTTCTATGAAGGGCTGCGTGATGAGCTGAGTGATGAGTTGTAATTATACCTATATTTTCGTATTTTATTTAAGTCCGTTTCGTTTATTTTTTGTCTTTTTTATTAGTTTAATTCAATAAATTGCTTGTTTTTGTAAATATTATTTCTAACTTAGCTTAATTTTTATTCCAGGAAAATTCCAGAAAAAAATTCCAGAAAAGTCAGAAAAATTGCCTGACACGCCCGTGTCAATTGGCCGACACGCCCGTGTCACGCCAGCCCGACGATCGCCGACCACAGATGCCAGCTCGACGATCGGCCACCATCAAACCCAGCCCGACACGCCCGGCGTCACGCCCGTGTCAAATGCTTGTCACGCCCGTGTCGAGGCCGACCCGCAAGCTTGGTCAACATGTCAACTCTGCCGACATCGAACTGCCAGCTCTCCTGGTCACGCCCCCCTGTCACGCCCGTGACCTGGGGCGTGACCGCCACGTTTTCACCCCGAAGTCAAAGCTCCAGTCAAGTCAACCGGTCAGCTCGTGAATAGTGTCGACACGCCCCCCTGTCACGCCCTAGTCACGGGCGTGACAAACCCGAAAAAAATGTCTATAAATAACAGCTTCCAGGAAGCTTATTTTGTCCACCTTTTTTGACCACTTTGCTTAGGGGAGGTGCTGCCCAATTGGATTTCAAACCTATGTAAGGAGATTTTCTCCCCCCTCTCTCTCTCTTAGTTTGTATTAGGGTTTTTAATTTAATAAAATATGAATCTTTTTCTCTCCATTTGTTTGATTAATCCATTTGAATGCGCCTACTTAAGTAATTTTTCGTTCCTCTTTTTGTATTTCTTTTATGTTTTCATTTTTCTTGCTTTCATAACTTAGTTAGATTTAGGGTTTATCGGCTTTTCTAGCCGTTGTGCCGTCCGTCTAGTTTTCATTTCCCGCCCTTTTTGATTTAGCTTTTCCTCTTTTTCCTATTTTTTCATTCATAAAGCTTTATAAAAACTCTCCTAAAAGTGTTATTTTCATTTTTCTTTAACTTAGGCTCTTTAGGATTGTAAAACTTTTTGTCCCCTTTTTTGTTTTATTTTCACTTTTTAGGAGTTTTTATAAAAACATAGGAATGAAAATATAGTCGTTATAATTTTTCGCTCACTTTGTTTTATCTTTTTAATTTCAAAACTTTTAGTCCGGTTAATTTTTATTTCATCTTTTTATGCATTTCTACCGCATTCTAGCGGTAGAAATGCAGTTGTTTTAATTTTTCGTCAACTTTCATTTTGCGTTTATTTGCAAAACCTTTTAGCTCGGTTAATTTTTATTTTTTCACTTTTTATGCATTTCTACCGCATTCTAGCGGTAGAAATGCAGTTGTATTAATTTTTCAGCAACTTGGTTTTTTCTAATTTTTGCAAGTGTGCGTGTGTGTATGAGTTAGGTTTTACTGCTTTATTTCATTTCTGTAGAGTGCGTGTGTGCGTATGCATTTATTTCCGCCTACTCGTTAAGAGTTAAATGGCGCCCTGCTTTCATCTTCTTCCTACTCACTTGAGTAGGAAAACTTAGTGTGTGTGCGTGTGTTCACTTTTCTGTAGAGTGCGTGTGTGTGTTTTACCTTCAAGTAGAGTGTGTGTGTGTATGAGATAAATTTACTCCCGCCCACTCAATTGAGCCGGGACTTGCAATTTTATCGCTTTCTCAATTATGTAGAGTGCGTGCGTGTAGGAGATAATTTTACCGCTTTATTTATCGCTTTCTTCAATTAAGAAGAGTGTGTGTGTGTGTGCATTTATTTCCGCCTACTCGTTAAGAGTTCAATGGCGTGCTTTTATTTACCGCCTACTCATTTGAGTAGGTCTTGCTTTATTTAATATTCTTTATGGTTTTGAAGTGTGCGTGAGTGCCTGCATCAATTAGCTTTCAAATTTATCTAATCGCCTTTTTTATGTTTTCTCTTATAAATGTTCAGAACCTAAATTTACACTCACGCTTCACTTAAAAACATAAAGCCGTCCCCATACCGATGAGTGGCTAATTTCTTTTAGCCTTCGGCATCGAAGAGCATTGGGACATAAAAAATGATTTGAAATAATTAAAAAACTTTATTTTTATTTTAATTTAAGGACTTAAGGTTTACCCCGGGTTAACGACGCATAGGACCACATAATCGATGTGTGGGCTCTATTTCCGTTATCCATACGCGACGCCGAGAGGCTGCACGTATGGACCGATCCCCCTTGGGTAAAGAGAACTGCGTACGCCCCCTCGAAAGAGGAGAAGCGTAGTTCTGCCGGATTGGGTTCCCCACCCAATAGCGGGGTTCTTAGCGTAAAGCGGGCATTAAGAGGAATCCTTCGTCGGTCTAACGATCGGTCGAATAGTCTTAATGTTTAGGTGAGCAATATTCCTAGAGATAAGTGCGCTCATATTTCTGGAACCCCCACGGCCAAGTGCCTTTTATTAATTTAAAAACAAAGTTTAATAATTGTCGAGAATTATTTTAGTCTTAATTCGATTCGATGCCGAACGTTAACCCGTCATCGAACTAACTTAGCAAAATTCTGCTTTCTTTCTTTCCGTTTTTATTAAACTAAAAATCTCACCTTACTAATAGTAAGATAATAGTGCTCCCGGAAGAGTAGATATAATCAACGCGTCCCCGAGAATAATACGACCTCGGTATTCTCCCGAATACCGAGTACTACTTGCGATAGGTGCGCTTGCCTCCTTTCGTTAGAAAACTCGATCATCTAACCGGCCCGCGGAATCTGACCATTTCGAACCACCCACAGTAGGTCTCTGTTCCGCGGCCATCAAGTTTTTGGCGCCGTTGCCGGGGAGTCTTGTTGTTATATTGAATCCGGACTCTATTAATTTTACTTTATTTTCAAATAAAAAATTTTATACAAAAAAAAAAAAAAAAAAAACCCCCCCCCCCGTTTTCGTTTTTTTTGGGTGTATGACCCGTGGACAACCTTCGAGTTCTGAAAATCTTGACTTCGACCCCGAGATCGACCGCTCTCTTGCGCGTATCCGATCTCTCCGTCGAATTCCTTTTTCAGACCCCGTAGAATCTATCGGAGAACCCTCTTCTTCTTCTATGGCCGACCCCCCTAATAATGCCCAACCGGTCGAGCGTACTATGTCTTATTACGCTCGGCCCAATTTGGATGATACGGGGTCGAGTATTGTTCGGCCCGCGGTGGCCAACAATAATTTCGGAATTAAGTCAAGTGTGATTCAGATGATCCAAAATGCCGTGCAGTTCGACGGACAGCCGGATGAGGACCCCAACAATCACTTGTCTAATTTTCTTGAAATTTGCGATACTTTTAAAATTAATGGCGTCACTGATGACGCCATTCGTTTGCGCCTTTTTCCGTTCTCTCTTAAGTCCAAGGCTAAGGCGTGGTTACTCTCCCTCCCGCGGGGATCCATCACGTCCTGGGCGGAGTTGGCCGAGAAATTCCTTACGAAGTATTTTCCGCCCGCCAAAACTGCAAGATTGCGGGCGGACATATCTTCGTTCGTCCAAAACGACTCCGAGTCTCTTTACGAGACTTGGGAACGCTTTAAGGAGTTCCTCCGCCGGTGCCCGCACCACGCTCTGCCAACGTGGTTGCAGGTACAAATTTTTTATAATGGACTGAATAGTCAGACGCGTCAAATGATTGACGCGGCTGCCGGGGGCACTCTGAACAATAAGACCCCCGAGGCCGCCCAGGCCCTTTTCGAGGAAATGGCGGTGAACGCCTACCAGTGGAATGTCCCGCGGGCGCGCCCTAAGCAGGCGGGCATTTTTGAAGTGGATGCCACAGCTCAGTTAGCCCTCCAAGTGGAAAGGCTAACTAAGCAGGTGGCGGAGATGTCTGTTTCCTCCTCCACTCCGCCTTGTTTTCTCCCCCCCTCCAACGTCTGCGTGGTCGACGAATTCGTGGACTACTTGGGAAATCCGGTGCGTCCCTCATTTCAAAACAACCCTTATAGTAGCCACTATAATCCGGGTTGGAGGAACCATCCGAATTTCTCCTGGAGCAACCCGAACAACGCGCAGCGTCCCCCTCCCCCTCCTTTTGCGCCGACGCTTCCTCCTCCCCCTCCTATGAAGCCATCCCCGGTGGAGGAAAATTTTAATCGTTATGTCGCGTCCAACGAGTCTAATATCCGGAACATCACCGGATCGCTAAAAAATTTAGAACTCCAGGTTGGACAGCTGGCGCGACTCATGTCAGAACGCGCCATGGGGGCACTGCCAGGGAACACGGAGCCCAATCCAAGGGAATCCGCCAACGCTATAACCCTCCGTAGCGGTAAGGAGGTGGTCGATCCAAAACGGATCGATCCTCAGGGTTTCTAGTGGGCTTCCCCGCGCGCGGATCAGGGACGTTTTCTGCCCCCCTCTTTTTCCCTTCATTGTACATATTCCTGCTATTTTGTTCCTCATGCTTAACATACAACATTGGGGACAATGTTGGATCTAAGTATGGGGGTGTTTTCATATTTTCGTACTTTCTTTTTTTTCATTTACAAAACAAAACAAAACAAAAAAAAAAATTATATAACACAAAAAAAAAAAAAAAAAAAAAAAAAAAAATTTCAAAAACAAAAACAAAAAAATATATATAACACAAAAACACAAAAAAAATTTACTTTTAATTAAAAATTTTTTTGAAGTTTCATTTTTGAAACTTTTACTTATTTTTAGCTTTGTCCGCGAGATCCGGCTCATCGAGCCATCCACATATCGAGTCATCTCGCGGCAGCCTGGTAAATATTCTTGTAAATATTTTTGTAAATAATTTTTGTAAATATATTTTTTGTAAATATTCTTTCTCTTTCCCCTCTCCCTTTTTCCTTCTCATCCTTGTAAATATTTTTATTTTCCCCAAATTTTTGTAAATAGAATGAAACTTTCATTAAAAATACAAAAAAATTTACAAAACTTAAAAATATTTCAAAAAAATTTTTCGCATTTTTTTCTTTTTAGTATGTATATATTAAAGTTATGAATACAAAAAAAAATAATAATAATAACTTCAAAAAAACATAACTTCAAAAAAAAAAATTTCAAAAAAAAAAAAAAAAAAAAATCTATTATGAAACAAATAAATCAAACATTTCATTCTTAAGTTTCTTGCTATCCAATACTTTCGTTTTGAGTTTATTTATATGCGAATTTGATAAATTCTTTGTTCACTATTCGTTTGTTAATTATAGATTGAAAAATCTAAATAGCCGGGGTTAAGTTTTAAAGAATTTATTATACTTTGTTAAAAATAGGGGACTTGCTTTAGGCACTACTTCTAATTTTTCATAGATAGGAGCATGTGTACCATGTTAGAAAATAACGACTATAGAATTCAATTATGCTTGCTTTTAGCTTTCTGAAAAATTGGAACGTACAATTTATAAAGGTTGCTCTCAATTATTTTTCAATTAAAAATCTAGTTCTCTTTTCTCCCCTTACTTATCATAACCGACTTGGTATGATAAAATTATTTTCCCAAAAAGAAAAAGATCTTATGTCAATGGGAATAAGATTTCATTCCGTAAACATAGGCACCCAATAAATTAAAAGATTGTACGTTACGGAGTAAGAGGATAAAATTCACTACTCCAACACATATACATTGGGTTATTTTTATGAAGAAAGAAAACATTTTATGTTAAGGAAAATAAGATTTCGTTTTCCTTTAACATCCAAATCAAAAAAAAAAATGGAGGTTCGAGAAAAAAATAACCTCGCCTCAAAATCCAAGCATCTTCATAAACCAACATTAACCGCCCCCCTTAGCCATTTTCATGATTCTAGAATTAATTCAAAAATTTTTTGAGAGCATAATTCGTAAATTGCATTATTTCTGATAACACTCCTATAAGCTAAGGTTCGTATAACTCCAAACTATTTTCTGTTAATCTAGCCAATACAATTACTGCTTTCTATTTGATTACATCAAGAAGTCTTTTGGCCAAAACTTTTGCCCTGTTTAAATCATCAAAATAATTTTAGGACTTAACTCTTATACCCCGTATATTTTTATTTGATCTCTCTTATAATTAATTTAGCGGTAGCGGAACTTAGGTTTTTTTTACTATTCCTTATAAGTTCACCTCAAACTTTTGCTCTGGAATAACAAAAGCTTAAGTATGGGGGTGTTTGATGAGTTGTAATTATACCTATATTTTCGTATTTTATTTAAGTCCGTTTCGTTTATTTTTTGTCTTTTTTATTAGTTTAATTCAATAAATTGCTTGTTTTTGTAAATATTATTTCTAACTTAGCTTAATTTTTATTCCAGGAAAATTCCAGAAAAAAATTCCAGAAAAGTCAGAAAAATTGCCTGACACGCCCGTGTCAATTGGCCGACACGCCCGTGTCACGCCAGCCCGACGATCGCCGACCACAGATGCCAGCTCGACGATCGGCCACCATCAAACCCAGCCCGACACGCCCGGCGTCACGCCCGTGTCAAATGCTTGTCACGCCCGTGTCGAGGCCGACCCGCAAGCTTGGTCAACATGTCAACTCTGCCGACATCGAACTGCCAGCTCTCCTGGTCACGCCCCCCTGTCACGCCCGTGACCTGGGGCGTGACCGCCACGTTTTCACCCCGAAGTCAAAGCTCCAGTCAAGTCAACCGGTCAGCTCGTGAATAGTGTCGACACGCCCCCCTGTCACGCCCTAGTCACGGGCGTGACAAACCCGAAAAAAATGTCTATAAATAACAGCTTCCAGGAAGCTTATTTTGTCCACCTTTTTTGACCACTTTGCTTAGGGGAGGTGCTGCCCAATTGGATTTCAAACCTATGTAAGGAGATTTTCTCCCCCCTCTCTCTCTCTTAGTTTGTATTAGGGTTTTTAATTTAATAAAATATGAATCTTTTTCTCTCCATTTGTTTGATTAATCCATTTGAATGCGCCTACTTAAGTAATTTTTCGTTCCTCTTTTTGTATTTCTTTTATGTTTTCATTTTTCTTGCTTTCATAACTTAGTTAGATTTAGGGTTTATCGGCTTTTCTAGCCGTTGTGCCGTCCGTCTAGTTTTCATTTCCCGCCCTTTTTGATTTAGCTTTTCCTCTTTTTCCTATTTTTTCATTCATAAAGCTTTATAAAAACTCTCCTAAAAGTGTTATTTTCATTTTTCTTTAACTTAGGCTCTTTAGGATTGTAAAACTTTTTGTCCCCTTTTTTGTTTTATTTTCACTTTTTAGGAGTTTTTATAAAAACATAGGAATGAAAATATAGTCGTTATAATTTTTCGCTCACTTTGTTTTATCTTTTTAATTTCAAAACTTTTAGTCCGGTTAATTTTTATTTCATCTTTTTATGCATTTCTACCGCATTCTAGCGGTAGAAATGCAGTTGTTTTAATTTTTCGTCAACTTTCATTTTGCGTTTATTTGCAAAACCTTTTAGCTCGGTTAATTTTTATTTTTTCACTTTTTATGCATTTCTACCGCATTCTAGCGGTAGAAATGCAGTTGTATTAATTTTTCAGCAACTTGGTTTTTTCTAATTTTTGCAAGTGTGCGTGTGTGTATGAGTTAGGTTTTACTGCTTTATTTCATTTCTGTAGAGTGCGTGTGTGCGTATGCATTTATTTCCGCCTACTCGTTAAGAGTTAAATGGCGCCCTGCTTTCATCTTCTTCCTACTCACTTGAGTAGGAAAACTTAGTGTGTGTGCGTGTGTTCACTTTTCTGTAGAGTGCGTGTGTGTGTTTTACCTTCAAGTAGAGTGTGTGTGTGTATGAGATAAATTTACTCCCGCCCACTCAATTGAGCCGGGACTTGCAATTTTATCGCTTTCTCAATTATGTAGAGTGCGTGCGTGTAGGAGATAATTTTACCGCTTTATTTATCGCTTTCTTCAATTAAGAAGAGTGTGTGTGTGTGTGCATTTATTTCCGCCTACTCGTTAAGAGTTCAATGGCGTGCTTTTATTTACCGCCTACTCATTTGAGTAGGTCTTGCTTTATTTAATATTCTTTATGGTTTTGAAGTGTGCGTGAGTGCCTGCATCAATTAGCTTTCAAATTTATCTAATCGCCTTTTTTATGTTTTCTCTTATAAATGTTCAGAACCTAAATTTACACTCACGCTTCACTTAAAAACATAAAGCCGTCCCCATACCGATGAGTGGCTAATTTCTTTTAGCCTTCGGCATCGAAGAGCATTGGGACATAAAAAATGATTTGAAATAATTAAAAAACTTTATTTTTATTTTAATTTAAGGACTTAAGGTTTACCCCGGGTTAACGACGCATAGGACCACATAATCGATGTGTGGGCTCTATTTCCGTTATCCATACGCGACGCCGAGAGGCTGCACGTATGGACCGATCCCCCTTGGGTAAAGAGAACTGCGTACGCCCCCTCGAAAGAGGAGAAGCGTAGTTCTGCCGGATTGGGTTCCCCACCCAATAGCGGGGTTCTTAGCGTAAAGCGGGCATTAAGAGGAATCCTTCGTCGGTCTAACGATCGGTCGAATAGTCTTAATGTTTAGGTGAGCAATATTCCTAGAGATAAGTGCGCTCATATTTCTGGAACCCCCACGGCCAAGTGCCTTTTATTAATTTAAAAACAAAGTTTAATAATTGTCGAGAATTATTTTAGTCTTAATTCGATTCGATGCCGAACGTTAACCCGTCATCGAACTAACTTAGCAAAATTCTGCTTTCTTTCTTTCCGTTTTTATTAAACTAAAAATCTCACCTTACTAATAGTAAGATAATAGTGCTCCCGGAAGAGTAGATATAATCAACGCGTCCCCGAGAATAATACGACCTCGGTATTCTCCCGAATACCGAGTACTACTTGCGATAGGTGCGCTTGCCTCCTTTCGTTAGAAAACTCGATCATCTAACCGGCCCGCGGAATCTGACCATTTCGAACCACCCACAGTAGGTCTCTGTTCCGCGGCCATCACTGAGGTTGGCTCTCCCGAGTTCAGTGAACCAAGGATTCCAAGCATTGGTGCATACCGCTAGTGCGCTAGAGAAGGATTTGAAGCGGGTGCGGGAGAAGAAGATCGTAGCGGTGGAAAAGTCCGACTTCAAAGTTCCGCCATCCGAGCAGTCCGAGTTCAGGAAACGTGATAAGAAGCGGTTCAGGCCTGCTGAACAAACTTCTTCAGATGTTGCATCAGGAGCAACGTTTGGGCAAGAACGGGTTGAGCCGCGGACATGTTTCATTTGTGGGAGGCCAGGACATATCGCGCGATTTTGCTGGAATGGTGCGGCCAAGGGTGAAAGAAAGTCAGGTGCGTCGTATGACGAGAAGGGTAAAGCTGTGGTAGAGTCGTCTGCATCGCGGGCGCAACCGCGAATATACACTCTTGAGATGCAGGAGCCGCAAAGCTCAAATCAAGCAGAACAGCAAATCCGTGCTTTGGACTTGATGGAGGCCGCTAGACGGATTCTGCGAGATGCGGAGAAGCCGAAATAAAGTGGAGTGTGCACTTTATTTTGTTGTTTGTTGTATGTTTGTATGTTTTTCTGTTTGGGTCAAACAGTGTGGTGGTACGATTCCATGGGGCGAGCCAAGCTGTGGCCTCTGAACTCTAAACCTGGATCGTTTTGGGTTGTATCGCAACAGCGTGGTTGTGTTGATACTTGTGCGTTGCGCTAAATTTCGGGACGAAATTTCTATAAGGAGAGGAGGGTTGTAACACCCCAAAAAGGCCCCAAAAGACTCAACTTGAATTTTGAGTAGCAGGCTGGTAGACACGGCCTGGGACACGGGCGTGTCCCAGGGCGTGTCGGGGTACACGGCCTGGGACACGGGCGTGTCCCAGGGCGTGTTCTATTTATTTTGCAAAATTGGCCTATTCGGGTCAGAGCTGTACACGGCCGTGAACACGGCCATGAACACGGGCGTGTCAGGCTGGACACGGGCGTGTCGGCTGCCGTGTTCCGACCCGTGTACTGGTTTTAGGAGCCGTTGGGTGCCGTGTAGCAGGGGACACGGGCGTGTCTCAAGACTGACACGGGCGTGTCAGGTTCGACACGGGCGTGTCGAGCCCCGTGTTGTTCAGTCGGTTCCAAACCGCGTGTGCCGCTTAAGGGTACACGGCCTGTGACACGGGCGTGTCACAGGCCGTGTCAGGCAAAATTTGGGTTCTTGGGCAGATCTCGGCCGTTCGTTTCCTTCTATTTGGATCATGTGATCCATAGCACTTCCAGCCTCTTTAAGGCCGTGGATTGAGTTGAAAGCTCATTCCACTTAGCCTTTCATCTTAAGAAAGAGAGGAGCTTGGAGGAGAAGGAGGAGGAGGCCGGTGGAGCTTCGTCGAGCCGAATAGAGAGCCGAGAGCAGCGTTGCGGAGGCAAGGCCGCTGCGGTGATTTCCATCCGGCTAGTTTTCTATGGCGCCGAAGCGATCGTCAAGGGTAACGATCTTTCTTCCTTGGGCAGGTGAAGCCCTTTGTTTTGCATGTGCATGGGATCCTCCATCAAGAGATGGAAACGCGGAAGTGATTCCAGCAGTTGAGTCTGCATCTAGAGCCGGAAGTCTGTAGTACGGCATAGGCATGCTGTGTGAAGCCCATCCAGACGTATGTCGGGATTGGTGATGTTTATATTGCGATCCGGAGAAGACTCCGTGTATGCATCGTTTAGCCTGCGGAGATGGTGAGGACGATGTGTTTGGTGTATAGGATGCTTTGTATAGCTCCTTTGGTTGTATGCTTGTAAGAGCTGGTTGATGGAGTGCGGACACCTCTGAGTGGGTGGGTGCGTGAGGTCTTCAACAGGGGTTTGGAGGCTTATGCCCATTCTACCAAGTGGCGATGAACACCTCTGAGTGGGTGGGTGCGAGAGGTCTTCAACAGGGGTTTGGAGGCTTATGCCCATTCCAACAAGTGGCAAGGTTAAGATCGGGTGAGCGGTCGATTGGTAGCAAAGCAGCAGGGCGAATTCCCTAGGCTTGTTACACTACGGGGGTAGGTCGACTGATAGTGCTCACGGGTTTTGGTGTGGTGCGTACCTCTGAGTGAGACGGGTGCGTGAGGTCTTCAACAAGGGTTTGGAGGCTTATGCCCGCCTACCAAGTGCAAACCATGAAAGGTGCCCTGAGTGCACGGAGCGCCTGGCATTGAGGCCGGCGTTTGTGATGTTGGGTGTATGTGCTTTATATGTTGAAATTGCTATACATGCAGGGAAGAAACCACTGCCCCGGGTAAGGGGTGGGGTCGTTATAATTGGTCAGCTGAATGCTGACCGTTGCTTTGTTTATCACCCTTGGGGTGGACGTCCTTATGCAGGTGTTGCGGGCTGATGGATTGAGCGGGCAAAAGCCCAAGCTGCTGGTAGGCCCTTGAAGGCCGTGCGAAGTGTTGAATTTCATGTGTGGCCGGCCTGCGTGCCGATGTATGAAATTATATGTGTTGTAAAGAGTAACTTGTAAGGCCGTAAGGCCGTGTGCGGTGTGAGATGTAAACATTCCTGGTTATCTATATAAATGTGATATTTATATATATTAGTGGAAATTCAATGGCTTGAGTTCTTGCACTTAATAAGCTTCCGCTAGAATGCTCTGAGTTAGGACTCGTTTGGTTTGGTATTATCCTGTGACCTCACCGTCTGTTTGTGGCATATAGTGTGGGGCCCCGGCCGGACCTTCTACTATACGTCATTTAACGGATGGGGTCGTTACATTAGTACTCTCAATCTGTGCCTTCGCGGATCCCACAAATCCGTTGATCAATCCGCAGACAAGCAATAGGCCACGTGGAGCATCTAGTCTAATTGATCAGCGACACTTGTAACCCGAGGCATGAGAGTAGTGCATCAGTCGATTCCTCTTCAGGAATTTCCTTGTTTGTGCTTGTTTATCTACTGTGCCCTTCAAAGGATGCGCCACCAGCCCGCTTTAGCCCTCCTATGTCTTTTCAGCCTTCTTGCAGGTTGACAGGTTAAATTCAATCTATTTTAAAGAACGAAAATATATTTTTTTCTTATGATCATCTTATATGCGCTACCTGCATAAAGTTCTATCAGATGGTTATCCATAAGCTCTCTTATCAGATGCTAGCGACGCGAATCATTTAATCAGAGTATCTGGTTCTCCTTGAATGGCAAGTCAAGCTGTTATAAGTCTAAATTAAGATGGTTTCATCTTGCTGATCTGGATTTCATGTATAAAATATCAAACTTGATCACGCGAGACAATCATTATCGCGGCTTGATGTTTATTCAGTTAATAGCAGAGTTTGCTAGGAATCTCTTCTTCTATCCAATTATATCTTATCATATCAACAGTCAACATTCGCAGGTACCAACCAAGTACTTGCGACTTAGTTTACTTTTCTATCATATCTGCTACTTACTCTTCTTTTGTAGAGACTAGTAGATATTAGCTAGTTCCCTTCAGGTACTTGCACTTTCCTTTTCTATCATATCTGCTACTTACTCTTCTTTTGTAGAGACTAGCAGATATTAGCAAGTTCCCTTCAGGTACTTGCACTTTACTCATCAATCATCTCTGCTACTTACTCTTCTTTTGCATAGATTAGCAGATATTAGCAAGTTCCCTTCAGGTACTTGAACTTTACTTTTCTATCATATCTTCTACTTACTCTTCTTTTACAGAGACTAGCAGATATTAGCAAGTTCCCTTCAGGTACGTGCACTTTACTTTTCAATCATCTCTGCTACTTACTCTTCTTTTGTAGAGATTAGCAGATATTAACAAGTTCCCTCCAGGTACTTGCAACTTAGTTTTATATCATACTTGTGATTTATGCTTTTTGCAGAAGTTAGCAGGTGCTTGCAAGCCTCATTTAGGTACTTGCAAGCTATCATTCTTCTATTCTTTCCTCTCATCACTGTTTTGCAGAGCCCGCTATGAGACATTCATGTGTTCTTCATTTTGCAAAAACATCTCAGGTATGTTTAAGATGTACCTCTTTTCCGCCTATGTTAATTTGTCCCTTTGCCGAGAAAAGACAGGCATTAACAAACCTTATTTCTGAGGAGAGACATCAGGTTCCATCTCTCCTTCCCCTTACCTTTTCTCGAGGGAAAGATCACGATTTTCGTGGGTCTCCTACTTTTTCGAAGTTCTCTTCGAAACTTGAAATAGTGCGGGGATTATGTTAACCCAGAAATCGGCGATCCCTCCCAAGGTAGCCAGCTTGCAAGTCGCAGCCTGCCCCAGGAGGTCACGGCCTGTCAGCTTTCTTTCTAAGGGTGGGCGGACTGACCTCTCAGTCCGCTCAGTCCTTGCGGCTAGGGCGGTCTCCCCGGTCTGACCGCCCAGGTCGCGTAGTAGCCGCTCGTTTTGTAGAGGCTGCGGACTGCTTCCTCAGTCCGCCCCTGCAGGCCGCGCGGCTAGTGCAGTTAACCGTCTGGTGGTTCCTTTTTACCCTCAGGTGGGAACTACTCAACTAAGTGGCGGACTCGAACCCTATCCGACCAGACCGCATGCTACATGCTCAACCAGAGGCCGCGACCAGCCCTCCTGTCTGCAAGATGTAGGCGGACTCAATATCAGCTGACTGCGCGGTCTGCCGACCTCATTGGTCAGTCCTCCAGGTCGCCAACCCTTGTCCCCAAGAAAAGGGTGCTACTTGTCGTCAGCGGCTCTCGCTAATAGGTGCGACCTGGACTCTTCAGTCCTCCATGTCGGCAGTCCTTATCGCCGAGCAATGGCGACAAGCCACCATCAGGCAGCCAGCTCAACCTGTTCGCCGCGAGGTAGGCGAACTCGTGGCGCATTCCGCTAGATCGGTCCCAGCTCAGTAGCCTGCGATCTACCTCCTCTCCGCAGCGGGCTGGGCGGACTCATTCTATAGTCCACCGGCTAGCCCTCAAGTTTCCCCGTGTCACATTTCGCGCATCAACATCCGACACTGGAAGTGGCTGTAGTAATCTGGCCGGATTCTTGCACTCCGCCTTTACGAGTTGGAAAGCCTCGTAATGCGTCAAAAAATACGTAATGTCCTTCTTCATGCCTGGCCAGTACATCATTTTCTTCAAGTCCACTGTCCTCTTGGTGATCCCCGGATGCACTGAGTATCTGCTGTAGTGAGCCTCTGCCATGATGTCCTCCACAATCTAGCCTCCTTCTAGTATATAAACCCTTCCTCGGAAACATAGTAGTCCGTATCTCAATGAGTAATCCCCTGTCGTGCCTTCCTCCAAAGCACTAAATATCGGTTCTGCCCTCGCATCCATCCTCTGCCTGTCCCTGATGCGATCCAGAATATCATCGGTGGCAACCATCGATCCTAGATACTCCTTATATAATTCCGGATTGTCCTCAGACACTAAGGATATTTGCATCTCCTTAAATGTTTTTACCAAATCTAAGGCCATCAATTGTGGGCCTGCTCCTGATGTATTTGCTCTCCGGCTCAAAGCATCTGCCACCACGTTTGCCTTCCCGGGATGGTAATGCATGGTGTACTGGTAGTCTGACAGAAACTCCACCTAGCGTCTTTTCCTGATGTTCAGATCCTTCCGTGTGTCCACATACTTCATATTTTTATGATCTGAGAATATGTCGCAGTGCACACCATATACATAGTGTCGCCAGATCTTTAGCGCAAAAACAACTGCCCCCATCTCCAAATCATGCACCGGGTAATTTTGCTCATGTTTCTTCAGCTGACGGGAAGCATAGGCTATTACGTGTCTGTTCTGCAACAGAATGGCACCCATCCCTTGATAGGAAACATCCGTATACACCTGGAATCCTTCCTTCCCTGATGGAAGAGCAAGGATGGGAGCCAAGGTAAGCCGGTCCTTTAGCTCCAGAAAGGCAGACTCGCATCGTGGAAACCAAATGAAATGAGACTTCTTCTTCGTCAGGGATGTGAGAGGGAGAGCAATCCGAGAGAACCCTTCTACGAACTTCCGGTAATAACCAGCAAGTCCTAAGAAACTCCGAACATCCGTGGCCGTTTTCAGTGGTGGCTAATCCCGTACTGCCTGGACTTTCGCCGGATCTACCGCCAAACCCGCTCCACTGATAATATGGCCCAAAAATGCCACCTCTTTTAGCCAAAATTGGCACTTGCTAAACTTAGAATACATCTTATGCTCTCGAAGCTTCTCTAAAGTCAAAGACAAATGTCTCGCATGCTCCTCTTCAGTCCTTAAGTAGATTAGGATGTCGTCAATGAATACGATGATGAAGACATTTTTATATTTCTCGAACACCCAGTTCATCAAGGTCATGAATGCGGGTGCATTTGTGAGCCCGAAAGGCATCACAATAAATTCGTACAAGCCATATCTACTGCTGAAGGCCGTCTTAGGTATGTCTTCCTCCTGAAAGCATAGCTGGTAGTACTCTGACCTCAGGTCCAGCTTGGAAAACTAATGAGCTCCCTCAAGTTGGTCTAATAGCTCGTCTATCCTTAGCAAGGGATACGTATTCCGGACCGTCAGCCTGTTCAGGGCCTAGTAATCAATACACAACCGAAGTGTCTCGTCCTTCTTCTTAACGAATAACACCGGAGCTCCCCATGGTGATGAGTTAGGCCGGACAAACCCGGCTTCCACTAACTCTTGAAGCTAGCTTCAAAATTCCACCAACTCCTTCGGGGCCATTCGGTAAGGAGCTCTGGATGCCGGTTTTGCCCCCGGCACGAGCTAAATCTGGAAGTCTATCTCTCGGTGCGGGGGTAGTCCTGGTAGCTTCTCCGGGAATACATCAGCAAAATCCCACACCACTGGAATGTCTGGAATAGCATCCTTTGCCTCGTCCATCTCAAAAAGAACCTGATAAACTTCGTCTCCTAGCAGGTAGGCCTTGATGACCTGCACTGATGATAATAATATGCGGGAGGCAGGTATAATACCTTCGATAACATTAAAGGAGCCCCCGTGCCTCACGGTGATCCTTTTCGCCAAGCAGTCAATATGGGCATGGTTCTAGTATAACCATGTCATGCCCATGATCAAATCATAGTCCGGCATCCTCAGGATCATCACTGGTGCCTCAAACGCCTTCACTCCGATCTATGCCTTCATATTTCAATGGGCCGTGGTGGACATCTCTGATCCATCGGGTAGACGTACCCTCCTCAAAAAGCCGGTGAATTGCTCCATGCCGGCCAGTCCTTCCACGAAATCCTTTGACACAAATGAGTGTGAAGCGCCCGTGTCGAAGAGAGTGTGAGCGGGCTTGCCGCTGATGAAAACTATGTCCAAGGTAATTAGGTGTCTTAGTGTTCTAGTTATAGTTCTCCCTAAATTTCTAACTAGTATACGTCTATGAAACTAGTTCTTAGGAAAGAAAGAAGAATAATAGTAGTGTCATACCTGCTATAACCTGCTCCGGGTTCCAGGGCTATACCAAATCTAAAGCATACACCTGCTCCCTCTCTGTCCTGTGGCCTCTGTCCTAATATCCCTGTCCTCGATCGTGTACTCGGCCGCCAAACTGTCGAGGAGATGGGGCACCCTGAAGTGCCGGTAGGGGTGCTCGCCTCATGGGACAATTCCTCTTGAAATGTCCCGGCTGATTGCAATAGAAGCATACCAGTGCCTTCCTTGCTGTCCTCAGCATCTCCAGCATCTGTAAAAGCTGGGGAGCCACTACCCCCGAGTTCCTCTGCTCCTGACTAAACTCCTGACGGGGTTGATCCCCGTTCCTTCTATCCCAGATGACTTGGCCTCGAGGACGGTCTCTAAGACCTCCAATCACTGTATCGTTTGCCGGCCCTTGACTGTGATCTAATCTGATTCCCTTTTCTTTGCCATTTCTAGAATCCTGTCCTAGCTCCCCTCGGAGATGAAGAGGAGAGCCTGTCTCATGTCGTCGTGTAGCCCCTTGTAGAATCTCCTAGCATATCCAACATCGTTCAACTTGTAAGATTCCGTATAGCGGGCTAGGTGAGTAAACTCTTGGTAATACTCCAGCACCGACCTGTTGCCCTGCCTTAGTCGTAGGAACCTATCCTCCAGCTTGTCCCTTGCCGACTGGGGAACGAAATGTCCAAGTAGTGCTGCTTTGAACTCTCCCCAGAAAATATCTGTGCAATCCATATCAGCAAAAGTGGTGTCTAGTTGTGACTTCCACCATCTTTTTCCATGCGACTCCAGGCAGGAGACTACCAAAGTAAATGCCTCCTCAGTGGGGCATCGAATCCCAGCAAGCATCTCATAAATGAAATCTAACCATTCCTCCGTGCGTACTGCTGACTCCATCCCCAGGTAGGATGGAGGGTAAAGCCCCCGGAAAGCACTCATCCAACAGGCCCTGGGGTTTGGCTGTGGAGACGGGGCTTGCTGAGCTCTGAAGGTCTCCAAAATGGTTGTAAGTTTTTGCCCCATCTCTGTCTGCTGAAACGGAGCTAGAGCCGGCGGAGGTGGAACCATATTCTGATCCTGGGGTGTTACCTGCTATGGAGTCGGGTTCGTCGCAGGCTATAATGAAAATTCCAATATTTAGATAGCATACGAATGAAATAAAAGAAGGATATAAGATGGACTTTTTACATGTGATTCCACTTATGGGTACACCACTGCTTCTGCTGTTAGTTTGTCCGCAAACTAAGCTCGCACGGTGGTGGCCAAAGGTTTTTGTGGGCTACTTCTCTTTTGATCGAGTTTTCCTCTGATACCACTTTGTAAGACCCCATTTTTTTCTCAAACCTTGGGTCTTATGCCTAGAATCACCGTTTTGCAGTGGCACCGACACTCGAGAAGGCCGTCAATACAAAACGCCGATTCTGCCGGCCTTTTCGATCACCAAAGAGAGAGAAGTAAATATAAACTGAAATATAATTGAGTCCATAAACATCATATAAAAATGAGAAATCACAACAAGTCCATAAATATATAAAAGAGAGAGTACTGCAGTAGAATATTACAAAGGAAATATAAACGAGCTTAAGCCCGATACATCATATCCTCACTACAATCTCTCACAGAAGCTATGAGAAATACTAATCACTCACAGAGCTAGTCACTGGTTCTCCGGTACTAGACTGGCCCACCTCCATGTGCACCGTACTCTGCTGGTGCTGATCCCCCTGCTGTCGGTCCCTGTCTCCCATCCGGAGCCTCTGTAATGTTGTGGTCCGAAAACCATTAGTCATAAAGACTAAGCCCTATCATCCCCTACCCCTCCCCCATGGCTCCTAGGCACCGCACATGGAGAAGGAAAGGGAAGCTATTAAAGTGGAGAGTACAAAAAGGCAGGTGACGGTGGAACTAGTCTAGCAGTTTAATATAGAAGGTAAAATTGTACAAGATATATTAGATAAGTAGGAAATATAGAACCTTAACTTATATGGTTGCCACATAAGCTAAGGGATCTTCTACGAGTCTCCTATCGTATAAACAGTCTCATTCCTATTTATACGATAGGGTGTCAATTGTAAACAGTTAACATATATTATAAAGAATAACCCTAACTTATAGACTTGCCCACACAAGCCTATAAACTAAGGGATCGTCTTGCAAGGCCTATTATATAACGCGTCCCATACTGACTTATACTTTAGGGGTAAGGGTTGTATGATGATGTTATGATATGCTATGTTGTGGGTTAATGTTATGCAGGTGCACACACACACACATACGACTCTATGCGCACAGACCTTTCGTTCCCCCTGTTCGGGCAGTGAGCTTCACTCCCAGGAACCTCCGTAGTTACAAATGGAGACAGCGGATCGGGCCCCTCACTCCTAGACTGGTATCTGCACTACCAGGCCTAGCCCTTACGTACGCTTCTAAAAGAACACAACCTAGAGTCACCACGTACTCTGCTGGCCATATCCACCAGACTTTCACTGGCAAAGTGTCCCCGACACTGCCGGGTCAGTGTATCGACGTAAGTGCAAATGACCGTCCAATACCGAAGACCCACCACTTTGTTTATGTAATTGAACATTCTCTCGAGCCCCGGGATCCCCGGACTATACCGTTCGTCAAAACCACCACCTAGCCTACCGCTCGGTCAACCGTATCAACTAACCTCCCGTGATACCGGGGTGTGTGAAGGTGAATTCCTAGTTTTACTAGTTACTCTTTATCACTTGTTCTTTCAGTTTACGTTAACCCAGGACTTCCCCCGATATACCCGGAGAAGGGTACTCAAGGGGCACCATGAACTATGATGGTAGCAATAGCCCAAAGTTCCCTTTCGCAGGACACTTAATTCCCGATCCCTTTAATGTTATAATAGTTCTAACCCTAGTGTATTTTGACTCATTCTCCCTCCACGGGGAAGACGATGTTTCGTCGACCCCGAGCGCCACTTAACCCTAGCCACCTTCCTTCTCTTCCTCTTGACTTCTAAGGATGCACTTATTTCACAATTCAAAATCAGTACTCTAGCATCTCAAATCTCTAAGTAATTTAGCACCCTATAGTGAATTCTGTAGTTTTACTAAACACAGACCTCCCTAAGCTATATGACGTCTACAAAGGGAGGTACCCCAAATTTTCATCCAATGACCCTATAATATTTAATGGAGGTCTATCATGAGATGTTTAATCTAAATCCAGAGGTTCACAATTTTCTTAATTAATTTCGTAATTAATAAATTTTCTAAGAAATACAAATGCCCTAGTTTTGTACATGATGTACCATTTTTAGTCATGCAAAATACTTCACAAAATTATAATAAATACTAGGCATCTAGGTTACTGTAAATATAAGGCTTCATAATTTTTCAGCAATATTTAAACCTCTAAACATAATTGTAGAACATAACTTACATTTATCAATATAATGAAGCAAGTACTTCTAATACACTTCCAAAAATTCCATAAAGATTTACAGAGCTTTATAATCACATAAAAAATCCTCTGACCAAATTTCACAAGATTCCAATGAGTGGTTAATTCAAAATAAATTCCTAAGTAGATAGTGTAATTTGAAGGGTTGTGAATGAAGTACTTTGTTTATTGATCTAAAATTCATAAAAAATTTCCAGAGATGATTAACACTATAAAAATACTTTTACCAAAATTTAATCATGACTAAAGGTCATATGAGCCACTAATTAATTCCAAGGGTGTAAGGACCTAAATATTTATTTAGTGGTTTAAGTGCGGTGTATGTGTCCAACTACTGCCTAATCCCTTCCTAGGGCATTTCAACCTCCTAGGATTACATGGACTAAATCCCAAGTCCATCCAAGGACATATCACCTTATGTCCTTCACAAGCCCCCAAAGTTCAACCTTAGGGTTGAACTAAATACCTAGGGAAAACCCACCCCAATTCATCTCAAATTCTAGTAGAGGGTGTTTTTACTGGTCAAGGTCGCAAACCATTTGGGGGAGAATTGGCCCCTCCATGCCCCAAATACTCATTGCCCTAATTTACCCCTTAGGAGACCAAACTTTGGTCATAACAAAACCTATTCAAATAAAACCCAATTGGGCTGAGATTTTTCTCAGGGTCAAACAATGACCCTAATAGTCAGTCACCAAAATCTTGGGCGGTATAGAGGTCATTAAACCCCTAAAATAATTCATAAATGGTTTCTTGAATTTTAAAAAAAACTGTAGGACAAATTTTCCAAAAACTCTCATTTTTGGATATGTTTTAGGTATAAAACCTAGTGACCTCCATAAAAAATTTCAAGTCATTTGGATGTCTGGATTGGTGGGGGCACTTAAAATACTATCTGGTCTCACCTAGGTATAGACCCCACCGAAATGGGTGTTGTGGTCAAACCACTTACCCAAATGGGTTCAAACAAATTTTCAATTAAAATAGACTTCATGGGCTACAACTTCCATGTTGGCCACCTTTCCTTTAAATGGTTTTAAGTATTTTTAATATTAAATTTAAAACCACCCAGTAAACAGGACAGAAATTAGAATAATAGGAATTAATAATTAAAACTAGCACGAATCTTAAAGCAAGATCTAAGGGCCCTACCATCATATTCTTCCTCCAGCCAAAGGTCATGATTTTCCCGACCTGTATCCACTTCCAACTCCATTTCCTTGCCATCCGGCTACTACCCCGGCCAGCCACCACCACCACCACCTTCGTCGAGGTGGTGGCTAACGCCCGGTGGTGGTCTGGCCGCCGGAGGTGGTGTTTTCTGGCGATCCGACCACTCTAATTTTTTTTTTTGAAAAACTATTAAAATTCAGAATTTTTCTCACTCCAATCGGGCTCGATTGAGCCCGATTCTTGTCCCTATCGATTCCTATGATCTAACCATAGAAGAAGAGGAAGGGGAGGACCTTTGCAGCGGTCTGGAGTCGCGCCGATCGCCAAGTTGACATGATGGTGGTGGTGGTGGTCGGATTTCTGCGATTACACAGTGGGATGGCTTGGCTCCTTCAGGTAAGGGTTGGAAATGAACCCCTGGAGTCCAGTGAAGCTTTTTAGATGAAGAGAAGGGGGAGGGGGTGCGTGTAGGTTGCCATGGCAATTAATGGCCCCTTTAGGAAAATTCGGCCATGGTGGGTGGAGGATGAGGCATGGCTCATTTCAGTCAAAGGCCAGCTGGTTTCAATGGGGCTGCACTCCCCTTGTCAAAGTGGATTGAATGGGGGAGGTTGGGGAAGGGGAAGGGTGAGCCTCAAAGTCTTCCCCATTACTCCCCTCTCTTTCTCTCTCTTCCATTTTTGGGATTTTTCTTTCTCCTACTCACCAAGACTGAATTTGAATCCCACCTAGCCTAATAGCTGCCCACATGATCATGATATCAATTAAAATAAAGTTAGCCCAAGTGGATTGGGTTTGAGCTCGAATTAGCCCATTTGAGCCAACTTGACCAAACACTTGGGTAAAGTTAACCTAGGTCAATTTGACCTTTAGGGTTGACCCCAATGGGTTCTTAGTGACGCATTGGCCTCCCCTAAGGTCTAGGCAGGCTTAGGTAGGGTCTACTTGGCACCTTGGAGGTCACTTGTCCCTTAGTAAGGGCACTTTGACCACTTTGGGGCTAGAGTTGACTTGGGTCAACTTAGCCTCTTGGGTTGACCCCAATGGGTCCTTGGTGACCCATTGACCTCACTTAAGGTCCAGGAAGACTTAGGTAGGGTTGGTTGGGCACATTAGAGGCCCATTTCCCTTAGTTAGTTCACCTTGTCCAATTTAGGCCTATGATGGTCTTAGGTCAATTTGACCACTTTGGGTTGACCCCAATAGATCCCTATGGATCAAATTGACCTTATAATGAGCTAGGGATATTGTGGTGGGGTCATCGAGTCAAGGTCAAGTCTTATGGTCATCCTAAACTAGTGTTTAGAATTCTACTATTTGCAGACCAAGGTGATTTTCACCTAGGGCCTTATTCACCTGGTCTTTTGAGGTTCTCGTGGTTTTGTCATGATCTAGTCATCACAAAACCATACTTAGGGGTCTAGTTGAAAATGGTATGTTACATTGCAGGCTGCAAAGATGACAAGAAAAGCACTTCAGGATCCTGTCAATTCTCAGGTGGGAGACTAGTATCTTGGAGCAGCAATAAGCAAATCATTG
This sequence comes from Platanthera zijinensis, assembly GCA_039513925.1. Lineage (NCBI taxonomy): Eukaryota > Viridiplantae > Streptophyta > Magnoliopsida > Asparagales > Orchidaceae > Platanthera > Platanthera zijinensis. The sequence goes on from CM077083.1 coordinate 46,053,998, forward strand.
TGGCAATATCAATTATAGAGTCAGAGTACATTTCAGCAGGTAGCTACTGTGTTCAGATATTAAAGATCCAGCATTAGCTCCAGGATTATAACCTCTAGATAAGTTGAACTCCGCTTTATTGTGATTCTACTAGTGTTATTTCTATTGCTAGTAATCCTATCTCACACAGCAGGAAAAAACACATAGAAATTAAGTATCATTTTATTAGGGAGCATGTGAAAAAGCGGAAGACATTAGTCTATAGTTTTGTCTCCATAGACAAGCAAATGGCTGATATCTTTACTAAGTGATAAGTTGTAAATATTCTTTTTTTAGTACTTTAGATATGTAATTTTAGGGTATTTTTATAGTCTTTTTGTTATTTTAATTAAATAATATTCTCCTTTTTTATTTTCAAACTTATTTTTCTTTTTTATTTCAGAAAAAATCTGCATTCTGTAGAAAAGCCTTTGTCAAATTTCATCGAACTCAGCTCGAATTTCGTCGAGCTGAGCTCGACTATTTAACTCTTGACCCAGTGGAAAAAATCAACATATGGAAAATGCGTCGAACGGAGCACGACATTTCGACGAAACTTCATGCCTTCTGAGCTCGACGAAATTTTGTCAGCGCTTCTCCGCTCGACTTTCGTCAAGCTCAGCTCGACGAATTGAATCCAGAACCAGCTCGACGATTTGAAGACAATCTCAGCGCTCGATGCTTTGCCAGCCTTTCGTCTATCGCAGCTCGACATTCGTCAAACGAAGCACGACGATTTGAAAACAATCTCAGCGCTCGACAAAATTTCTGCCAGAGCAGCGCTAGACGAGATTTCCGAATCTTGCGCTCGACGAATACATGCCAGCTCAATGATTTGAAGACAATCCCAGCGGTCGACAAAATGCTCACAACACTCAAAGAAATTCTCCAAACGCAAGTTTGACGTTCGTCGACCAGAGTTCGACGTTTGTCGAGCAGAGCTTGACGAATTTATGCTAGTTCCAGAGCTCGACGAAATTCCAAATGCAGCGCTCGACGAACTCAGCCGCGCTCGACGAAACTACCTCCACTTGATGTTTCACTTCCAGTAACCACTCAACGCCTTCACCAGATAAAGCCTGCTCCCACTGCTTCAAGAACCAGGCCAGTCATCAGAATTTTAGTTTCCCCTGCACACCAAGAGTGCCACCTCCTGTAATTTTTTGCTTATAAATAGATCTTCTCTGTAAGATCAAATGTTCCCATTTTTGAACCATTTTGCTCAGGGTAGGTGCTGTTTAGGTGTTTTCCATGCTATGTAAGGGAATTTTCTCCCCCTCTCTTTAGTTTTTGTTTTTAACTTTTCTGTAACTCTTTTTTTAACTTAATAAAGTTCTAGATTTTCTCTTCTTATTGTATATTGGTATGGATCTGAGTGCCCCTCCTTAAGTGATCTTTTTGTCTTTTTATTTTCTCATTAAAATAGGTGTGGGTGTGTGTATGAGAATAATCTGCTAAATTTATGTTTTTCTCCTTTAGTTTACTTAGCCTTTTTTGCTTTCATGCTTTCTAATAGCTTTTTATTCATTCTTATGAATTTATAAATGTGGGTTTAAAGTGTTTTTATTTTTCCATAACTTAGTTTTACTCATTATTTCATAAACTTTTTGTTCCGTTAATTTTTTATTTCAACTTTTTATACACTTTTATAAAGTTATACGGATGAAAAAGTTGTTATTTTTATTTTTCGAGCAATTTTCTCTTTCATATTTTTGTAGAGTGTGTGCGTGTAGGAGTTAGCCTTTTATCGCTTTCTTTATCACTTTCTTCAATTTTTGTAAAATGAGTGTGTGCATTTATTTCCCGCCTACTCATTTGAGTAGGACTCGTAATTTCCCGCCTACTCGTTTGAGTAGGTGCTTTCAAATTCCCGCCTACTCGTTGTCATTTTAATGCTTTCATTTCCCGCCGACTCGTTGGAGTAGGACTCGCACTTTACTGCTTTCTTTACTGCTTTAATTTCCCTCCTACTCATTTGAGTAGGACTCGCAATTTCAATTATGCATTTTCTTTTCAATAGCCTTTCCCATTCCGATGAGTTGCTAATTATTCTTAGGCCTCCGTATCGAAGAGCATTGAGACAGATAAAATCGTTTTAAATAATTAAAGCTCTTCTTTTTCTAGTTAATTAAAGCACTTAAGGTTTGCCATGGGTCTACGACGCGTAGGACCACATATCGATGTGTTGGCTCTATTTTCGTTGTCCATGCGCTAGCTAGCCGAGAGGCCTTGCATATGGACCAATCACCCTTGGGTAAAGAGAATTGCGTGCATAATCTCGAGAGACGTGTTAACACCGGATTTGACCGCTCTCCAAGTGCTAGTGGCGAGGCCACCTCTAGCCGCCTGACCGTCTCCCCTCGGAGTCTCCCCGGCTCGACAGGCAGTCAGGAGCTCCCTACCCGCCTAGCCGCGCGGTTGGATAGCCCCCTCTCTCTTTTCCCCCCCAGTATCTGGTCACCGCTGCCCGTTTCTCCTGTGCGCGGGCAGCCAGTGTTTCTAGCCCTGGCCATTGGGCAGGCCCTTGAGCCTATAAATAGACGTGAACAGTACCTTTCAGAGGACAGTGTTCGAATCCCCAAGCTTGCCGCCTGTGGCAGCGGATTCGAAATCCTTCTCTAGTGGGTATCCTGTCTGCACGGTCTGGAGAGTCTAACCGTTGTAACCGATTTCCCTACATAAAAGAAGACACCGCCGCAAGAGAGGCATTCAGGCCGCGGCGGGCGAAGTCTGGCATTGCCTCCTCGGGAGGCTAGTTCGGATTCTTGTCCTGGTCGCTAGAAACCGACTCGCGGATAGTCTTTTCCCTTCTTATTCCCCAGTGCTCGAACCGTTAGCTGGCGGTGCCCGATTTCTTGTCGCATTTCATGCATCAACAGTTAACATGAGGCCTTCAAGTCTCGGTTTGCCGGTGAAATCAGCGGCTAGACAATGTCAGACCGTCAGACTGCACAGAACAACCATCGTCCCGATGAAGATACTCTCTTGGAAGTCATTATCAAGTTAGTTCGGGAAACAGATCAAATTCGGCAGGAAATCGTTCAGCAGTCCGATGCGACTAACCGCGTCTTAGACGCTATTATCCGTCGGCTAGACTCGAAGCACGCAGTGGCGATGATAACTTCGGACAACTCGGCATCAGCAGTGGACAATCCGCCCGTTAAGCAAGCCGCTTGTCCGCCCGGAGGACCATCTATCTGTCTGCTATCCTGCCCGTAACACCTCCCGGCATCCTTCCCGCCAGTGCTAACCACTTTCCCCGTGCGGTTTCTAGTTATTCAGCAAGAAAGGATGCGTTCTTACAAACCCAGCCCCCAGTTTGCCCCCTACCTGGACAATCGTGCGAAGATAATGCAAAAAGTCCCTATTCTTACAAAAAAGAAAGCACACGTGTCAACCTTGTTTCGAGTCATACAACGCGAGCATGAGACACTCTCCCATTTTGTTGCTCGTTTCCAGAAGGAGGTTACAGAAGTTGAAGAGGTCGGATCTTTGATCGAAGGATTGAAACAAGGACCATTCAAATTTGAAGCCACCATCAAGAGTGAAAAAACATATCAGGAGATAGTTAATCTTGCTAACCAGTACTCTGAGGCTAGAAGGGGTAGTTCTCATTATGTCATAAAGAACAAATCGAACGGTAAGGAGTCTTTTCTGTTTGCAGACCCGAAGACCAACAACCCCGACCAGTTCTGTGAGTATCACAAGGAGAAGGGTCACTTGACAGAAGATTATCGAGCTCTTAAGCAACTGATGCAAAGGATGTTGAGGCAGGGTAAGATGCGCGACATATTCTCGGAAGATGACCATTCTGATCAGTCGACTTCAAAGGGCAAATAAGTCAAGTTGTTTTTATTACCAACTCATCTCCTAAGAACTTCTTTGTAGAATATGTTTTTCTACAATTTGTTCTTATGTTTCAAAGCCCCTCACTAACACTTTTCCTAGTGTTTTCTTTTCTTGACAGCTTAAGAAATAAGGATAAACTGACTCCAAGAGACATCGCCGAGTTCAGCAAAAACCACCCTTAGAACCGTTGACATTAGCGTAACACCACGAAGACCACGTGTTGCGGGGAGATTTCGCACCGTGTAGTGGGAGCTTGCCGGTTCTACTGCGGCAGGATACTGGACTTCGAATCCCGGCTAGTACCTAACCCTACTTCTGCATTATGGAGGGACAGAGTGGCGGTCAGCTCTACCATGCCATTTATGGGATATCGTCACAACTCTGATGAGCACGGGAGGAAAGCTCTGCAACACGCACCTGCCCGCGAATCATCTTAGCATGTGACCCTCGAATACTCTTTGGAACCCTCAAGCAGTGACTACAGGAGACCCACAGCTGGGTTGATCTCATAGGAAAGCAATGCTATATGCACCTGCCTGAAAGATCAACTTAGGCTGTACTCCAGGCAAGAGGGCAGTAAGTCTTTTCCCCTTGTGTGGAGTGTGGATTGGGTTTACAGCTTTTGCGACCTTGTGAAGAAAGCACTGCTACATGCACCTGCCCGCTTGGTCGTTTAAGTCTGTAGCTCATTTCTCAGACGGCAGAATTCTGGTATTCACTTCAGTCCGCAAGAGTTGATTCATCAGATGATCGAGATATCTTTTTATTAAGTGATGAGAGTTACAGCTTTCGCGACCCTGTGAGGAAAGCACTGCTACATGCACATGCCAACTTCGTCGCCTAAGTCTGTAGCTAACTTTCCTAGTGTCCAAGATTTATAGTCAGACTCCTTCAAAAGAGCAGATTGGAATTGGTATTCAGCAGAGTTTGGGTATTGATCTTGTTAAAGCAAACAGCTGATAACACCTTTTGCTGAATGTGCTATTATTCTCACCGACTAGCCGCGCGGTTAGAGTAGTGGTAGGCCGAATTATTTGTTTGGTACTCTTCTATTCATACAGCGGATATCAGCTTTAATCGCGCGAATATGCTAGGTTTGGTACTCTTCTATTCATACAGCGGATATAAGCTTTAATCGCGCGAATATTCTAGGTTTGGTACTCTTCTATTCATACAATGGATATCAGCTTTAATCGCGCGAATATGCTAGGTTTGCTACTCTTCTATTCATATAGAGGATATCTTCATTAGCGCGAGTATATTAAGCCTGTTGACATTATCGCTGGGAGTTGCGAGGATATTTTGCTTGGTAGATCATTATTAATCGCGCGAATAACTTGAGTCATTATTAATCATGCGAGTGGATTATGCGTGGTCATCACTTCATATTACGATTGTATTCGAACTCAAGGATTTTCTAGTCGCTCGGGAAAGTAAACCAGTATTACGCATTTGTCAACGGATAATCTCGTTGGGCTTATCTATCCGCATTTATCCTGTTTGTATTTATTTATTCGCCTACGGATCCTTCATCGTGCTATCTGGACAAATCTGCGTGTTATAATCGTACGGACAGAAAAATAAAAACGAGCGAATACAGCATGTCCAGTAAAGTCAAACAGATATCATTTACATTCTCAAAAATTACAATATCTATATCCGAACGGCTTACATCAATTATACCGACGGATCAAAAGATTCGATCATTACATATCAACTTTTTGCCTTTTTCCGCTCTGGCTCATAGTCCGTCTCGCTAGAAGAACTTGAAGGACTACTCGCCTCAGCTGATCCTGATGCCTGGGATCCCTCCTCACTCGAACTGCTAGATGAGCTTGAGTTTTTGTCTGCGTCAGCATCCGCAAATACATCATCATGTTCGTCTGCGGGCTTATCCTCTACAGGGACTTCGTCAACGGGTTATTCCGCCGGCCCTCCTCGTCCGACTTCAATCACCTTGAAGCCGGGGAATAGCTGATCAAAAGTTGTCTTCTCATGGTCAGGCTTAAACTCTCCCCGCTCCCGCAGAATGTCCAACATATCCCCCCTCTTTCCAGCAGGTGCACCGTAATCTCATTCACAAATGCCGGATTCTCCGGATCATAAACTTTCTGCACAAGGAGATAAAAATAAGATTTGCGGCTAATGTTAGGGTAACCGGTAAAGCCGCGAGGTAAGAACTTACTGCATTAATATTCTTCAGTTTCTCATTTTCTTCCTTTAGCTGCTCTATCTCATCTTCTAACCGCTCGGTGAGGCCGACCACTTTGGTAAGGGCTTCAGCGACAAAGTGGTATGTCACAAAACTTCTCGTGCGGATTTGAGCAGCTAAAGCCGAGAGTTTCTTCGTTGGAATTGCCCGCAGATCGGCCAGGTTGTCCCTGTCATACATCGCCCAGCTAACCGCGCAAGCGTGTTTGGATATTTTCTCGTTCATCCACAAGGGAAGAGCGGTGGAAACTTGAACGTTCTTCCCGAGCGGATGCCATTTCATAACATCCTTCCCGCGACGATCTTTCAAGTTCTCCCCGATTCCTTGGGCAGTGAAGGGCTCAGAATCGTAATCGGCGGCGACATCATGCTCTTCGAGGTGATCGTCCTCCCTCTTCTTCCTAGCCTCGCTCTGTGTCAGAACGGGCTCTTCTAGTTTAACCGGTTTGTTTGCCGGAACTTTCAGAACAGCTACCGAAGGACAAAATATTTAGCCGCACGGTAAGACGAAGCAAACTAACTGATCGCTGAAAGTGTACCTTCTTCTGCAGGCAAATCCGCCATGACTGGCAGCAATGGGATGTAGTGAAGGATGTCTAGTCGCGAGCCGACGAAGAAGTCAGCAATTTCTTTCTCGATGCCTTCAACCTCAAACCGCTCGAACAACCTTGCTGGCCGGACTTGCGGGCGAACAGGCAGAAGGCCCAGATTCCCCTCGAACATGAGGAATCGGGTAGACCAGTTCAGGAACTTGTTGGTCAAGTTCACCGTCTTCATCCCGGTGCAACCGAAGTAGAAAACACCTTTGAAGATCTGGCTGTCTTTCTTGCCGGAGATGATGGAGCGGACAACGAAGCAGTGGCGGAAAGATCCATGATGATAAAGCTCATCATCGACGCAATCGTATTCGGCGAGAGCTGGTCGGGGACGATTCCGAAGAAGTCAAGAATCTCTATGAGCTCGATCAGCGGCGGCCAGCTAAAACCAAAGTCGAAGTGGTCGACCGGGGTCGCCACCAGATTCCGTCCAGAAGTATTTATTCGCTCATCCTCTCGGGGTAGTCGCGCGACTACATCTGTATTGGTCATGTGGGTTGCGATGAAGCGTTCAAGTTCGCTGGCGATCTTTTCTGACCTTCTGTGCTCAGTGTCAAGGAAGGCGGTGGCAGCGGAAGCCTGTGCGGGTGCCATTGACTCTTGCCGCAAGAAGTAGAGCACTTGAAATTTTTCCATATAATGCGGAGGGAGGCAATATTTATAGAACCTGCAAGACGAGTTAAAATTCGCTCGGATAGATCGATGAAGCTGCCGGGACATTCATCACTTCCTGCAGACATCTTTTCAATCATTTCAACACATTATAATTCGCGCGGCTAAATGAAAGAATCCGCTGAGTTATTCATTTCCTGCAGATTTCGGAAGCAAAGTACGGGAGGTCGCGCGAACAGAAAATCAAACCGCAAGCATCTAAAGAATCAGATTGCACGAGTATAATATCAAGTGACAAGCACATGAAAGTCGATCGAACTAACAAACCACACCGCAAATATTATAAGGTATTAAAAGCAGTCAGCAACCAAAAAGGTCGGTTTGATCAACTGATTACATCTCTCTCTCTCCTCGCGCCGCTCCTCGCGTCGCTCGCCGCTCCTCGCGCCGCTCGCCGCTAGGCTCTGCGGGGTCCCTGCCGATATGCGCGACTTGATCGCTAATGCCCAGTAAAATAGACATGGTGTTAATCAAGTGGTGGCTAAGGGTGTTCTGGGCTCGGTGAATCCGGGCTGTATCCCGAACTATACGACTCATCGGAATGGTTGGCTCAATAGAAGCCACCTGTTCGATAGGTCGAGCCGGTAGGTTTACATGGCCGTTCGCTGGGACAGAAGCTTCCCCCCTGCTAGGGCCGTGACCTGACTCACGCAGTTTCGTCGAACTCGCAAAGTCAGATCGCCGACCCTTCTCCTTTTCAGCCCTCTTGTAATATTTTCTCTTGAAGTACACAGCATCGTCCTCCGCCTTTTGTACCCCAAGACCAAGACTTGATCGCGAGCAGCCCTTTCTCGTTCGCGGCATCCGACCAGATCCACGGACAGAGCCTTTATCCGCTCCTCAAGGCCTATCCTCGCCTCTTCCTCGAATTTGAGCCTTGCCTTTAGTCGCTCGAGGTCGTAGTATAGTTCGGAGATGGCGCGTTGGCCTTCATCATCCCGAAGTCGCCGAGCGGTCTCATCCACGACAGCTTGAGAGTTTAGTTTCGCCAAATCTTCATCGCAAAGCAAAGGACGGGCAAAATTAGCTTTTATCGCGCGACAAAATCAACAAGCAATGGTGCTAAAAGAATAGGCACCCGAGCAGAGGACATCTTCCCTAGTCGCGGCCGCTATCTGACGGCTAGAAAAAACAGGTCGCCTCAGTCTCTCAGGATCCGTCTTCTTCAGGTAATTGTCCCTCAGAAGTCTCTCGGCCCGCTTATTCTTTCAAAGCTCTTCGCGCAACAGGAGCAAGTCGTCGATTTAGGTTATTATGCGGATAGGCCTCTTTAACCGCGGGGGTTACTTGTAAGGTTGTGGAATTTTTATAACCTTTGGGGCGGGTTTGATCTTACCTGCCCGCAGAAGCTTAGCAGGAGCCTGGCGATCAGCTTCAGCCTGCTCCGCAGCTAGAAGAACCAAGGGATCACGGATCTCTTCTCCAGCGGTCAACAACTTCTTCTCAGCAAGGAGTCGTTCCCGCAGTTTTACTTTGTCATCAAGCTCGGATGGTCCAGGAATCTCCTTCCTTGTTTTTACCGACAGAATCTCCAGATCAGAGTCGCCGCCGGATAGCTGCTTGCTGCTAACTTCTTTTTCCTTTTTCTGCAGTGAAACCACAGCGGCGGTAAGTTAGCTCTACTCGCTTACCCACTCAATTTTCATATGGCGCTCGAGCTATTCGGATATGTTTACCTCATCTATTCGCACGATCTCGTCCCCAAGCTGATCGGGTACATCGACCTTACTAGTCGCTGCCATGACCGCCTCGGGTTTCTTGTTCTCCTTTTTCTTCTTCAAAAGGATCACCTCTATCCTCTCCTCAACTAACGCAGTCGGCTTGTGCTTCCTCTTCTTTGTCGGGATGGCGGCTTTCACGACATCGAGGTTTTCCTTGAACTTGGCGTCGGCATTCTTGTCTGCCTTTTTCGCCTTGCCGATTATATCGGCGATCTCTCCGCTTGCTCGCCCGGTTTCAATCTCAGCGTCGCCTTGGCCATTTCCTTGGCTTGAAGATGAGGTGATGTCAACATCTGAGCCCGCTGAAGGCTGTGGAGTGTTCTCCCAGACAGATTATGGAACCTTGCTACCCTCCGTGTTCTCACGCAGCCGTTCAGTAGACTCAACCGCAGCGGCTTCAGTTGGCTGCTCCAGGTTCCCAGTGGCTATTATCTCCGTTGCGGGCTTGAAGGACTGTTCGCTCTCCTGTTTTTCGTTTACGGGGCTCGGTTTTTACGAAACCGCCTTGGCAGTATGCATCTTTCGCGGCGTCCCGCCGACTTCGCGGGTAGACGTTCCTGTTGGCGATTTGGAAGCAACTAACCCCTTATCGCTGATCCTCACTAGGATGCTCTTCCTAAAAGACATGGCGGACAATAGAGTCTTAACCGCAGTTGGAGAGAAGCGACACGTCTCGAAGGCAGTTTTGTAAAATCAGCGTCAGCACCAGCATTATTTATAGTTTTGAAGGCATTAACTGTGCTCGCGGTCAGGCGGTTAACAACATTTTAGAAATTTCTCCTAAATTTAAAAATGTGCGGGGATTATGTTAACACCGGATTTGACCGCTCTCCAAGTGCTAGCGGCGAGGCCACCTCTAGCTGCCTGACCGTCTCCCCGCGGAGTCTCCCCGGCTCGACAGGCGTCCAAGAGCAGGCGGTCAGGAGCTCCCTACCCGCCTAGCCGCGCGGTTGGATAGCCCCTCTCTCTTTTTGCCCCTAGTATCTGGTCACCGCTGCCCGTTTCTCCTGTGCGCGGGCAACCAGTGTTTCTAGCCTTGCCCGTTGGGCAGGCCCTTGATCCTATAAAGAGATGTGAATAGTACCTTTCAGAGGACAGAGTTTGAATCCCAAGCTTGCCGCCTGTGGCAGCGGATTCGAAATCCTTCTCCAGCGGGTATCCTGTCTGCGCGGTCTCGAGAGTCTAACCGTTGTAACCGATTTCCCTACATAAAAGAAGAGCCCGCCGCAAGAGAGGTATTCAGGCCGCGGCGGGCGAATTCTGGCGTCGCCTCCTCGGGCGGCTAGTTCGGATTCTTGCCCTGGTCGCTAGTAACCGACTCGCCGAGAGTCTTTTCCCTACTCATTCCCCAGCGCTCTAACCGTTAGCTTGCGGGGCCCGATTTCTTGTCGCATTTTGTGCATCAACAAGAGGAGAAGTGTAATTCTCCCGGATTGGGTTCCCCACCCAGTAGCGGGGTTCTTAGCGTAATGCGGACATTAAGAGGATTCCTTCGTCAGACTAGAGTCCGGTCGAATAGTCTTAATGTTCAGGTGAGCAATATTCCTAGAGCTAGGTGAGCTCATTCTTTTGGAACCTCTACGGCCAAGTTGCCCTTTAATTAATTCGAAATTTAGGATATCTAGTTTCTAAAAATTATTTTAGTTCTAATCGATTCGGTACCGATGCGCTATTTCTTCGTCGGCCTTTTTCTTCTTATATATAACAACGCTAGTTAATTAATAACCCGACAAGTTATCTACGGTAAAATAATAGTCCCTCCAAGGAAGATTAAAAATAATTAACCTGTTAACCCCAGAATCCACAACATATCCAGCTAGACGTCTCGTTCCTCCTTGGCCGGATTCCAGATCTCAGTCCGCCAAGGTCGCCCTTGGTTCTCAACTCAGCTGGATCGTCGACCTCCCGTCGACGATAGTCGAGCCCAGATCGGCGAGCTCCGAGTCAGGTCGCCCAGGTCGCACAGGTCGCAACTGGTCTGAGGATCGCGCTCGACGCGACCGAGGATTCCAGTTCGCAGGCCCAGTCCGCCGGTCCCGCGCAGACTGCTTCTTCTTTCTCTTTTGTTTCCCGTCACCGCTGCTCGACTCCTTTGTACCCCGGGCAGCCGGTTATTTTAGCCCTGCCCGTTTGGGCAGGCCCCCAGCCTATAAATAGGGGGAAGTGGTGCACTCAAAGGACGCTGACTCGAGCCCAGTAGCCCACTTGTTAAAGGCTGCGGACTCGAATCTCTGGCTCTGCGATCTCCAGCTTGCTTTCTGCATTGCTTTCCTTTTCCCTTCTTATAACCCCTTCTTTGCAATCAAAAGTAAGCCCGTCGCAGGAGAGGTATTCAGGCCGCGACGGGCGAAGTCTGGTGTTGCCGTGCTCCACGGCTCTTGCCTTTCTGTTCCTTTTCTAGTCCGCCAAGTAGACTGCTGCTCGCAGTTTGTTTTTCCTCTTTCCCCAAGTGCTCGAACAGTTAGCTGCTGGTGCTCGTTTCTGCCTTCGCTTTTCGCGCATCAACAGTTAACACTCGACCTTCAGATTCGAGCAGTTTTTTGAAAACCGCGGATAGAAATGTCGGACCGCCGAGCTCGCCGCTCCGATCGCTCCAGCTCGCCTGATGATTCATTGTGGGAGGCGTTAGAGCAGTCCCGCTGGGAATCTGAAGTATCTCGAAGGGAGACTGACCAGCGACTCGATACAATCAGCCCGACCCTGTTAGCACTGACTCAGCGACTTGCTCCTCAGGTCGCTGAAGAAGTTGCCGAGACTCCTGTCCACCAGACTTCGGTTCGCCGGACCCCAGCTCGTCACACCCCTCTTCAGCAGTCGCCTGCAACCGCACCTCCGCCTCTCCACCAAGCTCAGTCCGCAGCTCCCCTGCGACCTCAGGTTGCAGAGTTCGCCCCCCTGATAGATTTCTTCAGGGAAGCAGCCCGAGGGACTCCGACTCGCCGATTAGATTTTGTTGATCGACAGTCCACAGAGCCCGCAGAGCTTCGCCCTCCAGTCCGCCCTTCTCCTGATTCAGAGACTCCCTCTCCCTTCATCAATCGAATCCGGTGGGAGTCAGCGCCGAGCAATTTCAGAGAGCCTCGTCTCCCTTTTTATTCAGGGGAGACTGATCCGGTCTCCCACCTACAGGCATTCGAAGGGGCAGTTGCATTAAGGAGCCTCTCCGATGCCTTGAAATGTAAGCTTCTGGTGACCACTCTTGATGGTCAAGCGAGAGAATGGTTTTACGAGCTGCCTTCGGGCATGATTTCTTCCTTCGCTGAGCTTCGCAGTGAGCTGCTCCTGAGGTTTGCAACCTCTAAGAAGAGAAAGGATGGGCCGGCAGCCCTTTTTGACATCAAGCAGAGAGACAACGAATTAGTGGCAAGATTCGTTGATAGGTTCCAAAAAGAAATCCAAGGGGTAAGGAATGTGAACCCCGATTATTTTAAAGTTGCCCTGATTCACGGCCTCCGGGAGGGCCCATTGAAATTCAAAGTGACAACAAAGGCACCATCAACTTATCAGGAGCTCATAGCAATGGCTAATCGCTTTATTGAGGGAGAAAATGCCAACCCGACCTATAACTCATCCCTGACAGCCAAAGCTGGAGGAAGGGATGCCTCCAACTTCTCCAACAATCAATATCACGGCAAGCCTCCTCGGCCTGATTTCCAACCTCCATCTCAGAGGGGACGTAACCTCCGCCACAAGAAACCCTTCCTCGGCCATCAACAGTTTCATGGTCAGAGACTGCCGTTGGCCGCCACTCCCGCCGTTCCTCTTCAAGCGCTCCCCATTCTTCAGAGCACCCTGCCAGCTTCAAATCCTTATGAGAGTAGCCCTATGGAAGAGCTTGCAGATCTGGGCCTTGCTTTGAAGAGGTCATTCAGATAATCCAGAGGAAGGCTGAAGAAAAGAGGCAAGGGCCTCAGAGAGACTGGAAGCCCAGGGACAACTCTCAGTTCTGCAATTTTCACAAGGAGAAGGGCCATCTGACTAAAGATTGCAAGGCTCTTCAGAAGCTAGTTGAGAGGTTGCTCGCCGAGGGTAAAATCGAGGACCTGGGCAGGAAGAGTGACTCTTAAAAACCTTCCACCTCCAAGGGCAAGGAGGTGGCTGAAGTTCAGCAGGAATGTATAGATATAAGGGATGAGGGCCATCTGGGGCTCATTGATATACCAAGTGAATGTATTAACGTTGTCGATGAAGGATTCTTGGGAAGACTCTTTTTTATCCATGGCGGAGCAGGGGCTGAGTCTACTCGGAAGTCTTCTCTGTCAAGGCTTTCCCGAACTGAGTTTGCTTCTACTTCTTCTTCTGCCCCACCTTCTGAAATCGTCACCTTTGGCCCTGCAGACCTTCCTATAACGGCTAATCCCTTCGATGATGCCATCATAGTTCAAGCAGCCATCGGAGATTTCATGGTCGATAGAATTCTCATCGACACTGGCAGCTCTGTGAATCTCCTCTTCAAGTCAACTTTTGAAGCCCTGAGAACAGGAAAGCCTCTGCTTCCCACCGAGGGGCCACTTTACGGCTTCTCAGGCGAAAGAAAGGAAGTTGAAGGAAATGTCACACTCCCGGTGGTGCTCGGAGGGGTGACCAAAGAGATCCAGTTCATAGTGGTAGATGCTCCAAGCAGCTACCATGCTATCTTTGGGAGACCGTTGTTGAACAAGTATCGAGCCATCATTTCAACGTACCATTTGGCCATCAAGTTCTGCAAAGATGGTCGTCAATGCAGGGTCAGGAGCGACCCAAGGCAAGCTCGAGAGTGTTACCTCCGAACAGTCAGTATGACTGAGGTTGCCCCCCCCCAGCTTTTCCAGCAGCATTAGAAGCCACTCCTCCGTCAAAAGCTGCTCTGGATAGAGAAGGTGCTCACCTGGAACCTGCCTAGGTGTTGCAAGAAGTCCCCATTGCAGAAGGGGAAGAAAGAAAGCTCTCCATAAACTCCAAGTTGCCAGAAGATCGAAAAGCGGAGTTGATATCTTGCCTGTTGAAGAATCTGGATGTCTTCGCTTGGTCAGCAGAGGACATGCCAGGGGTGGATCCTGACGTGGCTTGCCATCATCTCAATGTTGATCCAGCTGCCAAGCTCGTCCAGCAGAAGAAGAGGGATGTAGTTGTCAAGTTAGCAGAGCCCATCAGAGAGGAGGTTGCCAAACTCCTCAAAGCGCGCTTCATTCAAGAGATTCAATATCCCGAGTGGATCTCAAATGTTGTAATGGTTAAGAAACCTGGGGGGAAGTGGCGTATGTGTGTAGATTTCACCCATTTGAATAAAGCATGCCCGAAAGATTTCTACCCCTTGCCTCGGATAGATTTATAAGTTGATTCTGCGGTAGGGTATCCGTTTATGAGCTTTCTAGATGCGTTCTCTGGTTATCACCAAATAAGAATGCACAAACCTGACATCCCTCGCACATCGTTCATCACTAATGATGGTTGCTATTGTTATCTTGTTATGCCCTTTGGGCTTAAAAATGCTGGTGCGACTTATCAACGCATGATGGACCATGTTTTTAAAGAGCAAAAAAGTAGAAACCTCGAAGTGTATGTGGATGACCTTTTGATTAAGAGTAGGTCTCTTCCACAACACTTGATAGACCTAGCAGAGACCTTTTCCACACTGCGAAGGCACAAAATAAAGCTTAACCCGTTAAAATGCATCTTCAGGGCAAGTAAGGGGAAGTTTCTCAGCCATCTCCTTACTCCTGAGGGTCTTGCTCCCAATCCTGATAAGGTTAAAGCCATCCTTGATATGGCTCCTCCCTGTTCTCCAAAAGAGGTTTAGCAGTTGGGGGGGGGGGGGAGGTTGGCAGGACTCGGGAGATTCATCTCTCGAGTTGGGGACAAAAGTGCGCCGATCTTTAAGACTCTTCGGGGAGCGTCCAAGTTCCAATGGACAGAAGAGTGTTCTTTGGCCTTCGAGCAGTTGAAAAAGAAGCTAACCTCGACACCTTTACTCCAAAGCCCTTGAGCGGGGGAGATGTTGTTCCTATACCTGGGGGTTTGTCCCGAGGCAGTTAGTTCCGTCCTGGTCCGAGAAGAGAGCAGGAGGCAGTTCCCTGTTTACTATGTCAGTCACATTCTGAAAGATGCAGAGGCAAGGTACCCCATCCTTGAGAAGCTAGCTTTGGCATTGGTTATGTCTGCCCGCAGACTCCGCCCATATTTCCAGGCTCATCCAATTCAGGTGGTTACTGATCAACCTTTGAAGAATGTGCTAGAGAAACCAGAGCATTCAGGCAGGCTAGCTAAGTGGGCAATTGAGCTGCGCGAGTTCGAAATTTCCTATGTGCCCTAGACAGCTATCAAAGCACAAGTACTTGCAGATTTTCTGATTGACACAATAGAATCTAGCTCGGATCAGGCAGCAAGATCTCTTTTAGCTTGGAACATCTATGTGGATGGAGCTTCTGGAAGAAACTCTTCAGGGGCAGGGGTGGTTTTGATAAACCCGAATGGCGTCAAGCTTGAGCAGGCCATCAAGTTCTATTTTCCAGTGACTAACAATCAGGCAGAGTATGAAGCTTTATTGGCCGGCTTGAGGCTTGCAAGAGAGCTTGGAATTGATCATGTCCATATTAAGACTGATTCTCTGGTGATGGCTTCACAAGTTCTTGGTAACTTCGAGACCAGGGAGCCAGTGTTGAAAAAGTATCTTGCGCTGGTAAAGGTTGAGGTTGGCAGGTTCAAAAGTTTTACTATTGAGCACATTCCGAGGGCAGAGAATGAGGAGGCTGACGTTCTTGCCAAGTATGGGCTCCCGTCAGGAGGGACAATCTCTGAACTTTTTCACCCGGCAGTGGAGGAGGAAGGGTTAATGCAAATCGAT
Organism: Platanthera zijinensis; assembly: GCA_039513925.1. Taxonomy (NCBI): domain Eukaryota; kingdom Viridiplantae; phylum Streptophyta; class Magnoliopsida; order Asparagales; family Orchidaceae; genus Platanthera; species Platanthera zijinensis. The sequence continues at coordinate 46,069,888 of CM077083.1, forward strand.
CAGTGTTCCTCTTGGATGGACCCATTCATTCTCTACCTGTCGACTGGGAACCTGCCTCAGTTCGTAAAAGATAAGAAGAAATTCAGGTTGAAAGCAGGACACTATTACTTGATATCTGATATTCTCTATAGAAAAACCTTCTTGTCTACAATGGCAAGATGTGTTTCAGAAAGTGAAATTCCTACTGTTCTTCGAGAAGTGCATTCTGGCGAGTGCGGGGGTCACTCGGGAGCAAGAACATTGGAAAAAAGGATCCTGCGGCAAGGTTACTTCTGGCCCACAATGAAGAAGATTCGGAGACCTATGTGAGAAAATGTGTTCAATGCCAGAAATTTGCTCCTCTTCAACATCAAGCGGCTCAATCTCTCAGATCAATTGCAACCCCTTGGCCCTTTGTCGTTTGGGGAATGAATCTCATTGGTCCTTTTCCCATGGCAAGTGGGCAGTAGCGTTTCATTATAGTTATGATCGACTTCTTCAGTAAGTGGATTGAGGCTAAAGCACTGGCAAAGACAACAACCCAGGTCGTGAGGAATTTTATTTGGGGGGAGATAGTCTGCCGGCATGGAATCCCTATGGCAATAATCACTGATAATGGACCACAGTTCAATAATGCAGAGGTGATAGACTTTTGCAGACAGATCGGAACAGAGCTGCGCTTTGCATGAGTTCATCATCCCAGAAGCAATGGTTAAGTAGAAGCAGCTAACAAACAAATCCTCAACCTGCTTAAGAAGAAAGTTCAAAATCTCAAGGGCACTTGGGTGGATAAGCTTCCCTCAGTTCTCTGGACCCTGAGAACAATGCCTTCATCTGCAATAGGGGAAACCCCGTTCAAGCTTTCTTACGGGTCCGAAGCATTAATTCCCGTTGAGTTTGAAGTTCTGTCACCTAGAGTGCTGCTTGCTAGGCAATGTATGCAGGATTGGCTTGAGCTGAACAGCGAGGAGATGAGGTTCAGTTTGGAATATGTTGAAGAGGTTAGAGACAAGGCTGCCATCAGGCAAGAAGAAGTTAAAAGAAGAATGGCTCGTTACTTCGATAAGAATGTAAGGATCAAACACTTTCAAGTGGGAGATCTAGTTCTTAAAAAGGTTGACGCTGCTGCAAGAGCCAGCTCAGTTGGGAAGCTTAATCCTAGTTGGGCAGGACCATTCATTATTAAGGAAGCACTTGAGAATGGAGCCTACCGGTTACAAACATTTGAAGGAGAAGATATGCCGCACACGTGGAGTGGAGATGACCTAAAGCGGTCTATTCCTGAACTTCTTTTTTTTCCTTCTTATGTAAACTCTTTAAGAGGTTCGTTATTAATGAAAGTTCCTTGCTAACACTTCATCAAGTGTCTTTGTGTTTCAAGTATTGACAGCTAATATATTGAGCAAGGACAACTCTAAACGGTTCTATTTCTGAACTCTCTCTTCTATGTTATACAAATCTCTCAAAATTGATATTTGTCTAAATACTTATACTAACACTTCTTCAAGTG